>LR991032.1:4879046-6098808 GCA_905163495.3 Cosmia trapezina
AGTATGATTTAAAAAAAAAAGAGGATTGACCGTGACGTATACGCAGGTATATCAATCTATGGGAGAACATGTTTTTCAACTACAATGTTAAGAGGAAATGCGGGTGACTAGACTTTTGAAAATTAGGTATTTTAAGAAGGTATTGCTGTCGCTCTGCGAGCGCTCCGCCCTCGATTTCGTGCGATAAGGACAACTGCAGATCCGACTAAATAGCCTATGTAAAAAGTCACATTTCGAGGTTTGGCTCTCGCCTATTTCCTCCTCCAATATTGGACCAATTTAAAAGATATTTCATAAACTGAATAAGAAGGATATATACTATGCCCCTATGTTTTTCTTTTTTCGTTAATAGTTGTCAAATTGGTACACTAGGCGTCTGTTGACAGTAAAAAAATAATATATCATCAAAAAGGAAAACATAGGGGCATACAAGTAGCTGATATTTATATTTCTGTAAAAAAACATTGCTTTATGGTCATTAACCAGAAAGAAAACAGGCGAGAGCTTTTGCATCTGTTTGTATGGAGAAAAGAGCACCGACATTTCCTCTAAGTTTGTTTTTTGGATAAATTCTTTTCGGAACTCTTCTTGTGCGTGGTCTGGTTTTTTAATAATTTATTCAACATTCTTCTAAATTGCATTTAAATAGTAATTAACTTAACTATTTGTTTTGTATTATTTAGTTGTATACAAAAAAAAACCGGCCAAGTGCGTGTCGGACCACGCACAATGAAGGGTTCCGTAGTTGAAAAACATGTTCTCCCATACATTCCAACTGCAAAAGTAAGTTTTTACGCACGATATTGAGAGATTTACCATGTTATTTTAAGACCATAGGCTTTTTATAGGTTTTCCTGTAATCTATAGAAATATTTTCTGTATTTTTTTCAAAATTTTAGGCTCAATAGCTTCGGGGATAAGGGGACACACGATAGGGGTTCCGTTTTTTCATTTTGAGGTACGGAACCCTAAAAAAAATTATATCATAATTATGAAATTCTTAATAACATTATCTCTTGTAAACTATTCCTACTGATCAAAAGCTGGGTAAGTAAAATGGGGTGATGCTTCTCACTCTCAGTAATCTGGCGGATAACTTTCTCCTCCATCTTCCATACCAATATCTGTAGACTGAATGAAGGTCCAAACAAGAGCAAAATAACGCAAGATGTAAATTACTACGTTGAGGATCTAGAATCGTGTGCTGAATTCATGGTAATAGTTTTATGTACCTACCTGTTGCAGCTCAAACACCCTCGCTTGCAGGGAGAGCCTGTGCCCGGGAGATAGTCTAACGACACTAACTGGGCACAGATCCAGAATCTAGGCTACTTTTTATTTGGGACAAGCCCGCCTTTCATTTTCCAATCACTGGACTTCTGGAAGTCATAAAAAACAGTGGCTGTGACTAGACATTCAGAGCCCAGAGACTCTAATATACTGCTGAAAAGACCAAACGGAAAAACCTAATAAAAAACCGATCAAGTGCGTATCAAAACACGCACAATGAAGGCTTCCGCAGTTGGGACGAAATATTGAGAAATTTAACATGTTATTTTAAAACCGTAGACTTCTTACAGGTTTTCCTGTAATCTATAGTTATAGAACTATTTTCTGTATTTTTTTTTTCAAATTAGGCTACGTACTTTCGGAGATAAGGGGAAGGGGAGGGAATTGTCAATTTTCATCTATTTTCTTACATAACTTTAAAACAATTTATTTTAAAATTTATAAAAAAAAAATTGAGACCTTTCATTTGTTAAGTCACACGTACAGTTTGCAAAAGTTTTTCTTTTTTAAATTTTCTTATTTGCCCCCCAATAATTACCCCCCAATATTCAAAATTCATTTATATACGTTACACGTCCATGTTTGGATCACAGAAATTCAAATGCGTACAAACAACTTAATCGGTAATCGGTCCATTAGGTTCGGATCAAATTGGCTTTGACAGACAGGCAGTCGTACCATAAAGGTTCCTTTTTATCATTTTGGTACGGAACCCTAAAAAGAAGACTGGTCCAATCGCCAATCCAGATAACAGTAAGAAATCCAGCCCGCTCCCCGCTTCCACTGGCTCCACCCACACATCGGACATACTCCGCACAAACAAACAGCAGACAAGTATAAGAATAAATGTTAGTACCGTGATACACACGACTCCTACAAAGCTGTTTAATATCCCGCCCAGCTAACTTCTTATACTTTGTTACTTCTTGCTCTGTCACATGAAAAGAAGTTAACAGTAAGACAATTTTGAGGTTTTTAGGGTTTCTTGGCAAAATCTTGAAATTGCATTGACTTGATATTATCACAAACAATTTATTTATTTTTTTATTTTTATTTTATTTTATTTTATTTTGGCAGCAAACAGTCATGTACTTACAAACAATATTATTTATGAAAGAATTGGTTCCTTACAAAATACCTATAGTGCCGACAATGTGGTATAGTTCTAAAAATATGTACAATAAACTCTTAACAAGGAAAGACGTGCAAGAAATACATATATTAATTTTTGTGTCAGAACTAATGTTCAATGCAACTTAATTTACAATTTATAAAATTTACAAAAATTTATGGAAAATAAGTGGAATTTGCATTTATTTGGGTATTGTAGTAGTCGTGTCACGGTCATCCTAACTAATATTATAAATGCGAAACTATGTTTGTTTGTTACCTTTTCACGCCTAAACCACTGAACCGATCATCCTGAAATTTTGCATATACGTTTTCAGGTGTACAGAAACGGACATAGGATACGTTTCATACCGATAAAAAATACTGTTCCCGAGGAAAACAACGTTCAATAACGTTCTTATATAGATGGCGCAACGTGTCTTTCGAATCATGATTGAATTATATTACTAAAAGCCGAATTGATTGTCAAATTCTACATTAACGTGAGCGATGCCGCAGGCAAAAGCTAGTCACTCATAAGGCCGGGTAAACGTTGTTTTGATTCTTCACATATTTTTAATGAGTCTATTTTGATTTTTGAGTTATAGCAGTCTTGACCCGCAACTCATTTACAGGGAGCTAAGGTAAGAATAATTGCCACTTTGACTGTCCATAAAAATATTAGTGTTACCATATAGTCCAGTAGACAAAAGAATATGCCCTTCGATAATTCCAAAGTTTTTTATTTTCGCGGAGTGGATTACTTTCGTGAATTCATTGCTATGTACAAAAATGCTAACAGTTTAGAGTTATGCTATAGGTATTAAGTAGGTATTTCCTATTATTTCGTGTTATAACAATAATATAAAATTTAAATTAAAATACTACACTGTTTCTTAATTAGTACTATCTAAAGTATATATTACTGAAAATGCTAACAGATAGGTACTGTGGAACAATGGAAATCTGAAAATGTCTTTTAACTCATTCAATAAAAAATTTAAGTTTTTCAAATCATTTCCTATACACTTAAAGGGATTAGTTATACCTTACAACAAAAGTTCTAACAGCTAAGTAATATGGCTTCACAAGTAATTGTATTTTTACTTTGCAATTAGCGAAATATTGAATTTAAGTTTATAAATTTGCGCCCACATATTCGTGATAATAAGCTCTGCTACCATACAAAAGTTTCAACTTATACGTGCTATGCCTTTTTTTTAAATAAATAAAATACAATTTGGATATTGTGGCGCGCGGTGTAGGTACGACAATATTCGTGCAGCGCGACGCGGTGACAGTCAGACCCACACTCACTGCAAACGTGCACGCGGCTACACATCAAGCTATGTATGTCCAGTTTACACTGACCTCTCATGGTAAGGTAATCTTATACAATGCGAGATCAGCTTATACTGGATATGTATAGTTTGATCTGTAGCCGTGCGTACCTACCTCTATTGAATGAGGCGCAAAATCAGTTCATTACAGACACATCTCACAAATGACTAATACGAGTACAGTCAGCGTCAAAAATATCGGAACGAACAGACTGTTCAAAATGATCTCAAAAACTAAGAAAATTAAACTACTCAATTGGGTAAAGCTCTTGTCAGAATTACAGTGTAATATTATCGTGTACTGTCTTCATTCTGAAAACAGTCTGTTCGTCCCGATATTATTGACGCTGATCCAATCCTGTCAGTTATTTTTTCTGTTCCATTCCGTGACCGTGACTTCGCCCGCGCGTAATTATCAACAATTGTCACAAATAGTCAAAATCCCGGATTCCGGGATTCACAAATTTAGAGTTCTGATTATAGGATCGAATGTATATTTATGTATTGATCGTCAAAATGTCGTGATTCCGGAATTGATAAATTAAGTATTTTTTTTACCATTACTGGGTAACTTGTTTATCACTAAATTTTCACAGGGGATCATCTACTATGAACAACTTTCACTATGGCATCAACACGTAAATCACGAAAAATGAATCAGCTGGTCGAGTAGGTATTGAGCTTTTGTATCAAACATCGTAATTTTTTTCGTAAAAACCGAAAACAATGAAAATGACACCCATAACGAAAAATTAGAAAATATTCGCATCCACCAACTTGGATTTACATTTTAGTGTCACTATCGGCTTTAACACTATCGAAAACCAAAAAAACGACACCCATGACGAAAAATTAGGAAATATTCGCAGCCCCCATCTTGGATTTACATTTTAGTGTCACTATCGGCCTTAACACCCTTGAAACCAATGAAAACGACACCCATGACGAAACATTTGAAAATATTCGCAGCCGCCATCTTGGATTTACAGTTTCAGCAGCTTTCAGTATCACCAACCAACCAACCAACCAACTCTGAAATCACGAAAAAAATTACGATGTTTGATACAAAAGTTCAATACCTACTCAACCAGCTGATTTATTTTTCGTGATTTACGTGTTGATGCCATAGTGAAAGTTGTTCATGAGTAGAAGATTCCCTGTGAAAATTTAGTGATAAAAAAGTTATCCTCTAATACTCATACACACACATTTTGACGATCAATACAAAAGTAGGTACATTCGATTCTATAATCAGAACTTAAAAATTGTCGTTCCGGAATCCCGGGATTTTTTCGATACATCAGTGCAATCCATATTAACTAACATCTGCACTTAAGTAAATTATACATTCGATTCTATGATCAGAAGTCAAAATTTGTGAATCCCGGATTTTTTTTGATACAAAAGTGCAATCCATATTAGCCAACACCTAAACGCAAGTACCTAACTAAACATTCGATTCCAAAATAAGAACTTAAAAAGTGTCGTTCCGGAATCCCGGGATTTTCTCGATGTATAAGTGCAATCTATACTAACTAACATCTGAACTTAAGTACTTAAAACATTCGATTCTATAATTAGAAGTCAAAATTTGCCGATACCAGAATTCTGGGATCTTTCAATCCAAAAGCCCACTCCATACTTAGCCAACACCTCAACTTTAGGTTAATATGCATCCGATTATCCGATCTCTAGTAATAATGTAATGTCCCAAAACCCGGGAGATTAATTATAAAAAAATAAAAAAGCCTTGTATTTCCAGTAAATTTACATTCCTTAAAATCTATGTATGTGTTAGTTTTGTTTAGTTCATTCTATGTTATTTATTTGTCTCTTACTTAGTATAATTTTAAGTGTATCCTATGTATTATATCATAGTATTTATAGTTAGGTACATCATTTTTTTATTTAATCTACCGGAACCCCAGAATGGGTGAAGGCCTCCTCCAGTGATACCCATTTGACTCTGTCTTCAGCTACTTTTCTCCAGTTTGGACCAGCTATTGCTTTTATATCATCTTCCCATCTTGTAATAGGTCTACCTCTTGTTCTTTTGCCTATTGGGCCATTCCAGAATGTTACTCTTTTAGGAGATTAATTATCCCGGAAAAAATGTTGTCCTAAAGAAGTCTCCACTGTTTGTCTCCGTTCCTCGAAGTTCTATTCCGTTCTTTATTTATTACCAGAGATCGTATGTTCGGACGCATATTTACCTAAAGTTGAGGTGTTGGCTCTATAGAGGAAAAATAGAATGGAATAGATGGGGTATAGTAGGAATTATAAATACAACTAGAACTTACTTGTTGGCTCCAATCGTTGTTATGTATTCCGGCAGCCCCTAATATGGTCTCTTGTGTCTCTGATCGTCTAACTACAGAAACCTTTATTCGTTTGTCAGAGGAATATTTTTGTTGCGACTGGAACGTATGTCCTACTGGTGCGGTCATTTGTTTCTACGAGTATCTCAGATTGACTTACGCGGCTTGTTATGGAAAATAGTTATTCGCAATTTAAACAAAAGGCATAGCACGTATATGTTGAAACTTTTGTATGGTAGCAGAGCTTATTGTCTCGAATGTGCAGGCGAAAATTTACAAACTTAAATTCAATATTTCGCTAATCGCAAAGTAAAAATACAATTACTTGTGAAGCCATATTACTTAGCTGTTAGAACTTTTGTTGTAAGGTATAACTAATCCCTTTAAGTGTATAGGAAATGATTTGAAAAACTTAATTTTTTTATTGAATGAGTTAAGGACATTTTCAGATTTCCATTGTTCCACAGCACCTATCTGTTAGCATTTTCAGTAATATATACTTTAGATAGTACTAATTAAGAAACAGTGTAGTATTTTAATTTAAATTTTATATTATTGTTATAACACGAAATAATAGGAAATACCTACTTAATACCTATAGCATAACTCTAAACTGTTAGCATTTTTGTACATAGCAATGAATTCACGAAAGTAATCCACTCCGCGAAAATAAAAAACTTTGGAATTATCGAAGGAATATTCTTTTGTCTACTGGACTAGAGGGCGAGCTCGGAAGAATAATTGTCAATACTAGAGTAGTCAGAAGGTAGATGAAAATGTACCGTTGTATAGCCTAACGAAACTTGCATAGTAAAATAAGGCCAGAGAAGAAAATCACGTCTCTGACAATTTAATTACGTTTTCTAGAATTCTGATAAAATTAACCTAGTTTAGTTGCAAAACCTTCATTTCCCCTTTTGCGTTGTTCTTGATTGATACTATAATAAAAACAGCAAAATATTCTATCGTTAGGCATGATCCCAAAACTTGATTTAAAGTTTTAATTAATGTTGAAGCAAAACATTCCTTTGTTTAGTTGAATTCTGGTATCGGCAAATTTTGACTTCTAATTATAGAATCGAATGTTTTAAGTACTTAAGTTCAGATGTTAGTTAGTATGGAATGCACTTATACATTGAGAAAATCCCGGGATTCCGGAACGACACTTTTTAAGTTCTGATTTTGGAATCGAATGTTAAGTTAGGTACTTGCGTTCAGGTGTTGTCTAATATGGATTGCACTTTTGTATCAAAAAAATTCCGGGATTCACAAATTTTGACTTCTGATTATAGAATCGAATGTATAATTTACTTCAGATGTTAGTTAATATGGATTGCACTTATGTATCGAAAAAATCCCGGGATTCCGGAACGACAATTTTTAAGTTCTGATTATAGAATCGAATGTATATTTACTTACGTTTAGGCTTTGGCTAATATGGAATGTACCTACTTTTGTATTGATCGTCAAAATGTCGTGATTCCGGAATTGATAAATTAAGTATTTTTTTTACCATTACTGGGTAACTTGTTTATCACTAAATTTTCACAGGGGATCATCTACTATGAACAACTTTCACTATGGCATCAACACGTAAATCACGAAAAATGAATCAGCTGGTCGAGTAGGTATTGAGCTTTTGTATCAAACATCGTAATTTTTTTCGTGAAAACCGAAAACAATGAAAATGACACCCATAATGAAAAATTAGAAAATATTCGCATCCACCAACTTGGATTTACATTTTAGTGTCACTATCGGCTTTAACACTATCGAAAACCAAAAAAACGACACCCATGACGAAAAATTAGAAAATATTCGCAGCCGCCATCTTGGATTTACATTTTAGTGTCACTATCGGCCTTAACACCCTTGAAACCAATGAAAACGACACCCATGACGAAACATTTGAAAATATTCGCAGCCGCCATCTTGGATTTACAGTTTCAGCAGCTTTCATTATGGGACCAACTCTGAAATCACGAAAAAAATTACGATGTTTGATACAAAAGCTCAATACCTACGCGACCAGCTGATTTATTTTTCGTGATTTACGTGTTGATGCCATAGTGAAAGTTGTTCAGAGTAGATGATTCCCTGTGAAAATTTAGTGATAAACAAGTTAACCAATAATGGTAAAAAAAATATTTAATTTATCAATTCCGGAATCACGACATTTTGACGATCAATAGGTACATAAATATACATTCGATCCTATAGTCAGAACTCTAAATTTGTGAATCCCGGAATCCGGGATTTTGACTATTTTTTGACAATTGTTGATAATTACGCGCGGGCGAAGTCACGGTCACGGAATGGAACAGAAAAAATAACTGACTGGATTGGATCAGCGTCAATAATATCGGGACGAACAGACTGTTTTCAGAATGAAGACAGTACACGATAATATTACACTGTAATTCTGACAAGAGCTTTACCCAATTGAGTAGTTTAATTTTCTTAGTTTTTGAGATCATTTTGAACAGTCTGTTCGTTCCGATATTTTTGACGCTGACTGTACTCGTATTAGTCATTTGTGAGATGTGACTGTAATGAAATGATTTTGCGCCTCATTCAATAGAGGTAGGTACGCACGGCTACAGATCAAGCTATACATATCCAGTATAAGCTGATCTCGCATTGTAGGTATAAGATTACCTTACAATGAGAGGTCAGTGTAAACTGGACATTCATTTTGCAGTGAGTGTGGGTCTGACTGTCACCGCGTCGCGCTGCACGAATATTGTCGTACCTACACCGCGCGCCACAATATCCAAATTGTATTTTATTTAGTAAAAAAAAAGGCATAGCACGTATAAGTTGAAACTTTTGTATGGTAGCAGAGCTTATTATCACGAATATGTGGGCGCAAATTTATAAACTTAAATTCAATATTTCGCTAATTGCAAAGTAAAAATACAATTACTTGTGAAGCCATATTACTTAGCTGTTAGAACTTTTGTTGTAAGGTATAACTAATCCCTTTAAGTGTATAGGAAATGATTTGAAAAACTTAAATTTTTTATTGAATGAGTTAAAGGACATTTTCAGATTTCCATTGTTCCACAGTACCTATCTGTTAGCATTTTCAGTAATATATACTTTAGACAGTACTAATTAAGAAACAGTGTAGTATTTTAATTTAAATTTTATATCATTGTTATAACACGAAATAATAGGAAATACCTACTTAATTCCTAATGCATAACTCTAAACTGTTAGCATTTTTGTACATAGCAATGAATTCACTATAGTTATCCACTCAGCGAAAATAAAAAACTTTAGAATTATCGAAGGGTAAATGGAAAAAATATTATATCTCTACTGGACTAATAGTTCTGTGGCGGCATCTATACTGGGTGATTTTTTAATGACCAGCCAAATTTTCACAGGGTGTTCTACCCATGAATATGAACAACTTTTACTATGGGACCAAACCTGAAATCGCGAAAAAAAATCAGCTGTTCAGTACATTTCTGTTCGCATAATTCGTCAAAATGTACTGAACAGCTGATTTTTTTTTCGCGATTTCGGGTTTGGTCCCATAGTAAAAGTTGTTCATATTCATGGGTAGAACACCATGTGAAAATTTGGCTGGTCATTAAAAAATCACCCTGTATAGCCACATGCAAATTACGCATCACACAGACTTCACGCAAAATCCTGCATCGCGCAATCTAGAGTTTACCGCGTGACTAGCATAGGTAATATACAACGTCCCGACATCAATCGTCGGGCAGTTGCCACTAGACACAACACCCGTATGCTCGGAGAATCCTCCCTTTTCTATGGAGGATGAGTGAACTTGACACCCTGTTCCTCATGCATCCAAAAAATTTTTAACAAAATCTTAATTATAAGCTTTTTTAATGGCTGTAAGAGTAGGGAAGGACCAAAGAAACAATGGATAGACTGTGTGAGGAATGTTATGGATTGAAAGGAGTCACTCCCTTTCAATCCACCGAGATGACGACTAATAGAGAAAAGTATGGAAGAAAAAAACATGTTGCGCCGACCCCAAATAAATTAGGATAAGTGCAAGAGAATGATGTTGATAGCAATGAGATGCGTGGCAGGTCCATTGCCACCACAGGGTGTTACATAAAGTGGAGCTTCTGTTACTATCTATTATGTGGTCGTACATTTAAACGTGGTATTGTATTTTCATCTGTGAATTATGTGTGAAGTGTAATTGGTTAGCAACTTCTGATTCTATGTTGTGTTAGTCTCTGCACTTGCATTGTGAATTGTAGTCAACTATTTGTAGTAATACTGCAAGTTCTGCTTTTATCTTCTATGTACCATCGCGGACATTTGCAGTGAGCCAATTTTCGACCTTATTACTAATAGTAATAAGGTTCAAAAGTGGTTCACCGCAAATGTCCGCGATGGTACATTATACGAGTATGTTAATCAGTTTGTAAATGTATTGATGGAGGAGTATGTTAATGGAGGATGTAGTTAATGGAGTTAATGGAGGAATAAATGTAGTTAATGGAGGAGTATGTTAATGGAGGATGTAGTTAATGGAGTTAATCGAGGAATAAATGTAGTTAATGGAGGAGTATGTTAATGGAGGATGTAGTTAATGGAGTTAATGGAGGAATAAATGTAGTTAATGGAGGAGTATGTTAATGAGTTTCGACTCGACACACGGGTCGATCGATCAGGTTAAGCTATGCTTGCCGCGGTTGGACAGTGGATGGGTGACCATCTTTACATACCAAGACCCCCTCCGTGCCTCGACAAGCACGTTAAGCCGTTGGTCCCTGCTGTCATTCTCTTTGACAGTCGTTACGGGTCGTCAGAAGCCCGAAAGTCTGACAACTAAGGGGCATCGTATTACCCCGTTATGGACGTCACATAGGCAGTCGCTTCATGGAAGATACTGGTATTCAGCTGCCTAGTTAGACTGGAAGCTGACCCCAACATTTTTGGGAAAAGGCAGATTTTGCAGATGGTGAGTACAATGATTTTAGTTGTATAAAGTTAAGTTGTTTCAAGTTGTCGCAGTTCAACCAGTTTTCTCTGCATGCTATCTGGTGTTCGACATCCTCAATAACCATTATTATTCGAATAGCTTTTGTCCGCGGTTTCACCCGCGTGGAAGTCGGAAATTATCCCACGGGAACATATAACCGGGATAAAAAGTAGCCTATATGTAAATCCAGGATCTCAGCTATCTCCATACCAAATTTTATCAAAATTGGTCCAGCCGTTTGAACGTGAAGAAGTAACAAACACACACACACACAGTCACAATCTTTCGCCTTTATAATAATAGTGTGATGTGTGATTGGACGTAATCATCGACTCTCTGGTAGAATTTTAAACTATGGGGTGTCAACACTTTCAACTGCGCTATAATTCATATCAATCGAAAACTCTATTTACCGGGAGTGATACGTAGGTTCCAATGACGTTTTTGCGAAGGTCGCCATTTCGAAAATTTTTGCGAGTGATACGCCAGTTCAAAAACTCATTAAATCGATAACCGCTATATCGAATGAGGTTATTTCGAAAAATTTTGCGAGTACCACTCGCAAAATTTTTCACGCAACATCGTATTTCGGTACCATGACTTTCGAACTGGCGTAGGTACTGCTCGCAATTTTTTTCGAAATGGCGACCTTCGCGATAACGGCATGCGATATAGCGGTTTTCGATTTAATGAGTTTTCGAACTTCAGTCGCCACGTTTGCCACCTGGACACACATTCAGTTATCAATATTGATATCTACGGCAGCGATGCTGCATCTACGATAACCTCAGGGTATCGGCATCTCTCACTAAATGGGTAGCAGAGGTCAGCGCTTTGAACACAATATTGTTATTAAGCCGGAGCTGGTCAGATTGGGAGCCGGAACCGATGCATTTGAATAGAGAATACGTTCAAAATTCATATGGGGGATTTGCTTTGTACCTACAGACTATCTTTATATTACCGTCCATCGCGCGGTAAGGTTTTATTTTGTTTCACTTATTAAAGCGCGGACTGACTACGATTTTAAGCACACAACCGTGTAATCTATTATTGTCACCATTAGCTGGCTTGAGATAAGGTTAAAAATTTAAAATAATATTTGTATTGCCGAGATGTGACTAAGCTGCGAATGTGCATTTATTTTCCGGGTTTTCTTTAGATTATTCAGAATTTAAGAAAAGGCCAGATTGCGAATCGAACCGAGGGGGTGTTAGTTGCGAACTCCATAGGTGCACAACTACTGGTGATGATTGGTTTTCCATCGGATATGCGATATTAGTTATTTATGCAACTGACGTATAATAAGGGGTATTAAAACACGAATGTGGGTTTATCACACCATGCGAAGCCGAGTGTGATAATAGTATCACATGAGTGTTTTAATACCTAATTATGTACAGTTGCATACAAGACTTTATCTACATCCATGTTATGAATCCTCTATAAAAGGTTCTGAAACAGTTTTTTGCAATACTAATACTCGTACCGAACATGGCGGCCGGCGTCATAGTATACGACGTGAATTCGAATAAGTTCTTTTTAGGGTTCCGTACCTCAAAAGGAACAAACGGAACCCTTATAGGATCACTTTGTTGACCGTCTGTCTGTCTGTCTGTCAGTCTGTCAAGACCATTTTTCTCAGAAACGCGTGAAGATATTAGGTTGAAATTAATATCAAATACGTAATTTATGGTCCCTTGGAGTTCTAAAAATTTCATGCTTCTAAGTCAACGTAGTAAAAAGATACGACTATTTATGCGACATATTTTGACACTCACAAGTAAATCAAAACCTAGGGTACTTCCCGTTGACCTAGAATCATGAAGTTTGGGAAGAAGCAAGGTCTCACAGCACAAGTAATGGAAAAAGTCCGAAAATTGATAATTTTTAATTTTATCATATAAAAAATAATACGTTCAAGTACAAGTTGCCTCTCTTTCTATCGCGTAACTCTTATAAATTCTGACCTACTGAATTAGCCGCGCGGACGGGGCCCGCCGCGTACTTGTAGCTTCATACCTAAACTGTGGAGTGTCCCATCTGTATTAATCTGTGCCGCAGCTCGAAACTGCTCAAAAATGCACCCTATCTCAATCATAATTGAGCATGAAGACCATTATTGATATGAACAATATAATCAGTGTGAAGTCGTGGTTATGATTCAGTTCACCTCTGACCAACAATTAGTTCGCTCCATCTGGCAATGCATTGCCAAACTAATTAATTATCAATGATATTGAACCTCTAGACGTTGCCATGATTACAGTGTGAACTGTGGAAGTGAGACACATATATACGAAATTAGTAGGAAAATTGAGACAAAGCATCGTATCTTCTGTCTCTTACGGCGTGCCGTATTTTTGCTTAGCGAACTTTTGCATGTTAGCCAAAGTGCTTTCATTGTTACAAAATTTATCTTGCGTCGATTAATTTAACTTTTTTGGACGGTTTTTCCATTGTGTGTATGTATTGTATTGACATGGGTTTCAGTCCAAATTATGGAAGATTTCTTACGTTAAACTTCATTTCTCATACCACATTACCTAGAAAGAGTATTATATTGCTGTCTCATGACCGGCCACGCGGTGGCTCGATCTTATAGATATAGGACGTAGGGATGTGTGTATTAACCGAAGAGATTAAAGATTTAATGTCTTTGGTATTAACGTAGAAGGATGTTAGAGATTCTCTTTGATTCTTCTTCTCTTTTATCGCTTGATCTATGAGAAACCACCTTACCATTAAAATTTGCATGCCAAAATATTGGGAAATGTGTCATCGCACAAGAATATTTATTACTACCACCTTTGTATTACCACATTTGTAGCAAACTAGCTGCGCCCCGCGTTTTCACCCGCGTAGACCGGGATAAAAAAGTAGCCTATGTGTTAATTCAGGGTATAAGCTATCTACACACCAAATTTCATTCAAATCGGTCCAGCCGTTTGAGCGTGAAGAAGTAGCAAACATACACACACTCACAAACTTGCACCTTTATAATATTATAGTGTGATAAATGACTTTGACATAATTATAGTGCTGATGAATAGTATTAGATCCTGTTTATCAGTCAGTTCACCTGATACCATCAATTAGTTTATTCCATACAGTCTACATGTCACGTTAATTAATAGGACACACAGACTGTCTTAGCGTCTAAATTACAATGTAGCTAACTATAACACGTGTAATTATTGTTCGTCTTACAACAAGAACGAAAAAATATAACAGCATTGCCATACAACGTGGCAATGCTGCCGCCTTTTGGGCACTTTTCCTGTTGATAACGATGCGGACGAATTTTTTGATGCTATATGATCCTTTACCCTCCTTTTTAGGGTTCCGTACCTCAAAAGAAAAAAAACGGAACCCTTATATGATCACTTCCTTGTCTGTGTGTCTGTCTGTCAAGACCTTTTTTTGCAAGAACGCATGGAGGTATCAAGTTGAAATTAATACCAAATACGTAAGACTATGGTCTCTTGGAGTCCTAAAAAATCAAGCTTATAACTCAACGCAAAAAAACACTGCCATTTATGCGATAAAAAACTCGCAAGTAAATCAAAACCTATAGGGTACTTCCTTTTGTCCTAGAATCATGAAATTTGGCAAGGAGCAAGGTCTCACAGAACAAATAAAGGAAAACGTCCAAAAAAATTTAATTTCTAATTATATCACATAAAAAACATGTTCAAGTCCACCGTAGGCGGTAAGGACCGGGGGTCTACTCCCTAAGCACGAAGCCCGTAGTTTCGGCCTTCGTTACGGGCGTTTCCTACTCCGTATCACCTACAGACAGATGATTGGTTCGGCGCCCGAACGAAATATGAATGGCAACACGATACGACAGTTGTCCCTACTCCCGATGTGTTTTTGCCCGTCCGAAAAATTTAACTTTTACACTTGTTTTGATGGATCGTTATGTCAGACGGACGGACGAACGGACGGACGGACGAACTTAGGGAGTAGGCCCCAGGCCCGGGTCGACGGCGCGTTGTGTTCCACGCGCGCCTCAAAGAGATGTCAGCAGTGATCCCTCGGGTTGTTCGAAAGAGATACCGAGGCTCTGGCACAGGCAACTGAAGGAACACGGGTGGGTTTTAGTCAGTAAAAGTCTGACACGCCCTCCACCCGGAGCGGAAGAAGTCAGTGATGATTTCCTATCCAAAAAAACCGGTCAAGTGCGAGTCGGACTCGCGCACGAAGGGTTCCGTACCATATTATATGTTTAACAATCGCAAAGATAACTTTTTACTTATTTTATAATGATACTGTGAATTACATGGTTATTTTTTGCAGTTGCAGAAAATCACCCATGTTTAAAAATACCTTATGAATCGCCGTTTTCAGTATTATGATTAAATACAGTATTCATGGTACTTACATGGTATAAAGAAGTTTCAAATTCCTAATTTGTTGAATTGCTGCGCTAGAGCTCGTACAAAAATGGTCTAAAATTTACAACTTTTACGGCCCCCTATTTCTTAATTTTAAGAGATAAAAAAAAAATATGTTTGTACTCTACTCAATGAGTTCTAGACGATGACACTCCACATAACACATAATCAGCCTATAATGTTCCCACTGCTGGGACACAGGCCTCCTCTCGGTGAGAGGGAGTGGGCCGTAATCCACCACGCGGGCCCTGTGCGGGTTGGTAGATGTCACATGTCTTCGAATTTTTGGTTCTAGGACATGCCGGTTTCCTCACGATGATTTCCTTCACCGTTTTGAGAGCAGCGGTGATGAAATAATGACATGACACCCCACATGCTAGATTAAATTTTTTATTTTTTTTTCAAAATGAAAAGTTTATTGTATGGGGACCGACCCCTTAAATTTGTAACTTTTCTTTATTTTTATTATTTGTTGTTATAGCCATAATAGACAGCGGAGGCTTAGTAAGTTTGTACTGGGCTGTACGTGGTTACTAATTATTTTTCTAAAATAAAAATAGCCTAAGTTATTCCTTAAAACATCAGCTATATGCCGTCAAAATCGGTGAAAATTCGTTTGGCAAGTTTCCTAACTTGACTCAAAGTACCATTTTTTAATCGGACTGCGCTTTAAAATTCCTAAAAATGCAAACTTTAACATCCCTAAACCTCATTTGAGGCGTAGTTTTAAAAAACTAATAATGACAAACATTATTACTTACTTATGCAAGTATTTGTGCTAAGTTTCAAGTTCATTAACCAAATTAATAAGATTATTCATATAAACTGTATCTCTGTTTTCACGAACACAGATACCTAAAGAATTTCAAAAATCGTCTGGTATGTTTCCATAACTTGACTCGAACATTATTTACACCAATTTTAGAGTTAATCAAGCCCCCAATAAAATCCTCCGCTATTAAATTAACTTTTCACCCCTTAGGGGTAGATTTTTGGAAAACCCTAATACACGTTAGTCTTAATTTTTGGTCTCAAGTATAAAAACTGAGTTTTGAGTTAATCAGACCGCGTGTTAAAGTTCCTCCATACAAACTTTGATACCCCCAATCCCTCCTTAGGGGATAGTTTAGGAAAAGTAAAAATGATAAACTTTATAATTTACTTAGATGAATATTCGTGCTAAGTTTCAAGTCTATTAACTCAAGGGATAGGATTTTTCATACAAACTTTCATCCCCTGTTTTACCCCCTTAGGGATGGAATTTCCAAAAATCCTTCCTTAGTGAATGTTTACACTATATAAGGTATCTATGTGCAAAATTTCAAGTCTCTAGGTCCATTGGTTTGGGCTGTGCGTTGGTATATTAGTCAGTGACTCAGTCAGGACTTTGATTTTTTTATATATATAGATTTACCATGTTATTTTAAGACCACAGACTTCTTATAGGTTTTCCTGTAATCTACAGGTATAGAACTAACTTTCTATATTTTTTTCAAAATTTTAGGCTCAGTAGTTTCGGAGAAAAGGGGGGGGAATGGTCAATTTTCGTCTATTTTCTTAAATAACTTTAAAACAATAAATTTTAAAATTATAAAAAAAATATATTTGAGACCCTCATAGTAAGCCCTTTCATTTGATATGTCACTCGGTACAGTTTACAAAACTTTTTTTTAAATTTTCTTATTTTCCCACTAAAAGTGACTCTCATATTCAAAATTCTTATATTTACTTTAGCTGTACGTGTTTGGGTCACAGAAATCCATATGTGTACCAAATTTTAATTTAATCGGTCCATTAGATTCGGAGAAAATTGGCTGTGACAGACGGACAGACAGACACACGAGTGATCCTATAAGGGTTCCGTTTTTTAACCCCCGACGCAAAAAAAGGGGTGTTATAAGTTTGACCGCTAATTGTGTGTGTGTGTGTGTGTGTGTGTGTCTGTGTGTCTGTCTGTGGCACCGTAGCGCTTAAACGGGTGGACTGATTTGGATGTGGTTTTTTTTATTTGAAAGCAGGTTTTCCAGCGATGGTTCTTAGACATGTTTTATCAAAATCGGTTCAGCCGTTTCAAAGTTATTCGCTCTTTTGTTAGCTGCGGTAGGGATCTTAGACGCGTAATGGGTATTTACTTTACTTTCAAACCTTAGTGTTACCTAAAATTTGAAACATCCATGTATGCTATCTATCTATGCAAGATTATGGAATTCTTGGTCTGATGCTGCAGCCAGGATATCCAGCACTAGTGTTCTGGATACACTCTTGAAAAATTAATAGCAGAAATGTCGTGTTTGGATTCATTTACATCAGTATTTGATTCTATATACAATGCAATGGTGGCAACAGGATGAGCTGATGCTGCAGCCAGGATGTCCAGCACACTAGAACACTCTTGAAAAAGTAATAGCAGATATGTCGTGTTTGGATTCATTTACATCAGTATTTGATTCTACATACAATGCAATGGCGGTAACACGATGAACTGATGCTGCAGCCAGGATGTCCAGCACACTAGAAGACTCTTGAAAAAGTAATAGCAGATATGTCGTGTTTGGATTCGTTTTGATCAAAATTTTATTCTTCATACAATGCAATGGTGGCAACACGATGAGCTGATGCTGCAGCCAGGATATCCAGCACACTAGAATACTCTTGGTAAAATAATATAGCAGATATGTCGTGTTTGGGTTCGTTTTGATCAGTATTTGATTCTACATACAATGCAATGGTGGCTACACGATGAGCTGATGTTGCAGTCAGGATATCCAGTACACTCTTGAAAAAAAAATAGCAGATAGTAGTGTTTGTATTCGTTTTTTTATCAGTATTTAATTCTATTTGCAGTACGATGGTGCCATCATTATAAGTTAATGTTATGTGCAGAGAAACTTATCATTCTGCAGTAATAAAAATGCATTTCTGTATTGTTAAATTGTTTAAAAAGTTTAAAATAAAAATTAAATTAAAAATTTAAAAAACCCCCAACGCAAAAAAGAAAAGAGAACATTTAAAAAGTCAAAAATAATACCTATCGTTGAGCCATCAAATTCGATTGAGTAATACCTATATATATTTTAATTACAGAAATTGATGGATGGCACGATAAGGTTTGCTCATTGAATTGGCGTTATAATGTCACGGCGGGGTACCGCATAAGTAAGTCAGACCCTTCACTTGATTGACTATGTACATATGCGGTACCCCGCCGCGAAATTATAGCGCCAATTCAATGAGCAAACCTTATCGTGCCATCCATCAATTTCTGTAATTAAAATATATATAGGTATTACTCAATCGAATTTGATGGCTCAACGATAGGTATTATTTTTGACTTTTTAAATGTTCTCTTTTCTTTTTTGCGTTGGGGGTTTTTTAAATTTTTAATTTAATTTTTTTTCCTTTTGAGGTACGGAACCCTAAAAAGGGCATTAACTTCATAATAGTAACTAAATACACACACTCGATAAAACAAAACTACTAATAAATGAAATCAAAAGAACAGTTATTGTTATCCCGGCGGAAACAACTTTGCCCTCCCCTCTCCCTTCAGACTATTTCCCCCACATGAATGTCAGATAAATTAGTTACATTACCCTCAAGAGAGCTCAGTCTAATCATGTATTGATCAAAAGAAATATCATTAATTTCCTAATACAACGCGCAAATTGATTTTGGGAAGGTGTTGGTGTATTATGTATCTACCTAACTAGCTGGTACCTACCTGAGTTTGTTCGTGTACGAACTTCAACAAAGAATTGCTCACATCCACTTCTTAGCAAAATTGTTTTACCTATTTATTTATTTAGTCAATTGTATAAACGACTTTTCAAGGCGTGGTTATATGATCGCATGCCGCGGTCGATTCGTGAATGGGTGGCCATCCATTATACAATCGAGACCCCTCCGTTCCTCGGAAAGCACGTTAAGCCGTTAGTCCGGCTGTCATTCGTAGATCTTTGACAGTCATTACGAGTCGTCAGAAGCCTAAAAGTCTGACAACCAGTCTTACCAAGGGGTATCAAGTTACCCAGTAATTGGGTTATGGAGGTTAGATAGGCAGTCGCTCCATGTAAAATGTTGTTGGTTGGACTGTTGTTGTTGTTGTTAGACTGGAAACCGACCCCAACATCTTTGGGAAACTGCAAAACGACACGTCTCAAATCAATCTGTCTTCAAATTGTCTGTAAAAATCTGTTGTCAAATTTAAGGGTGTGGTATAGACCATCAAACCGAACAACTTTTTCCATGGCACCAACATCGTAATCGCGAAAAAATAATCAGCCGTCCCATACATTTGCGTCGAGTAGGTATTGAAGTTTTCTATGGGACAGTTGAAATTTTTTTCACGATTACGATGTTGGTCCCATGGCGAAAGTTGTTCGGTTTGATGTTCTGTATCATACCCTGAAACTTGACGAGGATGCAGAACGACACTTTGTCTAAACGACTTTTCAACCTCAACTTTAGATAAAATATGTATTCAGAATTAAAATGAAATGTACACAAATAACAACTTATTATATTTGATAAAGCAGCCTTGATGTTGTAGATAGGTACTTCGTAAATTCATATAAAATTATAAATTAATAGTATGTTTAGTATTCATCCATCAAATCGAAAACCGGTTTGCCAACACATATCATCATATCATAATAACATTATAAAATCATCTCAAAAAAGAATAAAAAATACCCGAAATATGACCTCATATTCAATGGCACCTTTCAAACATCCTCGTGGTATAAGGGCATGAACACAATTGCACATTTCTATAACGATCACCGGACGACCGTGTCATAATGATGAATCTATTTTCGCGGGTGAATGCCGTACCTTATTCGTTTTCCTTATAAAGTGAGGGTCCAGATGTTTTATTAGGATGCGTTTGTACCAAAGTGGACACTAAAAGGATAATAAAATTATAATAATATCTGACAACATTACATCATTCATTCCTCCAAAAAAAATCATCAAAATCATCACCAATCTTTTTTTTTATGTCGTTTTTAAATATCGATAGCGATAGTCTGCGGAGTTTTGCTTGCTAATTTATTTTGACTGTGTTTAACAAAGAACTGGAATAACAGCATAACATCAACGTCTGCACAAGTGGCACTGGAATTGCCACTCTCCTTTGCCTTTGGCATAACTTCCCCGTTCTTCTATATGGAGAAGAACGGGGAAGTTATGCCAAAGGCATTAGTTATGTCTACGTTTTGGAACTGGGCAACTAGCTTCAACTTTTTGACTAACTGACCGACTCTTTGGCAATTCAAAAGTGCCTGTGAAATATGCTTTGAGTTTGAGTTTGTGTCCTACATGATTCAAAATCACACAACGAGTTTCGGACTCAGAAAGCCAATTTCCCAGTAAGATGAACTTTATTCCTATAATATTATTTCAATAACTTCTATAATGATAACTCGCTCGTCTGCACACGCCCTAACGGTCGGGAAAAGGAAATCGAGACATTATTATTGAGGAGCTCCGCGTCATGGGGCCTACTTCCTAAGTCTGTCCGTCTTTCCGTCCGTCCATTTATCCGCCCGTCTGACATTACGATCCATTAAAACAAGTGTAAAAGTTAAATTTTTCGGACGGGCAACAACACATCGGGAGTAGGGACAACTGGCAAATCATATTAGCATTCATACTTCGTTCGGGCCCCGAACCAATCATCCATCCGTAGGTGATACGGAGTAAGAAACGCCCGTAACGAAGGCCGAAACTACGGGCTTCGTGCTTAAGGAGTAGGCCCCCAGGCGCGGTAATGCCGCGAATAATTAGCGTGAACAATTATTATTGCTTTATGTTAAAATCGCCAATATTTCTTACGCTCAAAATTATGATAGACTAGCACTTCCTGCGCGACTTCAGCCGCGCGAATTTCGTAATGAAGTACCCCGTTATGTCCGAGCTACTACAACGGGAAACACCGTTGATTATCGCGATGATAGACGTAGGCCGTAGGTGTAGCCACAACTTATCGCGATAATTTTACATTGCCGAGTGACGTGGCGATATCTCGGTGGCGGATCAATTTATAGCCATAATTATCGCAATAATTACCGCGATGTTTAGGGCGATGATGGCCATGGACGTTGGTGTGACCTCGACATTAGGGATAGATTTTCAAAAAACCCTGATACACGTTATTCTTTATTTTTGGTCTTAAGTATAATTAATGAATTAATCGGACCGCGCGTTAAACTTCTTCCATGCACGCCTCTCATTTATTAAGGCCCAGGTTCCAAGCTTGGTTTAGCTCGGTGTGTAAGTGAAATGGCTTTATGGCTGTCTAGTTTGACGCACGAGATAGAAGATTCTCACGCGCACCGGAATTATGTCGTAAAAGTGCAAATAAAATCGTGTAAAATTAGAAATTAACTATTTAATAAAAAGTAATCCATCACTGGATGCAGTTTGGAATTTGACATGTCATGGTATATTTTTAATTATAATTATAATTGCTAATGAAGGGATAAACAGCTTTTAAAGATTATTAGGAGGTATGTTTAAAGATTTTTTTGGTACATTAAAGTATGTTTAATTATGTTTTGGCTTCCATCACTGTATGCGAAAAGGACTTGAAAATATCATATTTTTTTTACATGTCAAAATTATTTACTGTTTATGAGATACACAGCTTTAAAAAACCACCTTTTTGATTGTTTTCAGGAAATCTGCGCCTTAACAAAATTATACTTTAAAAATGAGTACGTTGTGAACCTACATGCAGATCCGTATTTGTTGCTAGCAACAATAGGTTATCAAACCCATTTTTGAAAAGTGTCTCAATTAGATTCTATAGTGCTAATAAGCCACTAAAAAAAACACAAAATTTTTATTCAATCGATAACTGCCATAAAAATGAATTTAAATTTTACATTTTCAAACGCGCGAATTTGTCGAAAATGCTAGACGCCACATTGCTCTGTGGTCATGACGTCAGTTGGCTATGTAAACAAAGCTTTAAATACGCTGATCATTTGACAGTTCTGTTGATTACACTTATTAATGCACACAGCCGTATGACGTAATAACATGGCGGCTACTATTTCATAGTGTTAGAAAACAGATAAAAAAGCTGAAAACTTTGAATTGACTTTTAAAAATATTGTTATTTTATGAACATTACAACTAACATTCTCCGACTGCTTTTTGCCTAAGCTATCTAAATAAATATTTTTTGATTTTTTCTCATAAAGAGTAAAATACCTTATTAGGCAAACAGCCCGTAAATGGCAGGCATCTTGCTAGACGCACAATCAGAAACTGCGTGCGATGTCGACGGATAAGTTATGCCGAAAAATGGGTAACTTACCATCGCAGCGTGTTTAAATCGGAAAGGACGTGGAAGTCGCATTATAAAATGTTACATATACCGGATGACTTTTTTTTACCGTCTCGAAAAAAAATGGGTATATTAGGTGAACGGAGTAGAAGCCTATGGCATACCTAACTTTTTTTTTTTTTTTTTTAAATCAATGAAATCAAAAATTCTAATCATAATGCAGGCTGCATATGATTTGAATTTCGATATTTTTAAACGATTTATTATTTTTTTTTTCATAATTTGTGGTTTTATGGTACAAAAATGAAAAGTTTACATCGAATTTGTAGTATTTATTGGTACTTTGATATTTTTTTCTGTCTAAGCTATTAAAAAAAAAACTAGGTACGCCATATAGGCCTCTTCTCTGTTCACCTAATATACCCAATTTTTTTCGAGACGGTAAAAAAAGTCATCCGGTATACTTACATGTGCATTTTTGTGTGTTTACGTTCTAAATGCATCCGTATAAAGGCAGTCAGTGATTTGACTAAGGATGCATTTGTAATGACTCTCAGGCGTTAAATTGCGCTTAGAGGAAAACCAATTAAAATATTTAGTGACAATAAATAAAAATAAATAAATAAATAAATATAAATATCCTTGGACATTTCACACAACGCCATCTAGTCCCAAGCTAAGCAACCTAATGCTTGTGTTATGGTAACGAGATGGCTGATATACTACTTATATACATTTTTTTTTTTTGTAAATACATACATATTATAGATAGAAAAACGCCCAGACTCGGAACAAATACTTGTAGGTCGTACAAATATTTGTTCCGTGCGGGAATCGAACCCGCGACATGCTGTGCAGCAGTCAATCGCTCAACCACTGCGCCAACCGTGTCGTCGTCGTCGTCGTCTGTCGCCAATGGCCGTAACTTTACCGCCGCCCGGCGCACATGAGACACGTAGCTTTCTGAAACAAGGTGATGAACTTATAGCAGATTTTGCTGGTCAACAAGGCATTCACTTTAAATTCATACCAACTTACATTCCTCACTTCGGCGGCATCTGGGAAGCCAGCGTCAAGTAAGCTAAACATCATAATAATATCAAATGAGTTATTGGCAATAGTCATTTAACATTTGAGGAAATTACTTAACTTTGTTTGCGCAATACTAAGGGTGGGTGTAGTACTTCCCTGTGCCCCTTATCATTCTTTCATATCAACCTACTCTCCTTAACTCCAGGGCACTTCATCATTGATCGACAGTTAACTGCACTACCTGCACCAGCCCTGGAAGATAATGGTACCAACCAAAGAGATAAATATAAACGCCTTGAACAAAATTAAGGCGTCACTTCTGGCAAAGATGGCAGGAGGAGTACGTGTCAGAACTTCAACAAATGACAAAATGGCGTAAAGGTAACGCTCAGCTCAACATAGGTGATATGGTGCTCCTAGCTGATGATAACAGCGCCCCACTACACTGGCGTCAGGGACGAGTTTTTCAGCTAATTCCCGCACCTGATGCAGTTTCAAGAGTTGCAGAGATCATAACTTCACGAGGCTGCGTGCGACGCCCTTTTACCCGTCTCAGCCCGTTGCCAACTGCTGCAGAACTGATGGGTTGAAAAACAAGTTTTCAATTACCAGGAATATATAGGCGCAGCGCCTCACAGTTATCAAATAGCTAATTCATACGTCGTTAAGTCACTATGATAGTTTTAGTAGGCGTTTGTTAGCTTAATTCGTTAATAGTTTGATGTGTAAAACTAGTCTACTACTTTCTTACTGTAAGCACGATACCCAAACCTTTTATTTTCACTACCCAAACCTTTTATTTTTAATTGGACTTTAATTGGCCCCAGTGTATAGTCAAAATATACATATTATTTGGTGACCCATGAGGTGTCTTGACACCCCTCAATACTCTTTTAGGGTGTGGAAAACATAAAAATGACAAATTTCATAATTTATTTAGATAAGTATTCGTGCCAAGTTTCAAGTTTCAAAATCAAGAAAAAAGATTTATCATAAAAACAAGATTCCCTTTTCACTAGTCTAATTTCCCCTACATTATAAAAGGTAGTTGTATGTAAAATTTCAAGTTTGTAGCCCCAGCGGTTTAGGCTGCGTTGATAAATCAGTCAGTCAGTCAGGTAGGTACAAGTAATTATATGTAATAAATGAATAGTTAGAGATATGATTATGGTTATCATGAATCGTCAAAGGGGAAACTGCCACACTCCACTCCATGCATAACAGATATATTTTTGATGATTTATTACTGTCGCGAAGCCATTTTACCTTGATGCAATCTCTTCTCCTTGACTAAGCAGTCGCTTTTTACAAAGCAATTTCATTAAAAAACAAAGTAACAAAACCTTACAGTGTGGTGAACAAAACACGATCTGTGAAAAATATTTTTATCCCTTTTTCATTTTACGATTTCCAACAATTCAATTTACCACTTTGCCTTCAGTTTAATTCCGTTCACTTCAATATATACAATACAAAACATCTACGTTCTAAAGAATTTACATTAAAATTTTCAAAATGTCCTCTGAAATTGCGTCAAGACTCGGAGTACAGCGGTGTTCAACCTTTTTGTTACTAGAGTCGTAAACATAAGGAAGGTTTTGTATGAGAATAATACCTTGGTTCTCCTGCGGATCTCTTCATTTCAGATTCGATCACGTAGGGAAACTCCAAGCATAGCCCTCTCTATTGCCCTTTGGGTGACTTTCAGCCTTCTAATAATAGCCCATTGTGAGCGACTACCGTTTCAGTTCCATAGATCATCACAAGCCACACGCACTGGTCACGACTGCGGTATGTGAGACAAGAAGATATTGCGTAGGGTCCCGAACGCTGCCCAGCCGAGTCAGATTCAACGATTGACCCTTTTCTCGAAGACGGAACTACCTAACTGGACACTTTGTCCTAGGTAAACATAATTGTCAACAACTTCGAGTGTAGAGCCCCCGATCTTCATAACATTGGGTGTTACTTGTGCATTTGCCATGACCTTTGTTTTGTCCATATTCATTTTAACACCTTCTCTTGCGGATACTCTACTGAGGTCACCGAGCATTGGACTGAGTGTCAGCCATGACAACTGTTTTGTCAGCAAACTGTAGGTGAGTGGTATAAATGCCAGTCAATTTCAGGAAACCCTCCGTTCTGAAAACATCTCTTAACGATTCGGTGCTATGCATGTTATAAGTACCTACTAATAAAAAAAAACCGGCCAAGTGCGTGTCGGATCACACACAATGAAGGGTTCCGTAGTTCAAAAGAATTTATCCAAAAAACAAACCTAACATTGTAATCCCAAAAAAAAATGTTGTATAAATTAACATTAATATTATAAATTAAAATTTTTGGACTTTTTCCTTTACTTGTGCTGTGAGACCTTGCTTCTTGGCAAATTTCTTGATTCTAGGTCAACGGGAAGTACCCTATAGGTTTTGATTTACTTGATTACCAGAAGATGTCGCATAAAAGGCCGTATTTTTTTATTGTGTTGACTTGAAAGCTTGAAGTGTTCATAGACTTACGTATTTGAAATTAATTTCAAGTTGATACCTCCACGCGATCCTGAGAAAAAAGGTCTTGACAGACAGACATTCTTGAAAATATTTTTTTATGTGATAAAATTACAAAATAACAATTTTCGGACTTTTTCCATTACTTGTGCTGTAAGACATTGCTTCTTGCCAAATTTCATGATTCTAGGTCAACGGGAAGTAGGTACCCTGTAGGTTTTGATTTACTTGCGAGTATCAAAATATACCGCATAAATGGCCGTATTTTTTTATTGCGTTGACTTACAAACTTGATTTTTTTAGAACTCCAAGGTACCATAAACTTACGTATTTGATAATAATTTCAACTTGATACCTCCACCCGTTCCTGAGAAAAAGTTTCTTCACAGACTGACAGACAGACAGACAGACGGACAACGAAGTGATCCTATAAGGGTTCCGTTTTTTCTTTTTGAGGTACGGAACCCTAAAAATATCAATTGTCCCATACAAAACTTTAATCCCTAGTTGACCCAAATGTCCCATACATTTGGGTCGAGTAGGGATTAAAGCTTTGTACATGAGGCCTTTGCCCAGCAGTGGGATAATAAACATGTGTACGGCTGATTATTTTATCGCGATTACGATGGGACCAATTCCCATGGAAAAAGTTGTTCAATTAGATGGTCTGTACCACACCCTTAAATTGTACCACACCTTATCAGATACCGTAACAGAATACACGCTGTATTCTGTTACGGTATCTGATTGTACTTTACATCGGCTCCGGTGTCAACTTCGAAGTCTAATATTTGTCCCTCTACACATACCTTCAAGGTTGCTGATGGAACTTTACGGTTATTGTTAAAATAGAAAATATCGAAATATTCTGTGTCCATTTCTTTCCCTCTTTATTTTTTATTTTTTTTATTTTATTAAATAGGAACAACAAACAGCTACAAAATGAAATATTACAATAGAAAAACATAAGTAACTTAAGTAATAATGTAGCCCACAACGCTGTTCACAGTTTACCATTAATAAATAAAACCTTAATAACTAGGAGGTGAACTGTTAATGTATGACAGTTACACTAATATTATAAAAACAGTATTAAAAAAAAAAAAACAGCAACAAACAAATTAGTCCTCGAGTTCAAGTGCCTCATACAAAAGGCTACGAAACCTTTTCAAAGAGCATGCAAATATATCTATATGTTCGAATGCTTCATTGTAGGTTGCTGCCATTCGCCGAACTGGCGAACGTAGACCAGTGTTAGATCGGCAGATACCTACTGCAAAGAGCTTGCCCGCGCGCACCTGCCGTCTATGGACAGTTCTGGGTACTGCATAGCACAATACATTATTTAGATCTATACAATCGAAATTGCCATTAACAATGTTATACAATGTCATTGCCTCTAATTGTTTCCGTCTAGAGCTGAGCGTCAAAAGCTTGTATTTACTGAGCAACTGGTTATACTGCAGATAAGTTTTGTGACACCTGTAGTGCATTGCACGAAGAAATCTACGTTGGACTTTTTCTAACATGTCAATGTACTTACTATAATACGGGTTCCAGATGGATACGGCATATTCGAGCTGGGAGCGGACTAGTGTTTTATACAGGCAGAGGTACGAAGAGGCCCGTTTAAAGTCATGAGTGGATCTCATTATAAATCCATACATCTTATATGCTTTATTAACAATTTGTTCGATATGCAAATCTAAGCAGAGTTTTGAGTCAAGCAAAACGCCAAGATCACGAACCGAGTCAACTTTATTTAATAAAGCATTACATAGTGAATATGAGAACCTTATGATGTTTTTATTTTTGGTAAAATTTAGGTAGTTGCACTTGGGAATACTCAATTGGAGCTTACTAGTGTAACAATAGTCCGTCAGTCGATCCAAGTCCTCTTGGAGAAGATAGCAATCCTGAATGCTACGAATAGGTCTGTATACTTTGAGGTCATCAGCATATAACAAAAATTTGGAATGATGGAAACAGTTACCAATATTATTTATAAAGATAATGAATAGAAGAGGACCGAGAATAGAACCTTGTGGGACACCAGATGTAACATGAGTAGTATGAGAGTGATATCCATGAATAACAACCCGTTGACAGCGGTTAGTGATGTACGAAATGAACCATCGCAACAAATTACCACGAATACCATTGAAAGCTATTCGTTTCAGCAACAATTTTTAGTGGTATTTTCTTCCTTATTTTCTGTAGTTTCCACAAGGTTCATCTTCTTTGCTCTTGCGTCTTTATTTTTTCGGCACATTTTATAAATATGGCCTTTATTTCCGCATTCACTACAGAATTTTTCACGCAGATAACATTCCTGTTTCATATGTCCATTCTTTCCACAGCAATAACATGCAATGTTTTGCTTGTTCGTTGTTGTTGATTTTGACCCATTGTTACTTTTTTTATTTCTTGTGGCATTCCTTTCCTGAACTTTGAACATCTTTTTTTCTCTGGATTAAATGCTAAATTAAATGCTATTTCTGCTGTTTTTCCAGTGTTTATTAAACTTTCCAGTGGTTGTTCGGCCTGTTTTATTAGTTCAAATTTAACTGAATCACAATAAGTACCATTAAGTAGTCTTTCTTTTAACTTATTATCTAAACTTGTGAAATTGCAATTCTTCAATAATTTTTTTAGTTCTACTATGCTCAATACTTTCAGTTGATTTTTGGCATCTCTTTCGAAACTCTGCTTGGTGTAGTACATAGTTTTGAATAGGGTGATAGTACTTTTTTAGTTTTTCGCAAATATCGGCATATTTTACTTTAACTGGAGGTGTTGGGGTGCATAGTGTAGTTAATAAATCATAAACTTTTGTGCTTAGTTTCGTAATCAACAGTGGCATCTTCTTTTATTCCGGTATGTCATTCACTAGTAAAAAACACTCGAACTGTTATGATATGCATTCCAGTTTTCGCCTGTGAACACTTCCATTGTTGTAATTGATGTCATGGCTTGTTTTTTTTAATTCGCTTTTGTCAATGATTTCTCGTAAATGTTTTCTAACCTCACTAATAGTATGTTCACTCGTAAATAATGTTTTTTTTTCTCAGTTGTTTGCAATTTCTATAAGTTCTTCTTTTGTTTTAGTTTGTATCCATGATTTTTTTCCTTCTGTGATCAATTTCTTGATTGTATCCAATGTGCTGTGCACGCGTGGGTTCGAATCCCATCCTCGTCGCCAATGTTATATCTTCTACTTTATTGGTAATTAATTAATACCACTTTAGAATATAAGTATAAACCTTTATTAGCGATAGCGTACAACGTGTTACCACAGTCTATATAAACATAATTCACATGGCGGCGATAGTGCTGCCCCTGTTTACTAATAGTGCTGAGCACATATTTAGTTTACTATGACAACAATAATGTACAGGGTGTTAGGTTAAACGAGGGACATACTGTAATGGTGTGTAGTACTAATGAAAATGAACAACTTTTACCGTGGCACTAACCCTGTATTATAAAAAAAAATCAGCTGTCTCGTACATTTTGAGCGCGTAGGTTTAGCACTTTGTGGAGAACAGCTGATTTTCTTTATCATATTTCATGGTTAGTTCCATGGTAAAAGTTGTCATTTTCATGAGTACCTACTACACATCGTTATAGTAAGTCCCTCGTTTAACCTAACACACTGTATAACAAAATAATATAATTTAATGTGGTCTTAAGAAATTGACTTTGAGTACCACTGGCCTCTGCACAGATGCAACAATATCAAGTTCCACGTTTAATTCCAATCGTCACAAAGCGCCGCGTCGGTCGGGTTCCACATTGTTGCCTGCAATCCTACTCAACTCACAAGATAGAGATAGTAAGTAGAGATATTAAATCTAGGTAGGTAGTTGTAGATGTAACTAGATTTCGTTTGGTGTAATCTGGGATTATGAAAGTAATTCCTTGCTCCATCGGCGACCACATTATCGTTTACCATCAGGTGAGGTAGTGAGCATACGTATCTACACTAATAATAATAATAAGTGGTCAGAGTTTCTTAAATGCTATAACCCTCCACAGCCGCAAGATTTGCAGTCTCAGGGAATATTTCTTTCAAACTACGTGGGGATGCACCGAGATGTGGTCGCAGTGGACAAAAGCCACATCCCGCTCTCCTTGGCGAAAGAGAACTAGCGCAAACCTGCAGTAAAACTTTCATCGGCAGGTGTCATAATCCTTCCATAGTTGTAGGTAACCAGTCCACTTTAGCCCATACCAATAAACATACTAATAGTCCTACACCAACCGGGGGCTTTAAAGCGTACAGGGATAATCGTCGGTTGGTATCTCAATTCATTAAAAGCGTCTAACGGGCCTCTGCGTGGTGGTTTCGGCCCCTCGTACGCCTTCTAAAGATCCAGGATGTAAAATAGAGACATAAAATAAAAAATTGCAGTGTTAATAATAATTTAATTATACATTTAGGTAGATAAACTTTACAGAACAAAAATTGAAACTGTCATTGGTATTAGTATGACGGGCTGGTGAGCACAACTCCACGACAAACGCGTATTACGGCCATGTCAAACTGATTATAGCTCATTTATGTACAGAGTCCATAGAGCCAACCAACTTCCTTGTGACAAGTGCCGGAACAGCAGTTGCCTTGATTGCCATCATGGAAGCACTCTTTGCCCTTGGCAATGCAGGCCGCCAAAGCTTGATCCGGGATGAAGATAGCCGCAACCACGAAGACAGCCATTAAGATGATCAGGTTGAATTTCATTTTGATTTTAGTACTTTACTGAATCGTTACCAAGAAGGACCGCTTGCTACAGTAAGCAGGGCTACTCTGTGAATTGATTGACCGTAACTAGTCTTTTTATACTTTTTTCCTCATAATTAATATGATAATATTACTCCAACCTGATGATACTGTTGCTGCGTAGAGCTAAGCAATTGGCTGCTACTTTCCTTAACACACTCTGTGCCAAGAGACCTTTGAGGCAAAAGTGGTGAACTTTTTTTTGCAGAATTTGCTTCTTCTCAAAACGTCCATTATAATGTTCACAATGGTGGATTTAAATCAATATACACCGGTCTGTGAAGTTGCGTTTTACATAGTCTGAGACAAAAACATAGATATAAGAAAAAAACATTAAGGTATATGATAGCGCTGGCAAATAAAAACATGACGTACCGGAAACACGAATCAGTGAAATGTGATTTAAGTACCTATTGTTAATTTTAAGGTTTGTTTTTGTTCAAGTACCTACCTATTAATTTAAAACTCTAAAAAGGAAATTGGAACATTGTTGCTGTCAGTTCATTTAAATAAAATAATTGTTACCTAACTAAATTTACAATTTAAAGTATTTAAAAAATGTTATTAATTAAAAATCAAATATTGTGAATCAGCGGAAGGCCTTAAGAGGCACAAATATAGTACCCTCGATAGCGGGTACATATTTGAGCCTTTTGGGGTCGAGACGCTAGGGCCGTGGGGACCAGGAGCACATCGAATTTACAAAGAATTATCTAGGCGTCTGGTCGACGCAACATGTGACCAAAATGCTGGCCTTTATTTTGCCCAAAGGTTAAGCATTGCCATACAACGTGGCAATGCTGCCAGCATTTTGGGAACATTGCCAACTGGTAGCTGTCTATTAGACTAGTTTTAGTTTTATTTTTACTTTTAGATTAGTTTATAGTAATTTTAGATTAGTTTTAGTTTATATTTAGTTTATTTTGTTTATCTTAATTAAAATACCATTATTAAGCTATTTTATTTGTTCGAAAAAAAAAAACATTGTGAGCAATTGCATTATTTTTACCAAATCAAAAATAAACTGTATTGTAAAAAAAAATCACTGGCCGTCGTTGCTGCGTGGCGTTGACAGTTGTTTAAAACGTATAAATAGGCTCGCCTTAGTCGCAGAGCGCTCAGTATTGAATTGTATCCCACCAAAAACATTTTCATGTAAAATGTTGCCAAGACGAGACCACATATAGCTCGCACTGACAAAAAGCTATCAGATCTCATGTAGAGCCAAGCTTCTAACTCTACACGCCCTAACTCTCCAAGCCCTAACTTCACAAACTCTACACCTTAGTCAAAATATGAGGCCTGGCCGTTTCGTTACTACAAGAACTATTGTATAACAGAAAAATAATGAACAGTGAATACATTTTTCACCTTGCGCCAGTGGTCTCGAACGCCATAGAGCAAGATCGGTAGAGTTGCCGGTAAAATCGGTATATTTGTACCCAAAATCGGTATTTGAGAAAAAAATACAATATTCAATCAAATTCGTTTATTTATTGAAAAAAATATTTCGGTAGAACAGAGCCCATATCGGTAGAAATACCGAAAAATCGGTAGGTTCGAGACCACTGCCTTGCGCTTGCGCCCATGTGATGGTAGCGTTCCTTAGTTGAAAAGAATTTATCCCAATGACAAACTTAACATTGAGTTGAAAAACATGTTCTCCCATACATTGATATACGTCACGGACAATTCTCCAACTGCATATTTAAGTTTGTATTCGCAAAAAGCTATTCTTAAACATAACATCACGCCTTGTTTCCTCGAAGGGTTGGGCAGAGGTGTACCTGCCTATAGTACACCCACATTTGGCCAGAAAAAGAAAACTAAAAACTATTTTTTATGTGATAAAACTACAAATAATCAATTTTCAGTCTTTTTCCTTTACCTGTGCTGTGAGACCTTGCTTCTTGCCAAATTTCATGATTCTAGGTCAACGGGAAGTACCATATTATAGGTTTTGATTTACTTGCGAGCATCAAAATATGTCGCATAAATGGCCGTATTTTTTTATTGCGTTGACTTAGAAGCTTGATTTTTTTAGAACTTCAAGGGACCATACACTTACGTATTTGATATTAATTTCAACTTGATACCTCCACGCGTTCCTGAGAAAAAGGGTCTTGACCGACAGACAGACGGACGGACAGACAGACAGACAGACAGACAGACAGACGAACAACGAAGTGATCCTATAAGGGTTCCGTTTTTTCCTTTTGAGGTACGGAACCCTAAAAATAATATGTTTAAACATACGTAGACCTACAAAATAATCCACTTACTAGAGAAATGAGAACAAAAGCCAAGATAAAGATAAAGATTTATTATTTGTTCAAAACATGAGTATACACACATGGCAAGCAAGATGTTAAATAAAATTATATCTGTCATGTCTTGCCTCATCAGCGTACAAATAAAATACAGCAGACGAAGCATAAAATGTACTAAAAGGCAAATAACTTGTTTTATTTTTAGTTCATTAAAAGCTTGTTTTTAAAAAGATTTTTACTTATATTTCACTATTGTATCAAAATATTTTAATATTTTTACATTTATTTTAACATAATGTGCATCTGTTAACAGTGAGGAGAGATATCACACTAATATTATAAAGGCGAAAGTTTGTGAGTGTGTGTGTGTGTATGTTTGTTACTTCTTCACGCTCAAACAGCTGGACCGATTCGGATGAAATTTAGTATGTAGATAGCTTATACCCTGGATTAACACATAGGCTACTTTTTATCCCGGTCTACGCGGGTGAAACCGCGGGGCGCAGCTAGTAAAATATAAAAATAACAGTATTAATATATTATACATTATAGTAGATGAATTTCACACAACACTAATATTATAAAGGCGAAAGTTTGTGAGTGTGTGTGTGTGTATGTTTGTTACTTCTTCACGCTCAAACAGCTGGACCGATTCGGATGAAATTTAGTATGTAGATAGCTTATACCCTGGATTAACACATAGGCTACTTTTTATCCCGGTCTACGCGGGTGAAACCGCGGGGCGCAGCTAGTAAAATATAAAAATAACAGTATTAATATATTATACATTATAGTAGATGAATTTCACACAAAACAAAAATTAATTAATTGGTATTAGTAAGATGGGCTGGTGACCACAACTCCACGACAAGCATGTCAAACTGACATTATAGATAATTTATGTACAGTATCCACCGACCCAACCAATTTCCCTGTAACAAGTGCCGGAACAGCAGATTTGATTGCCACTATCACTATGGTAACACAGTTCGCCTTTCGCACGGCAGGCCAAAGCTTGATCCGGCATGAAGATAGCCGCGACCACGAAGACAGCCATTAAGATGACCAGGTTGAATTTCATTTTGATTTTAGTACTTTACTGAATCGTTACCAAGAAGGAGCTTGCTGTAGTAAGCAGGGCTACTCTGTGAATTGATTGACCGTAACTAGTCATTATATACTTTTTTCCTCATAATTAATATGATAATATTACTCCAACCCAATACTGTTGCTGCGTAGAGCTAAGCAATCGGCTGCTACTTTCCTTAAGAGGAAATGCGGGTGCTCTTTTCTCCATACAAACGCTCTCGCCTGTTTCCTGGGATTCCCTCAAGAAAGAAACACTTAAAAACAAAATATTTAGGTAAACTCAAACTCAAAGCATTTATTTCAAACTAGCTTCTGCCCGCGACTTCGTCCGCGTAAAATTTCTTGTCCCCCCCCCTCACCCACTAACCCCCACGCATCGCATCGCAACGACTGCCGCGCTATTACTTCGTTTGCGCTTAGCATCCTTTCTGACATTTTTTATTTTTGCTCGACTCCTAAGGGCCCTAGCGTGATGTTAAATAGCCTATATCCTTCCGCATCGCCTGCCCGCGCTATTACTTCGCGCTCGGCTTCTAAGGGCCCTAGCGTGATGTTAAATAGCCTATAGCACTCCTCAAGAACTGGGTTATAAATTGCTAAAAGATTTTTTTCAAATCCGACTGGGGTAGTTCCAGAGATAGCGCGTTCAAACAAACTAACAAAAAAACAAACTCTTCCGCTGTAATCCACCGACATTATTGAAATAATAAATCTCGCTATTCAGAAAAATTACTTATTTGCACAACGCCATCTATGGTTAAAATTGATAAAACGTCCGCACTAAACATGTTTGCTCAAGAGCGAGCGGTATGAATTAAAGTTATTTTGCGTTTTATTAATTTTATATTATCTCCGAAACTGTATGACCAATTGCCATACTGTAAAGGCCAAATCTTTTCTCCATGATGTCCTTGTGATCATAAAATAACTTATTTTGATTAATGTGTTGTTGTTTAAATAATCATCCAAACGTAAGTATGTCTAAAAATACTTTTTTAAAACAATAAAAGATGTATAAAAGGTAAAATATAAAAGATAGAAATATGGTGTCGCGGATTTTTTTGTAGAATTATTTAAGACGGACCAGACTGCCATACAATGTTCTCAATTTTAAACAACCGTTTAGGCAGCGCATGCAAAAAAGTCTGTTTAAAGACGTATTTCTTTCCGACTTGTTAGACAAAACTTGTGATAGCTCGGCTAATATGCATGATATAAATATAATTTATAGCCTATAGCACTCAGGAATAATGTAGCTTTCTACCAGTGAAAAAATTTTTAGAATTGGATCATTAGTTCCGGAGATTACCCCCTACATACAAACTTACAAACATACAAACTTACAAACTTACAAACAAATTTTACCTCTTTATAATATTAGTATAGATATAGATAAACCAATTACAGGCACTTTTGAATTGTCAAAGGGTCGGTCTTGGGTCGGTCAGTCACAAAAATGAAGCTAGTTGCCCATTCTAAAGCGTAGATCCTGGAGAATAACGGGCAAGAAACTCCACGGACACTCTTTTAAATCAAATATTTTACATAATATTGGTTACATCGTTCATATTGAAAATATAGATGTGAGAACAATGTAGAAAGACGTGCACGATAAAAACGTCCGTAATGAAAAAGATAAAAACTAAAAAGAACTAAATTAAAAATAAGCCGAGGCAGCTAAGAGACGACCAGTCCCAACTGACGGCGCCCGTTCACGAACATGACGCATGGATCAGCACCAATTAGCTCAACCATTTTGAAGGGAACTTAATGATCCAACACACGCCACCACCAGCGAGACATTTGAGTGAGCATGACATACTCTCAACCGCCAGGGCACATTCAAGTCAGTGAAAGACGAACTCAGTAAAAGGTAGCTTTGGTAAACATACTTATGTGTACCTACAGAATAATCCTCTAACCAGAGAAATGAGAACAAAAGCAAAATACAGCAGACAAAGCATACAATGTACTAAAATGCAAAAAAACATGAATTCGCGTAAACGCCTTTTATTCATATACCGACATAATATACCGAACAAAATTATAACCAGCCGTGTGAATTCTGTAAGACTCATTCTAAACTTCGATTCTGAATCCGCTGTGATTCTTGATTGGCATTCTTAAGGCCCAGGTTCCAAGCTTGGTTTAGCTCGGTGTGTAAGTGAAATGGCGTTATGGCTGTCTACTTTGACGCACGAAATAGAAGATTCTCACGCGCACCGGAATTATGTCGTAAAAGTGCAAATAAAATCGTCTAAAATTAGAAATTAACTATTTAATAAAAAGTAATCCATCACTGGATGCAGTTTGGAATTTGACATTTCATGGTATATTTTTAATTATAATTATAATTGCTAATGAAGGGATAAACAGCTTTTAAAGATTATTAGGAGGTATGTTTAAAGATTTTTTTGGTGCATTAAAGTATGTTTAATTATGTTTTGGCTTCCATCACTTTATGCGAAAAGGACTTGAAAATATCATATTTTTTTTACATGTCAAAATTATTTACGGTTTATGAGATACATAGCTTTAAAAAACCACCTTTTTGATCATTTTCAGGAAATCTGCGCCTTAATTCAAAGTGTCAAATAAAAAACAAGTGAGAAGAAGTGATGCGAAGTGAGAGTGAGAGTGAGATGCGAGTTGTTGTTTGAATTTTACAGAATCGACGTAGAGCACGCTTAGAGTGAGCGCTGTAGAAACGAGTTTCGTCGACGGAAGAATAGACAAAATGGCAGATAGTAGAATTATTTATACCCATTCTACGCGTCTAAGCATGGCAATCTCTAATTTTTTGTCTATTCTTCCGTCGACGAAACTCGTTTCTATGGCGGTCATGCTTAAAGGCTCTTTCTCACGGAGGCGATCGGCGGCGGCGATCTCTCGCGTCCGAGCCTGGTCCAGGCCATGGTGCGGAGCGAGAGTGCATGGGAGGCCGTCACCTCCTTCTGCGAAGCAGTGATGCTCGCGAAGGAGGAGGCGGAACGCGTGAGGGAGAGGCAGCCTCACGCCCTCAGTCGCCGCAGGAGACGCCCTGGGCGGCGGGAATCGCGGGACGATTTCCGGCCACCGTAGGCGCGGGCCTGCGGACGGTGAGCAGCGGGTAGCTCGCCGTCCGGTAAGGACCAGGCCCGAGTCGACGGCGCGTTGTGTTCCACGCGCGCCTCAAAGAGATGTCAGCAAGTGACGGGGTCCAATAGGGCCGACGCCGCTGGGGTCGCGGGTTGCTTGAAGAAGATACCGCGGCCCTGGCATAGGCAACTGAAGGAACACGGGTGGGTTTTAGTCAGTAAAAGCCTGACACGCCCTTCCGCTCCACCCAGAGCGGGAGAAGTTATTTGATGATTTCCCACCCTCAAAAAAAAAAAAAAAAAAAAGGCTCTTACAGACAGAGGCGATATCGCCTTCGCTACGCGATAATGCCATATTATATCCGTAGAACAATATCGCGTCGCGACGCGATATCGCCTCTGTATGTAAGAGCCTTTAAGCATGCAGTCATTTGCTACGTGCGCAAGCCGCTCCTATGAAACTATACAATGTCACCCGGCACAGTATTGCCTCGTTAACTGAAACGCGTACGTAAACGTAAAAAAACGGTCAAGAGCGAGTCGGACTCGCGCACCGAGGGTTCCGTTCCGATTTTTGAAAAAGTGTGCTATTTACAGACATCGTTTTATTTTTCCTGTAATCTTTACATAAACTTCTATCACATAGAATAATTTCAGATTTTTCTCTTTGCAAACTTCGGAGATAAGGGGGGTGGGAACGGTATTTTTTTTTACATTTTTCATCAGAAGTCGAAAACTATGCGGCCTAAAAAAAAGAAAAAAATGATTGAGAATGTGCAAACAGCGTTCTTTCATATGATACCACACATGCCCTAGTAGCCTCACTTTGATTTTTTAAGACCCCCTTTATATAAATATATTAATTTCTTTCTTATTTGCAAAATAGTTGGGTCAACGTCATCTAAAACTATTCTAAATTTCAAGTTGATAGCATTAGTACTAGTTTTTGAGATATCCAGCTGTGACAGACAGACAGACAGACAGACAGACAGACAGACTGAGTGACACCATAAGGGTTCCTTTTTTACCATTTTGGTACGGAACCCTAAAAACTAATAGTTGGATGGTAATGGTTCATGCATGTTTTATTTATACTTTATTGTAGGTACACCAGGAAAATACATAGCAAAAACAAGGGTTTTTTTTTGTTTTGAACCTTTATGATAAGAAATTATTATTTCGTTTAATATTTTTTATCCTTATAAAATACATTTTTGAATATTTCTTAAAAAAATACATAAAAAACATTTTAAAATATAAAAATAGTAGCCCACCGGTAACGGGAACAGGGTCCAAGCTACCGGCGGTCAGGGCTCCAGAGAGAGGAACCTCCTAACAATGCGCGCCGTGTCCAGAAGCACCGCTTTCTGAATCAGCCCCATAACCCAGCTGCCCAACGAGAGCCTCCTTAGGTGTTGGTCGAGGCTCTTGGCAATTAAGCCATTGGCTGATACGACTATCGGACAAAGTGATATTCTATCAGCGACAATGATGATGAAAAATCTCATGAAAAGTCATCAATCGTCAGTATGTATGGTCCCATACACACTGACATATCCACCGTGGTTTGTCCACCGCACGTCAACGGGAACGAGATGACGGCGTCGAAATAGCTATACAAACATTTACTATGGCCGCGTGTACACCGCACGTCCGTCACCAGGATCCCGGCCCCCTGGGGGGCCGTGCGGGGCAAACGGACATGAATTTTCGAGAAGTTCGGCGCGACCGCTAGAACTCGGCCCGAGATTGTGCCAGACCAATGTAAAAAAATACGTTTGATTTTGTCCACACACTGCCGTCTTACCGGACCGGGGGGCCTACTCCCTAAGTCCGTCCGTCCGTTCATCCGTCCGTCTGACATTACGATCCGTCAAAACAAGTGTAAAAGTTAAATTTTTCGGATGTGCAAAAACACATCGGGAGTAGGTACAACTGGCAAATCATGCTGTCATTCATACTTCGTTCGGGCCCTGAACCAATCATCCATCCGTAGCTGATACGGAGTAGGAAACGCCCGTAACGAATGCCGAAACTACGGGCTTCGTGCTTAGGGAGTAGGCCCCCGGAGCCGTCTTACCGGAGCCGTTCGCCTGGCTTTTGTTTTGTCTATCATAACGTACTGAACCACCGAGTTCGGTCGCGGGTGGTGGATAAACGTTCACCGTCACCGAGACGTCACGTTCGGTTCGAATAATCACGTTTCTCGACAAACGGCCTTACTGAAGTTAAGGGATAGAACTCACTTGTGGGCAGTGAGCTTGTGGAAATGCAGTGAGCTCTGGATAAAGAGTTGGTAGACGCCACGAGGGTAATCTTCATTCCTATTGTCCCACCACTCAGGAATAGCCGAACAGAAGTCGTAGCTCATTAGATTATATTTGCAAAAGGCCATGACGGCTAATGTTTTGGATTTCTAAGCCTGCATGGTCACCTCTCTTGACCTCAAGGAAAATAGATTAGTTTCCCCAGTATCTTATTGGGTCTCCGTATTGTCAATTCCAGGAGAGGCACCTCGAGAAATTCGTCTCGCCGCCAAGATCTAGAGAAGCGTCGGGGGCCTGGACGTAAGACTCGTTCCTCGAGTCAGCTCGAAGCCTCCGGTGGAGACGACTGTGCGGCTGGCAGAGACCGCCGATAGCGCTGGCGGGACGGTTTTTTTACTCCCAGATTTTTGTTATCTACAATCTATGAATGAATGAATTGCACCGACCCCAGCGTGCTTTGACCAGACTCGATTACTCGAATGAACCCAGATATTCACACTAGACCCTGTTGCCTCATATTACATGGTGCCACAGAGACCATTGTAAACCAAAATTATTTTTAACCGATTTCAAAATAAGAAGGTGACCGTATTTGTAATAGGTAGGTATTTGTTCCTAATTAAAGAGTAACTTTTCCTCGTCAAACTGATAAATCAATCTGCCTAGCCTTTTCCCAACTGTGTTGGGGTCAGCTTCCAGTCTAACCAGATGCAGCTGAATACCAGTATTTTACATGGAGCGACTGCCTATCTGACCTCCACAACCCGGTTACTGGGTAATCCGATACCCCTTGGTAAGACTGGTTGTCAGACTTTCGGGCTTCTGACGACTTTTAACGACTGTCAAAGATCCACGAATAACAGCCGGGACCAACGGCTTCCTCGTCAAACTGATGAATATGTAAATACATTCCTTCCTCGTCAAACTGATGAATATGTCAATACAGGGTGTAAGTGTAAATAGTGGCAACCTTTTAAGGGGTCATTGTACTCATCATTATGAACAACTTTTACTATTGGACCAAACCTGAAATCGCGAAAAAAAATGCAGCTGTTCCGTACATTTATGTTCTCATAATTCTTCAAAATGTAGGGAACAGTTGATTTTTTTTTCGCGATTTCAGGTTTGGTCCCATAGTAAAAGTAGTTAATAATGATGAGTACAATGACCCCTAAAAAGATTGACACTGTTTACACTGACACCCTGTGTATTGCTTTGCTTTATCCCACAACATAAAAAACAAAGAATTTAAAAGTCGACAGCAAATCTTCACTAAAACTAGAATTTAAACCAACATTAAAATTAAATACCCAAACACAATATTCGCTTCAAAAGTTGCTTCAAAAAGAGAATTTTTTCAACAACTAGAAACTCGAAGGTAAACTTTATAAACACATTTTAAACAATAATCCATCGAGTATTGGAAGTTTATAAATTTTTCACTGAGTTTTCAATACTTCGAGATTTCCCCGGGGATAATTTTATCTCCTATTCTGTTGAATTCTGTATAACTATGTGATGCTGTGTAGTAATGTGGATTAAATAGAGCTATAGTGATACTTATATATTTATCCCAAGAGATCTTTTAGATTTTATCATTATACAGTAGGTACCTATGTTAGAAAAAAAACAGGCTTCTTTATTTTCGAAAAAAAAAACTAAAATGTCACCGAAATCAAAAACTTTTAATTTATTTTTAAGCATGTATAAAAATAGATAGTAAACGATAGGAGTACTACTCGAAAAAAAACTTCAGAATAAATACGTTTTTTGAATCGTTTTAGAAATCAAGTGTTTCCTCATATTAAAAAGCCGGCCGGTTTTTACATTATGCATAACATTGTCAACAGGAAAACAAGTTACAGTCAGCATCAAAAATATGTGGACAAGAAGACTGTTCAAAGTGATTTTAAAAACTATAATTATAAGTGATTTTAATATAAGTGATGAGGCGCTTAGCTTAAGTTTGCAATGTACAGTAATAGTGTACTCATTGTTGAAGAGCCTACTATGTAGATTAATAAATAATTATAGTTAACTAGCCGACCCGACAGACGTTGTCCTGTCCCAATTTCAATAATTCAAAATTCCCATAGAAAATCCACTTTCAGTTTTCCGAATTTTCCAATTTTCCCGGCAACTTTTCCAATTTTTTTCTACATAAGAACCTTCTCCTGACAATAACAAACACAACAAAAAAAGAATTAGCGAAATTGTTCCATCCGATCACGCGTGATGCGATGACCAAGGGAAATAGAGATTCATTTATAAATAAACTCCTTTGCAAAAAAAACGGGCACCTTACAGTCATTGGCTTTTCTATGGATAATATTAATATGTTTAGTACGTCATTAGCATAAATGACTAGAAACCTCATATTATCACTGAGAATATAGTTTTTAACCCTTCAATCCTGGAATCGGTGTTTTAGTCAATGTAAACAGAGAATCGTGTTAAAATGGAAATTTTTAGGGTATAATTAAATTAAGACTACGAGTATTTTTATCGTATGTTAATAATAAAAAAAAACATTAAAAAATAAAAATTAATAACGAGTATGACCTCCTCTTGCAGCGATTACGGCATGTAATCGTCTTGGCATGCTTTCCACCAGGCTTTTGATGGTGTCCTGTGGAATGTGTTCCCACTCAGCCGAAATCACACGTTTAAGCTCCCTGATGTTTTGTGGAAGGTCGTTGGACAGGTCGTACTCGACTTTTTAGGAGGTCCCAGACGTGCTCAATTGTGTTAAGGTCGGGGCTCCGCGCCTAGCCACTCCAGACGATGAATACCGACCTCTTGCATATAAGCATCTACGTCGCCAGAACGGTGGTCCCGAGCATTATCGTCCATGTAAATGGCATCTTCACCAGTTACAGTCAGTGCGGGCTGTGCATGTTGACAAATTATTCCCGTTATGTACCTTTGCGCATTTAGTGAACCATTTTCAATGAACACTATCTCGGTACGATGGCTGGAAGTTACGCCCGCCCAAAACATAACGGACCTACCACCATAAGGGGTGATTTCTTCAAAACACACGTCGGCATAGCGTTCGTCTGGTATTCGTAACACTCGCCGACGTCGGTCCTCACCATTCAGACAAATTCGAGCCTCATCAGAGAAGAGTACGCTACTCCAGTTATCTAGTGTCCAAGATAGACAATTTCTAGTGAACCTCAGTCGAGCAATCCGGTGCTCACGGAGTAAACTTGTCAGAATAAAAAGAATATATTTTAAAAAACAACAAACCGACTGCAGAAACACATAACTGAAAAGAGAAAAACGAGCATTATTTAATCTATAGAATTTTAGTATCGCAGGCGGAGTCAAACAAAAGTCAGGCACCATATTTCAGGTTATTGGTTTGTCCTCGATACCAAAATTCTATAGATTATAAATTATAATACTCGTCTTTCTCTTTTCAGTAATGTGCTTTTGCTTTTTTTAAATAATTAGTTGGACCACGCCGTTTCACCCGCCTAGACCGGGATAAAAAGTAGCTAATATGTTAATCCAGGGTGTCAGCTGCCCCCATATGAAAATTAACATTACCCTCCTTCTGGTTCAGTCAGGTAAAAAGCCTTATGCCCGAAAATGTAATTTTAAAGTGTCAAAAGTTAAAACTAAATTTCATCCTAATCGGTCCAGCCGTTTGAGCGTGAAGAAGTAAAAAACATACAAACACACACGCACACAAACTGTCGCCTTTAGAATGTTAGTGTGATATACAGATAAAGGAACTTCTTTCCAACCGGATATCTCACGATCACGACACTTCCTGACTTTTTTTTTTATCTGGATTTATTTGCAAACCGTATATTCAAAAGACATTGTACTCACTCAATACAACAATTTATTCCGTGCATGCGTATTCCAACAGCATAAAACATTTTAACCACATACATTATTTAAAAATCTTTGCCAATATTTTTTATTTGTTAAACCCGGCAAACGGCTTTCTCGAGCCAAGTAGGTCTTTAACGGCAACTGTGTAAAACCTATAAAGGTTCTACGTGCCAGGCTTTTATAGTGAGGATTTTGGTATATTGTTTCCTATAAACTACGGCTGTTATTATTTGATACCAACTACTTTTTTGCACCGACATAGCCCGAAGAATTGCCAAGCTTAAGAGCGTTGGTTCGGTACGGCATTTCATACAAACTTTCAAGTCCTTTTTTATCGAAATGAATGAACCGATTTTAATGAAACTTCATACGCATAAGCAGGATACATAGGTCTAAAAAGTTAGTTAAGAATATTTTCGAAATATCTTATTTAAAAAAAGATAATTGGAAATCTCTGTTTCTATGGAATATTTAAAATCGGTCTAATTTAGCTGCAACACTATTTTTCCAAAATGTTCTTAACTAACTTTTTAGACCTATGTATTCTGCTTATGCGTATGAAGTTTAATTAAAATCGGTTCATTCATTTCGATAAAAAAGGACTTGAAAGTTTGTATGAAATGCCGTACCGAACCAACGCTCTTAAGTGGCACTGGCTACATTGCTCGCAGAACAGATGCCGAAAGGTTCTGCAGTGGTAACTGCGTACTGGAAGACGTAGCGTTGGAAGACCTCCAACAAGGTGCACTGATGACCTTGTGAAGGCCGCAGGAATCCGCTGAATGCGAGAAGCACATAACCGGTTGAAGTGGCGGTGCTTGGCGGATGACTATATCCAGCAGTGGCCGTATTTCGGCTGAAATTATGATGATGATGACTGAAAGGCCATCGGCGGTGTGTAGCGATTAATGAATGCATCGGGCCCGGATCAATCTAGCCAATCGCTAAGAACAGGGTTTGCTGAGACAGTTCTTATAGTTTTTATTATTTACTAGCGGACCCTACACAGACTTTGTCCTATTTGAACCCGAATGCAGCGCCACCTACCGGGTCCAATTGTGTTTTCAAACCATCCAGGAACCCATTCAAATATACACATAAAATAATCTCATCTAAATCTAAATCGGTCCAGCCGTTGTTATACCACGTTTTATGCATTTTTTTTAAAGTATCCTATGTCCGTTTCCTAGTTCTAAGCTACCTCCACACAAATTTTCATCCAAATCGGTCCAGCCGTTTAGGAGGAGTTAGATGACAAACACACGTACAGAAGAATCACTACACAGTATAAAACAAAGTCGCTTCCCGCTGTCTGTCTGTGCCTATGTATGCTTAGATCTTTAAAACTACGCAACGGATTTTGATGCGGTTTTGTTTTAACAGATAGAGTGATTCAAGAGGAAGGTTTATATGTATAAAAAACGCGGGCGAAGCCGCGGGCAAAAGCTAGTTATATATTATATGAAAGTATCCTATATCCGTCTCCTGGTTCTTAGCTACCTCCCCACCAATTTTCAGCCAAATCGGTTCAGTCGTTCTTGAGTTATAAATAGTATAACTAACACTACTTTCTTTTATATATGTATTTGCGAAAGCGACATTATGAGAAAGCGACATTTTACTACCAGGCGACATTTTGCGAAAGCGACATTTTGCGCCTGAGCCATATAGATTAGATTTCATTAACATTAAAATGCTTAAATACTATATTAAACAATTAACCAAGATCAAGTACATTTTTTTTTTCTTTTTTATAATTATATTTTGATTAAGTACTAGTTTATTTATTTAAACGTATAAAAATTATCTATTATGTATGTTGAAACTGTGTACTTGTACTTCCCCGTCACTTGTCCCTAGAGGTTCAATAGGAAACCAGCGTCAGACAGCATCTATCTGGCATTAATGCTGAAATAAATGGACCTTCTGGCGCAGCCGTGAGGAACATTTATTTTCAGCTTGTTTTTTTTTTCTTTTGTTTTTTTGTGTTTCACGAACTGTGTTCCGATAAATGTTATTCTTTCTTTCTTTCATAAATATAGGTTGAAATCGCAGGATCCTAAAGTGTTGATCCTAAGGTGGTGGGTAGTGGGTAAACTAGTTATCTTTAGTTCTTATGTAACTGGGAGCGAGACAATTGCCATCGGGGCACAATTAGTGCCCCGATGGCAATTGGCGGTATAGCGGATACTACTGAGACATTCCTGACGAATAAAGGCTCTTACAGACAGAGGCGATATCGCGGTCGCGACGCGATATTTCGATATTATATCCGTAGAAAAATATCGCGTCGCGACGCGATATCGCCTCTGTCTGTAAGAGCCTTAACAGTTAGCTATATGAGGCTCGAACCGAGGACCCCATGCTCAAAGGTTCATGCCTCATGTCGGAAATCTAAATTATAAGTATATAACAAAGTCGTTTTTTCGTCTGGCTGTGTGACCGCTTAGTTTTTCTAAGCTACATAATGGATTTTGACATAGTTTTCTTCATAATTTAGAGAATTTATCCTGGAAGGTTAACCATGCATAGAAGGGGCGGGTCAGTAGTCTTATTATGTGTGAAATGTCCAAGGATATTTATTTATTTATTATGAAAAAAAAATAACCTAAAAAGAAGAACAAAATATTTACTTCTAAAGAAGAACAAAATATTTACTTCTTAAATATCTACTACATTACAAACGCCCGGTCCAAATAACCATAACTATATTTTCAAACTAGCTTTTGTCACCAGCTCCGCCCGCATGGATGTCGGAAAATATCCCACGGGAACGTACTACCGGGAATTCCTTCCTTATTCGTTGTCTACGTTATCAAGGGAACCTCTGTGCAAAATTTCAGCTTTCTAGATCCAAGGGTTTGGGCTGGGCGTTGATGAGTCAGTCAGTCAGTCAGTACTTCTCTTTTTAACCGACTTCTAAAAAAGGAGGCGGTTCTCAATTCGGTTGTATTTTTTTTTTGTATGTTTGTTACCAGTACTCCGTCATTTATGAACCGATTCGAAAAATTCTTTTTTTATTTCAAAGGGTATACTTCCAGATTGGTCTCATTTTTATCAAAATCCAGTTTTGATGATGGGATCCATGAGGAATCGAGGGAACTCCTCAAATATTATAGGCATACATATAGCGATTTTGGTATTTTCATCAACAAATCAAGCGTTTGCATTCAGAAAGTATCATCTGGGGAAGTGGAACTGATGAAGAAGACCACAGATGGCCACGGGAACTCCTCAAGTATTTCACGGGTGGCGATAAGATATCTCGATTAATGTGACGAAGCTTTAAATAAACGGTTTTAATGAAAATGGTACAATCGAACCAATCTGATGAAGAAGCCAGAAGGTAGGTATCGGGACTCAGTAATAAAACAATGTATCCTAGCCGTGTTTGGGCTTATTGGAACTGTCATGAGGTGCACTCTGGCTATAAATGATTTAATGGTAACTATATGCCGCATCAAATTTAATTTAATACGTATTTTTCCCATTTAGTCTATGTGGATGATGCTCTAATTTATTTTGCAGAGTGGTATTTAGATTTGTGTGGGGTAGGCACCACTAAAAAGTGAAAAATAAAAACTTTTTACAAAAAAAAAACAACCGACTCCCAAAAAAACACTACAAAGTTAAAAATAACTTCAATTTCGGAAGTCGGTGGCAAAAAAAACGAAAGTAAATAAAAAATCAAAGACACCGACTTCCGAAATTAAAGTTATTTTTAACTTTGTAGTGTTTTTTTTGGAGTCGGTTGTTTTTATTCATATAGATTAAGCCTCGCTTGTAACAGTAACAATAACAAAAGTTAATGGACGTCGCCACAAACAGTCACAACTTGCAACGTATAAACAATTCAAGTGTTTTACGTAATTGCTTGAATTTTAGAAGAACTTGCATTGAGCGCGTCGAGCTCGTCTCGCAAGTTGAGCAGAGTTAGGCATTCACCACACTAGTGGTGTATGCATGTAAATATGCAATTAAGTCTCGCATAGGGTTGCAGCATTACAAATAAATAAACCATTTATTTCAGGCGATACAGACCCATAGATAAAAACATACATATTTGAATATAAACAAAACTTGGTCACTAAGATTATTATTAACACAAACGGGATATTTACCATGTTTACTGTTATGTTCGAGTTCCCGATATTTCGTCAGGAACTAGAACATAAAAGTGAAGATATTAAATATCCCGTTTGTGTTAAGCCGAGAGTATCCGTGATCATGGTGCTTGCAACAGTGCTGAAATGTCGGGAACTCGAACATAACAGTAACATGGTAAATATCCCGTTTGTGTTAATAATAAACAAAACTTGTGTTAATAAATAAGGCTTAAGACTATGTTAGCAGCAGTTCACTTTGCACTAGCTTGACTTTGTGCTATCCTGTGGTACTAGTCTGCGGAAGCGACGGAACACCACGTCTTGCGGCCAAAAGTCTTCTTCCATGACGAGGGGCAGGTAACAGTTCGGTACACGCACCACCGAACGCCTTGAAGTTGACCTTGCGGAAAGACTCCAGTAACTGCACCCTCCGCGTGTACCTCGTCTTCTGGCGCACGTACTCCACGATGTCCTCCGCCTTAGTGGTGTAGTGTAGGCGGGAGATGTACACCAGGCTTATGCTGAGCGATGGCCGTTTTGCGTGGATGTGAGGAATATTTTCCCCAACTTATTCTTTACGTGTGTTCTTTCTTTGCGTCATAATTACCACAAATAAACGTATTTTCTTTCTTTCTTCTTTCATAATTAAACAGTAACTTTACAGACTCTTTAATCAACAATAATAAACTACGGGGTAATTGCGTAACACTCATAGAATTGTAATCGATCGCAGTGATTTTCATTTTGACAGTTTAACCACGTTAATTGCGTTATATATAATTTCGTATAACACTATTTAATTTTGTTTTTTTTTTTCTCGTAAACTATTTGTCTCCGGCATTTTAAACTTTACGTGGAGGCTGGAAAAACAAAACCGGCCAAGTGCGTGTCAACCCACGCACAATGAAGGGTTCCGTAGGTGAACATAATTTATTCCAAAAACAAACTTAACATTGTAGTAGAAAAACTAGAAATCCCAAAATATTTTTTTTATGTGATAAAATTACAAATAACGATTTTCAGACTTTTTCCTTTATTTGTGCTATGAGACCTTGCTTCTTTTGTCCTATAATCTAGGTCAGAACTAGTTGAAATTCAAGGAATCATCCATTCTGTCATCGGGCGCCAAGTAAGTAGCACTTCCAGATAATTGAACTTACTCCGACGAGGTTCATAAGAAAGGACATGTTTCAAAATGTATGGAACTTGGGCCAGGCACGTGTACAGTATACGTAAAAATAGGGAAATACATTTAAAACAGTTCTCAATTGTCCAATTCCTTTAAAATGGCCTTGTTTGCTGGTAGACCACAAGAAATTACACCTGAAATTGCAACACATAACAAAAACCCGTCATGGCGGTAAGCTGTCATTTTGATTGATTAATGACGTTTGACATGTTTATTTTTGAGGTTATGCCTCTACCTTTGTGATCAATGAGAGATTTTTATAATGTGGAATAAGGAACTAAAGGCGGTAACCTTAGATTTAATCTAAGGCGGTAACCATATGAGCAGCTGTGAAAATGTAATACTGTAATACAGACCAAGCGACGATGGTTATTGTGTCGGTATTGTACTTGGTACATTCTGATACCCTGTTTGTGAAAATCTTAATTGACTAAGTGACTACATAACGTAGCCAGTGCTTTGAAAATGTAATACGGATCAAGCGACGATGGCTATTGAGTGTTGGTCCTTGGTACATTCAACTCTGTCTGTGAAAAACTTAAGTGACTAACGTACACAGTGTTTGAAATGTAAATAAATAAAAACTCACCCCGGTGCAATAGTAAATCTGAATTATTCAGAATGTCTTCTTTAATGCGCGTTGGCTAACCATAACAATAACTTATAATATCCAAGTAAAGTAATGTAGCAATGTTTTGATTTCAACTATCTACATACAATAGAGAGTGTAAAGCTCGAGCATCCACTGGTCCGCGCCGGCCACAACGCACGCACGGCACGCAATCGATTTTGCTTTGTTTGTATGAAGAAATGAAAATGCTGGTGGTACCGGTAGTAGACGCAGTGCTATATGAATTCATACAAAGCATACAGAAATCCGTTGCGTGCCGTGCGTGCGTTGTGGCCGGCGTGACCAGTGGACGCCAACATTAAAAGTGAACTTAAGATAATATATATATATGTACATGGCGTGTACACAAATATATTACTAATGTAAACAACCTACTCTTTGTTTACATTAGTACTCATGGGGTCATTGTACTCATCATTTTGAACAACTTTTACAATGGGACCAAACCTGAAATCGCGAAAAAAAAGTAGATAAGTAAATGTACTGAATAGCTGATTTTTTTCGCGATTTCAGGTTTGGTCCCATAATAAAAGTTGTTCATAATTATGAGTACAATGACCCCTTAAGAGGTTGCTGGTGTTTTACCAATAACCCTGTATAATTCGCTTTTTGAAAGTCATCATGAATCGGCCTTTAAAGGTACTACAAATATTTTTATATTGATTAAACAAAACTAGGCTGGGAGATAATCATAAAATCATAATCATAATCATAAAAATCTTTATTTTTCTCATTTAGTATTACAGGCACTAGATATTATATGCACAATCTTATATAGAGAAAGGTGTCTGAAGTAGGAGGGCCCTGAGTTACAGATCACCCGGCTCTTTTGTTACACATGTTACATTACCAAATGGTTAGTCAAGATATACTTTCAATGAAAAGTACAAATTATAAGTAGATATATTAATATTAATGATACGTTTTTAGACAAAACAAAATAAAATAGAAATGAGATTAACGAAAAATGAAGAATAAAATGAATGAGTGTATGAATGAGAGTAAGGGTGAGTGTATGGATGATTGTAAGTGTAGGAGTGTGAGTGTAAATGCGTGGGTGTTAAGACACTGGTTTTAATAAGTTTTCAGTGGCAGTGTAGTCGAGATTTAAAAGCCAAATGCGTAAATTTCTTTTACAAATAGCTTTTGTATCTGTGTAAATATGTATTTTGCTATTGATAGAGTTGTATAGAAAAGTGCCAAGAAAACAGAAAAACTTATGGGAGAAAGCAGTGTTAAATCGGATGATAGAACAAACATTTGATGATCGTCTATTTAGTGAAAGGAAATCGTGAATCATGGGAAGTTCAGAGTGTTTTTTTAATACTGTAATGAATATGAACAACTGCCGGACCGTTAACACTTGGCAGTGTTGGTAAAGTTGCATAGTTGGATATAGCCTTGGAAAAAAGCAACAAACTTTTAATACAGCTCTTTGGGCTCTCTCTAAATTTATCATATAAGTTTTAGAACTACCGCCCCATGTGGTAATGCAATATACTAGCAAAGATTGGCATAGTGCAAAGTAAACTGTCTTAATAACTGATGTATCAGTTAAATGTCTTATATTTTTAAAAATGTAGATTAATTTTCTGATTCTTGTTTCAATGTGTTGTTGGAAGTTGAGACGATAATCTATGATTAAGCCAAGATATTTAATAGAATTAGTTTTAATTAACACGGGACAAGAACAATGGTTAGTAAAATTGCATGAGTGGGCTTTAAAGTTGAAATTTGGTTGGTCCGGGGGTCTAAGGGAATATGTCATGTATTTTGTCTTATCGACATTGAGGGTAAGCAAATTGGAATGTAGCCATTTATAAACAGTATCAAAACCTTGTTGAGCATAATTTTTAACATCTTCCCATGTGAAAGCATCGAATATCAAGGCAGTGTCATCGGCGAAAGTGATGATTTTACCGTTTTGCAGCTTGATTTCACATAAGTCGTTTATGTAAACTAGGAATAATGTTGGGCCAAGGATACTGCCCTGTGGAACGCCGTACTGATTAGGAAGCTCGTCGCTAATCCAACTATCTATTTTGGTAGTTTGTGTTCTGTCAGACAAATAGTCTATAAATAGTTGAAGTGGTAAACTTCTTAATAGATTTCATAATAGAATAAATAAAGTAATGTGATTGATGTCAATTTATACCGGGTTATTGGTAAAACACCAGCAACCTCTTAAGGGGTCATTGTACTCATCATTATGAACAACTTTTAGTATGGGACCAAACCACAAATCGCGAAAAAAAAATAGATAAGTAAATGTACTGAACAGCTGAACCTAATAATTAATTACTTTTTATAATAAATGTTCTGACTTTGTGTGAATGAACTGAAGCACAAGGAACGAAACGCATCACTATTACAATAAATATGGCACCATTATTTTACAGTGACATTAGCATCTGTCATTTTTCTCCAGTGAATTAATAATTACACTTTACTGTTCGCTGTTCAGAGATAAAGCTGCAGTAATAACTAATTATTTTTTCATCCCAACTTGTTCTTTGTCTCGCCACCAGTATGTATATAATTAAGTTATATAAGTTCTTTCTAAATGATGGTAAGAACTTATACAACCCCTAATTAATACGGGGTTCTGTAAGGACAAGGTTGCTTGCGATACTACTTCCAGATGTTCAGATATTTCTACCTGAAATGACCCACATTGTCTAATATGTTCAGAGTAATAACTTCGGGCTTGCTTTATTTCATAATGCCCAATGCAAATATTAATAGATTGTGGTCATTTCAGGAAAAAATATCTAACTCTGGAACGTGAGCATTGATGTCTGTAAACTGGACACTTTGACACCATACACAAACATTTGTATCATAAGCTTGCGGAAAGCTCACTCTTCATGAGGATGAGATGACATCTCTGTGTGATATCTCATTGTATCAGCCGAAGCAGGAACAGACTTTTTTTGCATAATGGTCGCAAAACAATTTGCACACATAGTACCATTTTCATCCACCTGAAACGGAATAATAATTCTGTAATTATTTCATATTTAGCTTCATGTATGAAACCATAATTCTAAATAATGAATGTTCTCACCTCACGGCCAAGGTCGTTTTCAATTGTAGAAATGATGTCAGGACACATATTACCAAATAAATAATATTGGCCATATTCATTTATTACAGAAGAACATAAAGTATACAACATTGTGGGCACCATTGTGTATCACCTAAAACAAATAATTATCATAAGCATAATAATATTAGCTAACTCCAATACTGATGTACCTAGGTTGTGGCCATAAAGTGCAGTCCTCGCTAAAGAAGGCCTAACTTTTATTATGTCTGTAAGCCAAGCGAGTCTCCGCTTTGTACAAATTATTTCTTCGAATTAGGACTGCACTTATGATCGCAATAATACTACAAAAATGTGTACAGTAGTAATTATAAGTAAAATGTTTACCTGACGATGCAATGATGAATCAGTTGTTTTAAATCGTAACAACACAGTCTAAATCACACGGGAAAATCGAAGTCCTTACAACACAAGGCGGGTCAACAGATGAGCAGAGTAACACATTATAAAACACTATCAAAAACGGGTCTTATCGCGATATTCTTTTCGATAGTGTTTTATAATGTGTACAAATCGCGAAAGTTTAAAAAGCAGAGTAACAGTCCAAAAACGATAGCCAGGTAAACGGGTGGGAAAGAAACTGTAAATCCAACTCAAACAAAACAAAATTAACAAAACGATTACGACCGACGATAAGACGAAAGCACAGAGTTTATGAAAGTGACTGAAGTGACACTGACACTCACTATTGTGACAGCTGACAGTCCTCTTTCTGTCATTGTTTTTATGCACAGAGTAACTAAATCGGTGAGACGCCATGTTGAAAGTCGATAAAAATACTTGATAAATATCAATTTCCTACCACAACAGTGTACATTTAAATAAATTATCTGTATTTTTCCCGAATTCTACGGATTTTTTCTGTTTTTTGAGGTAGTGTACACAGACCTGGCCCATTTTAAAACATTTCCTTTTAAATAAGAAATCAGTATTTTTTAATGAAAAACGATCAAGCTTAGAATTGGCTTGTAATTGGAAAGGTTCTTAATTTAAGAAGAAAGAGAAATGGAATGATTAATTGGAAAAAGGTTTTTGTTATTATTAACAATATTTTAACAAGCTTTTTTTTTGTTCCTTGTGGAACAGGCTAGGGTCAGGGACCATGCTGCCTAGTCATTAACAATTATGCTTATAGAATGTCTAACAGATTCCGAATACATAATTGCATCCAGCTGTCAAAAGACAGAAAAGTTCAAATAATTAGTACCTTTTTTTGTGGATGGGAAATCATCTCTGGGTGGAGCGGAAGGGCGTGTCAGACTTTTACTGACTAAACCCCACCTGTGTTCCTTCAGTTGCCTGTGCCAGGGCACGGTATCTCTTTCGAACGACCCCGGCGGCATCGGCCCTATTGGATTGGATCATAGCTGACTTCTCTTTGAGGCGCGCATAGAACACAACGCGCCGTCGACCCAGGCCTGGTCCTTACCGGACGGCGAGCTACCCACTACTCGCCGCCCGCAAGCCCGCACCTACGGTGGCCGGGAATCGGCTCTCGACTCCCGCCGCCCAGGGCGTCTCCTGCGGCGACTGAAGGCGTGAGTCTCTCCGTCACGCGTTCCGCCTCCTCCTTCACGAGCATTACTGCTTCGCAGAAGGAGGTGACGGCCTCCCATGCACTCTCGCTACGCACCATGGCCTGGACCAGGTTTGGACGCGAGAGATCGCCGCCACCGATCGCCTCCGTGAGTACACGGCGGTGCTCCGCCCAAGCCGGTAGACCTCCACTGTATGCTCCACCGTGTCGTCCGGGCGATCCACACAATGGTGACACCCGGGCGTTTCCTCCCGCCTTATGCGGAACAGGTACCTACAAGATGTATGATGTTACGCCGAATCTTAAAAGAACCTGCTTACGGGATTTATAGCTGTTGACCACTTTAATACAAAACAAAAAGAATATCATAGCATACCTTTAAAAATAAATCACTCAATTTACGACCGCTCTCAGCACTCGTAATAAAAATAAGAAATAAAATCCCAGACCACACAACAAAAATCACTCAAAATATCGAACATTTTATTATCATTTTCATGTACACCCATATTCCCAGTGCGGCTACCCAGTCAATACCGGGTTATTGTCGACAAAATTGATTCTCGTTCAACGGGAACCCGATCTCATTTCTGATGTTATTTTATCAAATCCATTTGTGAACACGCTGTATTCGTAATTGAGGAGCAAAGAGGATGTTAGCTGTGTCTTCTATAAATACAGTTTCCAACGGTGTGGGATGAATTGCAAATTGATGGGATGGCGGTTGTAATTAGAAATCGAGCTCTAAAAATATTTTTATAGAATGAATTCATTAATGAATTTATAGAAGTGTTGCTAATTTAGAATATCGAGTAGATAACTGTCTGTGCCCCGCAACTCTGTCCGTGTGTCAATTTTTATGGTTCCGTACCAAAATGGTAAAAAAGGAACCCTTATGGTGTCACTCAGTCTGTCTGTCTGTCTGTCCGTCTGTCACAGCTGGATATCTCAAGAGCTATGCTATCAACTTGAAATTTAGAACAGTTTTAGATAACGTTTGCCCAACTATTTTGCAAATAAGAAAGATTTTTTTTTTGCAACGGGGACTGGAAGGTCTTAAAAATTCGAAGTGGGGCTACTAGGGCATGTGGCATCATATGAAAGAACGCTGTTTGCTCATTCTCAAACATTTTTTGTCTTTTCTTAGGCCGCATAGTTTTTGACTTTTGATGAAATAGTAAGAAAAAAATACCGTACCCCTTATCTCCGAAGTTTTCATAGAGAAAAATCTGAAATTATTCTTTTTGATAGAAGTTTATGTAAAGATTAAAGGAAAAATAAAACGATGTCTCTAAATAGCACACTTTTTCAGAAATCGGAACGGAACCCACGATGCGCGAGTCCGACTTGCTCTTGACCGGTTTTTTTACCTATACGAGGTAAAAAATACACTGTATCCGTCTTCAGGTGCCAAGCTTAAACCTCTAACCATACCACCATACCTCTAGGCATTATGATCTTAATTACCGATCACCCTCTTGCTGTCTTACCTAACTATGTAGAGCCTTTGAATCTAGACCCCGGGATTCTAAAAGCCTATTTTAGCGGCATTAACATAATAATCAGCCTATAATGTTCCCACTGCTGGGACAAAGGCTTCCTCTCGGTGACAGGGAGTGGGCTGTAATCCACCACGCGGGCCCAGTGCGGGTTGGTAGATGTCACATGTCTTCGAATTCTTGGTTCTAGGACAAAGTAGGGAATAGCGAAGAGCCTGTACTTACTTTAATTTAAAAATACATGATGCTAAATACCAGTCTTCATAAAGTTTTTAATGAAAAGATCTTTTGAATTATCTCTTCAAAACTGAATTTTAAAATTATGAACTTTAGGTTCTGGTCTTTTTAGTCTCGCTTTAACACTGTCACTCAAATTAATGAGACGAAGAATTTACGACATGTCTTTTATTTACTTCATCAACGATTTATTTATGTTTAGGGTCCCGTACCTCAAAAGAAAAAAACGAAACCCTTCTAGGATCACTTTGTTGTCCATCTGTCTGTCTGTCAGTCTGTCAAGAACCTTTTTTTCAGGAACGCGTGGAGTGGTATTAAGTTGAAATTAATATCAAAAACGTAAGCGCAATAAAAAAATACAGCCATTTAGGCGACATTTGTGACACTCGCAAGTAAATCATAACCTTTAAGGTACTTCCAGTTGACCTAGAATCACAGCACGAGTAAAGCAAAAAGTTAAAAAATAGTTAATTTGTAATTTTATCACATTAAAAAAAAATTAAGGCATTACAATGTTAAGTTTGTTTTTGGGATAAATTCTTTTCAACTACGCAACCGTTCATTGTTCGTGGTCCGACACGCACTTCCCCGGTTTTTTCCTAAGTATAAACATTCGTTTGCTCGTTCTGCCTAACACTTCGGAATACAGGCGTAATGTTATATGTTATAAAGATAAACGTAATCGTGTAATCAAAAATTACTTAGTTTACAGGTTCTCATACCAACAATCAATCTGCCTAGCCTTTTCCCAACTACATTTGCGGTTGACTTCCAGTCCAACCGCATGCAGCTGAATATCAATATTTTACATGGAGCGACTGCTTATCTGACCTCCATAACCCAGTAACTTGATAAGTAATACGATACCCCTTAGTAAGACTGGTTGTCATACTTTTGGGCTTCTGACGACCCGTAACGCCCGACAGCCCGCTCCAGTCTGGGAGCCAAACGTCGGAAATGCTCTACGAAGTTGCACTGGCTGTCGAGGTCGAGTCTCAGGTACTTCATCGTCGACTCGACTCCGATGTGAACCCCTCCTACCTTTATTTGGGAGCCCGACGGTGGCGCGTTCCGAGGACCATGATAACACATGACCTCGGACTTGTGCAGGGCCACCTCCCAACTGCCGGATCCTCTCAACGATTGCCGCAAACCCGCGTGTCGCTAGATTACCCTAGTTAAGACAAGCTTTACCCTAGTTATGTATTTATTCGCTAAGTGAACAATGTATGTTGTATGTAATTAAAGAATCTTTAAACCAAATGTAATGAAATTTTCAAGAATAGGTTAACAGTAAGAAAAATACCTTATGAATTTTATCATGCAGAATGGTGGTGAGCTAAAAGTTCAAAATTCAACTTATATTTTGTAAATGATGTTAGATTAATTAAATTAAATTTAGATTGAAAAAATAATCTAAAAACATACAACTTTATAATTTAAAAATAATGTGCATCAGTCAGATGGGAGAGATAAAAAAAAAATAACAATGTTAATATGTTATTTTATTGTACATTTTAGTAGATTTTCACACAAAACAAGAAGCTGAAATAAAACTGTCATTGGTAAGATGGGCTGGTGACCACAACTCCACGACAAGCGCGTATCACGGTCATGTCAAACTGACATTATAGATCATTTATCTACAGTATCCAGCGACCCAACCAGGTTCCTTGTGACAGTAGCCGGAGCAGCAGTTGCCCTGACTGCCATCAGGTTGACACCCGTTGCCATTGGCGATGCAGGCCAGAGCTTGATCCGGGATGAAGATAGCCGCAACCACGAAGACAGCCAGTAAGATGATCAGGTTGAATTTCATTTTGATTTTACTACTTTACTGAATATACCAAGAAGGAGCTTGCTGTAGTGAGCAGGGCTACTCTCGTTACTCTGTGAGTTAGTTGCACGTTACTAGTCTTTTTATACTTTTGAGGATCCCTTTTTTCCTCATAATTAATATGATAATATTATTCCAACCCAGTAGGTACTGTTACTGCGTAGAGCTGCTACTTTCCTTAAGGGATTCCCTCAAGGAACTTTGTTCGTAATGCCGATACAACCTCACGACTTTTGGCAAAAATATACCATACCTAATCCCCTTTCAAACATCTGTTTTAGCCGTAATGACCTTGATTACCGATCACTCTCTTGCTGTTTTAGCTAAATACTATGTAAAGCCTTTGAATTTATCCCCCGGGATTCTAAAAGCCTATTCAAGTGCCATTAGCATAATCATCAGCCTATAATGTTGCCACTGCTGGGACACAGGCCTCCTCTCGGTGAGAGGGAGTGGGCTGTAATCTACCACGCGGGCCCAGTGCGGGTTGGTAGATGTCACAGGTCTTCGAATCCTTGGTTCTAGGACATGACGGTTTCCTCACGATGTTTCCCTTTTTTTTTTTGAGAGCAGTGGTGATGAAATAATTTACACAAAGTGAAGCGCCTGTATGGGTTCGAACCGTATTTTCCCATTATTATTAAAAAATAAATCGGAAGAAAAGACACCAGTATTCGCTTTGGTGTAACCATTAATTTTTCAATGTTTAGACATAACTTTACCCCGTTTTATTAATAAGGGGGTTAAAGTTTAAAGACAAAGTAGGGAATAGCGAGGAGCCTGTACTTACTTTAATTTAAAAATACATGATGCTAAATACTAAACTCTTACTAAAAATAAAGTTTTTAATGAAAAGATCTTTTGAATTATCTCTTCAAAACTGAATTTTAAATATGAACTTTAGGTTCTCGTCTTTTTAATCTCGCTTTAACACGCAAATTAATGAGACTGATAAGAAGTTACGACATGTCTTTTATTTACTTCATCAACGATTTATTTATTTATGTTTAGGGTTCCGTACCTCAAAATAAAAAAACGGAACCCTTCTAGGATCACTTCGTTGTCCGTCTGTCCGTTTGTCAGTTTGCCAAGACCCTTTTTCTCAGGAACGCATGGAGGTATTATGTTGAAATTAATATCAAATACGTAAATCTATGGTCTCTTGGAGCTCTAAAAAAATCAAGCTTCTAAGTCAACGCAGTAAAAAAATACCTACACACATATTTTGACACTCACAAGTAAATCAAAACCTATAGGGTACCTACTTCCCGTTGACCTCACAAGTAAAGGAAATAGTCCGAAATTCTGTCATTAGTAATTCTATCGCATAAGTACAGGTAAAAAGATTTTTTTGGGATTTCTAGTTTTTCAACTCAATGATAAGTTTGTTTTTAGGATAAATTATTTTCAACTACGGAACCCTTCATTTTGCGTGGTCCGACACGCACTTGGCCGGATTTTTCATGAATGTAAAAATGTAAAAACTGAACAACACGACCGATCCGATGCGCAGGAGTCGCACTTGCGATACTAGACCAAGGCAACGACGAGGCAATCACTATGTGATAATGCATGGACATGATAATATGATCTAACATAATTATAGTGACCGCGATCAGACGTGAAAAAAGGGGGCGTGGCACATCGTCAAACAAAGGATAGCGCAAGCGCATCGATACTTTTAATTGGTTAACAGTTCACGTAGATTATGCAGGATTGGCTGATCTTATGGAAATGCCAACGACTGAGATTCGTTTATTCAAATAAAAAATATTAAGTAAGACAGCTACGCATTAAATTACCATATTTCACTCATGTCCATATCATGACATATATGCATGGACATGAGTGAAATAGGGTAATTTAATGCGTAGCTGTCTTACTTAATATTTTTTACAAAATATTAAGTAAGACAGAGCTACGCATGTAAAACAATGTTTATTTTATTTAATGCTTAATACAATTTTATTTCAATTTCCAAGTATCGATTTCTGACATTCGTCATAATTACCTACTCAAGTCGATCGAAATAAAAAAATCGTTTGGCATAATCGCTATGGCATATCATTACGATAAAAAAAACCGGTCAAGTGCGAGTCGGACTCGCGCACGAAGGGTTCCGTACCATATTATATGTTTAACAATCGCAAAGATAACTTTTTACTTATTTTATAATGATACTGTGGATTACAAGGTTATTTTTTGCAGTTGCAGAAAATCACCCATGTTTAAACAAAATACCTTATGAATCGCCGTTTTCAGTATTGTTGATTAAATACAGTATTAATGGTACTTACATGGTATATTGATACATTGATATATTTATCTGATACTAGATTTCTTTTTTTTTAATTATTGTACCGTGTTTTTTTCTGATCTGAATAAAGTTTTATTATTTATTTATTTATTTTATTTATAAAAAAGTTTCAAATTCCTAATTTGTTGAATTGTTGCGCTAGAGCTCGTGCAAAAATGGCCTAAAATTTACAACTTTAACGGCCCCCTATTTCTTAATTTTAAAAGAAAAAAAAAATATGTTTGTACTCTACTCAATGAGTTCTAGATGATGACGGGTGTCATACGATGATGATGACGTGTGCTGCAGAATCTGCTGGTAAATCTGCTGCAGAATCTGCTGGTAAATCTGCTGCAGAATCTGCTGGTAAATCTGCTGCAGAATCTGCTGGTGAATCTGCTGCAGAATCTGCTGGTGAATCTGCTGCAGAATCTGCTGGTGAATCTGCTGCAGAATCTGCTGGTGAATCTGCTGCAGAATCTGCTGGTGAATCTGCTGCAGAATCTGCTGGTGAATCTGCTGCAGTATCTGCTGGTGAATCTGCTGGTGAATCTGCTGCAGAATCTGCTGGTGAATCTGCTGCAGAATCTGCTGGTGAATCTGCTGCAGAATCCGCTGATGAATCTGCTGGTGAATCTGCTGCAGAATCTGCTGGTGAATCTGCTGGTGAATCTGCTAGTAAATCTGCTGCACAATCTGCTGGTAAATCTGCTGCACAATCTGCAGGTAGATCTGCTGCACAATCTGCTTGCACAATCATCCATCTAAACATACGTATGAAGAAACAGAAAACTTATTAAAGATAGTTAGATAGTAAATGTCTTTTATACTCACCCTCTCACACTCTTTCACTCACTTTCACACACTACACACCGAGAGGTTAACACTCCACACACCATTTTTGTTTATTTTGTTTTAAACTTTTTTCTGTTCTATGATATACCTCCTATTAATATTATGTCTAATTAAGTTAGTAATGTAATGGTCATCATAAGGAAGAGCGCTGATGTCCGAGATACAGATATTTTTATCTAGTTCAGACACAGATGCCTTCAGTATAAAATTAAGAAAATTTGATTGTGTCCTGTATATCTGTTCAAATGTGACATATGTTGTGTCAAATAAATATATTATTATTATTATTATTCTTTGACATATCTCGAGACCCTGGGGTCCCGGACTTTTGGAAGGCGTACGAGGGGCCGAAGCCAACTCGCAGAGGCCCCTTACACAATTTTAAATTATGAGGAGGCACCAACCGACGATTATCCCTGTATACACTATGCAAGTGCACCCAAGGACAACCCCCGGTTGGTGCAGGACTATTGCAGAGCATGGAAACAAAACATATTGGGCTATGGGTTTGGGTGGCGCTAGAATGGTTACCTAGAACTATGAAAGGACTATGGCCCCTGCCTGATCAATGTTTTATTATACACGGAAAAAAATGGCAGGGGGTGACTTGCACACTCAATAATGGGCCCCCGAAAACGGTCGCTAGCACATAGTGTCGTAGCGGCAAGGGAGCAACATGTCCTGAGGTGCTTGTGAGGAGTGGAGAGGTATTGCATGGTTCTCAGAACAATCCCAGAGCCCGGAAGATGGTCAAGATCCCTACAAACACTTACTGGAATACTTCCTTCCTCCGAGCACGTTTGCTCTTGCGAATCTCCACTCAAGCCAGCCAATAAAGGCAAAAATGAGGTGGGAGCTCTGTTCCCGTCATTGTTCACTCCAGCCGGCCAATAAAGGCAAGCGAGAGGTGAGGAACAAGACTTCTCCCGGGAGATAGGGTCCGTGGGGTCGCTACTGCCCAACAGCTCGCCACATGCTGCCCTGCGGGTTTCTGTATCTCTCTTGGTCTGGCTCCTCATCCTAGACCCGTTCCGGCAGAGTAAACTCTACAGGCACAGACCTAGAATTCGTAGCACGCAAGCCCCACCACGACGTCAACGTAGAGATACTGCGGTGGGGTTATTATTATTATTATTATCTTGTTAATATGCTGGTAAATCTGCTGGTTAATTTTTTATTTTATATTTTTACTACATTGGGACACAAAGCAATTACATGTTATAATATTACTATAAAAGTTACAAAAAAAAGCTAAAGTGGGCTAGGGTAAACATGTAATCCACACTAATGTCCGCGGAATAAATATACTAGGGTAAGTTTGAAAAAGAACGCGCGTCAGGCCACAAGCAGCATTTTGAGGAATTGAAATTATTGAAGCAATTCGACGGCCATTTTTTTAAATTTTGTAAGGGATAAAGAGAATAAATCAAGATCAATAAAGTGTGTGTTATATGTTTGTAAGAGACGGCGAAGAGGTGCCCGCTCACCAGCGCGGGAAAATATGCTGCACAATCTGCTGGTAAGTCTGCTGCAGAATCTGCTGGTAAATCTTCTGGTAAATCTGCTGCACAATCTGCTGCAGAATCTGCTAGTAAATCTGCTGCAGAATCTGCTGGTTTATCCGCTGCAGAATCTGCTGGTTAATCTGCTGCAGAATCTGCTGGTGAATCTGCTGCAGAATCTGCTGCAGAATCTGCTGCAGAATTTGCTGCAGAATCTGCTGGTGAATCTGCTGCAGAATATATATACATAACACATAATCAGCCTATAATGTTCCCACTGCTGGCAGGCCTCCTCTCGGTGAGAGGGAGTGGGCCGTAATCCACCACGCGGGCCCAGTGCGGGTTGGTAGATGTCACATGTCTTGGAATTTTTGGTTCTAGGACATGCCGGTTTCCTCACGATGTTTTCCTTCACCGTTTTGAGAGCAGCGGTGATGAAATAATGACATGGCACCCCACATGCTAAATTAAAAATTTTATTTTTTTTCAAAATGAAAAGTTTATTGTATGGGGACCGACCCCTTAAATTTTTAACTTTGCTTTATTTTTATTATTTGTTGTTATAGCCGTAATAGACAGCGGAGGCTTAGTAAGTTTGTACTGGGCTGTACGTGGTTGTGTGATTTCATGGATTTTTATTTTCTTGCGCGGAACCCTAATTATTTTTCTAAAATAAAAATAGCCTAAGTTACTCCTTAAAACATCAGCTATATGCCGTCAAAATCGGTGAAAATTCGTTTGGCAAGTTTCCTAACTTGACTCAAAGTACCATTTTTTTAATCGGACTGCGCTTTAAAATTCTTCTATACAAACTTTAACATCCCTAAACCTCATTTGAGGCGTAGTTTTGAAAAACTAATAATGACAAACATTATTACTTACTTATGCAGGTATTTGTGCTAAGTTTCAAGTTCATTAACCAAATTAACAAGATTTTTCATAATTATAAACTGTATCTCAGTTTTCACGAACACAGATACTTACCTAAAGAATTTCAAAAATCGTCTGGCATGTTTCCATAACTTGACTCAAACATTATTTACACCAATTTTAGAGTTAATCAAGCCCCCAATAAAATCCTCCGCTATAAAATTAACTTTTCACCTCTTAGGGGCAGATTTTTGGAAAACCCTAATACACGTTAGTCTTAATTTTTGGTCTCAAGTATAAAAACTGAGTTTTGAGTTAATCGGACCGCGTGTTAAAGTTCCTCCATACAAACTTTGACACCCCCAATCCCTCCTTAGGGGGTAGTTTAGGAAAACTAAAAATGATAAACTTTATAATTTACTTAGATTCGTGCTAAGTTTTAAGTCTATTAACTCAAGGGATAGGATTTTTCATACAAACTTTCATCCCCTGTTTTACCCCCTTAGGGATGGAATTTCAAAAAATCCTTCCTTAGTGGATGTTTACACTATATAAGGTATCTATGTGCAAAATTTCAAGTCTCTAGGTCCATTGGTTTGGGCTGTGCGTTGGTATATTAGTCAGTGACTCAGTCAGGACTTTATTTTTTTATATATATGGATTTACCATGTTATTTTAAGACCACAGACTTCTTATAGGTTTTCCTGTAATCTACAGGTATAGAACTAATTTCTATATTTTTTTCAAAATTTTAGGCTCAGTAGTTTCGGAGATAAGGGGGGGGGGGGAATGGTCAGTTTATTTGTCTATTTTCTTAAATAACTTTAAAACAATAAATTTTAAAATTATAAAAAAAATATATTTGAGACCCTCATAGTAAGCCCTTTCATTTGATATGTCATTCGGTACAGTTTACAAAACTTTTTTTTTTAATTTTCTTATTTTCCCCCTAAAAGTGACTCTCATATTCAAAATTCATATATTTACTTTAGCTGTACGTGTTTGGGTCACAGAAATCCATATGTGTACCAAATTTTAACTTAATCGGTCCATTAGATTCGGAGCAAATTGGCTGTGACAGACGGACAGACGGACAAACAGACAGACACACGAGTGATCCTTTAAAACAAGCTTTTATTGAACTAAAAAGTACTTAATAAAACATGTAAACAGAACTTCAATATTTTCTTAAAAGGTTGAGGCGTGAACCGGTGACGTAAATAAATAAATAAATAAATAAATATCCTTGGACATTTCACACAACGCCATCTAGTCCCAAGCTAAGCAACCTAATGCTTGTGTTATGGTAATGAGATGGCTGATAAACTACTTATACAGGGTGTCCCGTAAATAATGGATAATCTCTTAAGGGGTCATCGTACTCATCATTATGAACAACTTTTACTATGGGACCAAACCTGGAATCGCGAAAAAAAAAATCAGCTGCTCCCTACATTTTGACGAGTTTGATGTAGATAAATGTACTGGTCAGCTGATTTTTTTTCGCGATTTCAGGTTTGGTCCCATAGTAAAAGTTGTTCATAATGATGAGTACAATGACCCCTTAAGAGATTATCCATTATTTACGGGACACCCTGTATACTACGTCCTTCTTATACACGTTTTATGTTTTTAGATTATTTTTTAATCTTAATTAAATTTAATTAACCGTATAGTTCGGAAGCGCCCCCAATTGGACCCGAACACACGAACCTCCACCGGCTCTCTATCGCACCCAATTGGACCCCAAAATGACAACATACGACACTCTAAATTAATTATGTAAATATTTATTTTGCGACCCATCAAATCTGAATGAATGTGCGTTAATTATGAGAATTGGATAAAAAACGCATATAATAACACCTTTAAATCTTTCTTAATAAACAGGCAAGTTTACTAATTTATCTTTATAACATCCAAGTCTGTAAATTCGATAATCGTCATTTTGATGACAGTGGTGGTCGAGGCTAGAAAACATAAAAATAGGTGATTTTGGACATCCAAACTGCACCACACGGGCAGTGAATGATACACCATTAAATTATTTGACGAATTCATCCGTTGTTCAAGGTAATTAAGTAGTGGTATGAAGTTTTTTGATATCCAAAGTCGAAGTTTCCCGCCAATATTGATTGTTTACGGTTATTTGTTTACGGTTTATTGTTTAAGGGTTCCGTTTTTTCCTTTTGAGGTACGGAACCCTAAAAACAGTAATGGTGGACATTTTGAACACAAATTGAGTAGTGGTATTGATTATTACGTTTTATTGGAGCTATTTTTGTATATTACGTTAAGATGTAGGCATTTTCTTGTTGTTTGTAATATTTTGAATAATATTTGCCACATTTTAAATCATACCTACATGTGTGTGTGCGATATTCGTGAAAACTAAAAACGTAAACAATCAATATTGGCGGGAAACTTCGACTTTGGATATCAAAAAACTTCATACCACTACTTAATTACCTTGAACAACGGATGAATTCGTCAAATAATTTAATGGTGTATCATTCACTGCCCGTGTGGTGCAGTTTGGATGTCCAAAATCACCTATTTTTATGTTTTCTAGCCTCGACCACCACTGTCATCAAAATGACGATTATCGAATTTACAGACTTGGATGTTATAAAGGTAAATTAGTTAACTTGCCTGTTTATTAAGAAAGATTTAAAGGTGTTATTATATGCGTTTTTTATCCAATTCTCATAATTAACGCACATTCATTCAGATTTGATGGGTCGCAAAATAAATATTTACATAATTAATTTAGAGTGTCGTATGTTGTCATTTTGGGGTCCAATTGGGTGCGATAGAGAGCCGGCGGAGGTTCGTGTGTTCGGGTCCAATTGGGGGCGCTTCCGAACTATACGGTTAATTAAATTTAATTAAGATTAAAAAATAATCTAAAAACATAAAACGTGTATAAGAAGGACGTAGTATATAAGTAGTTTATCAGCCATCTCATTACCATAACACAAGCATTAGGTTGCTTAGCTTGGGACTAGATGGCGTTGTGTGAAATGTCCAAGGATATTTATTTATTTATTTATTTATTTACGTCACCGGTTCACGCCTCAACCTTTTAAGAAAATATTGAAGTTCTGTTTACATGTTTTATTAAGTACTTTTTAGTTCAATAAAAGCTTGTTTTAAAAAAAGTATTATAAATAAAAAAAATAAAAATAAATAGTGTTTTATTGCAGGCAAGAGTAGTAGACAAGAAAAATACAATTAAAGCAAATAAATCATTAATAATCATAAAATATCATTCCATTCATTCATAAAAATACAATTCCATCCATTCATAAAAATATCATTCATTTCATTAAATTATAAATCATTAAAAAGTATCAATAAAAAACATTCAAATTTAAAACATGGAGGTATGTATGTATATACCTTAGTCTTGAAAAATAAAATTATTTCTTTTCCGTCATTTTTTGTTCCCGCTTAGGTGAACAGAAATCCAGTGCACAAATATAGGGCTTGCAAGGTTACACGAGACAACCCTCAAAATACTATTACTGCAGCGTCTCAGACTTTGCCAAAAAGACGCGACCCTCGACCTCATAATGGCGTAAAAATCAGGAACCCTCGCTTCAGCAAACATGCTCGAAGCACTGCAGTACCTTGGCAGTTTCATAAGGGTTCGGTAAGCGTCATTGTACTGAACCCTTAATGAGTTGTACATCTTTTTTGTGAAGTTGCACCATAGTTGGCAGGTGTACATTGACAGGCAGTAAGCTCTGAATACAGTGTTCTTGAAGTCTTTGGTGCACTTCACAAATTTGCGTGCGAGCATGTTACTCCTCACTGAGAGGGCCCTACGCTTTCTTTCTATATCACAGTCGTCGTGGAGTCTGTCTGTCAAAATGTGCCCCAAGTATTTAAACTGCTTTACGACCTTTATGGTCGCACCATTCAAAAACAGACTGGGTATGTTCCCCGGACCCGTGCCATAGCTGAATACCATGGATTCGGTCTTAAGGACGTTGTATTTTAGTCCATGATCATCAGCATAATGCTCGCAGACAGACAACAACCTCCTCAAGCCCTTGATCGAGGGACTCAAAAGAACCATGTCATCATCATAGCTCAAGCTATTCACACAGACATTGCCCAGGTGACAGCCGACTCCGGTTCTCCTGAGTTCCTCGATCAGACCATTGATATACAGATTGAAGACTTCCGTTGAAGTCAACCCACCCTGGCGCACACCGCAGTCTAACCTGTAACTCATGCTGGATAGAGTGTCAACCAATTTGACTTGATTAGTCTGACCCCGTACCAGACCCTCAACAGATCTACGATTTGGTGAGGTACTCGTGACTTTTTTAGTTTGTCCCAGAGGATTTCATAATTCACCAGGTCAAAAGCTTTGCTCAGGTCTAAGAAGCAAGCATACACTGAAGTTTTCTGGTGAGTGTAGTAGGCTATCGTACTCTTAAGACTAATAATCGCAGAGTCCGTTGAGAGTCCGGGTCGGAACCCAAACTGCGCATCATCAATATTTATGTTATTTCGCTGCACAGGCTGTATGAGACGCTCCAGCACCTTGCCAATTACCGTCCCAAGTGCGATAGGTTGGTAGTTACCAGATGCACTCAAATCACCCCTTGTATTTTTAACTGCAGGAACCACCACAGTTCTCATTAAAAGTTCCGGCAAGTAGGCGTGTTTAATACATAAGTTAAATAGCGCGCTTAAATGTGGAAACAAGTCGGCGCTTCCTCAGACAAGGTGCTCCACACTGAGACCATCGTGTCCAGCACCCTAATTGCGTAACACGTTATCAATCGGAGTTGGTTTCATTTTGACAGTTCAACAACATTCATTGCGTTATTTACGTTGTCGAGCAGACAAATTTTTTGAACATATGAAGCAATGGATTAGCAATTTGTTTCAAAATGAAACCAACTCCGATCGATAATGTGTTACGCAATTAGGGTACTGGTGATTATTATTGTATCGAAATAAGTATTTTAATCTTTTAACATTTATTTTAAAATAATGTGCATCTAGTATCAGAGAGGAATAAAAAAAAATAACAGTATTAGTATATTATTTTATTATACATTTTAGTAGATTTTCACACAAAATAAGAAACTGAAATGAAACTGTCATTGGTATAAGTAAGACGGGCTGATGGCGACCACAACTCCACGACAAGCGCGTATTACGGTCATGTCAAACTGACAAGACCATTTATCTACAGTATCCAGCGACCCAACCAGGTTCCTTGTGACAGTAGCCGGAGCAGCAGTTCCCTTGACTGCCATCAGGTTGACACCCGTTGCCATTGGCGATGCAGGCCAGAGCTTGATCCGGGATGAAGATAGCCGCAACCACGAAGACAGCCAGTAAGATGATCAGGTTGAATTTCATTTTGATTTTAGTACTTTACTGAATATACCCAGAAGGAGCTTGCTGTAGTGAGCAGGGCTACTATCGTTACTCTGTGAGTTGATGGAACGTTACGAGTCTTTTTATACTTTGAGGAACCCTTTTTTCCTCATAATTAATATGATAATATTATTCCAACCTAGTACTGTTGCTGCGTAGAGCTAAGCAATTAGCTGCTAGTTTCCTTAAGGGATTCCCTCAAGGAACTTTGTTCGTAATACCGATACAACCTCATGACTTTTGGCAAAACTATACCATCCTAACCCCCTTTCCAAAAAACCTGGAACGTAAGGGGTGGGGCCGCACACAAAATTCCAAAAAATAAAAAAGTAAGAGCCGGAACGCGTCCGCTGTCACCCGTTCGTTCCGGGTATATTTGTGACTTCGTACAATACTCGTTTTTCGTTCCGAGTAATTTTTGGGAGGCGTACAGTCAGCGCCAAAAATATCGGGACAAATAGACTGTTCAAAATGATCAACAACTAAGAAAATTAAACTTTATCTCAATAGGATAAAGGTCTTGTCAGAATTACAGTTGTCGTGTAGGTACTGTCTTCATTCTGAAACATACCTTGTGTCATTGAGTTAAGAGGAAACGTGGGTGCTCTTTTCTCCATACAAAAAGATACAAACGCTCTCGCCTGTTTTCTTTCTCGTTAATGACCATAAAGCAATGATTTTTTACAGAAATATAAATCAGTTAATTGTATGCCCCTATGTTTTCCTTTTTGATGATATATTATTTTTATAGGAACTAGAACCCTCCAAAAATGCTCAAAATTGCCTATTCAGACCGCTGTCAACAGACGCCTAGTGTACCAATTTGACAACTATTAACGAAAAAAGAAAAACATAGGGGCATTGTATATATCCTTCTTATTCAGTTTATAAAATACCTTTTAAATTTGTCCAATATTGGAGGAGGAAATAGGCGAGAGCCAAACCTCGAAATGTGACTTTTTACATAGGCTATTTAGTCGGATCTGCAGTTGTCCTTATCGCACGAATTCGAGGGCGGAGCGCTCGCAGAGCGACAGCAATACCTTCTTAAAATACCTAACTGGCCACCCGCCTTTCCTTTTCATAGTTGTTTAGATCATTTTGAACAGTCTGTTCGTCCGGATATTATTGACGCTGACTGTTCAACTTAGTGGGTAAAATTAATAGTTGAATGGTAATGGTTTATGCATGTTTTATTTATTTATTTATATTACATTATTGTACAGCAGAAAATACATACTAAAAATTTACTTTAAAAGAATAACCGGTTAAGAGCGAGTCGGACTCGCGCACCGAGGGTTCCGTTCCGCTTTCTGAAAAAGTGTGCTATTTAGAGACATCGTTTTATTTTTCCTGTAATCTATCAAACATAAACTTATATCACATAGAATAATTTCAGATTTTTCTTTATCCAAAATTCGGAGATAAGGGGGGGAACGGTATTTTTTTTTACATTTGTCATCAAAAGTCAAAAGTGTAATTTGTATCAAACTATGCGGCCTAAAAAAAATTTAAAAAATAGGGAATGTGCAAACAGTGCTATTTCATATGATACCCCACAAGCCCTAGTAGCTCCACTTTGAATTTTTAAGAACCCCTTTCAGTCCCTGTGGAAAAAAAAATGTATTTTTATCATTGATGTATAAATAAGGTAGGTATGGTTCGCGCTTCTCGTACGTGGACCGCATAAATTGTGTTACGCACACAATTGACATAAGTCACAATCGAACTGGCGTTTCGGTGCATGTAGTCGTGCGCCGAGTCCAGCTTTAGTGATTGCGATGTTAGCGTGTAACATATCTACCTCTAATATATCAATGATTTTTATTTATTTCTTATTTACAAAATTGTTGGGTAAACGTCATCTAAAACTGTTCCAAATTTCAAGTTGATAGCATTAGTTGTTCTTGAGATATCCAGCTGTGACAGACAGACAGCCAGACTGAGTCGCACCATAAGTGTTCCTTTTTACCATTTTGGTACGGAACCCTAAAAAGTAAAAACCGACTACAAAAACCTAAAACGAATAAAATTTCTTTCTTACATTCATAAAAAACTGATGAAAAATGATGAAACTGAAAGATGCATTGAAGACTTGAAGACACCAACATCAGAAGCTGTTTGTACAGTTATTTTATTCGATTTAGGTTTTTTTTTTAAAGCTTAAGACGTCGGTAGGAAGAATCATCAAAATCCTCTTAGAAATGCCGGAGATACATTACGGACGTGTATTTATCAACTGAGCAGTCATAGGTAAATAATTCAAGGTCACTGCCCATATAAACAACTGCAACTATATTATTCTATGCCACAAGCCTCTCTCGCTCCTACTGCAACAGATAAACACTACACCCCACTACATGACACTACCAACATTTGCCTCCAACAATTCCCAAGGGGGTCATTGACATTGGACAAGCTGTCATTAATTACATGTAGCAGGTGAGGCTGACTAGATGGGAATTCCCTGCTAGGTAAGTACAGTTAATTTGTGGGAAACACGTGTAAAGACGTTTATGCTAATATCCTCTTGTTGGATTCGTAATAGACGGTATCCTGTACCTACCAGTTGATTGAATAAATGCATAATAAAGTTTAATTAGCATTTGTACAGTCGAGTTCATTAATATATTGGCCCTTTCAGGCTTCAAAAATATATGAACGTCAAAAAAGTTCATCATATTGTGACAACTATAAGCATCATTAAATTGTGGTCAAGATTTAGATTCATTAATATGTGACTGCTTTTTAGTGTTCCGTACCTCAAAAGGAAAAAGCGGAACCCTTATAGGATCACTTTGTTGTCCGTCTGTATGTCTGTCTGTCTGTCTGTCCGTCTGTCTGTCTGTCAAGACCCTTTTTCTCAGGAACGCGTGGAGGTATCAAGTTGAAATTAATATCAAATACGTAAGTCTATGATCCCTTAGATTTCTAAAAAAATAAAGCTTCTAAGTCAACGCAATAAAAAAATACGGCCATATAAGCAACATATTTTGATACTCGCAAGTAAATCAAAACCTATGGGGTACTTTCCGTTGACCTAGAATCCTGAAATTTGGTAAGAAGCAAGGTTTCACAGCACAAGTAAAGTAAAAAGTCTGAAAATCGATTATTTGTAGTTTTATCACATAAAAAAAATAGTTTTTAGTTTTCTTTTTCTGGCAAAATGTGGGTGTACTATAGGTACACCTCTGCCCAACCCTTCGGGGAAACAAGGCGTGATGTTATGTTTAAGAATAGTTTTTTCCGAATACAAACTTAAATATGCAGTTGGAGAATTGTCCGTGATGTATGTCAATGTATGGGAGAACATGTTTTTCAACTCAATGTTAAGTTTTTCTTTGGGACAAGTTCTTTTCAACTACGGAACCCTTCATTGTGCGTGGTCCGACACGCACTTGGCCGGTTTTTTTCTAAGTTACATTAGCAAAAGCTGTCACATATTAATGAATCTAAATCTTGACCACAATTTAATGTTGCTTATAGTTGTCACACTATTATGAACTTTTTTGACGTTCATATATTTTTGAAGCCGAAAGGGCCAGTATATTAATGAACTCGACTGTACTACCGCAATCTAGTATTCACAAACATTCGGCCAATGTTAGTCGATGACATCGGTCTATTAAAAAAAAAAAAAAATTTTTTATTTTTTTTTTTTTTATTAATGAGAAATGTCGACGTCGACCGACGGTTTGTGAAGATGCAATCGAGATAATTATGTCGTTTGATAGCGTTGATCAACGTCGATTGACGCTAGTGAAGTAAGTGTGGTAACACCCTAAATGAGTGAGTGGTAGCTCGTTTTGTTGGCATAGAGTGCCATAAAAAAAACGGTCAATCATTTATTATGTGATTTTTGTTGATGATTTCTGAAAAACTGTGCTACTTAGACATCGTTTTATTTTTCCTGTAATTTATACATAAACTTCTATCCCATAGAATAATTTCAGATTTTTCTCTATGCATACTTCGGAGATAAGGGGCGGAACGGTATTTTTTTTTACATTTTTCATCAAAAGTCGAACACTGTGCGGCCTAAAAAAAATTAAAAATATTTTAAGAATGTGCAAACAGCACTCTTTCATATGATACCCCACATGCCCTAGTAGACCCACTTTAAATTTTTAAGACCCCCTTTCAGTCCCTGTTGCAAAAAAAAATATAAATATTTTTATTTATTTCTTATTTGCAAAATAGTTGGGTAAACGTCATCTAAAACTATTTCAAATTTCAAGTTGATAGCATCAGTAGTTCCTGAGATATCCAGCTGTGACAGACAGACAGACAGACAGGCAGACTGAATCACTCCATAGGGGTTCCTTGTTACTATTTTGGTACGGAACCCTAAAAACAACATCGAAAAGTGATGTACAGTGGACCAAACTTAAGAATGCTCACTTAAGAAAATATTTCTGCGGTAGCGCAGCTAGTGACAAACCACACCCCTTCCTGGTTTCGCCCAATTAGAGACAATATGCTTTTATGTGAATAAAGGGCGCGTAACAAAAACATTTGAAATAATCAGTACATACAAAGTATCCACATTCGAAGCAGTCGGCCCCAGTGCCATAATTTTTCGACTGTCGGAAGATAGTTGCAAAGGTCGTGCTTACATGACAGAAGACTTTCCTATTATCTAAAAAAATTACTATTATCGACATACCCGATGTTATTAAAACCTAAATCAACTAACTTAGCAACACTCAAATCTCATTAAAGCTTCATTTAAATATATGTATTTCACATGACAACATATTTAAGTTTCAGAACTTAGAAGACAAGTAATCTTAGAGAAAAGTCACGTAGTACCTAATAAGTTTCGCAGACTGAACAAAAACTACTTTCACATTTTATAGTTATTACAACATTGTGACACGTTTGGCATAATATGCATTGCAGTCTTAATTTTAGTAATATATTACTATTCTTGTCACAAAGCATAATAAAGGTTAGAACCATTACCAGAGCACAGAGCAAAGAACTTTATAGAAACTGTAGATAGAGGGTGATTTTTTGTGATGAGAGTTCTGGACGAAAACTGAAACTGCAAGTTGTTGAATATGTGACCTGTGAGAAAAATTTGTAATATTAAATCCAATGCTTCTGTGGCGAACCAATAGGTCACACTAATCACATCACACTAATATTATAAAGGCGAAAGTTTAAGAGTGTGCGTGTGTTTGTATGTTTGTTACCTCTTCACGCTCAAACGGCTGGACCGATTTGGATGAACTTTGGTATGTAGATAGCTTATACCATGGATTAACACAGCCTACTTTTTATCTCGGTCTATGCGGGTAAAACCGCGGGGTGCAGCTAGTACTCTATAAAACGAAATCTGTTACCATTGACGCATGTCAAGATAATAAAAAAATCGAGAAATATAAATGTGACAGAGGGAACCTGTCACATTAATATTTCTTGATTTTTTTATTGCATAATTTTTATCATTCCATGCAGCATTTCTTGTACACTACGCTAAAATTCCTTTACTAATTTCATATTATTATACAGACTACCATTACAGATTTTTCCTTATAAGCCCATCATTTATACACCACAATAATACAGGCTTGTATCATTTTGCATAAAAACATCGGATTTTTTTCTTTTTGCAAATGCAAAACAAGTATTTTTTTCAAAACTGCCTTTTTAAAAAAAGTACATTACATTACATTGTTCTTATTACTCTCGTCTTATTTTACGAATTGCAAAAAGAAAAAAATAAGTGTTTTATGGCCTAAATCAAATTTATAACTCTTTTTACCCTACAGTTCCAGTTTAAAACATCCCCCTGTATTTACACAATAGCTCCGCGACTAATATAGCCCGGGAGACAGGCTATGCACAAATGAAATAACAGCGCGAACGAACCACGGCACTGGGATTAGACCTGATTAAATTGCTCTCATTACAGACTTAATTTACGTGGGTAGAGACTTATTCGTTGTGGACACTAATTGAAAAGTGTCTTGATAGTTTAATACTGTAAGGAAAGATCATAATAAATTAAGGATTAAATATTAACCTTTTGGAGATGTGATTGTCTGGACGCATCTGTAAGAAAATAATAATAGTTTGTTATAGGTCCATTCAAGATATTTGTTCCGTTTGAAAATCGAACCAGTGCAGTGAAGCGAAGAATCGAATGATTCAGCAACGTTACAGATAAGATAACAACTTATTTAAATGGCCAATTTATACCCCAACAAAAACACTACATTTTAAGATACCTTTGAAGTGTCCAGTGCACTGATATTATATTATTATATAAAAAAAACCAGTCATGAGCGAGTCGGACTCGCGCACCGAGGGTTCCGTTCCGCTTTCTGAAAAAGTGTGCTATTTACAAACATCGTTTTAATTTTCCTATAATCTTTACATAAACTTCTATCACATAGAATAATTTCAGATTTTTCTCTATGCAAACTTCGGAGATCTTTTCATCAAAAATAGAAAACTATGGCGCATAAAAAACAAGAAAAACATGTTTGAGAATGTGCAAACAGCGCTCTTTCATATTATGATACCTCACATGCCCTAGACCCTGTTGCAAAAAATAAAATACAGTATCTTTTTATTTTTTTCATATTTGCAAAATAGTTGAGCAAACTTCATTTAAAATTGTTCCAAATTTCAAGTTGATAACATTAGTAGTTCTTGATATATCCAGCTGTGACAGACGGACAGACAGACAGACAGACTGAGGCGCACCATAAGGGTTCCTTTTTACCATTTTGGTACGGAACCCTAAACAGAGGCAGATAATGTTTCTAGAGCGCGCGTCGTAAGCACACGAAAACGTCCTAATTGGGACGTTTTGTCTTTAGTCTGCGCGTCAAAACTAAACGCGTGTAGTCACGTGTCACGACCAGATTTTTAAACGTCAGTTACTATGAACGTAACATATCTTGTGTACAATATTTATTTATTTATTTATTTATTTATTCATTTACTTCAGACTAAATTAATGTCCATATGTTATGTTAGTTACAAAAGGTCTTAAAAACTATGTTAGTATTGCATCATTCAAATAAAATAAAATAAAAATAAATAATTCATGTCAAAAATACACTCATTCACAATATCATCTCGTCACATGAAGCTGGATGAATCTCCCCAGCACTGCAGACTCCGGCCTCACAGCAATCATCCTCATGATTCCGTTGGCGCTCCCCCGAATCCGGCGCATCAGAGAAGCGGCACAATATAATTGGTCCAGTGCAAATATCGGACTTGCAACTCACAGCATACTGATGCCAAACCACGAACACTATCGTAATTAAACCTCACAGATACCACCACCAGACTCCAGCATTATAATCCCACCACAAAAAAATTAAACAAGAAAAAAATATTCTTGAAATCCGCTCCAGGTTCAACTGACAAAACCAAGACGAAGGTGTTCAACTCAAGACTTAGTATTTCCTACTGATGATTAATCACTTAACTACTACCTACGATTCTGGATAGTGCCTTACCGACCTTTAGGACCAGCATATGCATCCATTGCCGCAGAATGAAGGACCAATTTTTTTTAGTAAGGACCAGAAACGTCAATGTACATATATTGGGGGTTTGCGATATGTTTTGTAAAAATGTAACCTTTTGGTAAAAACACAGGCAGGCAACTCGCTCGGTGATGAATGGAGTTCTTTCTCGGCGTCTGTTTGTTTTATGGATTGTGTGTAGATTCAGTGTGACCGTATGCCCTAATCCACAGATAATACAGCTTAACAATGGGACAATACAAAAACAACTGAATTTTTACAAGCTTTTTTTACATTGTTCTCCGAATGTATAATAGAAAAATGCGAGTGATTCTGGGACAATCTGCAGCGAAATGTTGATGATGAAAATGCGCTGTTGGGTTTGATAATCCACTGTATATTTTCTAGAAATCTAGACTATTTTGAAATGTTGCATAAATATTTGTTTTAATCGTTGGTTTTAATGAATACCATCTACATCACATCTATATATATAAATAAACAGAGAAGTCCTGACTGACTGATTGACTGACTCATCAACGCCCAGCCCAAACCCCAGAAAACTGAAATTTTGCACAGAGGTTCCCTTTATAATGTAGACAAGGAATAAGGAAGGATTTCCTGGAGGACGTTCCCGTGGGATATTTTGTGACATCCATGCGGGGCGAAGCCGCGGGGAAAAGCTAGTTACTTATTAGGTATTGCAGGATGTATCAGAAATGTTGCAAATCAAAAAGGGTGTAGTACAGACCATCAAACTGAACAATTCTCTCCATGGAACCAACATTTTTGGATTTTTTAAACCATTTTTTCCATCGATAAAATTAAGCATTGTTTCCCTAATTTTGATATGTGCACATTATGAAGAATCACACTGTATAAGGGTGTAAGTTTAAAAAGTGGCAATCTTGTAAGGGGTCATTTTACTCATCATTATGAACAGCTTTTACTATGGGACCAAACCTGAAATGCGAAAAAAAATCTGCTGTTCAGTACATTTATGTTCGCAAAACTACATTTTGACGAATTATGCGAACATAAATGTATGGATCAGCTGATTTTTTTTCTCGATTTCAGTTTTGGTGAGTACCTACAATGACCCCTAAAAGATTGTCACTGTTTACACTTACACCCTGTATACAGCGTGAGTCTTCATAATGTGCACTTATCGAAATTAGGGAAACAGTGCCTAATTTTATCGATGGAAAATGTTAACAAAAAACCGGCCAAGTGCGTGTCAAACCACGCACAATGAAGGGTTCCGTAGTTGAAAAGAATTTATCCCAAAAACAAAAACAAACTTAATATTGGATCCCAAAATAATTTTTTTGATGTCAAAAAATTACAAATTTACTATTTTGTTTATTCACACACATACATCTGAGGGGCAATTCTCGTAATTTTGAGAACGTTCGCATTCTAATCTCCAGTCGCAATCTGTCAAAAAAACCTCTAATTTCCCTACATTTTTGACATTGATTGTCGCTGAGATGACACTGCGACTTGAATTTGAACGTTTTTTAAGTACGAGAATTGGCCTTCTGGCTGGCTTCACTTTTGATGTTCACTCCAACTTCCTTTTTTTGTTGATCTGAGTATAGTACATTTTTGTATTGGCCTCAATAATGACCAACCTCTGGAAGTATAATTTATCGAATGAATACAGTCGTGTTCATACAGTGTCGCACGTTTTGGTATCCATAAAATGATTACCTACCACTACGGTAGGTAATAATTATTTCCGTGGCTTATCGGTTGATTTCCTACACTAATAAATAAAATAAAAGAAATAAATATCCTTGGACATTTCACACAACGCCATCTAGTCCCAAGCTAAGCAAATGATGAAATAATACTAATGATCGCGAGTCATACTCCACGTAGCCAGGATTTATGTTATCTATATCTGTACATTTATAAATAAAAGTTGGTTTTCGTGTCTGTCTGTGTGACCGCGTTGTTCTTCTAAACTACACAACGGATTTTTATGTGGTTTTCACCATCATCCAGCGAATTTATTTCGGACGGTTTATGTGTATAATCACACTAATATTACAAAGGCGAAATTTTGTGAGTGTTTATGAATATGTTTGTTACTTCTTCACGCTCAAACGGCTGAACCGATTTGGATGAAATTTGGTATGTAGATAGCTTATACCCTGGATTAACACATAGGCTATACTTTTTATTCCAGTCTACGCGGGTGAAACCGCGAGCCGCAGCTAGTTCATTAATATTAAGCTTATTCACAATAGTGAAATTTTGATGTTTTATTAAGTCGTAAAAACCGTACGAAGCAGGGCAGGATTCGCTAGTATATTATAATGACTGCGTCATGCACTGATTTCTTACAATGCGTGATCTCTCAGACACGGAAAATGTTGTCACGACACGGCAACATATTTCCCGTTGGGTTTCCCAATTCGCAAGTATGCGACATTGATGAATTGTGCGCAGTTTATAAGACAATAAGATGTGTCAACAGGAACGTCAAGAAGAATAATATATTGCATTGCAGATGCACATAATTGTAATTAGTTATGCAATTAACAACACTGTAAGTACCACTATATAAATAAAAGATAAAGGCATGAACTGTATACCAAATCTATACTAATTTATAAAGCTGAAGAGCTTGTTTGTTTGTTTGTTTGAACGCGCTAATCTCAGGAACTCCTGGTTTGAATTGAAAAATTATTTTAGAGTTAGATAGCCCATTTATTGAGGAAGGCTAGGCTAGGCTATATAACATCACGCTACTACCAATAGGAGCGGAGCATCAATGAAAAATGTTGCAAAAACGGGAAAAATGTATTCCTTTTGAGAGGTTCCGTTGCGTGCGCTGCGTAAACAGTTAAAGTTACGCAACAATCATGTATGACAGAATTGTTTCTCTTAAAAAGTTCTAAAAAAGTTTACTTTTGGTCAAGAACCGGAAGAAGACTGTCGACGTCAGGGGCACCCCGAGGTTCGATTAGGTTAGGTTCTTTGAAACCCTGCAGAAGCCCCGCGCAGAGGGGCTCCGTCAACCGGTTCTTGATCAAAAGCCTAGGTTTTTGATCGAACCCGATTTTGTCATAAACCTGCGACATATATATGGTGAGACAGCATTTTTGTTTAGTATCTAATGTCATATAACAGCAGTTTTTAAAATATAATCATCACTACTTAGTATAAAACAAAGTCGCTTCCCGCTGTCTGTCCCTATGTATGCTTAGATCTTTAAAACTACGCAACGGATTTTGATGCGGTTTTTTTTAATAGATAGAGTGATTAAAGAGGAAGGTTTTTAAGTATAATACATGCGCGGGCAAAGCCGCGGGTAAAAGCTAGTAGTTTATAAGAGAAAGCTTTGTGCCCGTGTCTTGTGTTCTTGTACTATGCGTTTATTTATCGTGCTGGTTGGTGTAATCTAGTTTGTTCTTTTTTATGTAGGTATTTGCATAGTGTTTTATGAAGTTTTTTCATATATCGACTGCCCTTTTTGTGTTATTTTTAAATAACGCACAACCTCTTATGGGGTCATTGTAATCATCATTATGAACCACTTTTACTATGGGACCAAATCTGTAATCGCGAAAAAAAACAGCTGTTCTCTACATTTTATGTATTCATAACTCGTCAAGATGTAGGGAACAGCAGTAGGTAAAGCCGGCTGTCATTTGTGGATCTTTGACAGTCGTTACGGCTCGTCAGAAGCCCGAAAGAATGGCCAGTTTTATCAAGGGGTATCTTATAAGTATGGGACAAAAAAGCGGCGAAGTGCGAGTGGGACTCGCAAATTTACGTAGGTACCACCGAATAATTAATTACATATTTCTTTAACACATTTCTTGTGTGGGGCACCAACCCCCTTTTAATTTTATTTTATTTTTATTATAGCGGCCATAGATCTACCTGTTACGGTTCAAAAGATACGTGCCTGTGACAGACGGATGGACAGCGGAGCCTTATAAGGTCCCGTTGGTACCGTTTGGGTACGGAACCCTAAAAATGTCCCTTACCGAGCCATAGCGGTACTAAAGATGTTCTTTTCCGAATATGAAAAAAAAAACATAGTTTGTTTATTTATTTTATTTGCACCACTTGTAGGAGTTGAGTGAGGAAAACGAGTTACATTGTGTTTTTAATGGAATTTCCTTATTTATTGACATTCCGAAGATTTTTCCTTGCCCCTATAACTAAGTGTTATTCATCCCATCACATGATTTTGACTTATCGTTGGATATTTCCAAGAATTGGCGCTGACACTAATAATTTTCTAAAAACATTTCCTGCTTGTCGGTAATTTTACCTACTTATTTGTTTGTAGACAGTTAAGAGAAGGTACGAGCACAGTATAATAATTATACAGTAGTTTATCTTCATGGAAAACTGCCGAAGCAACGTGACTCGAAATCTCAGTATATAACAGTACGCAACAGTTCGAGTGTTACGAGAGTTATGCACGGACGGACGCGTATTTATCTACCGAGCGGCCGTAGGTAATTAATTCAAGGTCACTGCACAGATAAACTACTGTATATTTATTATTCTGTGGTACGAGTATATCGTTCATTTTTCTCTCACATCTCGAACTAATTGGCTCTCGGCCCTTTTGGCATTACAATAATTGTTTTATGTTTTTATAGTTTTAAGCTGTATGTATATTTTGCTGTAATGCCAAATAAACGCATTTTTCTTTCTTTCTAATTGTTGTTTACCAACCATTCGTTTATTTGATTATGAAATCGAATCGTAAGTTCTACAAAACGAACAACCTCCTAAAGTACGCTACGTATAGACTACCGGTCTACCGATCTAAAAGCCACTCAACACTAGGGTTACCATCTGACAGGCATTTGCCGCATTTGACAGGCATTGTACGGACAAGCGTGCGGCCGGCGCTAAGCTGAGACAGGCATTTTTGAATTTTGCGGTATCTATCGATGATTTGACGACAGAAGCTTAGGCGTAATCCAGTTTTCTGAAAGTCAGACGTCACAGAATTAATTAAAATCTGTCAGTCCGTATTTTCTATATTCGCACACAACACAAATGTATGCTTTCCCTACTAAATGCACACTGGAGTAAAAAAGGATTCGCCTGACACTAGAGTCGGTTAAACCGCTATTATTAACCAAAGAAAACTTTAAAAATATTTCGTACTAGCTTTTGCCCGCGGCTTCGCTCGCGTGGAGGTAGGTACACAAACATTTGTCAACACATTGTACCCCTTAGGAGACTATTTTTAAAAAACGCTGTACCATATATTTCTTTATTTCCTACCAAAAGCAATTTGAATTTTCATATCCCTAACTTAAGAAATGCTGGGTTTAAGACAAAAAGTAGCCTATGTCCTTCCCCTGGATGCTATATAAAAAGCCTTGCCAAATTTTATCGAAATCCGTGCAGTTTTGTAAATTTTAAAATCAACCCCTATTTCACCCCCTTAAGGTATGATTTTTCAAAAACGCTGAACAGCATATTTCTTTATTTCCTATCAAAAGCATACATTTTAATTTTCACATCCATAACTTAAGAAATACTGAGTTTCCCATACAAACTTTCATCCCCTATATCACCCCCTGTAGGATTATTTTTGAAAAAAAAAGTAGTCCCCAGGATACCATCTATAGCCTTGCCAAATTTTATCGAAATCCGTTCAGTGGTTTAGGCGTGAAAAGGTAACAGACAGACAGACAGACAGACAGACAGAGTTACTTTCGAATTTATAATATTAGTATGGATGAAGATTTTTATATTTATGTTTTTGAAAAAAAACCTTTGAAAAAAAAATATGTCTTCGGAAAAATATCACTAAGTTCGTTTATTCGAAATTAGTTTAGTGATCATAAATTGCTCATACTTTTCACAGTCTTTAAAACTGTCTGTTCCGTATTATTTATTTTAAGAATTACTTACAGTTTTTTTTACAACAGACGGGCATTTTTTCTGAAAAATCAGGCATAAATAGATGGTAACCCTACTCAAGACACTTGTCAAAAAGCCTCAATTTCACAAATAATTAAACCAATCCATCACATTCAACAACTCTTGACTTCCCTCCAGACTGTTCCTACATTAAATTCTTAACAAATGACGTGGTACTGGAAACAATAGGCTATTTGTCTTGTAAACAAATTGGCCGAATCAAATGGTACTGCTTGATGTATTTGCGGGGAGGCGAATAATTTGTTGTTGCTGTATTTGATCGCTACTCGATAGCGGATAGGATATGGATGTTTATGGGGCAATAGAATATAAAATATGTTGATACAGGAAATATTTCGAGATGTAGAGGATAATAATAATATGCTTAAGGCTGCAGTCTTGCAAAACTCACTCGCGACGAATTATTTGCGCAACTTTGTATTTTTTTTTTTAAACAAAAGTAATGAAATAACATGAAATATTATTATAGCACGTGAATAACCATAATATAAGTAATAGCTGGTTATTTTTTTTAAGTTCATCTGGGTGGATTATGTTAGGTCAATCAAGCGTCAAATACAGCTCTCTCGCGCCAACAACATTTCGAGTTAGGTTTGTGCGCTTTTGGGCAATACAAATTTTATTTAGAAAATCTGTTCAGGACATAATTGTTCCCAAATTCTCGTCATAAAAATGCGCTAATTACTTTTTCAAATTATCTTTAATTTTCTTAATTCGGATGCCGCAATGTCATCGAAATTCTCTGTTTTTATCACTTAATAAACGGTCTGTTTCATAATAACAGTGCATCGTATGCATGTAAAATTTGGTTTGTTTAATGCCAAGAGTTCAATAAAGCAAATACTAAAAAAAAAGTAGCATCTAAATCATTTTACTCTAACAGTAATAATAATCTCAAAAGACCTCCAAAACAGAGTTTATGAACAAGAATTGCGAGGGAAATTCCTTAGTAGGTCGGAGCGTTTTGGAGGTCTTTTGAGATTATTATTACTGTTAGAGTAAAATGATTTAGATGCTATTTTTTTTAGTATTTGCTTTATTGAACTCTTGGCATTAAACAAAACCAAATTTTACATCCATACGATGCACTGTTATTATGAAACAGACCGTTTATTAAGTAATAAAAACAGAGAATTTCGATGACATTGCGGCATCCGAATTAGGAAAATTAAAGATATTTTGAAAAAAGTAATTAGCGCATTTTTATGACGAGAATTTGGGAACAATTATGTCCTGAACAGATTTTCTAAATAAAATTTGTATTGTCCAATGTAAGCGCACAAACTTAACTCGAAATGTTGATGTCGCGAAAGAGCTGTATTTAACGCTTGATTTACCTAACTTATTGCACCCAGATGAACTTAAAAAAAATAACCAGCTATTACTTATACTATGGTTATTCACGTGCTATTTATAATATTTCATGTTATTATATTACTTTTGTATAAAAAAAATACAAAGAAGCGCAAATAATTCGGCGCGATTGAATTTTGCAAGACTGCAGCCTTAAAGGTTGTTTATGGACGCCATAATAAATAAAAAAAACCGGTCAAGAGCGAGTCGGACTCGCGCACCGAGGGTTCCGTTCCGATTTCTGAAAAAGTGTGCTATTTGGAGATATCGTTTTATTTTTCCTGTAATCTTTACATAAACTTCTATCACATAGAATAATTTCAGATTTTTATCTTTGCAAACTTCGGAGATAAGGGGGGGAACGGTATTTATTTTACATTTTTCATCAAAAGTCGAAAACTATGCGGCTTAAAAAAAATAGTTTAAGAATGTACAAGCAGCGCTCTTTCATATGATACCCCATATGCCCTAGTAGCATCACTTTTAATTTTTAAGACACCCTTTCAGTCCCTGTTACAAAAAAAATATAAATATTTTTACTTCTTTCTTATTTGCAAAATAGTTGGGTAAACGTCATCTAAAACTGTTCCAAATTTCAAGTTGATAGCATTAGTAGTTCTTGAGATATCCAGCTGTGACAGACAGACAGACAAAGAGACAGACTGAGTCACACCATAAGGGTTCCTTTTTTACCATTTTGGTACGGAACCCTAAAAAGAGTGCAATAAGCAAACAGTAGTTTAGGAGTTTTATTAAAAATAAGAGTGCTAAATGACGTAGGTCCACGGTATTGAATGGCATAACAACAGCCAAAAGCAGATTATGGCGAAATTACGCGAAATTCTAAATTTCTCCTTTTTTTTATTATTTAATTTTTTTAGTATTAAGTTGTATGTTGATCTAAATATTATTCGCGATCGCATCAAATATTTATTTATAGACTTATAAGTAATCATAAAAATCATCAATAAAACTCTCTAAGTTCATATTACCTTATAGAATGACTATTTCATGAAATAATGAGATTTGAGGACAATTGTAACTAATGGAGTTGTATTGCTGATTCTAATGATTACAATTCTGTAAAGCCATATTAGTTACGCCCGCGAATAATATTAATCAATATACAACGTTACAATTACCTTGGCTCTGCGCCAATTACGCAGCAACAGTAAGTACTAGGTTGGAATAATATTGTCATATTAACTATAAGGAAAAAAAGGGTTCCTCAAAAGTATAAAATGGCTCGTAACGTTCAACTAACTCACAGAGTAACGAGAGTAGCCCTGCTCACTACAGCAAGCTCCTTCTTGGTATATTCAGTAAAGTACTAAAATCAAAATGAAATTCAACCTGATCATCTTACTGGCTGTCTTCGTGGTTGCGGCTATCTTCATCCCGGATCAAGCTCTGGCCTGCATCGCCAATGGCAACGGGTGTCAACCTGATGGCAGCCAAGGAAACTGCTGCTCCGGCTATTGTCACAAGGAACCTGGTTGGGCCGCTGGATACTGTAGAGCTAGATAAATGATCTATAATGTCAATACGCGCTTGTCGTGGAGTTGTGGTCGCCAGCCCGTCTTACTAATACCAAATACAGTTTCATTTTTGTTTTGTGAAAATCTACTAAAATGTTTAATAAAATAATATATAATACTATTATTTATTTTATTTTATATGTCTCCTCTGCTCTCTGATTACAGACGCACATTATGTTAAAAGATCAAAATATTTGAATCTTTTAATATTTATAAAATATAAGTAAAAATCTTTTTAAGTAAAAGCTTTTATTGAACTCAAAAGATTGAGGCGTGAACGTCCTTCGTATACTTAAAGATAAGCCTCAAGGTTTTAAGCTAATTTTAAAGTTTTATGTGAAAGTTTTAGTTAGTACTTTTTAGTTCAATTAAAGCTGTTTTTAAAAAGGTTTTTAATTAAAAGGGTTCCGTACCTCAAAAGAAAAAAACAGAACCCTTATAGAATCACTTCATTGTCTGTCTATCTGTCTGTCTGTCAAGACCCTTTTTCTCAGGAACGCGTGAAGGTAAGGTCCATTGGAGTTCTAAAAAAATCAAACTTTCATGTCAACGCGATAAAAAAATACCGCTAAGCGACATATTTTGATACTCGCAAGTAAATCAAAACCTATAGGGTACTTCTCGTTATCCTAGAATCATGAAATTTGGCAAGAAGCAAGATCTCACAGCACAAGTAATGGAAAAGTCCAAAAATTGTTAATTTGTAATTATATCACAAAAAAAATTTTTTTTTATTCCAATGTTAAGTTTGTTTTTGGGATAGATTATTTTCAACTGCGGAACCCTTCATTGTGCGTGCACCGACACGCACTTGGCCAGTTTTTTTTTATTTTTGTATCTTTATTTAAGGAGCTTGGTCTACAAGCCTACGGAGCAGCCGCAAGGCTTTCTACAAAAAAAACCTAATATTTTAGGGTTCCGGTACCTCAAAACGAAAAAACGGAACCCTTATAGGATCACTCGTGTGTCTGTCTGTCTGTCTGTCCATCTGTCACAGCCAATTTGCTCCGAATCTAATAAACCGATTAAGTTGAAACTTGGTACACATATGAATTTCTGTGACCCAAACACGCACGGCTTAAGTAAATAAATAAATTATGAATTTTCTTATTTAAAATTGACCCCCATAGGGTCATTTTTAGGGGGCAAATAAGAAAATTTAAAAAACAAAATTTTGCAAACTGTACCGTGTGATATATCAAATAAAAGGGCTTACTATGAGGGTCTCCAATATATTTTTTTTATAATTTTAAAATAAATCGTTTTAAAGTTATTTAAGAAAATAGACGAAAATTGACCATTCCCAACTTATCTCCGAAACTACCGAGTCTAAAATTTTGAAAAAAATACAGAAAATAGTTCTATACCTGTAGATTACAGGAAAACCTATAAGAAGTTTGTGGTTTTAAAATAACATGGTAAATCTCTCAATATTGTGAGTACAAATTCACATTTACAATTGGAATGTATGAAAGAACATGTTTTTCAACTACAATGTGGTGGACTGGTGACTCACGTTCCTGATCGTTCCTGGTGCAGAGGCTGGCCATCGCAATCCAGCGTGGAAACGCGGCGAGTGTGATGGGCACTTTTGGGCCGGGAGCGGTCAGGGACTTTTAGTGTGTAATAGTGGTTTTTTTTTTTTTTTTTTTTTCATTTATTGTTATAGTTTTAATTAATTTATTAAAAATGACTTGTATTTTTTTTAATCCTTTAAAACCATTGAATCAATAAAACATATATTACAATTAAAAAAAAAAAAAAAAAAAACTACAATGTTAAGTTTGTTCTTGGGATAAATTCATCCGAACTACGGAACCCTTCATTGTGCGTGGTCCGACACGCACTTGGCCAGTTTTTTTTATTATAGCTATTAAAAATTTAAAATAACATTGAAAACTGTTCAGTGTTCGTCCTAATTCAATATAACCATCCCAAGACACTCATAAAAAATCTGCTATCATACCAACATCAATTATACGTGGGTAGACAGGATACTCCACTTATTTACAGATAATAGGGTCCAAGCACGCATTGATGGCACAATCTGTGCGAAAAGCCAATGTCGACTCATGCCCGCTGGGGGCCATTTAATACGAAAAACGTTTACCCTACTCAGGGGCCTTTTTGTACGATCGACAAGTTTCTTGTTGGGCCGATAAATGGTGCTGTTACCTTAGTAGACAAGACTATTTTTAGATAGATTTTGAAAATGTCACATAGATACAATATATAATAGTAAAGCCTTCTTTACACGATGTCAGTTTATTTTCCTGTGGCAAATTCAAATTCATTTATTTGCCTACAATGTAGGTTTACAACTCAGGTTTACAATGTAGATCTTAAAACTATAATGGTCCCTTTCCATTCTACCATCAAATTATGGTGTGCAAATATTTGTCCTGCACAGTAATAATGTAAATTATTTAATTTAAAAAAAAAATATTATTAATTTATTATTAATATTTTTTATTATTACTTCCTTTATTTCATTAGTATATACATATAAACATTTGTTTTTAAATTTACAAAAATAAAATAATATTAATAAATAAATAAAATAAAATTAATAATTTTATTATTAATATTTTTTATTATTATTTCCTTTATTTCATTATTATATACATATAAACTTAATGACTTAAACTGTATAAACGCTGTTTAGACTGTGCAACTTTGATTGTTGCTTCAACTTTTGGTATGCCACAGGCACCGTCAAAAATCGCACCATGTAAATCAGACTTAACCCTTCGTATACCGAAATGTATACAGGGTCAAATTAAATTAGCTAGTGAAACGATTTTTTGACCGCTCGTAGTATTGTTACTTGATGTGTGAGTTGATAAAATCTGTTTTGTCGTGTTGAGGTATCGATACGGGGTGGTTGATGACCCCAAAATAAAATCATCATCAATTTAATTTATTTTTGTTCAATGATATTTAGATATCGATACCCATCACGTCTGTGAAGTTTACACAAAAAAACTGATATTTTAAGTGATATTAAAAGTTTATGATATGGGGACCCCCTTTCATTTTTAAGTTCATTTTATTTTTATTATTTATTGTTATAGCCAGAATAGAAATACACAATCTGTGAAAATTTCAATTGTTTACCTATTACGTTTCACGAGATACAGCCCTGTGGCAGACAGACGGACGGAACCCTAAAAGGGCCTGCAATTGACAAAAATATATACATATATAATGAAAATGAAAATGCGCGTTACATATTTCATGGAAATAAGACGAAGCATAAACGTGTTTACTTTATTTGACATATTCTATTTATAGGGGCATATAATTCGGGAAGGGGAAGCCACGAGATAGATTAGTACAGAAGTCGCGAAACGGAAATGCGAATAATAAGGATGGTTGTGATTTTAAAACCGCGAAAAAACTTAGTTTGAATGATTGAGTATTGTGACACGTTATCTTAATCTTCTAATCCTTAGTAACCGCGATTAAAAAGGTGTGGAATAAAATTAGGTATCATGAACTACAATTCATACAACATTTTGACTTTAGGTGCAAAAACATTACTGTATCTATAATTTCTTTTCTTTTGCTTACATCTCGAAAACGGTGTGTCCTATCGCAAAAATAATGAAAATTTCGCCTCCCTTTATAAAACTCATGAACTCAATAACAGAAAATAAAATTTTTCAAATTTTCTTTACAACAAGTGAAAAATTCTGCCCTCCCTGCGCGCCTAAAAGAATCTAAAAGGCTCTAAAAAGAATTCTCGGGGCAGGGCAAGCAAGTACCACGTGGAGTCGCGATTGTCAAACTCGATTTTAGTTGTGTCAAAAGTGTTTTGAAATTTAGAGATATTTTTTTTGCTTAATAGCTTTAAGACTCGAAGAAATTTTAGTGGTAGTTTAGTTCGGTGTACAGTCAGCGTTAATAATAACGGGACGAACAGGCTGTTCAAAATGATCTAAATAACTATGAATATGAAATATTAACTCAATGACACAAGGAATGTTTCAGAATGAAGACAGTACACGACAACTGTCATTCTGACATGAACTTTATCCAATTGAGATAAAGTTTAATTTTCTTAGTTGTTGAGATCATTGACCATTGATCATTGATTATTTGATTTTAAAGATAGAAAGAATCCTACAAAAGATAAGGTTGGGAGTTTTTCGACCTGATTGAACTGGAACTTCTGTGCCTTCTTATTATAAAAGAGTGGTAAACTGACACTATTTGCGTACTATTGCAATCTTAAATCGTATACGAAGATGTAAACGCTCATATAATATTTTGACCTTTTTCCTTATGGTGTCAAATCAAGCATGATATTATGCCTTCTCTTACTAAATTCTCATCTAGTTGGTAGAAAATAGCCCCTTTTCTATCAACCTCTCCCTTTTCTATCTAACCTATATGTTTTTAACACAAATCGGTCATTACTCATTACCTATTGATCTACACATACATACCTACAAATAAATAAAATTTAAATGCCCGTTTGTAACGTCAACAGCTTTTTACTAAATGCCTAAGAAAGTATATACGGTACTCATAACAAAAAAGTTTTTAAAATTTTTGTCTGTCTGTCTGTTTGTTCCGGCTAATCACCGAAACGGCTAAATCGATTTTGACGGGACTTTCACTGGCAGGTAGCTGATGTTATAAGAAGTAACTTAGGCTACTTTTATTTTGGAAAAAGAATTAGAGTTCCGCGCAAAAAAATAAAACCCATGAATTATGAACAAAAAGTCGGATTATAAAAATTATTTTTGTGTTTGGTAGCCCAATTCTCGAGGATGGTTATGTGCTATTTAAAATCACGCTACAACCCGTAGAAACCGAGCAAAAGAAAAAAGTCTAAAAGAACGCTAAGCGAAAACGAAGTAATAGCGCGGGAGGGCGATGCAACGCGGCGGGTCGGGGGACGGGGGAGTTTTATTAAAATGTGGCTGTTATTTTAATATATTATTGTGTATCTTACGACTTCCACGCGAACGAAGACACGGGGCATACCTAGTCTTCAAATATAAAATAAGATTCTGTAACTAACTGACTAACCGACGAAAGGGTCCCATTTGTCGGTTAGTCAGTCAGTCATCGCAATAGAGTTGTATATACGGACGAAGTCGCAGGAAATAGTAATAATATTAAATAGTTGTGTTAACTCCTAAAAATACTTTTCATGTACTTATTTTTTTTTTTTTTTTTTGATTTTTTATTAGTACTTTGTTTCTTTTACTACTTTTCATTGCCCTGTGCAATATATAAAATATTTTCAGCAAATAAATTATTCTTATTCTTAATTAATTTAAAGGCGAGCGCATTATTTCAACAAAAAAAACGAAGTAATAGCGCGGGAGGGCGATGCAACGCGGCGGGTCGGGGGACGGGGGAGTTTTATTAAAATGTGGCTGTTATTTTAGTATATTATTGTGTATCTTACGACTTCCAAGCGAACGAAGACACGGGGCATAGCTAGTCTTCAAATATAAAATAAGATTCTGTAACTAACTGACTAACCGACGAATGGGTCCCATTTTTCGGTTAGTCAGTCAGTCATCGCAATAGAGTTGTATATACGGACGAAGTCGCAGGAAATAGTAATAATATTATATAGTTGTGTTAACTCCTAAAAATACTTTTCATGTACTTAATTTTTTTCATTTAGATTTTTTATTAGTACTTTGTTTCTTTTACTACTTTCATTGCCCTGTGCAATATATAAAATATTTTCAGCAAATAAATTATTCTTATTCTTAATTAATTTAAAGGCGAGCGCATTGTTTCAACAAATGACATCACCTCAAGGAAAATTTAAATAAAATTATTTAAGGTTTCTCCACTGTTCAAAGACGTAAGGGCCGGGTTTCTTGATCCGTAGGTAACTCAACCAATGGTTAAACATTCAAATTCAACCAGTAGTTAATAACTACTGGTTGAATTTTGGCTAAATATAACTCATTCATGTTTCGCCTTCACATTTAGCCAAAATTCTACCATTCATTACTATGTTTAACCATTGGTTGAGTTAACTACGGATCAAGAAACCGTCCCTTAATCTCATAACATGAATGAAACCCAGTCAACCACCACCACCACCACTTCGGCAGACTCCAAGGCGGAACTTTAGCGACCCGAAATTTGACCTCTTATTCATGTATGCCTTTAGACTCTACAGGGGTTAATTTTTAAAAAGCGTGTCGCGCTGCAATCCGACAAATTATAGCCTTTTTATATTTTAAATTAAACCTAGAAATGGCCCTGCTAACTGACCTTAATTGCAACGTACAATTAAACTAGTATTAGGCTTGAAATAGTTTTTATACCATTCCCCCTCTAAAAAGCTTATTTTATTCACTGAAAACAGTGAATAAAAAGCACTTTTACTCACTGTTTTGATGTTTGAAAATGGAACACACCAATGTATTCGACCACAGATTTAGAGTACCTAGGCTAGATACGGCATGTTATTAGATAGTATGAAAACCGAACGTGTCATCTTTTTTATACCTACGATAACTTCACCCCAGCCATTTAGTGATGTGCTCAAAGTAAACAGAACTGTTTAAATCGCTAAGCATAACTGAGCTAACTGACTTTTTTTTAGTACGAACAGTCAAACATGCAGGGCACGCTTGGTCGTGGCTTGCCGTATCTAGTGTAAGTGTAATCTTTGTATTCGACCTATATTGATGTGTTCTAAATTCAATTTGATTGGTCGACATTTTCGACAAGGAGTTTAGCTTTAGAATAAAAACTGTTTTATGTTCTTTGCTGTCCTTAGTAAATTGGCGCTATTTTGAATACTGTAAGTTGTACGAACACAAAGTTTAGTGTTACTTTAATCTTTAATTTTGTGTTTGTTTAGTGTTGTTCTAATCGATTAAAAGTGATGAAGATGTGTTAACACCTGAGTTTATGAAAGAGAGGGTGGCCGATATAGTGGAAAACTTGCTACCCAAAAAATCACGGCTGGCTTACATCAAAGCCAATTTAACTTTCCTTTTTCTTCATTATATTATTATGTCTATTTTAACTTAAATCTTTCTTTTTCTCGTAGTCATGGTATAAAGTATAGTATGCAACTCTTGAATAAAACGGATTTATATCGAGGGCCATGAATCACTCGCGTCGCTCAGAATTCTAACACTTGAATCACTCGCTACGCTCGTGATTCAATCATCATGAATCACTCCCTACGGTCGTGATTCAATCGTTAGAATTCTTCACTAGCTCGTGATTCATCTATTGCCCTCGCTATAAATCCGTCCTTTATTCACTAATTGCATAATATACTATTATAATTAACATAACAATTTTTACAGGAAAATAATACCTAATGTAAATGCATATTTGTGAAATTTCTTCGGGATTTGTCATAAAAATGTCACTATTTAACGAGTGACGTTCACGCAATGTTTTGAGAAGTTACATGCCAAATAAATTTGCACCTTAAGTTTGTGTTGTTAGGGAAGTAATTCTGTAAGGTTCTCAATATATTTGGTTGTAGAGGTGTAATTATTTACAAGTTGACAACTTTTCTGATTGCCGGCTCCTCGTGTTTTAATGAAAGACAGAATAATTGCTACTTTTTTCATTCTGTTTAATGTTACGGAATTGAAGATGATTTTTGTTGTGGCTTTTGTTTTCACTTATCTATTACACAAGGGAATAGCATTTTTGTTGTATGAAATAGTACGACTAATATTATACATTTTCGCGGTGCTGATTTAAGATCTGAAGTCGCTTTATTTTTTTTATTCTGCCATCATGTGGGCATTCCAGTGTCCGATCCTCCATAGTCCGAATATCTTGATGGAACCATTGCCCTTGTTCTTCACTCAGATTACCAAGATCTTCAGGGAAACAGTCCAAACGGCTGTGGAGGAAGTGTGCCTTGATGCTGCTGTATTTCAAAAACTAGAGATAAATTGAGGGTAGGTTTGAAATAAGCGACCTCGAACTAGTAAATAACAGCAATAAAATTAAATGCAACAAAAAAAAAAGTCTAATTTTGTTCCCTTGTGTTATCTTTGTTTGCGGGTTTTAATAGATAATTCTCTGGCAGGTCAGGGGGCCTAACACGGCCACATTAAGCAATTCCTCTAAAAGTGATTTATTTTTTTGAATTCTCTGCAATTTATTATGATTGTGCTATTTGACGTATTTGACATTAAACTTCAATAAAGCAATTCATAATTTGTGAACCATTTTACGAATCTCCATATAGAACTGTCAAACAGATGAATTGCGTGCTATGAATTGTACGCAGATAAATTATGAATTGTTTTAAGATTTCAAATATGATTCATAATACCTATTATCCTGTTATGATTCTGCCAAAGTGGCCGTTTTAGCCCCGCAGTAGGTACGTCGATTCTGTAGAATTCAAACAAGAACTCGCTATTCACTCCCACTTCGCATCACTTCTGCTCACTTGTTTTTAGGGTTCCGTACCAAAATGGTAAAAAAGGAACCCTTATGGTGTGACTCAGTCTGTCTGTCTGTCTGTCACAGCTGGATATCTCAGTAACTACTGATGCTATCAACTTGAAATTTGGAATAATTTAAGATGAAGTTTACCCAACTATTTTGCAAATAAGAAATAAATAAAAATATTTATACTTTTGCTGCAACAGGGACTCAAAGGGGGTCTTAAAAATTTGAAATGTGGGGCTACTAGAGCATGTGGGGTATCATATGAAAGAACGCTCTTTGCACATTCTCAAACTATTTTTATTTTATTTTTTGGCCGCATAGTTTTCGACTTTTGATGAAAAATGTAAAAAAAATACCGTTCCCCCCCCCCCCCCCATTATCTCCGAAGTTTGCAAAGAGAAAAATCTGAAATTATTCTATGTGATAGAAGTTTATGTAAAGATTACAGGAAAAATAAAACGATGTATCTAAGTAGCACACTTTTTCAGAAATCGGAACGGAACCCTCGGTGCGCGAGTCCGACTCGCCCTTGACCGCTTTTTATTTGACACTTTGAATTTAGAATGCCAATAAAGAAACTCACAGCGGATTGATTCGAAGTTTAGAATGAGGTCTTACAGAATCACACGGAAGGATAAACGAAGCATGTAAGAAATGAAAATGAGTGTGAAGGATCATAGCAGGTGGCTTTCCCCACGGGAAGAAAACGTGAGTTTATGTATGTCTGTAATAGGGATAAACGGTGGAAAGTTGTGAGCTTCAGTTAATGATAAAATAATGGCCTATATTTTTCGGGGGTTTATTATACCGTGACACAACATAAGTTAATTTAGTATTTAGTAAGTTTTTTTAGTCGACCCAGTGCTCCACAATTTAAAAGAATATACAACATTATTTTTTGTTTACTGTAAACCTCTTAAGCCTGAGGGGTCATTGTACTCATCATTTTGAACAACTTTTACGTTAATACAAAAAAAAAATCAGCTGTTCAGTACATTTTGACGAGTTTGATGTAGATAAATGTACTGAACAACTGATTTTTTTTTTTTGCGATTTCAGGTTTGGTCCATAGTAAAAGTTGTTCAAAATGATGAGTACAATGACCCCTTAAGAGGTTTAGTGTAAAAAAAATAATGTTGTATATTCTAAGCCAATTTGCTGTTGATCACTTTTGCAACCAATTTTTCTTTCTTTAAAAAAAAAAACTTATTGAAGATACCGTTTCTATCCATGTGCATTAAAGGAAAATACTTTCGTATTAAAATCTTCATGGCATTTAATAAAATTCCTCCCTCAGTTAAAATCTACAAATTTAAGTTTTAAAATAACACGATAAAGGAAGTGTACTTTAGCGTTAGTAGCCAAAACTACGTCTCATCCATTACAGACGGAACATAAATCAAAAGTTCTGAAAACCACTGAGAACTTAATAACGCTGAACTGAAACAACTTTGATAAAATATCACAAAATTACGATTGTGGAAACCTGAAATTTACTGATGATTTAAATTAAAAAGTTTGGTCCGGCTTCGTTAATAAAAATTAAGGAGTTTGTCTAAAAATAGCCACATTAAATAGTCTAGCTAATTATTTAACTTAATTAAACACACTCGTGTATTTCATATTATTTGTTACATGCTGCACTGGTCGACGTCATCGCGTCAACGCCGGCTATCGCTGAAAACCAGCGCTGGGGCTCCGTTTCGCATGGGGTCGCGGCATTATGCTGAGCGGTAGCCGTTTTGTGTAGATGTGACGCATATTTTCCCCAAACTTGTTTTACAAATTGTTATTTTATTTTGTTGTGCTTTGCGTCATGTTTACCGCAAATAAACGTATTTCTTTCTTTTTTTTTTTCTTTCGTGTGGTTGCGCCATCTGATTAATTGTTTAGCAATTCATGATATTGATCACACTGATCGATTGAAATTATAGTATGGCATGTTATTCCTTTGTTTTCTTGTTGGCAAAACGAATTGATGGGAATAAATTGGGTTTGGTTTACTCCTTTTCCCTTTGTCTCTTTCCGCACATTACCTTTCGTCCGGGTTTGAGCGAGAGGACTACGCCAATCAGCGCCAACCGTGTAATGACATTTGAAGAAATAGAATATGGCGATTTTGTCTGCTTCCGAACGGCCGCGTGTGCGCAAGGTCTGCCTTGTTTCGTTTTTCGATCAAGTGAAAGTTCGTGGAAATCACTTGTGTTTTGCTGGAGACCGGACCAATATCAACATCATCATCGCATCGCTAGTGAGGTATCGTGCAACCTTTCCTTTAGCCACTGATTGAATTCCATTTTTCTCCCTATATCAGTGGCAGAATCGTTCATCCATTGTTTTTCGTAAATCCAATTTGAAAACCCATCGTTAATGATTGCTTCACGTATCCACTCGTGACTTTTCCTGTATCGTACATTTGTTTCGAAACTAATGGCAACGCTTTTGTGGTTTTAATTTTGCGCAAAAAATTGTTCAAACTCAAACTCGAAGAACTTATTTCAATTAACCCAGTAAAGTCACTTTTGAACTGTCAAGGATACGGTCAGTCAGAAAGATAAGCTAGTTGGCCATTCCATAGCGTCGTAGGTTCCATAGAGAAGCAGGCGCGGATACGTCAGCGTCAGAATCGCTAATTAATAAATAATATAAATATAATATATAATAATATAACTAATCTACGAGGGGGGGGGGCGGCAACGAGTGCAAATGCCTCCCCCTAGGCTTCGACCAAACTGAGTATAAAACTCAAAATTAGACATAAACTTTATTTTATAACCTGTATTTTTACTTTGTATATATTTAGTATACCCCCTCAGAGAGAAACATTTGCCCCACATTGAAACACCCGTAACAAAAACGTAGATCCCCGCCTGTGGAGAAGAACGGGCGAGAACTCCATGGGCACTCTTTTAAAATATAATATTTTTACCACAAATATTGGTTACGCTATTGAAGTTGGAATTATGCATGTGAGAACGATATAGAAAGTCATCCTTGCGCTAACGCATCTTTATACCATTTCTAAGTGTCCACTCTTCTTACCTTATTTTACAAAAATACCAGTAATAGTTATTTAATCAACTAAGCGTTCTAATAATACAACACATACAATACAGTTATTATTAAATCATATCAGCTATTGTCAACTACAGGCGCAGTTATTTCGTACGAGGAAATACAAGAGTACAAACAAAATGAATAAATGAATTGACGCACATCTCGTAGCGGGTCGCTACGAGTGCTACGAGTGCTACGGCTGCGTAGCAATGTCATCAGTTACGTCGTAGCAATTACGTAGCGATGGAATTTCTGTTTTGTTTGTGCTGTATTTGTATTTTGTTACTGAAGATTCATCTATGTTTATTTTATAAATAAGCAGAAGAAAATTAGTAATAGGTATGAGTTTATATTAATTTAAATTATATTAGTTACTTGCACGACTTATTAAAAAAATATATTATTTTTTTGCACAGATCTATTAAGAAACTAAAATATGGCGTCGAAAAATTCCTCCGCATCGCTTTCGACTGGTAATGTACCCAAGAGACTGGTAGCATTGCCACGTTGTATGGCATTGCTTAGCCTCTGGCCAAGGTAAAAGCCAACTCTTGGGTCACGAAAAGTGTCAACCAGTGGTTTGGAGATTTCGTTGAACAAACCATGAGCACTCGGACCCCACGGCCCGAGGGTTCCAACCCCAAACGGCTCGAAAATATAATTACCGATAGGGTTATTTATATTTTACTTGCGCCGCTTGAGGTTTTCCGCAGCCGCAGCAGCAGTGCCAGCACAGCACAGCCAAGATGGCGCAAGAGTATCGACACACGTTGCGTCCCACACTAAAAGCCTTCCCACCTTCCATGGAAATACAAACATGCCGTCCGGTCTCTTGTCATCGTCGTGTTCCAAGTCATTGGGTTCTAATACAGCTGGAATGCCGACGGTGACAAGGGTTCGTCGGATGATGTCATTAATGTTCGCGTGCCGTGCTAAGCGACCCGCACTTCGGCTGCAAGACAGGCCGCGGTGTCCGAGGCTGTTGACAACTTCGCCGCAGTGACAGCGATGAGGAGAACAACATGGAGCTCCTAGTCGCAGGGAAGCAGCGAAGCGGAAAGTAGTGTCGTCGACGACGGTACTGCATGAAGCCACAGACCCGACTCCTACTTACCCACAGCCAGCAGGCGCGCACGCTCCGCAGTAGTAGCAGACGAGTCAAGTAAATTGTTCTGTACTACTCTGCAGAGCGGCTCATCAAACCATCTCTGGGAAGATGGATTGTCGGGTGGATCTTAATCCATAGCGTCGGTGGTACACATAAAAATTAATCAGTGTGGAGGCTAGGATTTTCCTGATTAATTTCTCGGTGCCGTGGACCGAGGTTATGAAAGCCAGTAAACTAATACTAGTAATCTTCCGGATGCCGAGGCCTCCCATAGGAATGGGGAGAGTAGCTTGTACCCAAGCTCAATACTTTTAAGATCGAAGTTAAAAGATAATTTGGTCCATTTTGCCTAAAAGGTGAGTGTGCTTTCATAAATGAGAAGTGCGAAGGAAATATGTTAATTATTAATTAATTTGACCGAACTTAAGATCAAGGATAATTGGCAATTACCACCAATTTTAATTTTTAAATGAAGTCTTTTAAAACAAATTCATAATTAATTATATCAAGTTGACAGTTTAACGAATGTAATTAATGACTGAAAGTTTAAATAGCTGATGCATAACAATTTACTAAGTATAGAGTTACTTAGATAGGTATTTATACACATTGTATGGGTTCGTGACGTGAAATTAATTTAGCATTTTAATTAATAGCTATAAATAAAGAAAATAATAAACAAAGTTTCTTTCTTCAAACTTTGATATGCGTTCATTAGAAACTTTATTTCATCGAAGCATATTATTTTACAAAACTTAATAATTCACCTAGTTTCCAAAGTTATAGAGAACACGCCAAGTGTGAGTCAGGCCACATGAAGCACCATATTATTATTTTTAGGGTTCCGAACCAAATGGAACCCTGTGACTAAGCCTCCGTTGTCCGTCCATCCGTCCGTCCGTCCGTCTGTCTGTCACAGGGCTGTAACTCATGAACCGACATAGGTAGACAGTTGTAAATAAACAACAAAAAATTCTTACCCTAGCATTGTGGGGTAGAACTCATCGAGTATTGAGTTTTTTATCTTCAAAAATAAATAAATAGGGCCCCCTATTTATTTATTTTTGAAGATAAAAAGCTGTCAATTTTAGACCATTTTTGTACGAGCTCTAGCGCAACAATTAAACAAGTTAGGAATTTTGAAACTACTGTATATCATGTATCTAATCAACTACTGTATTTAATCAACAAATACTAAAAACTCCGATTCATGAGGTACAGTGGGCTGCATCAATTGGGTACCCCATTTGTATTAAAATTTTATTACAACTGGGGTACCCAATTGATGCAGCCCACTGTACTTTTTAGGGTTCAACCAAAATAGTAAAAAAGGAACCGTAATGGTGTCACTCAGTCTGTCTGTCTGTCTGTCTGTCTGTCTGTCTGCCTGTCACAGCTGGATATCTCAAGAACTAATGCTATCAACTTGAAATTTAGAATAGTCTTAGATGACGTTTACCCAACTATTTTACAAATAAGAAAAAAATAAAAATATTTTTATTTTTTTTGCAACAGGGACTGAAAGGGGGTCTTAAAAATTCAAACTAGGGCATGTGGGGTATCATATGCAAGAACGCTGTTTGCACATTTTCAGACATATTTTTATTTCTTTTAGGCCGCATAGTTTTCGACTTTTTATGAATAATGTAAAAAAAAATACCGTTCCCCCCCTTATCTCCGAAGTTTGCAAAGATAAAAATCTGAAATTATTCTATGTGATAGAAATTTATGTAAAGATTACAGGAAAAATAAAACGATGTCTCTAAATAGCACACTTTTTCAGAAATCGGAATGGAACCCTCGGTGCGCGAGTCCGACTCGCTCTTGACCGGTTTTTTTAAATATGGGCGATTTTCTGCAACTGCAAAATGTAACCTTGTAATTCACAGTATCATTAAAATACAAAGTTATCTTTGCGATTGTTTAACATATATCGTTCGGAACCCTTCGTATGCGAGTCCAACTCGCACTTGGCCGGTTAAAAAAAAAGGACGTTAGGTTTACCCGAATTTGAAAATTATCTGGGAAACTTTTACAATTTTTTATTCCATAAAAATCTAATTCGGATTATATAGATAGGGCAACCCACGAAGACGCGCCCCACTACTCCTCCTAACCGTTTATATGTGTGCAACGGTTAGGAGTAGTGGGGCGTGTCTTCGTGGATTGCACTATCTAACAAACATTAATTTAAAACAAAAAATAGCCAAATCGGTCCAGCCGTTCTCAAGTGCGCTTACCAATGAACAACATTGTATCACACTAATATTATAAAGGTGAAAGTTTGTGAGTGTGTGTGTGTGTGTGTTTGTATGTTTGTTACTTTTTCACTCTCAAACGACTGGGCCGATTTTGATGAAATTTGGTATGTACATAGCTTATATCTTAGATTAACACATAGTCTATTTTTATCCCGGTCTACGCGTGTGAAACTGTGGGCCGCAGATAGTTATTTATATAGAAGAAGAAATCTTATCCAGACAGTACTAAGACTTATTCGTGATCACAAATTATTCATGTTGATTGTACCTACTAGTATGACGACACGGTTGGCGCAGTGGTTGAGCGATTGACTGCTGCGCAGCATGTCGCGGGTTCGATTCCCGCACGGAACAAATATTTGTACGACCTACAAGTATTTGATCCGAGTCTGGGTGTTTTTCTATCTATAATATGTATGTATTTACAAAAAAAAATGTATATAAGTCAATATAAGTAGTTTATCAGCCATCTTGTTACCATAACACAAGCATTAGGTTGCTTAGCTTGGGACTAGATGGCGTTGTGTGAAATGTCTAAGGTTATTTATTATTATTATTTATTTATTTAGTAGTAAACGTATTGTACTCATTTAGCTATTGTGCCCTTACAAAACAGGGTTCATGTTAGGTGCTGCGCCCTTTGTATGTAACATGAGAATAATAAAATACTTGAGTTTATTTAAACATACTAATTAACATACTTGAATAATCATTAGTTACAAATGAATACTAATATGTATATATACCTCCGGAGACGTGACGGGTATGGTATATCTAAACACTAGCTTTTGCCCACGGCTTCGCCCGCGTGGATGTTGCAAAATATCCCACTGGAGCATACTACCGGGAAATCCTTCCTTATTCCTTGTTTACATTATAAAGGTAACCTCTGTGCAAAATTTCAGATTTAAGATTTTATTTCTAGGTTCAAGGGTTTAGGCTGGGCGTTGATGAGTCAGTCAGTCAGGAGCTCTGTTTTTATTTTTACAGATAGATAGAAAATAGATAGATGATCAAACAAAAAATAATTTTATTTGACGAGTTTTTTTTATGGGGTCATCAACCCACACACAGAACACACACACACAGAAAAGAAACACACACACACAGTCACATGAAATATCTCTTTAAAAAAAACATTTTGTTTTTGTGTAAACTTCACAGATGTTATGAGTAGCGAATTCTAAGCACATCATCTTCCTGCCCTTATCCCATGTTACGTGGGCTCGGCGCAGCACGTTTTCTTCTTCCATTCCCCCATGTCAACCCTCACGGTATCATTCACTCCCTTCTCTTTCATATCATTCCTCACACAATCCATCCATCTTTTCTTTGGCCTTCCTCTGCCTCTCCATCCATCAACACTCTTATTATTCTTCACTCTTTCAGTCAAAATTTTGATACATATCAAAATATTTTAATCTTGTAACATAATGTACATCTGACAATCAGAGAGGAGATATAAAATTAAAAATTAACAGTATTAATGTATTATTTTATTATACATTTTAGGAAATAAATTTCACAAAAAAAAAAAAGACCGACAATGGTATTAGTAAGACGGACTGGTGACCAAAACTCCACGACAAGCGCGTATTACGGTCATGTCAAACTGACAAGAGAATTTATCTACAGTATCCAGCGACCCAATTAGGTTCCTTGTGACAGTAGCCGGAGCAGCAGTTTCCTTGACTGCCATTGGGTTGACACCCGTTGCCATTGGCAATGCAGGCCAAAGCTTGATCCGGCATGAAGATAGCCGCAACCACGAAGACAGCCATCAAGATGATCAGGTTGAATTTCATTTTGATCTTAGTACTTTACTGAATATACCAAGAAGGAGCTTGCTGTAGTGAGCAGGGCTACTCTCGTTACTGTGTGAGTTAGTTGATCGTTACGAGCCATTTTATACATTTTCAGGAACTTTTTTCCTCATAATTAATATGATAATATTATTCCAACCTAGTAGGTACTGTTGCTGCGTAGAGCTAAGCGTTTGGCTGATACTTTCCTTAAGGGATTCCCTTAAGGAAAAAACACTTACGGCGATATTTTATGGCGCCACCATTGAGATAAAAATCCGGCAAAGTGCGTGTCGGACCACGCACAATGAAGGGTTACGTAGTTGGGATGAATTTATCCCAAGAACAACCTTAACATTGTACTTGAAAAACATGTTCTCCCTTACATTCCAACTGCAAATGTAAGTTTGTATGCACAACGTTGAGTATTGAGATTTTGAAAAACTACTAATGACAAATTTGATTATAAACTGTATCCCTGACAACAGGGGTAGAATTTTAAAAGTCGTTTGGGATGTTCCACAACTTGACTCAAACATTATTTACACCAATTTTCGAGTTACTCAAGCCCCCCAGTAAAATCTTCCGCTATAAAATTGACTATCCCTTTTCACCCCGTATAGATAGATTCGGAAAACCCTGATACACGTTATTCTTCATTTTTGGTCTCAAGTATAAAAACTGATTTTTGAGTTAATCGGACCGCGCGTCAAAATTCCTCCATACAAACTTTGACACCCCCCAATCCTTCCTTAGGGTGGCATTTTAGGAAAACTAAAAATGGCAAACTTTATAATTTACAAGGAAGAAGATTTTTCATACAAACTTGCCCCCTTAGGGATGGAATTTCCAAAAATTCTGCCTTTATGGATGTTTACACTGTATAAGGTATCTATGTGCTAAATTTCAAGTCTCTAGGTCCAGCGGTTTGGGCTGTGCGTTTATATATCTGTCTGTGACTCAGTCAGGACTTTGAATTTTATATATATGGAAGATTTACCATGTTATTTTAAGACCTTCCATTATTCATTTCATTATTCTTTATATTTATTCTTTACATTATTCTTCCATTATCCTTCCAAGATTTACCATGTTATTTTAAGACCTTCCATTATTCATTTCATTATTCTTTATATTTATTCTTTACATTATTCTTCTATTATCCTTCCAAGATTTACCATGTTATTTTAAGACTTCTAATAAATTTTCCTGCAATCTATAGCTAAGAACTATTTTCTGTATTTTTTTCAAAATTTTAGACTAACTAGTTTCGGAGATAAGAGGGGGAATGGTCAATTTTCGTATATTTTCTTAAATAACTTTAAAACAATTTATTTTAAAACTATAAAAAACATATATTTGAAACCCTTACAGTAAGTTCTTTCATTTGATTCACACGGTACAGTTTACAAAACTTTTTTTTATTTTTTCTTAATTGCCCCTAAAGGACCCAAATTCAAAATTCATTTATTTATATTTCACGCCCGTGTTTGGATCACAGAAATTCATATGTGTACCAAATTTCAACTTAATCGGTCCATTAGATTCGGAGCAAATTGGCTGTGACAGACGGACAGACATATAGACAGATACACGAGTGATCCTATATGGGTTCCGTTTTTTACCTTTTGAGGTACGGAACATCAAATGCAAAATCATCAAATCTTTTTCATTTTTCATTCGTCGTGTTTAGATATCGAAACCCATAGTTTCTCTAGGTAGTTTAATTTGACCCTGTATACATTACACATATTATAGTTTAATTTGACCCTGTATACATTACACATATTATACTCCTAATAAAAAAGATTGGTGGGAAAAGGCATTCCTTCAGGTCGAGTCTCTCCAAAGCACTAAGTAAATAAAGGGTTGAACCATAGACTTATAAAAAAAGGAGGACTCCGCGCCACGCATATCGAAAGTGAAGCACAGTAAGTATGCCGTTTGTACAAACACGCCTCACGGACACATTTACATCAAAGTATACCAACCGGCCGCCATTACGTAACACGAGCGACGGCGTCTTTGCAGGTACTCAAATCACGTACACATTATATCGGTACGGTGCCTCACTTTCGATATGCGTGGCGCGGAGTCCTCCTTTTTTTATACGTCTATGGGTTGAACTTAGTAAATTTTGTTTTTTTTTCACAACCTTAATCTACTATTGTATAAAGTTTTTCTTATTAAAATACTGTTTTCATATTGTCCACAGTACAAGTTCAACCTACATTAAACATTCAATTTCAACTTAAACCCAGCTACGAGTACATAAGTCAGCAGTCAGCATTAAAAAGATTTAAATTTTCAAGATTTTAAATGAAACTATGTAAAATGCAATAAAAGACGAACGGCTGCGACTTGGGCGTCATTGAGTGAAAGAATTTTCGTTGCAAATATTTGTTTAATTATTTTTGGAGCCGACTTTCAAAATGCGTCGCGACTTCAAATAGTATTAATTTTCTGATAGTAATTTCAGAAGTATCACTCGAGTGAATGGTTTACTCAAAGAAAGGCAATTATGAACAAAAAGTGAAGCATTTGATATCTGCTTTAGGAGTTTAGGCCGCGTTTACACCAACCGTAAAGCTCGGCCAAGTGTGTTTCGGACTACGCACAATGAAGGGTTCTGTAGTCGGTATGAAATTATCCCACGAATAGTATAGTCATAGTTAAAAACATGTTGTCCCATACATTCCAAGATTCCAAGAGTAAATGTAAGTTTGTACTCATAATATTGAGAGATTTACCATGTTATTTTAGACCACAAACTTCTTATAGGTTTTCCTGTAATCTACAGGTACAATTATTTTCTGTATTTTTTTCAAAGTTTTAGGCTCAGTAAATAATTATTTTACTCTGTTGTAGTTTGCGACATGTTTACCGCAATTAAACGTTTTTTCTTTCTTTCATTCAACATAAGGGATAGATAACTCGAAAAAGAATAAATACTAATAAATACATACATAAATACATACATAAATACATACATAAATACATACATAAATACATACATAAATACATACATATAAACAAAATAAACTTTGTCAAGAGAAATAACGAAAGGTAGAGGAGAAAAAGAATCCAGCAAATCAGCGCTGCGATGATTATGCCAACTTTTCACGAATATGTTCACGTGCCTTCACTTTGAAAAATAACGGACTGGTTGCCATCCTGATGTTAAGAAGGAGCGCATTCCAAAGAAATACCGCCTGGACAAAGAAAGAAGAATGAATAAAACCAGAGCTGTGAGAAGGACATCGTATAAGAAGATTGTTGGTTGAATGAAGATTTCTACTATGGGCAGAGCGGGAGTGATACGTGAGCTCGAATGACGTTTTTGCGAAGGTCGCCATTTCGAAAAATTTTGCGAGTGGTACCAGTTCGAAAACTCATTAAATCGAAAACCGCTATAACGAATGACGTTATAGCGAAGGTCGCCATTTCGAAAAAATTTGCGAGCAGTACGCCAGTTCGGAAGTCATGGTATCGAAGTCCGATGTTGACTTAATTTGTCTTTCTTTTTTTTTTTCCCAAACCAAATCAAAATACCATGCTCTCTGTGTCTCGTCTCATTGGAGTCGTGAGTTCGATTCCCAGACAAATTAACTCAACATCGGTCTTCGATACCATGACTTCCGAACTGGTGTACTGCTCGCAAATTTTTTCGAAATGGCGACCTTCGCGATAATGTCATTCGATATAGCGGTTTTCGATGTAATGAGTTTTCGAACTGGCGTACCACTCGCAAAATTTTTCGAAATGGCGACCTTCGCAAAAACGTCATTCGAACTCACGTATCACTCCCGGGCAGAGCATAAGTATTGAACATGGGAAGTCAGATAAGAAGGAGAAGTGGGCTTGTTTAGTATGGAATATAACATAGACAGAGCCCTCAGCTCTCTGCGCTGACGAATGGGTAACCATTTTAAAACCAATTGGTGCGCAGACACATGATCATATTTACGAAGATTGAAGACGAATCGAATGCAGTTGTTTAGAAGGCGATCAAGTTTGTTGAGGAGATCTGCATTCAGGTCACAATAACACACATCACCATAGTCTATTATGGGGAAGATAAGGGACTGTACAAGCATTGCCTTTATGTGTGATGGAAGAAGGTTTTTCAACCGTTAGAGCGACCTCAACGTTCCGGTAACTTTCTTACTTACAGTCATGACCTGCTTTCGCCAGTCAAGACAAGCGTCGACATACAGACCAAGATCCTTAACATTGGAGCTAAACGGAATGACTGCATTGTCAAACATTACAGGTGGCACAGTTAAGTCATTCAACTTTCTCATACAGTGAGGGCTCCCTACAATGATAGCCTGACACTTGGCAGGGTTAACCGCCACCCCAAATCGGTCAGACCAGCCCTTAACCACACCCAAATCACGGTTTCAAATTTTCGTTTATTTTCTTAAATAACTTTAAACTATTTATTTTAAAATTATAAAAAAATATATATTTGAGACCCTTATAGTAAGCCCTTTTATTTGATATTATCACAGGGTACAATTTTCAAAACTTTTTTTTTGCCCCCTAAAAGTGACCATATTCAAAATTCATTTATTTACTTTAACCGTACGTGTTTGGGTCACAGAAATCCATATGTGTACCAAATTTCAAGTTAATCGGTCCATTCGGATTTGGAGCAAATTGGCTGTGACAGACGGACAGACAGACAGACACACGAGTGATCCTATAAGGGTTCCGCTTTTTTCCTTTTGAGGTACGGAACCCTAAAAAAAAAGTAAAAATTTGTGAGTTTCTGTGTAGGGGGTAATCTTTGAAACTACTTATGCGATTCCGAAAACTTATTTCACTAATGGAAAGCTACCGTATTGCCGAATGTACATTGCATAGGATATACAGGGTGTGGCGTAAATTGTGGTCCAACGTTAAGGTATCGATACACCATTATATTCAGCTATCACATATCACAATAGCACTTTCCTAAAAATATTCTACGAACCGTACAAAGCTACTGGTAAGCGAAACCATCGAGAGCAATTGAGTGGCCAGATTGGAATGAATCGATTAAAATCACATGAGCACTTTGTGCAATTACCGATGAATCGATTGAATAATCCGCGGGCGTTGAGGTGTCGTATCGAGATGAACTATCAGTGTCCGTGTGTTGGCGGGCTGACTGGTCCAGCTGACAGATTATTTATGAGTGTGATGAGTTGGTAAATAATTGGTCACATAACATAGCAAAATATCTCGCCTGTACTTTTCCGAGGGAGTGGGCAAAGTTGTATGGTTTACCTATATTATGTTTAAGTTTCATGTTATAGGGGAGGGACATTTCAAGCTTATTAGGGAGGATTATTCCTCTTTATAATATTACTAGCTTTTGCCCGCGGCTTTGCCCATGTTATTTGTGAATTTTAAAATCAACCCGTATTTTACCCCATTAGGGGATGATTTTTCAAAAACGCTGTACCACACTTTTCTTTATTTCCTATAGAAAGCATAAATTTGAATGTTCATATCCCTAACTTAACAAATGCTGGGTTTCCCATAAAAAGCTCACCCCTATATATCACCCCCTGTAGGATATTTTTTTAAGACAAAAATTCTTCCCCCCCGTATGTAAACTTGCCAAATTTTATCGAAATCATAAGCTTATTAGAGAGTAAGCCTATTAGCATCAATGGGACCCAGATCCAAACTCCGAAGTTCTGTAGAGGTTTGTTGCATTGGTCAACCTTAGTATGTTACTGGCTGATATTCTATCATTCAAACATCGAATTACTTTTGAAGAAAAGCGTAACTAGGTTTTGTTCAAGGGAGGAGACAGATTTTAGCTAGGGCAATGGATAGGAGTGTGAAGGCCCTCGGCCCTCTTGACCTCCCTCTACCTCTTTAATTTATAGTATAGCTATTCCCCTGTGAGGTTCAAGTCCTCCCAGTACCTAATAATGAGAAATTCTTATTAGTAGAATATTAACATTTTCCCTGTCGCGTCGTCTCTTTGATCCGGCTACTTATAATCTTAACAGCATAAATTCGTTCGTAGAATAACAGCTGTAAATAAATGCACGGCAGTAATTGTCCTTTATTAAAACCTTATCTAGTTTACATTTTTAAAATATTATTGACGTTTAAAAGTGTTTGTTTATGCCTACTTAAAGAAATAAAATCATCTAAACTAATATTACAAAGAGAAAAGATTTGTTTTTTTTTTTTGTATGTTTGTTTGTAATGGATAAACTCAAAAAATGCTTGATTGATTTTAAAAATTCTTTCACTTGTAGAAAGCTACATTATCGGCAAGTAAAATGGGCTGTATTTTATCCCCTTCCACGCGAACGAAGTCGCGGGCAGAAGCTATAATATAAATATAATAAAATTCGGCTATGAATTTTTCATTGCTATGCGACTCCATAAGATATAGTATCTGATAGTAATTGCATATAGATGTACCTACTACTCCTCGCGACATATTTACTTTCTTGTCGGGCTACACACGAGTACCAATAGGCTTTGTTTTCTTAAAAACAACAATCTCTGCGCGCTTTTGGCGCGCAGAGATTGTTGTTTTTAACCTATATTCTGCAACGTTCGAAGATAGGTCACATTCCGAGCTTTACCAAAGAAATTCTTTAAGAAATAGCAATGAGATACGCTTGTTTGAAGCCTCTTTTATCTTTGTGGAGGCACGTTTGAAGGCAGTGTGACGTTTGAAGATAAAGAAATCTTGTTATGGTACTAAGGCCGGGATCTACAAACGTTACTATTCACAGTCAAACTAATGACATGGTTTTGTTATAGTATATTTATAAGCTAAGAAGCTAAGTAAATCATTGTAATAAATAAATAAATAATAATACTTACATACATTGTTACTTACGTACATTGGCTAGGCGTTACTCAGGAATACGAGTAACGCCTCCGTTGCGCAAATGTAAAAACCAAAATCACAATATTTTATTTCACATAAACCTACTGCACTTAGGAAACGTCAGAAGCTAGATTCACGGTTCCAATTGGTCGTTTCCTATACAGGGTGTAAGGGACAGCCCTCCGCAAACTAACAGGGTGCATTCAACTCCTCATTTTGAATCATATTCTACCGGAAATTTTCTCAGGAAAATTTTCATTTTTTCAATTTTTTTTTCAGAGTCATTTTCATTATTTCAATGTAAAATTGCATTGTGTGTTCGCAGCATTCCATTTATGTAAAAAAAACTGCAAAAAAAAACAGCAAAAAAAAAACCAGCAATGGATGTTGAAATACTCTAACCAACGACGCGTGTAATCAGCTGTTCACTTTCTGTCTAGCTACAGAGTTCATCGAACTCACCGCATACCTATTACCTACCCCTCCCAACCAGTAATAGACGTTCCGATTTGTGCACAAAAACACAAACAAATCAGATGGCCAATTCTCGTAACTAAAAACGTTCACAATCTCATGCCAGCGTCAATCAAATGTCAAAAATGTAGGTAAACGCTACACAATTTTTGACAGATTGAGACTGAGATGAGACTGCGAACGTTGTTAAAAATACGAGAATTGCCCCTCAGGTTTATTGGATTCCCTTAACGTTCCTGAAAAAATTTCATGTACCAGTCATCTTAGTAAGACATACTGAATTCACCCTATCAGTTTGCGGAGGGCTGTCCCTTACACCCTGTAGAGAATAGTCGGCAAGAACTCCACGGTTACTCTTTTAAAAATAATTGGCTTTTACAGTATTTTAAAATAATGGGAGGGCAGTGTAGGCCTTTCAACAAATACCAGTGTCAAAGTCCGTAGTTACCAGGGGCCTGGGGCTAAGTAATAACAGCTGCAAGGGTCGTTCGATCAGGTTAAGCTACGCTTGCCGGGGTTGGTCCGTGTATATGTGAACTTTACATACCGAGACCACTCTCTCTGTGCCTCAGAAAGCACGTTAAGCCGTTGCTTCCGGCAACCATTCGTGGATCTTTGACAGTCATTACGGGGCGTCAGAAGCCCAAAAGTCTGACAACCATACCATGGTGTATTGTATTACCCAGCAACTGGGTTGTGGAGGTCAGATAGGCAGTCGCTCCATGTAAAACACTGGTATTCAGCTGCGTCCGGTTAGACTGGAAGGCGACCCTAACATAGTTGGTTAAAGGCTAGGTAGATGATGATTGTCAAACTGCAAGAGCAAGATAGAGACGGGAAAATGGCTAAGCCAAGCATGACGTGCAAAGTGACGTTTATAGATAGGATCGGCCTTAGAATAGTGATCTTGCTTTACTAAAAGGTTGACATAAGACAGAAGACTTAAAGACTGCAAGTTGACTAACGTAGACTGTGTTTGATTTGTTGCGAATCACGGGTCTTATACAAGGAAACTATAAAGTCAAAGATTTATTTACAGTATACATTAATATACATTGTAAGGACTTTTGTTACCATATATATGGTTAGAAAAGTCCTTACAATCGTAGTATAATAGTAGCTTAACATATTTAATCATAACATGTTGACATGCAAATTTTATTTTCTATTATGCCCAAAGGGACTTAAAACATCGTGAGGAAATCGGTATGTCCTAGAACCAAAAAACCCGAGCCCTCGTGGTGGATTATGGCCCTCTCCCTCTCACAGAGCGGAAGCATGTGTCCCAGCAGTGAGTGCTATAGGTTGATTATAAGCTGAAGGTTCTTTTCGTGACCTTGAGCACGCACGTGTTTGCTGCACGCACGGCGATTATCTCATGCCACGAGAATTGTCCTAACCTGGCCACTTGGCCCAGAAAATTAGCCTGAAAGTAGCCTCGACGAATGTGACCATGCATAAATACTTCTGGTGAACCCTTTTTTTATGTGGATGGGAAATCATCAAATGACTTCTCCCGCTCTGGGTGGAGCGGAAGGGCGTGTCAGACTTTTACTTGTCTTGACAGACTGATAGACAGACAGACAGACGAACAACGAAGTGATCCTATAAGGGTTCCGTTTTTTCCTTTTGAGCTATGGAACCCTAAAAAGCATAGGACAACGTAACAAAATAAAACAAGACTGCTAAGATTACATATTACGCAATCTTGCGTATTTTAAGAGCAAATGATATCTTCTCAATTAACAAATATGTCACAAACGGATTAAACCCTTAGCATATTCTAACAAAATCCAGATTATTATTCCCAATCCTCAAATAAACCAAAATTTGAAACATCAATACAGCCATTTAAAAATCCCACACGAATGTCGTAAAAATCTCGCAATTTTATCGTTTGCAGCAATACGTACCCATGCGTTGCTAACAAAGAAGCCAAATTGGTTCTATAAAAGCAATTATAACGTTCACACGGAGCGATTTGCAATTAATTTTTGTGCTCAATTGATTTTAATTCAATTATTAAAATTGGATTTTTGAAGATTTTCACTGTATTTTTGTGCGTGAATTTTGTGATTGTTTTGTTTATTGAGCGCAGCCATTTTAACAATTGATAAATTGACGCTGAAATAACAATTCATTTAAATATTATTTTATTTTTATTGTTTGTATTGGAATAGTCAATTATGGATTGTAGAGTTGTGATTTGGTTTTTGAATGAATGAAATATGTTTTTCTTTACAAAAATTAACGCTCTTTCTGTACGTTGCATAGAATGCTGATCATAGTTAGAAGAATGGGCTCATTCTTTATAAAATTTTCTAAACCTATCACAGTGCTCGAAATATCCACTACGCATCAGTGGAAACAGTTTAAGGCCGCGTTTCCACTGACGCGGAGCTGGGCGGAGCGGAGCGGAGACGTGCAGGAATCGTCCAATTACAGACGAGGCAAGAGACGCGATGAGGATTTCAACCATTATGATTGGTCGATTCCTGCACGTCTCCGCTCCGCTCCGCCCAGCTCCGCGTCAGTGGAAACGCACCCTAAGTGGAGCGGAGCGGACTTTCAAATAAAATATATGAACACGCGGTCCCGAGTCGGACAGAACGGAGTCGTGCAGAGCGGTCCAAACAATCACAGTGCTCGAAATTTTTATTCGAAATCTTCACTCCACTCCGCTCCGTTTCGCTCCGCTCCGCTCCTACAAGTGTGACAATCCCGGTGTCTATGAATATGATCGGTAGGTATGACTTTCAATCTGAGGGTGCGTGTCCACTGAAGCGGAGCGGAGATTTCGAGCACTGTGATTGGTTGGACCACCCAGCTCGACTCAGTTCTGTCCGCCTCGGGACCGCGTGTTCATATATTTTATTTAAAAGTCCGCTCAGCTCCGCTCCGCTTTACTTACACTGTTTCCACTGAGTGGAGATTTCGAGCACTGTGATTGGCCAATCCACGGTCCGCTGCTCTCAACCCCACCCATCTCCACGTCAGTGGAAACGCAGTGTGATAGGTAAAGTAAATAAGGCCATCACGAGGTAAAACCAAAAGGAAATCCAGCTGCTCCAATACGACTCATCTCTTGTTACTAATTTAACCTACCTCGTCTCATATTTTCCTTACCTATAACCGCAAAACATCAGACACAATTACCAATGATCCACCGACCTGACGTCAGAACAAATCTGTTTAATAACCGTTTAATACAGATGTCCCAAAAGCTTTCAATAAAATCGGTGAAATCCGAATAAATCCGAGCGTCCATGGTAAAGTGGCGACCGGCGACCGTTCAATACAGGGAGATAATGAACCGATCAAACGGGAACTGAGTGCCCGGTTTAAAGCAGGATTTCGAATAAGAGAAATTGTGGAATTTTAGATTTTGTACTCGATTCGAATGTATTTTGTGGAGGTAGGCTAAAACTTTACATTGCTTTTTAATTCGTAGGTACACGACTTTTATTGTGTCTCCAATAGGGAATAATTATGCATGTAAAAAACTCTTTCATTATTTAAATATACATTGTATAAAAGCCAAGAGACAAATTGCAATATTTTTTTTTACATTTTGTAACGCATAATGTTTTACAATTTCCATTTAAATGTACGCACCGGGACCTTAGCTTAGTATGGCCGTTATCCCGTACAGTGTGACAACTTTCGAGACAATTGAGCCTGGTGCCTATTAATTACCTAAGACCCTCCTGACCGTAAACCTAGCCCTATTTATTTATTACTTCCTAATACGGAAGGATTTTCTGGTAAGTACGTTACCGTGGGATATTTTCCGATATCCACGAGGGCAAAGTCGTGCGGGAAGTGCTAAGTGTGTGTGTTTTAGTAAAATTTCAGTTTTCTAGGTTCAAGGGTTTGGACTGGGCATTGATGAGTCAGTCAGGACTTCTCTTTTGATTTATATAGATAGATTTATTTATTTATTTTTTATTCCTTTATTTCAGGCAGCTGTAGCCCATACCAAATACATAAATACAAAAAAAAAAAACCACCACCACCACTATTGTAATCACCTAGCACCATAGCTATCCTAACGCCCTAACCTCCCATACAAACCATAACAAACGTAAGTTACGTTGGTTTTACGTGCGGGAAGTCTGTTACAAGGAGACCTACGGTAACAGACGGAATTTGGGTAGGATTAGGGGTTTGCGTACATCGTACAAAGGAAATGATTTTCTCACTGCCGATCCCACAGACTCATAGGACCGATGATGGCTAAAGGTGACTTAGCCACAGTGAGAGGAGATAGGTATAGGAGATGAATAAAACTTGACTCCAGCTTGACGACTTGACAGCTTATTTTACAATTCATTATTTTAGGTTACGTATTTCTGGTGGAACGGAACGCAAACTCGAAACGCATCGTCTTCGAAAATACCGCAAGTGACCTCAAAAGTTATGTAAATAAATCTTTAAATAATCTTTTCTTAAGGAGGATGCGCTAAGGTAGCCCACGAAATTCACGTTTTTTTTTCAATTTGCAGGTCAGTGTGGTTGAAATGTTGATTAAAATATGATTCGCGGCCGTAACTAACATATGGCTTTACAGAATTATAATCATTAGAATCAGCAATACAACTCCATAAGTTAGAATTGACTTCAAGAATCTAGCGATATCATGAAATCATGAGGTTTGTGGTCAATTCTAACTTATGGAGTTGTATTGCTGATTCTAATCTTTATAATTCTGTTAGTTACGGCCGCGAATCATATTTTAATCAACATACAACCTGACACTGACCTGCAAATTGCAAAAAATGTAAGAAAATTTGAATTTTGTGGGCTACCTTAACGCATCCCCCTTAAGGAAAGTAGCAGCCAATCGCTTGGCTCTACGCCAACTTAGGTTGGAATAATATTGTCATATTAACTATAAGGAAAAAAAGGGTTCTTCAAAAGTATAAAATGGCTCGTAACGTTCAACTAACTCACAGAGTAACGAGAGTAGCCCTGCTCACTACAGCAAGCTCCTTCTTGGTATATTCAGTAAAGTACTAAAATCAAAATGAAATTCAACCTGATCATCTTACTGGCTGTCTTCGTGGTCGCGGCTATCTTCATGCCGGGTCAAGCTCTGGCCTGCATTGCCAATGGCAACGGGTGCCAACCTGATGGCAGCCAAGGGAACTGCTGCTCCGGCTACTGTCACAAGGAACCTGGTTGGGCCGCTGGATACTGTAGAGCTAGATAAATGATCTATAATGTCAATACGCGCTTGTCGTGGAGTTGTGGTCACAAGCCCGTCTTACTTATACAGTATTGTATTAACTGTGCTAATACCAATGACAGTTTCATTTTGTTTTTTGTGAAATTTATGTATTAAAATGTATAATAAAATAATATATCAATACTGTTATTTTTCTTTTTATTTTTCTCCTCTCTGATTACAGATGCACATTATGTTAAAAGGGAATCCTTTAACATTTATAAAATATAAGTTTTTTTTTTTATTTTAATAGGTACAAGCTTCTAATGAACTAAAAAGATTGACGCGTGAACGTCCTTCTTTAGGGCCCTCGCCCACGGCGACTTTTTGTAGCGATGCTGTCGCGCGTTTACGAAATGCGCGACTGCATCGCTACTAACGCGTGTTAGTCGCATTTGCAACGCGCTACAGAAGTGATGCCAACGCGCTATTAACGCGCTACAGTATCGCGACTGTATCGATGCAAACGCGCGACCGTGTCGGACGACATCGGGGAGAGAACGGAGGGGACGGTGGTGCGTGAGTGGAGCACCAAGCTTTCGTTGCCTACGGTTCGGCTGCTTACGTAAAAGCAACACCAAAGACAACGTGACTAATGTTGCCTCAACGGAGTCCATCTTGAAACTGTAGCGATCGCAGATATTTTTGTGCCGTTACTGAATCGCGTTTGCATCGCGACAGAAGCGCACCACTATCGCGTTTGCATCGCGACTGAATCTGGGCTCGTGGGCGAGGGGACACAGCTAGCGACCGCTTCGCGACTGTATCGATGCAGAAGTGCGACAGCATCGCTACTGCATCGCTACAAAAAGTCGCCGTGAGCGAGGGCCCTTAAACTTAAAGATAAGCCTCAAGCTTTTAAGCTAATTTTTAAGTTATATTTTTATGTTTACGTAAGTTTTGTTTACTTAGTAGGTACTTTTTAGTTCATCAGAAGCTTGTTTTTAAAAAGATTTTTACTTATTAGGATTCCGTACCTCAAAAGAAAAAAACTTCGTTGTCGGTCTGTCTGTCTGTCAGTCTGTCAAGACCCTTTTCTCAGGAACGCGTGACGGTATCAAGCTGAAATTAATATCAAATACATAGGTCTATGGGCCATTGGAGTTCTAAAAAAATCAAGCTTCTATGTCAAAGCAATAAAAAATACGGCCATTTATGCGACATATTTTGATACTCGCAAGTAAATCAAAACTACGGTACTTCCCGTTATCCTAGAATCATGAGATTTTTGAGGAAGAAAGGTCTCACAGCAGAAGTAAAGAAAAAAGTCCAAAAATTGTTAATTTGTAATTAAATCAACAAAAATATATTTTTTTGGGATTGCAATGTTTTTTGGGATAAATTCTTTTCAACTACGGAACCCTTCATTGTGCGTGTACCGACACTCACGTGGCTAGTTTTTTTGTAAATAATTACATCACCACTGCTCTCAAAACGGTGAAGGAAAACATCGTGAGGAAACCGGCATGGCCTAGAACAAAAATTCAATACTCAATACTCAATATCTTTATTGCTTTACCATAATGTGTACTTAGGTGGTATAGTATATAATTGAGATCATTATGGACCCTGTAGGGCACAGCAAAAGGGTAGGAGAGAGGAAGCCCTGTTTTAGGAGATCATGAATAACTATTATTGCTATATTATTTAATTTAATTTATTATTACTCGTATTTCTAAGTATTTTAATTGCATTATTATTTTTGTTATATTATTTTATTATTATATTAGATTATTTATTACTATCATTTATTATTATATTAATAATTACCATATCATACCATTTTTATTTTAAACATATCTATGAATTGCGTGACTATCACTAATTTTTGTTATCAATTATTATTCTTATGTCATTTTTTATTATATTAGTAATTTCCCTAACATATACTTTAAACATTTCTCCTATTATTTATGTTTATCATTTCAATATTCATCTAAGGAATAATAGCATTTTTTTATTAATAAGTTTTTAAGTTTTGTTACAAATATATTGAACTTTTCTTCTTTCTTTATTATGTCTGGTAATTTATTGTATATCTTTATAGACATTACGTAGGGACTTGTGGAATGCATTTTTAGCCTGGATGTTGGTATGTTTAGCCCAGATCGGTGCCTAAGTGTGTACTGTGATTGGATGTCTTCGCGTTTTGTGTAGAACTCTTGATAAATTCGAAGACATGTGACATCCACCAGCCCGCACTGGGCCCGCGTGGTGGATTACAGATTTCACGACGTCGTCACTTCGTGTGTTGTAGTTTATAAATTATGTTTTATAGATCTTGACCAATCTTGACGCATATACGAGAGGTTTTAAATCTTGGCAAAAAAATTAGCCAATCAGTAAAGACTGCCAACAGTGTGTTAGACGTGGGGTCTCGTAGCTAAGTGATAACAGCCACACGGGCAGATCGAAGGTTAAGCTACGCTCATCGCGGTCGGTTCGTTGATGGGTGATGGTGATATTACCGAGACCCCTCCGTACCTCAGAAAGCACACTAATCCGTTGGTCCCGGCTGTCATTCGTGGATCTTTGACAGTCGTTAGGGGTCGTCAGAAGCCCGAAAGTTTGACAACCAGTCTTACCAAGGGGTATTGTATTACCTAGTAGCTGGGTTGTGGAGGTCAGATAGGCAGTGATTCCATGTAAAATACTGGCATTCAGCTGTATTCGGTTAAACTGGAAGTTGACCCCAATATAGGGCACATAGGCAGATTGATTGAAGCCGTTTAGTTTCCTCGAAATCGAATCGCTTAAGTGAAGTCCATTGTCTCTAGTTGTTAAGCACTCTGACTAACAACTTAACATCACAAATAGTCAACTGCAAACGTTTGTAGGTCAAGCAAAGTTAGCTGGGAACTCCTATTCGTAAAGCGAGCAGCGAACTTACGACGTCTAGCGCTTTCTCTGTGGTCGGTAGTTCGATAGCATAGCTTACATGTCTGCATTTACGACTATCAAAGGGGTAAGCAGAGCGAGTATTAAGTACTAGCTTTTGCCCGCGGCTTCGCCCGCGTGGATGTCGGGAAATATCCCACAGGAACGTACTATCGGGAATTCCGTCCTTATTCCTTGTCTACATTATAAAAGGAACCTCTGTGCAAAATTTCAGCTTTCTAGGTCCAAGGGTTTGGGCTGGGCGTTGATGAGTCAGTCAATCAGTCAGTCAGTCAGGACTTCTCTTTTTATTTATATAGATAGATTTACGTTCTATGAAAAACATGAGCCTTTTTAAGTATCGTGATGCCACCACGGTTTTCGCATTTACGGACAAATGGTGCGACGCCAAACAGCATGAGGCTATGGATTACGGTGCGCACGAAAAATCCGTGGATTGACGTCGGGCCAAAATATTGATTGAAGATTCGACACTCACGGTCAAATTTTGGATGTACACGTCATTTGGCGCGATGGACTGACCGTGAGTGCCCAGCTATGTGTCTTCTACCAAACAGTAACCTGGGACTCGGTGGTCGCCTTCGAAGAGAAAATCGAGAGAACAGCAAGTCCCGTTACTTAATAATAAAATAATTGTAGAGAATGACTTGACACAATTCCGTCCAATTTCCTTAATTTTCACTCTGTACGACATTATTGCGTACAAATGGAATTGTTACGGAAAAAGAGCTAGTTTAGATGGTAATCGAGAAAGGCTTGAATGGAGTTGCGTGTCATGCTTTTAAGTTTCCTTGACCATAAGTAACGGTCTGTTCACACATACCTACACCCAGCATGACGAAACGTGGGTGCATGTGGTGACTGTTTAGTATTCGTGAGCAGAACACGTGCGTATAATGCGTTCGCAATTAGGTTTCCGAACATGTGAACAAATAAGTGTAACTATATTCAAATTCAAATTCATTTATTTCAGGGTGTTTTTCTATCTATAATATGTATGTATTTACAAAAAAAAAAGGGTTGGTATCAGAATGACTGGATCGCAAATTGACCACGTCGCTCTTAGTCCAAATCTCAAAATGTCTAAATCTCAAAATACCTAGGTCGCAAAATGACTACATCGCTTTTAGTCCACATCTCATAATGCCTAAATCTCAAAATACCTAACTCGCAAAGTGACTACATCGCAAAAAGTCCGAACAGTTGTGTAGGCACCTATACAGGGTTGATATCAGAATGACTGGATACATCATCATTCATCATCATCATTTACCTAGCCTTTTCCAAGCTATGTTGGGGTTGGATGCAGCTGAATACCAGTATTTCTACATGGAGCGACTGCCTATCTAACCTCCAGAACCCAGTTACTGGGTAACACGATACGCCTGTATAAGTGCCTACACAACTGTTCGGACTTTTTGCGATGTAGTCATTTTGCGAGTTAGGTATTTTGAGATTTAGACATTATGAGATGTGGACTAAACGCGATGTAGTCATTTTGCGACTTAGGTATTTGGAGATTTGGACTAAGAGCCACGTGGTCAATTTGCGATCCAGTCATTCTGATACCAGCCCAAAAAAAATGTATATAAGTCAATATAAGTAGTTTATCAGCCATCTCGTTACCATAACACAAGCATTAGGTTGCTTAGCTTGGGACTAGATGGCGTTGTGTGAAATGTCCAAGGATATTTATTTATTTCAGGTCAGTGACCCATATTAAACACAAAAACAAAAAATTTTTTTCGTGCCTTCTACAATACATGCATGTGTGCTAAAATCAACTTAATTTACTTACACGATAAAGCTAATATTCGCTCATGTGGAACTTCAATTGGAAACAATTGGATTTCAATAAGGGCACAGAATACATAACAATATAAGTACAGAAGAATCACTCTGCAAAATCACATCACACTAATATTATAAATGTGAAAGTTTGCGAGTGTGTGTGAGGGTGTGTGTGTGTGTGTTTGTTGCTTCTTCACGCTCAAATGGCCGGACCGATTTGGGTGAAATTTGGTATGTAGATAGCTTATAACCTGGATTAACACACAGTCTACTATTTATCCCAGTGTACGCGGGTGAAAAATAGTAGTGACTCTTGCTACGACACTATAAAGTGCAATTCAGGTCGCACAACGTTAATTACCTACAGTTATATTCACCTAGAAGTTGCATCTCTTTCTATCGCGTAACCTTCTGATTCGTTTGGAGTTGTCTTCTTTTACGACGCGGCGGGTGAGTGCGGCAGTCCGACAAGTGGAGCCTTTCGCGTACTTGTAGCTTCACACCTAAAATGCGCAGTGCGCCTGGCCTGATATGGTGTAGATCTTTCATGGCAACAAAACGCTTCTTCAATAACCACGATCACGGAAAAATGGCGATTTATTCACGCGTGAATGCTCTGTTACTCTTTAGAACGTTCCAAAGTGGCCATGCAACAAGCAAGCTAACGAACCAAGTCCTCACAAGTTTCTTGAAAGAGTCTTGAGGCTCGGTGTTACAAAAGCTGTGATTATCAATTGAAGTTGTGTTGGAGCTAGTATTTTGCGGATTTACCTTGAAGCATGATTGTAATCTCTAATCATGGTATATTGAAAGTACACATCAAACATGCTGAGAATAACTAATTACGGGTGTGATTCGTACGCAGAGTCACGTACGTAGCATTTTTTAAATATTTTTCGTAAATCTACTTATATGCTTTTTGGCAAGAATTCAATAACCGAGTCTTTTACAAATCGACAAAAATACACCGAAGAAAGTGACCCAGACTACATACTTTTCTTTCCATAACTCTCTGATGACTTGGCAAAACCAAAAGTTTTGATTTATTTGGCGATTCTTAGTTTCAAAGTATTCAGTTGGTTCCTGGATTGAAGTGCGCCACTTCTAATCAGATAATGTGTAATTATTATGGATCAATCACACTAATATTATAAAGGCGAAAGTTTGTGAGTGTGTGTTTGTATGTTTGTTACTTCTTAACGCTTAAAAACAGCGTGACCCATTTGGATGAAATTTGGTATGTAGATAGCTTATACCCTGAATTAACATATAGGCACAGAATAAATAATAGTACTAACGTACAGAAGTTGCACTCCTTTGATCTTGAAGAAAGCCGCTTTTATAATAGCCTACAAAATCATTTTCCACCCACGCGCAAGCTAAATTGCACTTAATCAGCCGCGCTTGAGAGTTGTTATTACTTTGTGTGCTTTCTCGACCGTAACATGCCTACGCCGCTTAACCGAGTACTAGGCCTGTCCTGTTGTCTTTTATTATTGTATATACCGGATGACTTTTTTTACCGTCTCGAAAAAAATGGGTATATTAGGTGAACGGAGTAGAAGCCTATGGCATAGCTGTTTTTTTTTTTTTTTTTTTTTCAAAAAAAAAATCAAAAGTTCTAATCATATGCAGGCTGCATATGATTTGAATTTTGATATTTTTAAACGATTTATTATTTTTTTTCAAAATTTCTGTTTTAAGGTACAAAAATGAAAAGTTTACATCGAATTTGTAGTATTTATTGGTACTTTGATATTTTTTTCTGTCTAAGCTATTAAAAAAAAAACTAGGTATGCCATAGGCTTCTCAAATCAAATCAAAGATTTTGATTTGATTTGATTTGATAGGCTTCTACTCTGTTCACCTAGTACACCCAATTTTTTTCGAGACGGTAAAAAAAGTCATCCAGTATACAAGGTGTAACATAAGTAACCCACAACCTCTTAAGGGGTCATTGTAGTCATCATTATGAACAACTTTTACTATGGGACCAAACCTGAAATCGCGAAAAAAAATCAGCTGACCAGTACATCAAACTCGTCAAAATGTAGGGAGGACCTGATTTTTTTTTCGCGATTCCAGGTTTGGTCCCATAGTAAAAGTTGTTCATAATGAGGAGTACAATGACCCCTTAAGAGGTTGTGGGTTATTTATGTTACACCTTGTATATGAGTTGTATCAGATAAGACATATATCAAAGTGAAACAACTCTAGATAGACTGTATTTAGAGTTGTTTCACTTTGATGTAATGTCTTATAATTTTTTCCCTTCTCTGAAGTTCCTAAGTATTATTAAATTTTAATGTAGCAAAAATCCTAAATCTAACAAATAATTTTAATAAATTAAACTTTGAGTTCTTTTGTTTACTAGAACATCCGTCCACACAACAACTGCTAGTATTACTTTTTAATTTTGATGTCATTAGTAGTCATAACGAAGGGTGCACAAAAAACAAAAATAAAATAATAATAAATACGACGGGTTCGGTCGGAGCCTCAGAGGCGCGGCGCGGGCAGCGGTGCGTGGCGTGATTGCGTCGTACGTGACTCGCTGAGCGCGTATAGACCCCGACTGACTAGCAACCCTTAGTTGCCGCGCGCTGTAGGTACTTATCTCGAGCGGAATGTACCAGTGCAAGAGGCCTGATATAGGTTACTTTTATACCAGAGTGCAGCTAGTAAGGCATAAATTGGTCCCACCAAAAACATTTTCATGTAAAATCAGTCAGTCAATCAGTTCCGTGTTTGGCTTCTATCGAGAACAGACGTGTATCATTCGCGCCCGCGTGCTCTAGTTTAGAGTAATTCGCTGGCGCATCACAATAACACCGTCTTCGATGCGTTGCGGAATCGGTTTATCAAGGTCGCCGCGATGACCCAGTTATTAATTATAGTGTAAACAGTGAAATTAAATAATTGTGAAGGTGAAGTTTCTACTTGCCTTACAATGTCATCAACAAAAGTAAAAATAAAAACTGATTTGGAGAAGCTGTTGTATGACAGGTACACCCAAGAAAAATCAGAGAGAGAAAAATTGGAACTTCTTGTTAATGATATGAAGGTTCAAATAGAAGGCCTCCAGCGACAACTTCTACGCCAAAAAGAACATTACACGTCCAAGAGACAAGAAAATAATGATCCTATGGAGTTAGAAGCTAAGAGCAACATACAATTTGCTCAGTCTGATAAAGAAAATGTCGAGTATTGCACAGACGAAGAAGAACTCGCTAAAGAAACTGAGTGGATTAGGGCTAAAAGTAGGAAGAAAAGGAAGCTAAACATCTCCCTCTCTCCACCGGCACAACCTGGAACTAGCGCCCAACATCAAAAAAAATGTGAGAAAGAAAATACATTAGTTAAAAAAGTGCCTCCACCACCGCCAATCATAATAGACGGAGTCAAGAACTACCAAGTGTTCTATGACTTGTTAACTCTATCTCAACCAACTGAATCATTCATCGCGAAAATGATGAATGGAGATTGTGTGAAGGTCAACGCTAAAACTGAGGATTCTTATAGAGCGATTGCTAGGCTTTTGTCAGAAAAAGAATATCTTTGGCATTCATACGAGAACAAACAAGCTAGACCAATAAGAGTTGTAGTGAAAAAATTACATTCTTCTTGCCAGCCAGATCGAATTAAAGATGATTTAACATCGCAAGGACTGAAAATAGAAAAAGTGGATAACAAGTTGAGCTGGAAGACTAAAGAACCACTCAATATGTTCGTCTTATCATTTAATAATAACGAAGATGTCAACAAAATTTATGGCATAAAGCACATTTTAGGGTGTAAAATTGAAATACACTCTCTCAAAAATCCCAAACTCATTCCTCAATGCAAGAGATGCCAGGCGTATGGGCATACTCATAAATACTGCAGTAAAGAGCCAAGGTGTGTAAAATGTACTGGCAAACATCTTACAGCCAACTGTACCAAATCTCCGCAAGAGAAACCAAAATGCGTCCACTGCGGCTTACCCCACCCAGCCAACTACAGAGGGTGTGAAGTAGCCAAAGAAATGCAATTGATGAAAAATAAAAATATCAAAAAGAAACTTGATGTGCCAACTGCCCAACAGTCTGCTTCCATGAGAAATCCTGATAAACAGACACGAAAAGAAAGTGTCCAGGCAACTGCAATACCGGTGAAAACAACCAAAAGTAGTTCCTATGCACAAGCTGCAAAACAAGGCACACAATCTTCGACTCTGGAAGATAAAATTAATCAGATCTTGAAGTGTATTACTACATTTGACAAAAGATTAGAGAAGTTAGAATCCAGCACCAAAACAGCTGTTTTTAATAATTAAAAATGAGTAACACACTAAAAATAATGGCGTGGAACTCTAATGGGCTCCTCAAACATCAGAATGAGTTACAGGCAGTCCTAGACATAGAAAATATAGACGTGTGTTTGATCTCAGAAACGCACTTCACTAAACAATCTTTCGTCAACTTTAGAGGATACAAGGTATATAATTCGCTCCACCCTGACAACTCGGCCAGAGGAGGTAGCGCGGTTATAATCAAAGAAAACATCAATCATTACGAGCAGAGTAAAATTGGAGAACCAGATATTCAAGCCGTGGCAGTATCTGTTAAAACCAAATTTTGTCACGTTTCCATAGCAGCCGTATACTGTCCTCCAAGGCACATGATAAAAAAAGAGCGATATTTACAATTCTTTGAACTTCTGGGCCCGAGATTCATCCTAGGCGGAGATTTTAATGCCAAGCATACGCACTGGGGATCAAGACTTACTACAACAAAGGGAAGGCAGCTCTTAAATGCAGTCAAAGATACACATTGTGAAGTTATGAGCACAGGCAAACCAACGTACTGGCCCACTGACCACCAGAAAATACCGGATCTTATAGACTTTTTCATATACAAAAATATATCCACCAATTACCTTAGTTTGGAGGAAGAGTTTTATATGAATTCGGACCACTCCCCGATTATACTAAGACTGAGTCAAAAAATCCCACTAAAAGAAAGACCTGTTACCCTGGTTAATAAGTCGACAGATTGGGACAGTTTTGCCCTTGATTTAGATAATATTATCGATCTAAAAACTCCGTTACAAAATAAAGATCAACTTGACTCAGAAGTAAACAAATATATCGTTAATATTCAACAATGTGCGTGGAACAACACGCCACAATTAAAACGTAGATATAAAGGACATACCTACCCCAAAGAAGTTGTGTATTTACTATCTGAGAAAAGAAAACAAAGAAAGCGGTGGCACCAAACAAGGTGCCCGCGAGATAAAACATTATTAAATAACTTAACTAAACGACTAAAGAGGAAAATTCTACAATTTGAGGATGAAAGTCTGAATAATCACCTTGTGCAGCTAACCAACGACCAATCTACGGACTTCTCTCTTTGGAAAGCGACAAGAAAACTAAAAAGGCCGATTATGCAAATACCGCCCATCAGAGACAGCGACGGAAAATGGGCCATAAGCAATAAACAAAAAGCGTTAAGGTTTGCCCAATACTTAGAAGACACTTTTCAACCCAATGAAAGCTCCATAGAAATACTTGAGAGTGAAAAGTTGTCACAAAATCAAAGAATTCGGCTTGTGACTCCTAAAGAAGTTTCAAGAGAAATTCAAAACAACATAAGCTCGAAGAAATCTCCGGGTTACGACCTCATAACCGGAGAAATTCTAAAACACCTCCCGCGCAAAGCCATAGTCAAGCTGACCAGACTTATCAATGCTGCATTTATGCTAAACCATGTACCTGAGCCATGGAAGGTTGCTGAAGTCATAATGATTGCGAAGCCTGGGAAACCACCCCATGAAGCATCATCATATAGACCTATTTCCCTGTTGCCCGTATTATCCAAACTATTTGAAAAACTGTTATTAAAACGGATAAAACCAATAATAGAAGAAAAAGAGCTTATACCAAGCCATCAATTTGGCTTCAGGGAAAAACATTCTACAATAGACCAGGTACACAGAATAACAAACATTATTGAAAAAACACTCGAAAACAAGCAAGTCTGCGCCACAGTATTCCTAGATGTCGCGCAAGCTTTTGACAAAGTTTGGCATGAGGGTTTGATATACAAACTCAGACGCATGCTACCAGAATTCGCAGATATTCTCGAGTCTTACATAAGTAACAGAATGTTTAGAATAAGGCAAGAGGATGCATATTCCGAGCTAAAAACTATAAAAGCTGGGGTACCACAAGGAAGTGTGTTGGGCCCAATCTTGTACTTGCTTTATACATGTGATATCCCAGAGCTGGAAAACAACACCATTGCGACCTTTGCAGACGATACAGCTATTATGGCTACCGGATCAAGCCACAAAGAAGCAGTAGAAAAAGTTCAACTTGCTGTGAACAAAGTTTACGACTGGACACAGAGGTGGAAGATCAAACTGAATGAGTCAAAATCAATACATATTGACTTCACTAACAAACACTGCGATTACCACCCAATCTATATAAATGGCATGCAAGTGCCTTATGCTAATACAGCCAAATATCTTGGCATAACTCTTGACGCCAAGTTGCGCTGGAAATCTCACGTCAAGAAGAAAAGGCAGGAACTCGACATACGTTATAAAAGTATGTATTGGTTACTCGGAAGGAAATCCTGTCTATCAATACATAATAAAATTATATTATACAAGCATATTCTTATGCCAATTTGGACGTATGGTATCCAACTTTGGGGCTGTACTAAACGAAGTAACGTTAAAATAATCCAACAATTCCAAAATAAAGTACTCAGGGATGCTGTAAATGCACCATGGTACATTAGAAATGACGACCTCCACCGCGACCTTAAAATAGAACTCGTCACCACAATCATCCAAAAATTTGCTGAAGCCCACGAACACAGACTTCACCGACATGTGAATGTCGAGGCAATACAGCTGCTAGACAACACGGACATAGTGCGTAGGCTAAAGAGAACTAAACCATTTGAGTTAGTGTAGTGCGTGAATGAATAATAGTAATGCTGTGCTATACGTGTGACACATGAACAAAGTGTTTTATCAATATTATCAGACTCTAAGAAAGTGCTACGGAATTGTGTAAAAGTGCAAATTGACACTATTCTTAGTTATAACAAAATGTTTCACGTAAAATAATAAGTTAGAGTTAAATTGCTTATTAGTCTATTAGGCTAGATTGTAATCAATTATTAAGAACTACTTAAGTTCTTATTAATAAAGAAAAAAAAAAAAAAAAAAAATGTAAAATGTTGCCAAGACGAGACCACATATAGCTCGCACTGACAAAAAGCTATCAGATCTCATGTAGAGCCAAGCTTCTAACTCTACACGCCCTAACTCTCCAAGCCCTAACTTCACAAACTCTACACCTTAGTCAAAATATGAGGCTTGGCCGTTTCGTTACTACAAGAACTATTGTATAACAGAAAAGTAATGAACAGTGAATACATTTTTCACCTTGCGACCATGTGATGGTAGCGAAACGGCCAAGTCACATATTTTTCTAAGGTGTAGAATTTGTGAAGTTAGGGCTTGGAGAGTTAGGGCGTGTAGAGTTAGAAGCTTGGCTCTACATGAGATCTGATGATGGATCTGATAGCTTTTTGTCAGCGCGAGCTATATGTGGTCTCGTCTTGGCAACATTTTACATGAAATTTTTTTTAGTGGGATTTCATTTCTTTTTGTAAGTTGCTTATGATATGTATAGGTTGATAGGTAGGAGATTAATAAACACTTATCGAAGTATATACAAGTGTATTAATATTATTCGTAAGTAAGTACTTATTATTTGCGGAAGTCTCATACTTTCCATCCCCTAGTTTAAGGGGTTGGGGGGTAAAAGTTCCAAGTTTTAGTTTTTTTTTGTTGTTTGTGTACTAATACTAGCTTACATACCAAATTTCAGCTTTCTATGACTTTATTTGCGAAAGTCTCATACAAATTTCCATCCCCTAGTTTAAAGGGTTGGGGGGTACAAGTTCCAAGTTTTAGAATTTTTTTGTTGTTTGTGTACTAATACTAGCTTACATACCAAATTTCAGCTTTTTAGGAGTTTATTTGCGGAAGTCTCATACAAATTTCCATCCCCTAGTTTAAGGGGGTGGGGGGTAAAAGTTCCAAGTTTTAGAATTTTTTTGTTGTTTGTGTAGTAATACTAGCTTACATACCAAATTTCAGCTTTCTAGGAGTTTATTTGCGGAAGTCTCATACAAATTTCCATCCCCTATATCCTATCCTATTTCTATCCTTTATTCTCATCCTGTCTTTTGTGTGCACTAAATAAATGATTTATCTATCTATCTATCTATCTATCCCTAGTTTAAGGGGTTGAGGGGTAAAAGTTCCAAGTTTTAGAATTTTTTTATTGTTTGTGTACTAATACTAGCTTACATACCAAATTTCAGCTTTCTAGGACTTCAGGAAGTACCCTAAGAATTTTTATGATCATCAGTGAGTCAGTGAGTCAGTGTGTCAGTGAGTCAGTGACGAAATCGGGGTATTTTAGATATCAATAAAATCTAAAGTATAAGAGCTATGCAATTGAAACTATATAGGTTTAATAAGTCAACCACTGACGTCATTTCCCGAAAATTTTGATTATCTGGTATAATCCAAACTCAAGTTAAGGAGGTTCAAATATACGACGAAGTGCTTCGAGAAAAGGTAGGTAGTGCCCTTGCGCTTCGCTTGGCTCGTCTTGGCGGGGGCACTATCGTGCCCCCAGATAAAACTGTGCACCACCGACTCTAAGCCTAAATAAATTATCACTTTTAGTATTGCACATTATTGCTGGTAGCCCCACAATACAAAACCAAAGCATATTACGTAAAACAGTTCAACATAATAAGTATTCCAATGAGCTTCCAACCATCAAAACGTCAAAACGAGGCCCCCACATCGACCCCCAACTCCCCACAAATTGAAACGAAAAATATTTTCCCTTTTTCTTTCATTTTCAAAGGAATCATTGAGTGCATCAGTTGCATATCAAACGCGGTTCTAAAAGGCGAAGGCGAAATAGGTCGTGTCAAGTGTCGACCAAATCGTTCTGTCGTTTTGACTTGATTGAGGAACGCGGGACAAACATGCAGACAGTTTTTCCACGGTTTTTGCAGGGTTCTTTAGTTGACAGACAATTTCGTGAATGGTTTTCAGAAAATAAGGTAGATCGGTTTTTGACTGCGGGTTCTATACATTTCTCTTCTTAGCTAACGTAAACCAAATATTTTGTTTCATTGACAAATGACAAAACTATTTTCTATGGTATAGTGTGTATCAAACGGTATCAAATGGCAACAAAATATGCAAAATCGTGTTTAGGTTTGCAAAACTTTTTAGCTAAATAGCTACTTTGAATGAGTTAGTTGTGACAAATAATGTAATATGCTATCGGATTGCATCAAAAACGGACCAAAAAAAGACAGACGGCTACATTGTCGCGATAAAGCGAACTACACTTCGCGCGCTCTCTGTTACACAGCGAGATGTCGAACGGTGTGCAAGAGAGAGCGTGCGAAGTGTAGTTCGCCTTATCGCGACAATGTGGCCACAGCATTATGCTACTGCTACATTTTCGCAATAACGCGAACTACAATTCGCGCGCTCTCTGTTAGTCGGCGTTCCCACGAGCGTAATAAAATCGCTGCGGGATTTTATTGCGCACTGGATTTTCAACTCTCGTTGTTGAGCCGAGCGTTGATAATCCAGTGCGCGATAAAATCCCGCCGCGATTTTATTACGCTCGTGGAAACGGGGGTTAAGACAGCGCGATGTCGAGCAGTGTGCAAGAGAGAGTGTGTGAAGTTCGCGTTATCGCGCCAATATGGCCGTATCATAACAATATAATAAAGAAGTCTCGATGTTTTGCAAGTCGTAGTCGTCAAAAATAGGGGCGAGTCGGTAGTGACAACATTATTAGTAGATTCGGATGATAATCATCAATCTATTGAACTTATGATATCAAACCTACACACGCTATAATGTTTAACCTCCCAAACACACCTTCATTACTTACCACACAATATTAAGTTCTTCAATGAACTTAGCCGCGGCACAGATGAATACAGATGGGACACTCCGCAGTTTAGGTATGAAGCTACAAACAAGTACGCGGCGGGCTCATCTCACTGGGTCAATTCAATGTGGGCTATCGCGCGCCGGCTGTCTCACACGTTAGTTCGATACTCACTCACGCGCCGCGTCGTAAGAAGCAACCCTAATGATTCAAAGGTATAAGAGTTACGGGATAGAAAGAGAGGCAACTTGTAGGTGAATATAACTGTAGGAAATAAGCGTTGTACGACCTGAATTGCACTTTATTGTGTTGTAGCAAGAGTCCCATCTGTATTAATCTGTGGCCGCGGTTCCTAAGTTTAACTAAGTGGATTACGAACCTTACCCTATGTTTGAGGTAAACTTAATTTTGGCTCGCCCTAATTTATAGAATAGGTGTAGGTACGGATAGTGGATGGATCGAAAAAGGCGGCTTTCGTGTTGTTTATAATAAAATAACATCACGCCTGTAGTCTCCGAAAGGTTAGGCAGCGGGGTACCGAAACACATTTCGTAAGTGAAGTTCTAACAGTGCGTAAGTCATTTTATGAGTGTTTTGAGATTTGAATGTCATTGGATAAAGCTTAATGGCGCGCATCGTATCGACCAATCAAAACACAGTAAAACTGACCAATACGAATGCGTTATTTGAAAAATAGTTACACTGCGTATCTCAGTTGTTGGCGCCAACACTGCATATGTCAGCCATTCACGTACAAATTCGTCGTGCATCAAGTGCTCCGATGTTGAAAAAACTGTATGAAATGAATGTAACTCACGCATTAATACAAATTTCTTAATAATAATTAAACACAATATGGCCCCAAGCGCAAGCCCCATTAATCTCATACAGTTTTTTCACTCTCCTGTAAAGTAGCCATTTTTGACTTCCGTACTGTTAGAACTTCACTGACGATTTGTTAGTCATGTCAGGCTGGGCGAACTCCGCATTTTATGTATGAAGCTACAAGTACGCGGTGGGTTCGACTTGTCGGGCTAATTCAGTGTGGGCTGCCGCGCACCGGCCCGCTCGCACGTTGGGTGAAGCCAGACGAGCGTAATTTTTTGAGTTGTGAGTCGCGTAATTTCTGCTGGGCAGAAATTCTGTTGGGCCGCCAGACGAGCGTAATTTATTCAGTTGCTTTTCAACGCTTGTAGGGTGTTTGTGTAGTGCAATAAATATAATAAAAACGTTGTATATTTACGAAGCATATAGAGGAGACACAGAAGATGATGATAGAAGAAAATACTGGGTGAATGAATCCACTCAACAGTGAAAGACTGATTTGCTGACAGTCGATTCCCTCCCCCCCTCTCACCGCGAACTCAATTCAGCCGGGATTGTGCGCGTGAGTCAGCAGACAACTCATTTTGCGTCGTCGTGTGAACGAAACAGGATTTTTGTGTGAAACCGAATGTAGCAGAAATTACGCGACTCACAGCTCAAAAAATTACGCTCGTCTGGCTTCACCCTAGTTCGATAATCACTCGAATGCGCCGCGTCGTAAAAGAAGACAACCCTGACGAGATAGAAGCCAATATCATAGATATTAATATTATTTTCACGTGTTTTGTTTCATTTTGAATTTGTATAACTTTGAATATCAGAATAATAATTTAATATCACACTAACTTGTAAGAAAAAAACCGGGTTCCGTTCCAATTTCTGAAAGTGTGCGTGTGTGTGAAAAGTGTGCTATTTAGAGACATCGTTTTATTTTCCTGTAATCTTTACATAAACTTCTATCACATAGAATAATTTCAGATTTTTATCTTTGCAAACTTCGGAGATAAGGGGGGAACGGTATTTCTTTTTACATTTTTCATCAAAACACGAAAACTATGGAGCCTAAAAAAATTTAAAAAATGTTTGAGAATGTGAAAACAACAACTCATTCAAATGGTACCCCACATGCCCTAGTAGCCCCACTTTGAATTTTTAAGACCCCCTTTCAGTCCCTGTTACAAAAAAAATATAAATATTTTTGCTTTTTTCTTATTTGTAAAATATTTGGGTAAACGTCATCTAAAACTGTTCCAAATTTCAAGTTGATAGCATTAGTAGTTCTTGAGATATCCAGCTGTGACAGACAGACAGACAGACAGACTGAGTCATACCATAAGGGTTCCTTTTTTACCATTTTGGTACGGAACCCTAAAAACTACACTGATGAATGAAATCTATCAGTTACGTAAGAAGTCACATACAAGCCAAAACAGTAGTCCAATCTCCTACCCCAACATAAACCTGCTGTTATTCTACTCTGTGACCAGCAGATCCATTAATGTGATTGCCAATGTTGTATCCAGAAACATTTCGACTGAATAATGTCCCAGAGATACACAGCTGTTTAACCAATAGGAAATGAGAAAACTATAGCTTTACAATACCCCAATCAAAATTGAAATTCAAATTGAAGACGGTAAGTTCCAAGTTAGGTTGGCGATTTGCTAATTAATGGGTGAAGGGTGTAGTTTGAAACTGTTCTGAATGAATTATTAATATTTATTAAAGTGTAACAGATCGGTGAAATTAGTTCCGGGTTCGTATTGATCGCTATTACGAAGATTGAATGGAACATCGTGTGACTAATTGTACCTTTAAAACAAAGTCACGTTTCGTGTCTGTCCCTGTGTGCCGCTTAGTTCTTCTAAACTACACAATGGATATTGATGCAGTTTTCACCATTATTTACAGAATTTATTTGTGAAAATTGATGTGTGTAATACAGTTATTTTTATCTATATCTATCTATTCTATTTACTACTTAATAATAAAGCTGAAGAGTTTGTTTTTTTGTTTGTATGTTTGAACGCGCTAATCTTTGAAACTACCAGTCGGATTTGAAAAATTATTTGCATATGATAGCCCAATTCTTGAGGATCTAATATCATGCTAGAGCACTTAGGAGCTGTGCAGAAAGGAAAAAAAGACAAAGAACGCTAAGCAAAAACGAAGTAGGTAGGTCGGGGGAACAAGAAATGTCTATACCAGAAAAGTTTAGGTAGTGAAATAAACGTAAACAATCTTGATGTGTCTTTTATCATTTTTTATTTTAAAACCGCAGTTTAAAAATAAAATGCCACTAAAAACCTTTGTAAATACAGCAATAATATTACTAAATCAATTGAAATATTACTTTAAGCAGTAGTTTATTTGTTTAATATGTGTTTGTGTAAAAATTCACGTCAAGATTGTTTACCTTTATTTCACCACCTAAACCTTTCTGGTATAGATATAGCACAGAAATCTCAACGTTCTGACATCGCCATATCAGTAGACCGCACCCGTGCGAAGCAGGGCCGTATCGCTAGTTGTATTATAAATTAAACACGTTGTAGTTCGTGCTTTGATGCAATCAGGGTGGTAATTACTTAAGAGCTATCATTGACACATTAGGGTCATTTCCGGCCAGAGTGATATTACAAACAGTATGATGCGCCTAAGTGATGAATTAAACTAGTCAATCGTGAGATGAGTGAGCTCGCAATAATTATGGATATGCAACGGTTTATGGATGAAGACTACACTAGTAGATCGGTATGAAGTCTATAGAATATTATGCAAACGTTAAGTTCAATATCTGAACAGTTGATCCAATATCTCGCACTGACCTTGCGTGACCGGCTCACTTTTCTCTCATAGCAAGGCTTGAGTCTAATCAGTAGTTGAAATACGCGTCTTTTTAGGGTTCCGTACCTCAAAAGGAAAAAACGGAACCCTTATAGGACTCACTCGTGTGTCTGTCTGTTTGTCCGTCTGTCACAGCCAATTTGCTCCGAATCTAATCAACGTTGTTTAATACGAACGAAACAAGTTAAAAAAAAACATGAGATTACGTTCAAATAAAATTTAATAAAATATTTGACAGCGCAAATACGGGAAGTACTTGAATCAATTGTACAAAGACTTGCATCTCTGTGTTTAGTTAGACGAGACAAAACTTGCATGCAATAATCGCCTTGCAATTTTATTGCCATGGTGTAAGTCGCATGCAATTTTATATTGAATGGCAAAACTTGCTTTCAAATATTGTATGCAATTAGAAAATCGCACGCGTGTAAACACTTGCATGCAATTCTTGAATGGCAATAATTGAACGGGCTTTATGGCATGCGATTATTGCTCTTGAAAGTTCCAGAAACTTGCACCGTGCAAAAGGGGCTTTACCCTACATACCCACAAATGTTCCCACATTGGGTTTAACATAAAAACAAATGAAAACAAACAAAATGAGATGCTTACGTCCGTAATATTGTCCAAGGTTGACCTACCTTTGTCAAGTGATAGGACAGTACAACCTCTTTTTAATATGTAGCACAGTATAATAAAGTAAGCAGTATTACAATACGTGCTACTAAAGATGAGAATTGACACACCACGTGGTTTGTCTTGCGCAGTAGACGATTTTAGGTCTCTTTAGCGGTATGGGGTCTGAGCGCAGGAAGGGACCGGGCGTCATCGGGGCGGCGGATATTTTTCCTTTTATTTTAGTTTTTAGAACTTTAATTTCTATTTCCTCTAATTCATGATTTGGATCTTGAATTGGTTTAGAAAATAATCTCTTAAGGCGAAAGCGCCAGGGTAGTCAACGAAATTCAAAATTTCTTACGTTTTTTGCAATTTGTAGGTCAGTGTGAGCTTGTATGTTGATTAAAATATGATTCGCGGCCGTAGCTAATATGGCTTTCCAGAATTATAATCATTAGAATCAACAATACAACTCCATAAGTTAGCATTTAGCTCAAACCTCATGATTTCATGAAATGGCTAGATTTGAGATAAATGCTAACTTATGGAGTTGTATTGCTGATTCTAATGATTATAATTCTGTAAAGCCATATTAGCTACGGCCGCGAATCATATTTTAATCAACAAACAAGCTCACACTGACCTACAAATTGTAAAAAACGTAAGAAATTTTGAATTTCGCGGGCTACCCTGGCGCATCAACCTTAAGATTTATCCACCTAATTTCTAAGTCTAATAATTTAATCTACAGAAGCTTTCCTAAAATATTTTCTTACTCAATCTATTGCTTCTATCAACTTACAGATACACTACTGTAGCTATATTATTCTGTGTACGTAGGGTTTCTTTGTGAATGTTTTCCTCTACATCCTAATGAAAGAAATAAATTGACCCTTGATGGTTATGCTAAAATTAACGTAGATGTTTACGTTTCTTGCAGATTACCCTTCATTATTTGGAAGCAAAAAACACATTATTTTCAGTTTAGTTAGGGTAAGCACGAGAGAAACGTGTACACCTATAATAAAAGAAAACGCTGCATAACGTAGCCCTTAATTATATTCCTTAGTCAAAAGCCGGCTTTATCAATGTTTACAGAACACATACTTTAATATATGCTTTGATAGCACTCGTTTTATGACCAATACTAACGGAAAATGTGGGTACCTACCAATATTATGTAGTAACCGATAGGTTTTATGACTCGTAAATGGTAAATATATTTATTGCCTCTTTTGACCCACTTACTTGTACACATACCTATAGGCGAGAGTAATTTTTCAAACTGTTTGGAAGTACAGTCCGCGAGGCCTAAGCTGAGCTTTGCATTTGTGTGAGTGCACATAGATACTTTAGGTGTGACGTCGGGCTAGAGCGCGACGCGTCTTTTGCTTGGTTTAAAACCGGTTTAAGGCTCTTACAGACAGAGGCTATATCGCGTCGCGACGCGATATTTTTCTACGGATATAATATCGAAATATCGCGCCGTGACCGCGATATCGCCTATGTCTGTAAGATCTTTTATACTGCTTTTTGGCAATTAGCCTGAGGCGCGGTGCGTCCCTCACGTGCGTTTAAAATTATCTAAGGTGCCTCTGCAAGTTGGTTTCAGCTCCTCGTACGCCTTCCAAAGAACCGGGACCTCATGGTGCCAAGATATGTACCTAAACATAAAAAATACAAATACAACAACAATACCTAATAATAAATTAATTTCTGAATGTATGAGAAAATTTACTTAACTTTCCCCTATTTTAATAACAAATGCCTCTCGAATACTTAATAGTTCACTCTTCTACGACCATTTTAAAGTCAGAACTTCAAAACTTCACCCTGTAGAGAACCCGTCTTATTTGACGTACGGTTCAATGACCTCTCTTGAAAGACGGTTTGAAGAAAATACTAAGACTGAGCATGTAGGTTAGTTGTTGTTTAGATAAATGTTGTCGTAGGAATGTGTGGAAAAAGATCAACTCAGAAGTTTTAATAGGTAATAATAGTCTGTAAATGTCCTCCGTATATTCTTCTCTGTGCGTCAATTTCGCAGTAGGTAATGATGTAATGGATCTGAGGCTAGAGGAAGTCACTTTGTTTACCACGGGACGTACAGACGCCAGCACATCAAGCTACTAATCTGTCAAAGGACAATGGGCGAAAGTGGTCCAAGAGCCTCCACTGATGAGACTTGGGAATGGAAGTACTTAACTGTCTTATGATTATGGCAAAATTCTATTAGATTCTGACCCGGGGTTTTTTTTTATGGTAATTTTTTGTTTTTTTTAATAACATCTCGCAGGTCTAGGAGGTTGATGGCTGCTTAACTGGACTTTCCTGTGGGTGCCTTAATAAATTAAGGCCTCCAGCCAGGACGTCAAACTTATAAACTAAGCGACTACTCGCTAAGGGCATCCCCTGAGTGGTACAGGCCTCGGCTTAGGGCGTCGCTGGGGGAAGACAGATGGCGACAGGCTGGATCTGATTGTGATTAGTTAGGGACGAATTAAAAGCTACTGGCTCGATTGTATATATTGTTATGGTCATGTTTGTCCTGACTATAAATAATATGATTTTACGTTTAACGTGGTGTTTATCACATTAAATCTCTGCATCTCTCTGGAATGTGATGCCTCTTACACTTTACACTTCTCCTGAGCTTTCCGTGCTCTCCAGTTGCGTAGGACACCGTAAGAGTGGTGTGGGTGGTGGCCCACCGCCAGCGCGTGCTCAGTCTAACTCAGGCTAACTCTCATTGTGTTTGCTGTTTGTGTTGTAATCTTCGATTGTTTAAAATACCGACACTTGCTTTTGAATGGACTTGATTTCTGCCGCTTGTTAATGGACACTTCCTCTTTTTGCTTGTTATTGGACATAGTTAACGGACACTTCCTCTTTTTCCTTGTGATTGGACATAGTGAGTGAATTTTCAATATGTTTCGACTGTCAGCGAGAGTTTTTTGTTTACTGTGTAACCATTCTGTGTTACTTAAAAGACGAATGACTATTACTCGAACGCTGTTTTATGAAAATCCAGAAGCTGCTGTGATTATCACATAAAATCTGCAATCAAATCAGGTATAGAGAATATAATCATTATTTTTGTCAATAAAAAATAAAATCATTCTGAATGAATGTGAGCGAGGACCAGCCATTATGATACGTGAAAGGACGCATTAAACGTGACTTCAAACTATTTCGCCAGGAGTACTTTCACAGCGCAGTGCCACACATGATTGCTGATTTTAGGATAGCAGCTGCACTAACAAATGCATTCCATGTTCCCTTTACAGATAGCACACATGCTCCTGCGTTTCTTGAGAGAATTGCAACACGGAGGGAGATGACAAATGTTCTGGCTGAATATGTACAGCGTCGTCATCATAACGGACAACGAGTAACGTTCCTAAATATGGACGAAGAAATGCCAGGTCTTGAGACGTTTCCAAAATTGACACAGGTTGACCTGATCTTATTTGCACTTGGGTCATACCCGCTGAAACTGGCCAACAGCTATTATGCCGATCACATACGTAATAATGATGGCGATTATTCAATCGAATTGTATCAAGATTACGAAGGGCTGACTGCCGATTTGAATGAAGTGAGTATTCCTGGAGAGTTTATGATTATTGAGAGGCAAAATAAAATCGAGGCACACACGTGCGTGTAAGCATTATTCATATGTTGTAGTAACTGGCTTGGATGCAGTCGAACACTACTACTGTTCATGCTAATCGAGAAAACGCACCGGGAGATGCTGTGCACATTATCATGGTAATCCTATGGTATCTAGGCTTTGCTCGTTACGAAGAATGTATAGAGGCATGAGGAACAGGGTGTAAAGTTCACTCATCCTCCATAGAAAAAGGAGGATCCTCCTACCAGACGGGTGTCGCGTCTGGTGGGCAACTGCCCAACAGTTGATGTCTTATGTCTTCGTATTGTATCGCTATGCTTAACCACAACAGGCGGGGGTAGAGGGAGGAAGAAGTTAAACGTAAAATCATTATTATTATTTACTGTCAGGACAAACATGACGATAACTATATAACCCCGGGACAGAATCTAATAGAATTTTGCCAGAATCATAAGACATATAAGGACTTTCATTTCCTGCAAGTCTCATCAGTGGAGGCTCTTGGACCAAGTTCCATACATTTTTGTCCATTGTCCTTTCTTTAATAGATTTTCATCTTTATCGCTGAAGCGTTAGGTTCAAGGTTGATTGGGGAAATTTTACAGTTTCGGGTGGCTTGATGTGCAGGCGTCTGTACCAAAGACGCTGATGTGCCATAGACTATTAAAACTACAGTAGTTTATCTGGGCCGTGACCTTGAATTACTTACCTACGGCCGCTTGGTAGATAAATACGCGTCCGTCCGTGCGTAACTGCCGCGCACTCAAACTATTGCAAACTGGTATATACTGAGATTTTAAAGCGCATCGTTTCAGCCATTTTCTGTGAAGATTACCTACTGTAACATTATTATACTGTGGCTTTGCATTCTACTGGAGTTCCTGTTTTAAATCCCCTATATAGGTAATAAATAGTCGCCAATAGTCATCCTATATAGGTAGCCCATTATAATGGCTGCATAATATTAAGGATAGTCAAAATAAAAGGACACGAGGTAAGTAATCTTCTTAATATATAAAACAAAGTCGGGTTTGTTCGAACACTTATAACTCGAGAACGGCTTAACGGATTTTCATGGTTTTTGATTTGTTGTATTTTTCTTCGTCCCGAATAGCAGAATAACTATTAAAAATATAGGAAAAGTTACAAAAAAAATATGAAGAAAATTCATTTTCACAAAACATTTGAACAGGGCTGTAATAGAATGAAAGATTACCGATTTTTCATTCTATTAGAATTCCAAATTCAAATAAATTTTATAATCAGTTGTTTTCCCGCCGTTCGATTTATTCAAATTTGACAGGACACCGTCTGGCGGGTCAGCTATGTAATATTGTAAAATAAAAATCAATTGCCACTTCAGAACGGATGCAGGACAAGGTTAGTATGAAAGAAACTTCTAAACAGTTTATTGTTACAGAGTTAATTTACTAACACTACTGTACTAAATATGTGGAGATTTGATACAAATACAAACGCACTATCCCATTATTTGGGGTCGGCGCAACATGTCCCTTTCTTCCATACTACGCTATTAGTCGTCACCTCAGTAGTCACTCCCTGTCTAGCCATATCATCTTTCACGCAGTCCATCCATCGTTTCTTTGGTCTTCCCCTACTCCTAAAGCCATCGACATTCATACTCAAAACAATTTTCTTTTTTCAAATTTGTTAGCTCCTATTAATCTTTTTCATATTTTGGACTTTTTTTACTTTAACTTTTTCCGGTATTTTACTTTTCAGCAAGAAATCGTAGTTAAATTCTTAAAATTTAAGTTTTCTTACACAATTCAAAATGTTCTCAGCTTGTGCCTTCGGGAACTTCGCGGGTTTACATTGGAATATTCATAGCTAAGACAGGACAAAGTCTGTCGGGTCAGCTAGTAATTATAATAATATAAAGCTGAAGAGTTTGTTTTTTTTGCTTGTTTGTACGCGCTAATCTCTGAAACCACCAGTCGGATTTGAAAAATTCTTTCTGCATATGATAGCCCAGTTCTTGAGGAAGGCTATAGGCTATATTTAACATCACGCTATGACCTTTAACAGCCGAAGCCGACCAAAAGAAAAAAAATCAAATGAACGTTAAGCGAAAACGAAGTAATAGCGTGGACAGATGTTGCGATGCGACGGAGTGGGTCGGGGGAGCAAGAAATTTTATGCGGACGAAGTCGCGGGATGAAGCTATACCAGAAAGGTTTAGGTAGTGAAATTAAGGTGAATCTTGATGTGTCTTGTAAAATTTTTATTTTAACACCTCAGTTTAAAAATAAAATTCAACTAAAAACCAATCTAAATACCATTGATATTGTTGAAACTCTTCTATTTTCCATTCTAATTTAATAATACTAAACACTGTTCTTTGTATAAAATAACTTTATTAAGCACACTGTATTCTAATTACAACGACAACCGACTTGCTTCGTGGTTCTATGATCACTGCCCTTAAACATGAATTTTGAAACAAGCTAACAATTCGTCCATCCTGAAATAATACATTCTTAAATTAAATCCGAACTTCCGTGATAATCGATACGTTTAGTACAATTCACAACTTATTTATTAAAATTAGGCAATTTTATATACAAAATGCGCACTAGTTATTTGAAATTAAAACATAAATTTGAAACAAGCTAACAATATATTAGAGGTAGATATGTTACGCGCTAACATCGCAATCACTAAACCTGGACTCGGCGCACGACTACATGCACCGAAACGCCAGTTCGATTGTGACTAATGTCAATTGTGTGCGTAACACAATTTATGCGGTCCTCGTAGGAGGAGCGGGAACGTTATATACATCAATGCTAAATACAGCAATAATGACTAGTAAATAAATTGAACCATTAGTTTAAGGCTACTCTTTCGAAAAAAGCTTAAAAACAGAGTGCAGATGAAGCAGTTTTTGCCGGACCCTAAAATAACATCTGAAAAAAATTGTTAGTAATCTACATGATATATGAATCGTAATTTGGTTTAGCCATAATTTTTCTATCGGTATCACATAATAAGAAAGAAAAACCCCAAATCACCTCCAAATCGTTAAGATGAAACCATTTTACTCCTTAATTTTTTATCAAAAGAATATAAAAAAAATATCTACTACTTTGCAATACAAACGAAAATGATTTGGTTTTGTTACTTTTTAAAAACATGTATATTTTTTATTATAATAAATTTAAAATGCGTCTAATTTGGGACAGCGCTCCTTGATGGGCGAGTCCTATTACTGGCTGAACGTACGACGCGTTGCGTGAGCTCAGGCCAGAATGCGCAAGCTAACCACTCAAGGTCATTGGCGTATAGTTCGGCCTTAAGCAGTAGTTTATTTGTTTATTTGGTGTTTGTGTAAAAACTCACATCAAGATTGTTTACCTTTATTTAACCACCTAAACCTTTCTAGTATAGTTATTAACCCCTCAAGTGTCTGAGTTTGTCTGATTTTAGACCCAAAACCCCAGCGAGTGGGGAGGGTTGGGGGTTAGTTGCGAACCCCATAGGTTCACAACTACTGATAATTATATTTTTTCCATCGGATGATGTTTTTTTACGTTTATATATATGTGATCTAAGCTTATATACCTATTATGTAAAGTTTTGTCCTTTTGCACACTTTGGGTGCATTTGACACGCGGGGGGAGAGGGGGGGTTAGCTACGAACTCCATAGGTTCACAACTAATGATGATGATTGGTTTTCCATCGGATGATGTTTTTTTACATTTATATACAGGGTAATTTTTTAATGACCAGCCAAATTTTCACAGGGTGTTCTACCCATGAATATGAACAACTTTCACTATGGGACCAACTTTGAAATCGCAAAAAAAATATCAGCTGTTTCATACATTTTGATCGAGTAAGTATTGAACTTTTGTAGGAAACCGCTGGTTTTTTTTTCGTGATTTCAAAGTTGGTCCCATAGTGAAAGTTGTTCATATTCATGGGTAGAACACCCTGTGAAAATTTGGCTGGTCATTAAAAAATCACCCAGTATATGTGATATAAGCTTATACAACGTGTAATGCTAAATGCGCAAAACCTCTTAAGGGGTCATTGTACTCATCATTATGAACAACTTTTACTATGGGGCCAAACCTGAAATCGCGAAAAAAAAATCAGCTGTTCAGTACATTTTGACGAAATTTGCGAACATAAATGTACTGAACAGCTGATTTTTTTTTCGCGATTTCAGGTTTGGTCCCATAGTAAAAGTTGTTCATAATGATGAGTACAATGACCCCTTAAGAGGTTTTGCGCATTTAGCATTACACGTTGTATACCTAACAAAAAAAGAGTTTTTCTTATGCACACATGGGGTGCATTCGACACTTGAGGGGAGGAAATAAGAGCTTGTTATTAACCAAATAAAGAGTTTAAACCACTTACCCGTTATCGCCAGTCACGCACTCCCCAGATCGCCGACTCACTGCAAACAAGTACGTACTTAGTAATTAAAATCTAATCAAAACTCCGTTCCGCGGCAGATTGGGACAATATTTTACAAGTTGTTCCGCGAAATGATGGATGAGCCCCATTCCTCTGTTACATAATATGTAATAAATTAATTAGTAACTTGATTAATTGGACGGCTCAGTTAGAAAAAAATACAAACAGTCCCTGACTGAGGAAATTAAATCCGAGCCAAGGGACTCGGTAAATAAATTTGGTGGAAAAAACGGGGTAAGTTTGAGTCGGATTCGACTAAGAACAAAACAATGTTTATTATAGTTAAAGTTTTTCTTTGCTACCAAAACTCTGTATGTTATAGTTTACTTTTTCATGACAAAGGACATTAATAACACAGCTTCTGTGAATTTTTCAACTGCTTACAAATCACGTTTAAACTCATCATTATAATCAACTGAACAAACTAGAAATCGCAAAAAAAAATTAGCTACTCCATGCTAGACGAGTTATGCGATCATTAAATGTAGGGAACAGCTGATTTCTTTTTCGCGATTTCAAGTTTGGATAAGTACAATGACCCCTTAAGAGGTTAAAAGAAAAACCGGTCAAGAGCGAGTCGGACTCGCGCACCGAGGGTTTCGTCCCGATTTCTGAAAAAGTGTGGTATTTAGAGACATCGTTTTATTTTTCCTGTAATCTTTACATAAACTTCTATGATCACATTATATACGGTATTTTTTGTTTACATTATTCATCAAAAGTCGAAAACTATGGGCCCTAATAAAATAAAAAAATGTTTGAGAATGTGCAAACAGCGTTCTTTCATGTGATACCCTACAGGCCCTAGTATCCCCACTTTGAATTTTAAAGACCGTTTCAGCCCCTGTTACAAAAAAAAATATAAATATTTTTACTTCTTTCTTATTTGCAAAATAGTTAGGTAAACGTCATCTTAAATTGTATCTTTCAAGTTGATAGCATTAGTAGTTCTTGAAATATCCAGCTGTGACAGACAGACAGACAGACTGAGTCACACCATAAGGGTTCTTTTTAACCATTTTGGTACGGAACCCTAAAAAGATACAGCCTTAAGATAAGATAAGATAAGATAAGATATATTTATTTTGTGAAACATGAGTAAAAGTATACACATACAAACAAAGTTGACTTAGTAACAGGGTTCCGTCCCACTAACTCGGTACGGAACCCAAAAAAAAATCGTACTAGGTAGGTATGTATAATTAAATCGTGAAGGGATTTGTAGATTGAGGCGATTTTAATTTCGGATATCGATTTAAAAGGGTGAGGAAGCGAATATTATTTGAATGTTTGTTATCCATCTGGAAATCGACCCTTTGCATATCTGACTGGATTTACGTTTTTAGAAAATAACATGAATAGCACGGATGAAAGAATGGAAATGAAAAAAAAAACGTTTATTTGCGGTAAACATGGCGCAAAAAAAAAACATTCAACCAATCACAGCAGTTTACGCGCGCTTGTCAATTTGTCACATTTTCTTGAGATAATTTGCTGTCGAGAAACTGACCCATAGTAACACAGTTAAGTAAAAATCAATCTGCCTAGCCTTTTCCCAACTATGTTGGGGTTGGCTGCCAGTCTAACCGGATGCAGCTGTATACCAGTATTTTATATGGAGCGACTGCCTATCTGACCTCCACAACCCAGTTACTGGGTAATAAGATACCCCTTGGTAAGACTGTCAGACTTTCAGGCTTCTGACGACCCGTAACGACTGTCAAAGATCCACGAATGATAGCCGGCACCAACGGCTTAACGTGCTTTTCGAGGCACGGAGGAATCTCGGTATGTAAAGATGGTCACCCATCCACGGACTAACCCCGACGAGCGTAGCTTAACCTGACGGATCGACCCGTGCGGCTGGTATTACTTAGCCACGAGCTCCTCTACACAGTTAACACAGTTAAGTACTGTCACAGAATAATCAAGCAACAGTAGTTTATCTGGGCAGTGACCTTTAAACAATAATCACAGATTAATACAGATGGGACACTCCGCGGTTTAAGTATGAAGCTACAAGGACGGCCCATCTCATTGGGCTAATTCAGTGTGGGCTGCCGTGCACACTGGCCGGCTCGCACGTTAGTTCGATACTCACTCACGCGGCGTGTCGTAAATGAACACAACTCTAACGAGTCAGAAGATATAAGAGTTACGCGATAGAAAGAGAGGAAACCTGTAGGTGAATGTAACTCTAGGTAATACGCGTTGTGCGACCTGAATTGCACTTTATTGTGCCGTAGCAAGAGTCGCTTTTTATTTAAATGATTTTGCGGAGTGTCCCATCTGTATTAATCTGTGACATAACTGGCGAAATCTGAGAGTAGGTACTACCTATAGGTACACCTGTGCCTAACCTTTCGGGGAACACAGCCGTGATGTTATATTATTTAGAGTCTACCGTCCGGCTCAGGGGTCTACTCCCTAAGTCCATCCGTCCGTCCGTCCAACCGTAACTCCGTCCGTCTGACATAACGATCCATCAAAACAAGTGTATAAGCTAAATTTTTCGGACGGGCAAAAACACATCGGGAGTAGAGACAACTGTGAAATCGTGTTGTCTGAATGACAACACGATTTGACAGTTGTCACTTCGGTCGGGCCCCGAACCAATTATCCATCCGTAGGTGATACGGAGTAGGAAACGCCCGTAACGAAGGCCGAATCTACGGACTTCGTGATTAGGGAGTAGGCCCACTGGTCATCGGACTTTCTAGCACAACAGACCACAGCTAAAAAAACCGGTCAAGAGCGAGTCGTACTCGCGCACCGAAGGTTCCGTTCCGATTTCTGAAAAAGTGTGCTATTTAGAGACATCGTTCTATTTTTCCTGTAATCTATACATAAACATCTATCACGTAGAATAATTTCAGATTTTTCTCTATGCAAACTTCGGAGATAAGTGGGAGGGAACGGTATTTTTAGGGTTCCGTACCAAAATGGTAAAAAAGGAACCCTTATGGTGTCACTCAGTCTGTCTGTCTGTCTGTCACAGCTGGATATCTCAAGAACTAATGCTATCAACTTGAAATTTAGAATAGTTTTAGATGACGTTTACCCAACTATTTTGCAAATAAGAAAGAAATTAAAATATTTATATTTTTTTTGCAACAAAGACTGAAAGGTGGTCTTAAAAAATCAAAGTGGGGCTACTAGGGCATGTCCGCATGTGGGGTATCATATGAAAGAGCGCTGTTTGCACATTCTCAAAAAAAAAAAAATTTTTTAGGCCGCATAATTTTCGACTTTTGATGAAAAATGTAAAAAAAAAAATCCCTCCCCTTATCTTCGAAGTTTACAAAGATAAAAATCTGAAATTATTCTATGTGATAGAAGTTTATGTAAAGATTACAGGAAACATAAAACGATGTCTCTAAATGACACACTTTTTCAGAAATCGGAACGGAACCCTCGGTGCGCGAGTCCGACTCGCTCTTGGTTTTTTTTTTTACATTATTCATCAAAAGTCCAAAACTATGCGGCCTAAAAAAATGTTTGAGAATGTGCAAACAGCGTTCTTTCTTGTGATACCCCACATGCCCTAGTAGCCCCACTTCGAATTCGAAACCCCCTTTTTGGCCCTGTTGCAAAAAAATATTATAGATTTTTATTTCTTTCTTATTCGCAAAATAGTTGGGCAAACTTCATATAAAACTGTTCCAAATTTCAAGTTGATAGCATTAGTAGTTCTTGAGATATCCAGCTGTGACAGACAGACAGACTGACAGATTTTATGTATTAATACAGAGCCCTCTAGTATGGTCACAAGTTTCAAGTAAGTATCAAATTTTTTTTACATTTCAAACTGACTTTTTCGGGTATAACGCTTTTTCGTTACGTGACGATTTAAGTATACTAGTTTACTCCTACCGTAAGCCGCGTTAAAGAACTTCGTTCCAAAAACACCACATTTGAACAAAAAACCCGTCTAAATATACATACTGGTTAGTAAACAAATTAACAACAAAATATTATTTTTAACCGACTTCTAAAAAAGGAGGAGGTTCTCAATTCGGATGTTTGTATTTTTTTTTTTTATGTTTGTTCGCGCATAAGTCCGTCGCTTGCCAACCGATTTGAAAAATTATTTATTTGTTGGAAAGCGTATACTTTCGAAATGTTCCTATTTTTGTCAAAATCCAGTTCTGATTATGGGATCCTGGAGAAATCGAAGGAACTCTTTAAATATTATAGGCACACCTATAGCGATTTGGGTATTTTTTATAGTAGCTCGTGCATTTGCTCTCGGAAAGCACCACTTGGTGAAGTGGAACTGATGATGAAGACCACAGATGGCTACCGGAACTACTCAATGATAAATATTTCACGGGTTGCGATTCGATTACTTTAATATGGTTGCTAAGCAATTTCCGCTCGTCACACAATGCGTGTGGTGAGTGGTTGTTGAGTTGGTCCCAGCATCGGGAAAAGCAATATTTTGTAACATGTGATGAGCAATTGACATTAGACTATTGTAACTTATACAAATTATAAACAGACCCACTAAAAAGCGAGAAATAAAAACTTTTTAACAAAAAAAAAACCGACTTCCAAAAATCACTACAAAGTGAAAAATAACTTTGATTTCGGAAGTCAGTGGCAAAAAAAAAAAGTAAATAAAAAACGAAAGACACCGACTTCCGAAATCAAAGTTATTTTTCACTTTGTAGTGATTTTTGGAAGTCGGTTTTTTTTTTTGTTAAAAAGTTTTTTCTAAATTGAAGACTTAAGTGTAACATATTACTTCCAATATGATAAAGGCTTTCAAGTAATTAATATATTTTTATACAAAAAATATCAGCTTCCTAAAATATTGGCAAACATAAAACGGATGGCCCTTTCACTCGGTATCGTGAAAATAAAATCCATATATTTTATATTGCCTATCAATTTGTCGACGCCCAAACATTTTAGTTTGGAGAATAATTTGAATCAGCTTTTATGACTTTCATGTTACGACCTAGATTCGATTGTTTGTTTTATTTAAAAGTGTTAGTTATTCAGTGATTCTGTACCTAACAGGTAAATACGAATTAAGTACATACGGGTTTTTACCATAAGCATTAGCAACATCTACTAAGTAGGTACTGAATCATGAATCTTCACAATGTAGAGAATGTGTACCTACATACTTGACTGCTGAAATGTGGGTATAGATAGGTACTCAGTTTTGTCTACCTTTTCTGTAAATATATTGTACAGCTGTAGGTAATGCTACCTCAATATTAATGACATTATACATCTAGACGTTGCCATGATTACAGTGTGAAGTGTGGAAGTGAGACACATATACGAAATAATTAGGAAAATTGAGACAAAGCATCGTATCTTCTGTCCCTTACGGCGTGCCGTATTTTTGCTTTAAAAATGTTGCCAAACAAAGTACTTTGCCAATTTTATATACATTACACCATAGACTTATAAAAAAAGATGGACTCCGCGCCACGCATATCGAAAGTGAAGCACCGTAAAGATCTATGTGTGCATGATTTGAGTACCTGCAAAGACGCCGTCGCTCGTGTCACGTAATGGCGGCCGGTCGGCATACTATGACGTAAATGTGTGCGCGAGGCGTGTTTGTACAATCGGTCCGGCATACTTACTGTGCTTCACTTTCGATATGCGTGGCGCGGAGTCCATCTTTTTTTATAAGTCTATGGTGTAATGTATATAAAATTGGCAAAGTACTTTGTTTGGCAACATTTTTAAAGCAAAAATACGGCACGCCGTAAGGGACAGAAGATACGATGCTTTGTCTCAATTTTCCTAATTATTTCGTATATGTGTCTCACTTCCACACTTCACACTGTAATCATGGCAACGTCTAGATGTATAATGTCATTAATATTGAGGTAGCATTACCTACAGCTGTACAATATATTTACAGAAAAGGTAGACAAAACTGAGTACCTATCTATACCCACATTTCAGCAGTCAAGTATGTAGGTACACATTCTCTACATTGTGAAGATTCATGATTCAGTACCTACTTAGTAGATGTTGCTAATGCTTATGGTAAAAACCCGTATGTACTTAATTCGTATTTACCTGTTAGGTACAGAATCACTGAATAACTAACACTTTTAAATAAAACAAACAATCGAATCTAGGTCGTAACATGAAAGTCATAAAAGCTGATTCAAATTATTCTCCAAACTAAAATGTTTGGGCGTCGACAAATTGATAGGCAATATAAAATATATGGATTTTATTTTCACGATACCGAGTGAAAGGGCCATCCGTTTTATGTTTGCCAATATTTTAGGAAGCTGATATTTTTTGTATAAAAATATATTAATTACTTGAAAGCCTTTATCATATTGGAAGTAATATGTTACACTTAAGTCTTCAATTTAGAAAAAACTTTTTAACAAAAAAAAAAACCGACTTCCAAAAATCACTACAAAGTGAAAAATAACTTTGATTTCGGAAGTCGGTGTCTTTCGTTTTTTATTTACTTTTTTTTTTTGCCACTGACTTCCGAAATCAAAGTTATTTTTCACTTTGTAGTGATTTTTGGAAGTCGGTTTTTTTTTTGTTAAAAAGTTTTTATTTCTCGCTTTTTAGTGGGTCTGTTTATAATTTGTATAAGTTACAATAGTCTAATGTCAATTGCTCATCACATGTTACAAAATATTGCTTTTCCCGATGCTGGGACCAACTCAACAACCACTCACCACACGCATTGTGTGACGAGCGGAAATTGCTTAGCAACCATATTAAAGTAATCGAATCGCAACCCGTGAAATATTTATCATTGAGTAGTTCCGGTAGCCATCTGTGGTCTTCATCATCAGTTCCACTTCACCAAGTGGTGCTTTCCGAGAGCAAATGCACGAGCTACTATAAAAAATACCCAAATCGCTATAGGTGTGCCTATAATATTTAAAGAGTTCCTTCGATTTCTCCAGGATCCCATAATCAGAACTGGATTTTGACAAAAATAGGAACATTTCGAAAGTATACGCTTTCCAACAAATAAATAATTTTTCAAATCGGTTGGCAAGCGACGGACTTATGCGCGAACAAACATAAAAAAAAAAAATACAAACATCCGAATTGAGAACCTCCTCCTTTTTTAGAAGTCGGTTAAAAATAATATTTTGTTGTTAATTTGTTTACTAACCAGTATGTATATTTAGACGGGTTTTTTGTTCAAATGTGGTGTTTTTGGAACGAAGTTCTTTAACGCGGCTTACGGTAGGAGTAAACTAGTATACTTAAATCGTCACGTAACGAAAAAGCGTTATACCCGAAAAAGTCAGTTTGAAATGTAAAAAAAATTTGATACTTACTTGAAACTTGTGACCATACTAGAGGGCTCTGTATTAATACATAAAATCTGTCAGTCTGTCTGTCTGTCACAGCTGGATATCTCAAGAACTACTAATGCTATCAACTTGAAATTTGGAACAGTTTTATATGAAGTTTGCCCAACTATTTTGCGAATAAGAAAGAAATAAAAATCTATAATATTTTTTTGCAACAGGGCCAAAAAGGGGGTTTCGAATTCGAAGTGGGGCTACTAGGGCATGTGGGGTATCACAAGAAAGAACGCTGTTTGCACATTCTCAAACATTTTTTTAGGCCGCATAGTTTTGGACTTTTGATGAATAATGTAAAAAAAAAAACCAAGAGCGAGTCGGACTCGCGCACCGAGGGTTCCGTTCCGATTTCTGAAAAAGTGTGTCATTTAGAGACATCGTTTTATGTTTCCTGTAATCTTTACATAAACTTCTATCACATAGAATAATTTCAGATTTTTATCTTTGTAAACTTCGAAGATAAGGGGAGGGATTTTTTTTTTTACATTTTTCATCAAAAGTCGAAAATTATGCGGCCTAAAAAATTTTTTTTTTTTTGAGAATGTGCAAACAGCGCTCTTTCATATGATACCCCACATGCGGACATGCCCTAGTAGCCCCACTTTGATTTTTTAAGACCACCTTTCAGTCTTTGTTGCAAAAAAAATATAAATATTTTAATTTCTTTCTTATTTGCAAAATAGTTGGGTAAACGTCATCTAAAACTATTCTAAATTTCAAGTTGATAGCATTAGTTCTTGAGATATCCAGCTGTGACAGACAGACAGACAGACTGAGTGACACCATAAGGGTTCCTTTTTTACCATTTTGGTACGGAACCCTAAAAATACCGTTCCCTCCCACTTATCTCCGAAGTTTGCATAGAGAAAAATCTGAAATTATTCTACGTGATAGATGTTTATGTATAGATTACAGGAAAAATAGAACGATGTCTCTAAATAGCACACTTTTTCAGAAATCGGAACGGAACCTTCGGTGCGCGAGTACGACTCGCTCTTGACCGGTTTTTTTAGCTGTGGTCTGTTGTGCTAGAAAGTCCGATGACCAGTGGGCCTACTCCCTAATCACGAAGTCCGTAGATTCGGCCTTCGTTACGGGCGTTTCCTACTCCGTATCACCTACGGATGGATAATTGGTTCGGGGCCCGACCGAAGTGACAACTGTCAAATCGTGTTGTCATTCAGACAACACGATTTCACAGTTGTCTCTACTCCCGATGTGTTTTTGCCCGTCCGAAAAATTTAGCTTATACACTTGTTTTGATGGATCGTTATGTCAGACGGACGGAGTTACGGTTGGACGGACGGACGGATGGACTTAGGGAGTAGACCCCTGAGCCGGACGGTAGACTCTAAATAATATAACATCACGGCTGTGTTCCCCGAAAGGTTAGGCACAGGTGTACCTATAGGTAGTACCTACTCTCAGATTTCGCCAGTTATGTCACAGATTAATACAGATGGGACACTCCGCAAAATCATTTAAATAAAAAGCGACTCTTGCTACGGCACAATAAAGTGCAATTCAGGTCGCACAACGCGTATTACCTAGAGTTACATTCACCTACAGGTTTCCTCTCTTTCTATCGCGTAACTCTTATATCTTCTGACTCGTTAGAGTTGTGTTCATTTACGACACGCCGCGTGAGTGAGTATCGAACTAACGTGCGAGCCGGCCAGTGTGCACGGCAGCCCACACTGAATTAGCCCAATGAGATGGGCCGTCCTTGTAGCTTCATACTTAAACCGCGGAGTGTCCCATCTGTATTAATCTGTGATTATTGTTTAAAGGTCACTGCCCAGATAAACTACTGTTGCTTGATTATTCTGTGACAGTACTTAACTGTGTTAACTGTGTAGAGGAGCTCGTGGCTAAGTAATACCAGCCGCACGGGTCGATCCGTCAGGTTAAGCTACGCTCGTCGGGGTTAGTCCGTGGATGGGTGACCATCTTTACATACCGAGATTCCTCCGTGCCTCGAAAAGCACGTTAAGCCGTTGGTGCCGGCTATCATTCGTGGATCTTTGACAGTCGTTACGGGTCGTCAGAAGCCTGAAAGTCTGACAGTCTTACCAAGGGGTATCTTATTACCCAGTAACTGGGTTGTGGAGGTCAGATAGGCAGTCGCTCCATATAAAATACTGGTATACAGCTGCATCCGGTTAGACTGGCAGCCAACCCCAACATAGTTGGGAAAAGGCTAGGCAGATTGATTTTTACTTAACTGTGTTACTATGGGTCAGTTTCTCGACAGCAAATTATCTCAAGAAAATGTGACAAATTGACAAGCGCGCGTAAACTGCTGTGATTGGTTGAATGTTTTTTTTTTGCGCCATGTTTACCGCAAATAAACGTTTTTTTTTTCATTTCCATTCTTTCATCCGTGCTATTCATGTTATTTTCTAAAAACGTAAATCCAGTCAGATATGCAAAGGGTCGATTTCCAGATGGATAACAAACATTCAAATAATATTCGCTTCCTCACCCTTTTAAATCGATATCCGAAATTAAAATCGCCTCAATCTACAAATCCCTTCACGATTTAATTATACATACCTACCTAGTACGATTTTTTTTTGGGTTCCGTACCGAGTTAGTGGGACGGAACCCTGTTACTAAGTCAACTTTGTTTGTATGTGTATACTTTTACTCATGTTTCACAAAATAAATATATCTTATCTTATCTTATCTTATCTTAAGGCTGTATCTTTTTAGGGTTCCGTACCAAAATGGTTAAAAAGAACCCTTATGGTGTGACTCAGTCTGTCTGTCTGTCTGTCACAGCTGGATATTTCAAGAACTACTAATGCTATCAACTTGAAAGATACAATTTAAGATGACGTTTACCTAACTATTTTGCAAATAAGAAAGAAGTAAAAATATTTATATTTTTTTTTGTAACAGGGGCTGAAACGGTCTTTAAAATTCAAAGTGGGGATACTAGGGCCTGTAGGGTATCACATGAAAGAACGCTGTTTGCACATTCTCAAACATTTTTTTATTTTATTAGGGCCCATAGTTTTCGACTTTTGATGAATAATGTAAACAAAAAATACCGTATATAATGTGATCATAGAAGTTTATGTAAAGATTACAGGAAAAATAAAACGATGTCTCTAAATACCACACTTTTTCAGAAATCGGGACGAAACCCTCGGTGCGCGAGTCCGACTCGCTCTTGACCGGTTTTTCTTTTAACCTCTTAAGGGGTCATTGTACTTATCCAAACTTGAAATCGCGAAAAAGAAATCAGCTGTTCCCTACATTTAATGATCGCATAACTCGTCTAGCATGGAGTAGCTAATTTTTTTTTGCGATTTCTAGTTTGTTCAGTTGATTATAATGATGAGTTTAAACGTGATTTGTAAGCAGTTGAAAAATTCACAGAAGCTGTGTTATTAATGTCCTTTGTCATGAAAAAGTAAACTATAACATACAGAGTTTTGGTAGCAAAGAAAAACTTTAACTATAATAAACATTGTTTTGTTCTTAGTCGAATCCGACTCAAACTTACCCCGTTTTTTCCACCAAATTTATTTACCGAGTCCCTTGGCTCGGATTTAATTTCCTCAGTCAGGGACTGTTTGTATTTTTTTCTAACTGAGCCGTCCAATTAATCAAGTTACTAATTAATTTATTACATATTATGTAACAGAGGAATGGGGCTCATCCATCATTTCGCGGAACAACTTGTAAAATATTGTCCCAATCTGCCGCGGAACGGAGTTTTGATTAGATTTTAATTACTAAGTACGTACTTGTTTGCAGTGAGTCGGCGATCTGGGGAGTGCGTGACTGGCGATAACGGGTAAGTGGTTTAAACTCTTTATTTGGTTAATAACAAGCTCTTATTTCCTCCCCTCAAGTGTCGAATGCACCCCATGTGTGCATAAGAAAAACTCTTTTTTTGTTAGGTATACAACGTGTAATGCTAAATGCGCAAAACCTCTTAAGGGGTCATTGTACTCATCATTATGAACAACTTTTACTATGGGACCAAACCTGAAATCGCGAAAAAAAAATCAGCTGTTCAGTACATTTATGTTCGCAAATTTCGTCAAAATGTACTGAACAGCTGATTTTTTTTTCGCGATTTCAGGTTTGGCCCCATAGTAAAAGTTGTTCATAATGATGAGTACAATGACCCCTTAAGAGGTTTTGCGCATTTAGCATTACACGTTGTATAAGCTTATATCACATATACTGGGTGATTTTTTAATGACCAGCCAAATTTTCACAGGGTGTTCTACCCATGAATATGAACAACTTTCACTATGGGACCAACTTTGAAATCACGAAAAAAAAACCAGCGGTTTCCTACAAAAGTTCAATACTTACTCGATCAAAATGTATGAAACAGCTGATATTTTTTTTGCGATTTCAAAGTTGGTCCCATAGTGAAAGTTGTTCATATTCATGGGTAGAACACCCTGTGAAAATTTGGCTGGTCATTAAAAAATTACCCTGTATATAAATGTAAAAAAACATCATCCGATGGAAAACCAATCATCATCATTAGTTGTGAACCTATGGAGTTCGTAGCTAACCCCCCCTCTCCCCCCGCGTGTCAAATGCACCCAAAGTGTGCAAAAGGACAAAACTTTACATAATAGGTATATAAGCTTAGATCACATATATATAAACGTAAAAAAACATCATCCGATGGAAAAAATATAATTATCAGTAGTTGTGAACCTATGGGGTTCGCAACTAACCCCCAACCCTCCCCACTCGCTGGGGTTTTGGGTCTAAAATCAGACAAACTCAGACACTTGAGGGGTTAATAACTATACTAGAAAGGTTTAGGTGGTTAAATAAAGGTAAACAATCTTGATGTGAGTTTTTACACAAACACCAAATAAACAAATAAACTACTGCTTAAGGCCGAACTATACGCCAATGACCTTGAGTGGTTAGCTTGCGCATTCTGGCCTGAGCTCACGCAACGCGTCGTACGTTCAGCCAGTAATAGGACTCGCCCATCAAGGAGCGCTGTCCCAAATTAGACGCATTTTAAATTTATTATAATAAAAAATATACATGTTTTTAAAAAGTAACAAAACCAAATCATTTTCGTTTGTATTGCAAAGTAGTAGATATTTTTTTTATATTCTTTTGATAAAATACTTACTGTGCTTCACTTTCGATATGCGTGGCGCGGAGTCCATCTTTTTTTATAAGTCTATGCATTACACATTATTAATCGACTACATCACTGACGCGGAAGACATCGTGACGTATGTACGTGCGCAAAGAGGTTGAAGTACGCGCCGAGAATACAGCTGCTGGAGGCGCATCGCAACGTCAACTTTAAGTCGGCGTTTCCACGAGCGTAATAAAACCGCGGCGGGATTTTATCGCGCACTGGATTTTCAATTCTCTGCTTAGCGCCGGGAGTTGAAAATCCAACAAGTCTGTTTTTCGTCGCGCTGAGATGCACTCTGTGTTTGTTAGGTTGGATTCTCAACGCTCGGCTCAACAACGAGAGTTGAAAATCCAGTGCGCGATAAAATCCCGCCGCGATTTATTACGCTCGTGCGAACGCCGACTAAGGCCTCATTTACAGAGACGCGGAGCGTCGTGCGGCGCGGTGTGCGGAGCGGGCTGCAGGCCGTCAAATGTATGAAATCTTAAACGCTTCTCCGTAAATGGTCTCATAGAACGCCCTATGTTTGAATTTAGTGCGCGCTGCGCCGTGCACCGCGCCGCCCAACGCCCCGCGTCTCCGATGAGGCTTAAAGGCTCTTACAGACAGAGGCGATATCGCGAGCGATATTGCGATATTATCGCGTCGCAACACCGCTACGCGACACGTCGCGACGCGATATCGCCTCTGTCTGTAAGAGCCTTAAGGCGTTTGTGGTGCGCATACCAACATACTACCTGCACCTGGTGATGGAAGAGAGCTTTTGGCCGCAGGATGTGGTATTCCGACGCTTTCGCGGACAAGTGCCACCGGAACGCACAAAGACTTAGTGCAACTAAGTGATACCTACTTATTTATCCTTTTGACCGCTTGGCTAAATATCAATTGCCGTGCCCCTAGCGCGCGGCTACAAATCGATAAAATAATACCTACAATAAAGGAGGAGCAATATCTCTATTTAATAATGGTTTTAGTTGTACCACGCAGTTAATAGGACGAAAATAGAACGAAAAAGTCATGCATGCTCTGTCGCAGAAATACGACACGAGCGGTAGGGGCACGGAAATATGTGTCTCATAAATGCGACACAAGCGGTCAAAAGGTTCATACCAAATTGTTACTATATTATTATGTATAGATACCTAAGTTAAGGTATGTAAGTGTATTTGTTACCTGAAATAAATAATAATAATAATAAATAATAAATATCCTTGGACATTTCACAAATGGTTTGTTATTTATATGTATTACCCGGCCCTGCTTCGCACGGTTTTTACGACTTGACAAAACATTAAGGTTTCCATATTATATCTAACTTAAATATTACTGTATTCTAATAATAAACCTTTCGGAATAAATTCTCTAAATGATAGTTAAAACCGCATCAAAATCCTTTGGGTAGTTAAGAGAACAACGCGGCCACACAGACAGACACGAAAAGCGACATTATTTTATAATAATTATAGATGTGCGTGACGGACCACGCACAATGAAGGGTTCCGTACCTAGTTGAAAAGAATTTATCCCAGTGACAAACTTAACATTTTCTGAGTTGAAAAACATGTTCTCCCATACATTGATATACGTCACGGACAATTCTCCAACTGCATATTTAAGTTTGTATTCGCAAAAAGCTATTCTTAAACATAACATCACGCCTTGTTTCCTCGAAGGGTTGGGCAGAGGTCACAGAGTTGTACCTATAGTACACACGCATTTTGCCAGAAAAAGTTAACTAAAAACTTAAATACTATTTTTTTTATGTGATAAAACTATAAATAATCAATTTTCAGACTTTTTCCTTTACTTGTGCTGTGAGTACCTTGCTTCTTGCCAAATTTCATGATTGTAGGTCAACGGGAAGTAGGGTCAGATGTCCAACAATGAAACAGTGGTACACAGTAAAACTTAGTGATATTTCTAAAATGCTGCATTGCCAGATCGTGCATTATATCGCTTAAGGACACTCTCGAGGATCCCCCGCCCTACCCCAGTTTGCAGCGGCGCCGAGTAGAAGACTTTCTGCGGAGCATTTTAAATTTTTTCGACAAAAATGTAAGTATTTTCAGCAATCTTTATAGATTTTTCATTAAATAATGGTAGAAAATTTCATATTTTTCATGATAGATAATCATGAAAAATAATAATAATGATGATGATGATGATGATGATATTTCGTAGATTAACGTGGAATATATCTTATGTTAAAATGTTACAATTTAGTGGATTTTTCTTTGCAGTTATTAGAATAAACCTTAGGTAGTCAACATTGAAACAGTTACACAATGAAACACTTTCGTTGTGTACGAGTGTTTCATGATTCATGTATTTTCCATGGAAATTGATAACTTTTGTGAGTAGAAGTTTTTTTTTAGGAAGGCGCGTACGGAAAATATGCTTTGAGCTATTCAAATGCACTGACAAGGAAAGAGCTTGAGGAGAGAAGTTGCACAAGAGTGCAATGTCCTACATTTATACTACGCTACTTAAGATTTAGAATAAAATCTTTTTAAATGAACTCAGCATTTTTGTCATATACCTACTTCCTAAATATTACACAAAGTATGAAACAGACACAATTAATTATTATGTTTCATTGTTGAATTTGTGGAGTTTCATTATGCCTACACCAATGTGGACACAGTGAAACATTTCCCATTTTTTAGTTTTTAATTTTTTGCTGATCAATTTCACATTAATTTAAAAAACTATAAATGCTATCCGATACCCAATAAAATTACCTATATACCTGTAAAAAATTAGACTTCTATCTGTAAAAACAAAAGGTGTATGAGACTGAATTTTTAGTGTTTCATTCGTGAACACATGACCCTCCCTATCCTATAGGTGTTGATTTACTTGCAAGTATCAAAAAGTGTTGTATAAATGGCCAAATTTTTTATTGCGTTGACTTAGAAGCTTGATTTTTTTAGAAATCCAAGGGACCATAGATTTACGTATTTGATATTAATTTCAACTTGATACCTTCACACGTTCCTGAGAAAAAGGGTCTTGACAGACAGACAGACAGACGGACAGACAGACAGACAGACAGACAGACAGACAGACGGACAGACAGACGGACAGACAGACGGACAACGAAGTGATCCTATAAGGGTTCCGTTTTTTCCTTTTGAGGTACGGAACCCTAAAAAAGTTGATAAAATACTGTCATCGGATAAAACGAAACGCCAACGCGCTATAAATAACGCTAACTATAAATAACGTAAGTAATATTTTCACAAAATATTTGCACTATTACTGCATAACCACGTTAAAATCTACAGTTTGATCTATTGCAGTTTTCCATTTGGCCTCTGCTCTCTGTAAACAATTCGCCAGTTATTATTATTTTTTTTTCAGTTATATTTCAGACCACAAAAATGTAAGTAGGTATATCTTTTTACATTGATTGAACGGATATAGGAAACAAAAAGCTAAGGGCCCGTTTCACCAAGGACGATTAAGTTCCTATATCTATTAATATCCTATAACTTACTTGGCAGATAATTTCATAAAAAAAACCCCAACTCACTAGACTAGGCCAACGAAGCAGACAACATTTATTTAGTTTGTTTACCCAAAAAACTAACACTATTTTTTTTTCATACAAAAGAAGTTACACAGTTAATTCAGCCAGCTACATCGTAGATTTATATGTGATTTGATCGTGCAATGTTAACAGTCGTAATAAACCGGGATGTAACCCTGTAGGCCATGTTTTTTTACTGCGTTAATACTGGCCGGGACCGCCCTGTCGCTAGACTGGGGTTCCTTCGCCAGAATATATTAGGTAAGACTGCTTATTTATTTAAGTTTTGTTAGTATTTGTAGATATAAGAAAAGAAAAAAAAAGTTGCGTAGGTGGTGCGACGAGTACTTGGGAGCCCGAATAGCGTCCTATGGATGATTGGCGAGAGAACTGGCACTGGCGGCCTACTCCCTAAGTCCGTCCGTCTTTCCGTCCGTCCATTATTATTATTATTTTGTCTTGACAATTCTCGGGACCCTGGAGTCCCGGACCTTTAGAAGGCGTACGAGGGGCCAAAGCCAACTCGCAGAGGCCCGTTAGACGCTTTCAATGTAATGAGGCACCAACCGACGATTATCCCTGTACGCACTATGCAAGTGCACCCAAGGACAACCCCCGGTTGGTGCAGGACTATTGCAGTATATAGAAATAAAGAGATTGGACTATGGATTTGAGTGGCTAAAGTGGACTGGTTGCCTAGAACTATGAAAGGACTATGGCCCCTGCCGGATCAATGTTTTGTAATACACGGATAAAATGGCAGGGGGTGACTTCCCCCCCCCCCCCCCCCCCGACCCCGAAAACGGTCGCTAGCACATAGTGTCGTAGCGGCAAGGGGGCAACATGTCCTGAGGTGCTTGTGAGGAGTGGAGAGGTATCCCACGGTTCTCAGAACAATCCCAGAGCCCGGAAGATGGTCAAGATCCCTACAAACACTTACTGGAATACTTCCTTCCTCCGAGCACGTTTGCTCTTGCGAATCTCCACTCAAACCGGTCAATAAAGGCAAGAAAGAGGTGGGAGCTCTGTTCCTCGTCAGTGTTCACTCCAGCCGGCCAATAAAGGCAAGCGAGAAGTGAGGAACAAGACTTCTCCCGGGAGATAGGGTCCGTGGGGTCGCTACTGCCCAACAGCTCGCCACATGCTGCCCTGCGGGTTTCTGTATCTCTCTTGGTCTGGCTCCTCATCCTAGACCTGTTCCGGCAAAGTGAACTCTACCAGCACAGACCTAAAATTCGGAGCGCGCAAGCCCCACCACGACGTCAACGTAGAGATACTGCGGTGGGGTTATTATTATTATTATTATTTATCCGTCCGTCTGACATTACGATCCATTAAAACAAGTGTAAAAGTTAAATTTTTCGGACGGGCAACAACACATCGAGAGTAGGGACAACTGGCAAATCATGTTGTCATTCATACTTCGTTCGGGCCCCGAACCAATCATCCATCCGTAGGTGATACGGAGTAAGAAACGCCCATAACGAAGCCCGAAACTACGGGCTTCGTGCTTAGGGAGTAGGCCCCCTGTTCTGGTCGATTGAACTCCATGTGCTGCGAGACTCGTGAGCCTGCTGTGCAGGGGTAGACGGTGTGTGTGGTTTGTTCTTTTTTTAATTTTAATTACTAACATTTATAGTGATAAGCAAAATTGTGGATACTAACAACCTTGCCTTGCCTATGGACTATTTTGTCTTAACCATTTTGTCTATTTTGTATTTTTTTATTTCATTTTTATTTTATTTTATTTTATATAAATCATAAGGTTGTGGTGTATGGTTTTAAGGGTTTTTTTTGCGAAGAATATAATATAAAAATTAAAGGGAAGGGTCACAGTTATCAGACCACGCAAACATACACAATATGAATACTCTTATCAGGATCGTAGCAGGTGTGTTCTGTAGTTTCTGCCTAGCCCCGTGGAAAGAAGGCGTGAAGTTAAGTATGTCATATTATAAAAGTAAAGTAATAATCAAAGTACTTATTTGTAGTGAAACTAGCTCTCTGGTCGCGACTACATCCGCTTAAATAGGCATGACGAGTAAATTTTTTTCTGTCGGTCATATAGATTATTAAAAAATATTGGACACGTATTTTTTCCTTTTCTACGTAATCAAAAGATTACGGCAATACATTGAGTTAAAATGTGACATGACGTCACTCCTTGCTAGATTTTATTCGTGTTTTGTTTCAGTTGTAACGCAGTGAGCTCCACTCACTCACTCCCCAACTTTAATGAGTTTTGCATACGGAATTTTTAAATAAAAAGCAAAAAATACGTTTATAATTTTGTTTTTTATTATCTTACTGATTAGACCGTCAGACAGAATTTCTTTTGTTTTCCCAGGTATCATTTTCCTGTTACAGATTTTTCTATACAACTATAAAATCCCATTTAAAATTTTCAAGGGTTGACTTCATTAAGTTTTCTATATATTTACTATCAACATTGTTTCTGTGGTTCAGTCGTGAAAACTTCACAAATAGACCAAGTTAGTTTTACTTTTACTATTATAAAAACAATACAAAAAATAAAACATTTCATTCAGGCAAAGCCAAAAAAATAGTACATTTTGATACAAGTGGAGAACGTTTGTTACTGCGTTCGAGGTGGAATTAACAACCGAGCCGTAGGCGAGGTTGTTTTTGAACCAAGAACTGCAATAACAAAAGTCGACGTGTATCAAACAACGTTTTTCAATACACTTTTAAAGAAATAAAATAATGAAGAATATTTTTGTCATGATCATGAATTATTAGGAAACTATGATTTAAATTTCCTTTTTTTTCCGCGCTTTACTTTCGCCAGGTTGAAGAAGAAGCAAAGGTATACGGTATACGTAAGTATAGGTATAAGTTATCTGTGGCAATTTTTATGCCCGCACACGTGTTGGAAAGTGAAAAATCGCACGCGTGTGAAGTAAAATAACTCTGAACGGACTGTAACACAAGATGACAATCAAATGGTAGATTTACCGACATCGGCAAAATTCTCACCGCCGCACATCAATTATTTTCTAATAGTTTTTGGCTAAGGGTGTTTTGTCTTTTTTAGATATTTTCTTATAATTGTTTTTTCCAGCACGGCCCCCTGTCCACATCTATAAATTATTTATTATTACGAATTCACAATATCTGTGGCGGCACATATAACGTGTTAATAGAGTACATTCCTTAAGTTTAAGAAACTTTTTAATACGCTATATATTTTTCAAGTTACACGGGGGCCGAGCTGATAACGTTTGGCTGGCACGGCCAAGGCACGGCCCCCTTTTTTTGCATATTTCTTCAAAAGTACAGAGGTACATTGAAAAAGAAACCGGTACAATACTCCTAGAGGCGAGTATATTGCATTGGTGCACACCTAAAACGCAAACTCTGGGGGGCCGTGCGGGGCAAACGGACAAAATCAAAATCAAAATCAAAAGTCCTTTATTCAAATTAGGCTGAGAATCAGCACTTTTTGAACGTCAAAATTACAGTAAGACAGTCCCCACAAAACGCCCGCCCTTCACCACTTCCTAGTGCTTTAGCTGGGAAGAAGAAGTAGCGGAACAAACTCCCCAGCAGCACAGCTGTCTGTTCAGTTAGAAGAACTAGATTCTATACAATAGTACCTATGCAAAATAATTTACGCAACACAATACATTAAATTATATTTTTGTCAAATAAAATAAACAATTTTAGTACTTAACTCATGTAACCTGTCATTATGTAAGCTGATCCTGGAGAAAGAACATAACATAAACATTGTCTTGAGTTAATCACAGCGACCAACTATTCTTATCGTTTAAGTAATCGTTGATAGAATAGTATGCCTTTGAACAAAGATTGGATTTAACTTTAATTTTAAACGCATTAAAAGGCAAATCTAGCAAAGAAGAAGGTAGCTTGTTATAAAAAGCTATACCAAGACCAACAAATGAGTTATGAACCTTATGAAGCCGATGAAATGGAGCACGTAATTTGTCCTTATTTCTGGTGTTAATATTGTGAATATCACTGTTTTTACTGTACAAATGTATATTTTGCCTAATGTATAAGATGTTGGCGAAGATGAACTGTGATGCCACCGTGAGAATACCAATATCCTTAAAAAATTCTCTCAGAGAAACTCTAGCTCCTAGCTGGTAAATTGCTCGAACAGCTCGTTTTTGAAGAACAAAAATATTTTGAATATCAGCCGCTTTGCCCCATAGCAGAATACCGTAGGACATAACGCTATGGAAATAACTAAAATAGACTAACCGAGCTGTATCAACGTCAGTGTATTGTCTTACTTTCCTGACGGCGTAGGCGGCTGAACTGAGCCTTCCCGCTAGGCTTGATATATGTGGGCCCCACTGAAGTTTAGCATCTACTGTTATACCCAGAAAAACTGCTGATTCTACAGTCTTAAGTACCTCTTCATCTAAGACGATGTTGGGTCCCAGATTTCTAACATTCGGTAAGGCAAACTTTATACATTTAGTTTTCTTGGCATTGAGAACTAAGTTATTTGTCGTAAACCAATCCGTAACCATTGAGAGTGCACTGTTTACATCATCAAAATCATGTCTGTTTCTGTCTACTTTAAAAATAAGAGAGGTGTCATCTGCAAACAGTACAACATCACAGATACCCTTTAAATAGAATGGTAAGTCATTAATATACACTAGGAATAAGAATGGACCCAGTATTGAGCCTTGAGGTACACCTAACTGAACTGGTAGCCCGGAAGATTTCACACCATTAACATCTACACATTGGAACCTATTATGTAAATAAGAATTTATTACTTTGAGAGCTTCGTTTTGGACACCATAATGACGTAATTTACGCAAAAGCGTGTCATGGTGCACGCAATCAAAGGCTTTGGAGAGATCACAAAAAACTCCAATAGCATTTTGCGAGTTCTCCCAAGCGTTAAATATGTGTTTCAGCAGAGCAACACCCGCATCCGTAGTCGAACGACCTTTAGTGAAGCCATATTGTTCATCGTGAAGGAGTCTGTTTAAATTAAAATGTTTTAGCAACTGCTTGAGTATTAACTTTTCAAATATTTTGCTAAATGCAGGTAAGATAGAAATAGGCCTGAAATTTCCAACGTCATTTTTATTACCGGATTTAAATAATGGTATGACTTTGCTACTTTTCATGAGGTCAGGAAAAGTTCCTAAATCAACACATTTATTAAAAGTAACAGCTAGATAGGGGGCTACGATGTATATTATATTACTTAATAGTTTAATGGAGATGCCCCAGTAATCACCAGTGTTTTTAGACTTAAGTGTGTTAAAAACATTAACTACATCACGAGGTGTTACATGTTCGAAGCTAAATAAGCGACTACATTTGGGCACACTACTATGCAAAAGGTTTTCAGCTTTAGATGGGGACGAATTTAAGGAGCGAGTCGTAGTAATAGGTATGTTGGCGAAAAACTCATTAAATGCCTCAGCTACGTCAGCTGCTTTACTAATTAACTTATTGTCAAGCATAATCTCAAGTTGTTTTTCTTGTTTCACCGACTTACCCGTTTCATTGTTAATAATTTTCCAGGTTGTTTTTACTTTATTATTGGATTTCTTAATTGTATCGCTTAAAAATTTAGATTTAGCAAAAACACAAATGTTTTTAAATAATTTTGAATATTTTTTGACATACTCTAGGAAAGAAGTATCAAACCTGTATTTTTTCAAACCGTATAACTCGTATAGTCTCGCTCTACTTTTATAAATACCTGGAGTAGCCCATTGATTAAAGCCAACGGAGGTGCCATTAATGTTAATGGTTTTGGTCTTGAAAGTAGATTGGTATTCTTTTTGCACAACATCAAAAAGGGCTCCATAGATTTCATTAGGATTCTCGTGTTCTGCTAGAGATGGTGTAATTCTACGAGCTATATTATTTTTAAACTTGTTGCAACGACTAGCTGTATAAGGCCTGCATTCTCTTTTATGCAGCTTTTTATGTAATGGCATAGGGAAGCTAGCTAATAAACCACAGTGGTCAGATGTTAGGTCACTTAGCACTAATTTATTTTTGACCTCACAATCACTAAATATATTATCAAGACATGTTGACGAAGTTGCCGTGATCCTAGTAGGTTCGAAAAACAAGTTAATTAAATTATAAGACCTAAACAGATTGAGAAGTCTAATACTTAATGGAGTAACATCTAAAATATTAATATTAAAATTTCCACATAAAATTATGCTTTTATTACTTGATTTTAACCTATTGAGTGTATCTTCCATAACCAATTCGAAACGAATAAAATCCCCAGAGGGGATAAACGCAAATTATAATGTATCGCTCGAGTTCAACACAAGACAACTCAACAATGCGCTCAATAGAAAGATTAACTATATCTAAACGTTGTTTACATTTCAACTTGTTTGAAACAATAACTAAAGACCCACCGCGAATAGCACTTTTTCTCACAAATGCACTTTGTACAGTAAAATAATCATCATTCATAAAGACTACTTCATGTTCTTTCAACCAGTGTTCAGTCAAACATAACACCTGAACATCATAGTTCTCCATAAATAAACTTAACTCTAACTCTTTGCCGGACAGACCCTGCATGTTTTGATGTACAACATTCAAGTTATGCGGCCTACCCATTGTCACACCTAATAGTTTAAACTACAAGGCGTATCAAAAATGATATTAGTACTACTACTAACAGTATTCGATGGTACACTACAAGTACCGGTGTCACTATGTATATTGTATGCTAAAAGATTAGCAATATGTCTCCTACAACTAGGTGGCAAATACATTTCATAATTAGTCAGTTTGTAATCAGTAATAAATTGATTACAATCAAAATATAAAATAGCGTCACTATGATGACAAGTTCTATTATAAATTAACATATTTAAATTATAAATGTGACTATTTTGCTCATCAGACAAATATGTTGAATAAGGCAATGCACAGAAAATAAATTTACAGTTCTTAGTCTCATTGAGATGTAACATCAAATGGACACATTCAATTATGTCCTTTTTTCTTACAGATAAACTATCCCCATATAATAGTATAACAGTGGAACTGGGGTTTATTTTTGTCAATTTAATATTTTTAATTAAATGGCTAATACTGGCACCGGGTAAACAATTATTAATTACATAGTGTTGCAAACACTGATTAAATATACTACCAAAACCTTGACCAAATTTGTCAGAAAAAACATAAGTTGTCAAACTATTCATAATATTGATATCTTTATCCATACAGCTACCTACTGGCTGAGCCACTAAGGGTGCGGGTGTAACAAGTTGGGGTGCGGGTGTAACAAGTTGAGGCTGGGGCTCCTGGGAGCAGACACAGCTAAAAGAGAGGGTATTAGTTAAAGACTCATACCTCTCAGCATTACACTTCACCAAATCCAGTAGTTCCCCAGCCTCAAATAAGCGGTCACTAAGTTGTTGTTGTGAATTCTCATATTTTTCAAAAATATCCTTCAGCAAGTGTTCCTTGTGTTGTATATCATTATAGAGGAGCTGGATATCTGTGTCATATTTTTCCCTACATTTATTTAACTCAATATTACAAGTAATTAAACTTTGAGATAAGACAACACGTTCCTTTCTAAGCGAAAGATTTAATTTTAAGAGATTTTGTTTTTTAATTACTCTCTGTGACCGTTTAATTATTTTCTTTATATTAATATATTTCTTTAATTTATTGTGACTCATAACAATAGGAGATAATGGTATAGTATCATCACCAGTCAAATCTATCACAGCTGGCTCATACAGTGATTTTGAGTTACTACCTACCAGCTCATCAAATAGATTACTAGTCCTAGCAACCTGTTTGCTAACTTTAATACACTCTGATAGAGATAGTGCCTTTTGGGCTTCACACAATTTCTGTTCAAGTTCTGAAATTCGATTCAAAGCTAGTTCGTGGGTCTCACTACACTCTTGAAATGTTGACACTAGCTGTTGAAGTTGAACGTGCTGGTCGGCTAAGTCCATGCGTTGTAGGTGTAATTGAGACAGCTCATTCTTAAGGGAGGTGTTCTTTAAATTAATGTTTTCCACTTCCACTTCACTGTCGTCCCTTTCCTGGAGCAACTGTTTGCACATAGCGTTAGAAGCCTTAAGCTCCGTCAAGGTAGCTCTTAATTTTGCTTCCATCTCCTTTACTGTAGCACTGCGGGTCATCATTTTCGACATGTTAGTCTCCTGCAATGTGTGAAGTTATGCAGCTAAATAATAGTGTAAGAAAAGTTGTTCAAATATTTAGATTAGTAAGTAGGAGGTAGAAGAGAGAAAAAAAAAATAATAAAAATAAGTAATGAATTGATACCAAATAGATATTACAATTAGATGAAGTTAATATGGAATTAGATGGGAATGTTAAACAGAAGTAAAGTTACAAGGAATGCACTGCTTTTAATATTAGACACAGATAAACTTGATGGACATAAATAAATAAGAGCTCTTAATCACACTATGTGTGGTTGTATGTTTGTTACTTCTTCGCGTTCAAACGGCGGGATCAATTTTGATAAAATTTGGTATGGACTATGGAGGTAGCTGACACTCAGGATTAATACATAGGCTAGGCTTTTTATCCAGGTCTACGCGGGTGAAACCGCGGGGCGCAGCTAGTAACAAATAATTTATTTTTCACACCACCTGCTCGAAAATGTCAAATTATATGTCAAGCAACCTTAACCTAAAGTAAGTCATTAGTGGCCGGGGGCACAGCCGGTCAATAATGTCGTACTGGATTTCATTACGACCCGCTGGTCAATAATGCGATTTGAATTTGGAATCTCACATGCTCAGCTAAATTGGCAGTATAGTACTAACAAACACCCTTTGGTGCCAGAAAGAGGAAAGCTATTCTCGAAACCCTTACTACGCGTAGATGATATTCTCGATTTCCTACAAAATCATAACGACTGCTTCTTCATATCGTTGCAATGTTTTCGAAGACATAATATTGTAAGAATAATTAGATAACTACGAACCATTTTTTAATAGGAATGGAATAACATTAAAACGGGCATTAATAATAACAAATACCGTACCGCGCCGTAATACCGTAATAGTAATTGGCTGTAACATTAGTTAATTTATTTTAAGTAAACTGCGCTAAGATTGGTGTGGATTTTGTGAATAAATAAAGAAATAATAAAACCTATCTATACTACAGTCGATTTATCACATTTTATCAAAAATACTCTATTTTCACGAGCGTCTCCAATGACGTTCTAAATTCAAAATGCATACAGCCAATCATCCAATATGTTATTCTTACTGTTTGTTTATTTAATAAATACTTTGCTTTTCGTACTATGGCTATTATTTTCTCACAGTAGGTGTAAAAAGTAGAGTATCCTCCTCTGGGCTAAAGGTGTCTTTGCCTTGGGCTAGCTTGAATCCCTCGCTGCATTCAGGATTCTTGTATTAACTCCCTCGCTTCGCTCGTGATTTAAACTCTTAACTCCCTCGCTGCGCTCGGGAGTTAAATCCCGAATCCTTCATTGCGCTCGAGATTCAATATGACGCCCGTGACATAAGACACAACTTTAGCCCCTCGGTGCATAATCTACTATTAGTACTTTGTAACATATAACAAATAATTTATTTTAGTACTTTGCATACCTACCATATTGTATAGAATGAAGTTCTTCTAACTGAATAGACAGCCGTGCTGCTGGGGAGTTTTGTTTGAACGTTTTGTGGGAATGCCCTAAGTTCAAAAAGTGCCGATTCTCAGCTTAATTTGAATAAATGTCTTTTGATTTTGATTTTCATGTTTGTCGTTACAAAGGATAAGAAAACGGCCATCTTTGTCTTTTATTACCTAAGAAACGGTAATTTCATCACAGAATTACCCATAAACTACAAAGGACTACCCCACATACGGGACCATTGCTTGAAAAATCCAATCGTCTCCCGGGTTTTATGCAAAGGGGGACAGCCGGTGGGATTTAATTCCTCCTAAGACTTGTGACCTCCTCGGTTCACGGGCCATTGGTTCTACGATCTAGGTCCAAATAATCACAGTCTAGCCTAACACGATTTACAGTATACTTGGATGTATCGAGTACTGAGTCAATTTAATTATTAGTAGTAAACAGATGCCCTGATGGAGGTTCCAATTTATTTCATAAAGTGAGTGTATTGGTAAATATTTATTACTAGCTGCACCCCGCGGTTTCACCCGCGTAGACCAGGATAAAAAGTAGCCTATGTATTAATCCAGAGTGTCAGCTACCTCCATACCAAATTTTATTAAAATTGGTCCCGCCGTTTGAACGTGAAGATGTAACAAACGTACAACCACACACACAGTCACTAACTTTCGCCTTTATAACATTAGTGTGATTAAAAGCTTTTATTTATTTTAGTTGCAATTGTAGGTATTTTAGGTGGATTTTTGCAAATTGACTTTGGAAAACTTCCTTTTCTATTCTATTTTTCTTCTAAAGCAATTTTGCCGATGTCGATATAGTACATTATGATATAAGTGCGGTAAGTTGAAAATTACAGCCGAGGCGATATTGCTAGGCCGAGCCGTAGGCGAGGGCTACAAGAAAGCAGAGGCTGTAATTATCAAAGCGCACGTATGTCATACGACGTTTTATAACATATTTGCGAGGAAATAAATAAAACTCGGACTTTCTTAAACGAATAAATCTTTAAAAACACACTTTCTGAAAATGAATTTGCATCTTTGCTTGTTTTCCATACGATGAAATTTTGATACGCTTGTACGCTTTTTTTCGCGCTATCGGTCGATTTTTCGGGCAAGAGGCTTAGAGTAGCCTTTTTCGCTGCCTCTGAGACTTCTGGCGGTGTCGAATGAAAAAATACATCATTACTTGACGACGTTTTCAAATAAAAGCAATACAGCGAAAAGAAAAAGCGCGCGGAATATTTTTTACTTGTTCACAAATTAGCGATGCGCACACATCAGCGCTTTTTTTTTAAGGCACAAAAACAGCCAGTATTATTAAAGTAACTATTTTTTTTTTTTTTTTGTTACAGATAAATGGTTGTAATTTATTGTCAAAATTAATTAAAATTAAATTAAAGAATTAAATGTTTAACATTTAATTCTTTAATTTTATTTTATCCCAAAGTTAATTTTATTCATAAAATATTGACCACTTTTCTGACTTAAAAACTCTTTGCTAAGATTTAAAAAATTACCGTTCGTTTTACTCGGAGCATCATGATAAACCGTACGTGTTACTTTATTAAAAAGAAACTCGTGCGTTTTACTTTACGATAACGCACAAGTACTTAATGACATACATTACGATATTGAAATTGGTGAAATAAGAGACCCTTTACGAGCAAACCTACCATTGTCAGATGTGTTATATACAATCCGTTCAGAGTTATGTTACTTCAGCAGCAATGCAACATCGACCTTATTGTAAAGAAACTAAAGATCACTCACTCAAGATCACTGTCATTTTGACAGTGATACAAGATCAAAGATAAAATAGTGAACGGTCTGTATGAGAAAACGTGTGAAAAAAACTAAAACCAACATCAGTTGGTTGATGAATAGCATAAGCATAATTAAGCATAATCAGCCCATTACTATTCCCACTGCTGGGACACAGGCCTCCTCTAAGTGAGAGGGAGTGGGCCGTAATCCACCACGCGGTCCGAGTGCGGGTTGGTAGATGTCACAAATCTTCGAATTTTTGGTTCTAGGACATGCCGGTTTCCTCACGATGTTTACCTTCACCGTTTTGAGAGCAGTGGTGATGAAATATTAAAACGCCTATCAGGGTTGGAACCCACGACCTACAACTCGTAAGTCGAAGTCATTTCCACTGGGCCACCACTGCTCTCGGTTGATGAATAATTGAACATAATGTGAAACTTGCTGTCGAGTATTAGAACACTGTTAGTCGACGTTCACACGGACATAAAAATATCGCGGCGATATTGTTTCGCGCACTTGATTTTCAACGAGTGCCGAGAGTTGAAAATCCAACAGTGTGTTTTTTCGACGCGCTAGAATGCATTCCGTTGTTAGGTTGGATTCTCAATGCTCGGCTCAACACCGAGAGTTGAAAATCCCGCCGCGATATTTTTACGTCCGTGCGGACGTCGCGTCGTCTTACTGTTAATTGAAATCTTGTATTACCACATAACATTTAATAGTCCAAGCTATTAATGCCCAGGATCGTCTCAACAAGATCCCTAACTATTAGCATAGCAAGTTATAAAAAAGCTCGTTTTTTACTTTTAACTGAGCGGAGCGACGTTATAATACGTAAAATTTGATAAACGCTATTTGACACAACGTTTATCACGTCAGCAAAAAATATGTATAATTCTTTAAAGAGCGTGTCTGCGGCCTATGCCAATTCCTTAAAGCTACGTCATCGCGCCGTATCACTTTAAATTTTCGGACTGCTAGCGCCACTCCACGTTAGTTTTGTTGTACACTTTTTAAGGCTACTCAAACACATACATTCTAATTACGCGTACATTCGCAACGTCGACGTGTAGTAACGGTTGTGTCACATTTCATATTATCTTTGCTTGTATGAAAAACCAGAACGTCACTAGTCGTCATAATATTTTGTATGAGAAAATAGTGTGCCGCGCAACAAACATTTGAATACGCCATCTGCGTATTCAAATGTTTGTTGCGCGGCACACTCAGCTGAAAGTGTTAATAATATGCTAGCTTTTGCCCGTGTGAATGTAGGAAAATATCCCACGGGAACATACTACCGGGAAATCTTTATTCTTTGTCTACATTCTAAAGGGAACATCTGTGCAAAATTTCAGCTTTCTAGGCAATGACGTATTATAGATAGACGCGTCATACACGAACATCAGTGCTTTCAAAAACAGCGTAAGCCATGATGTACCAACATACCAGTATATACTGGCCGCAAAGAAAAGGAAAGACGCATGCCGATACCTGTTGTAAGAAAGAGATGAATATACTTATTTAATTACGTCACTAGCTGCTGCATGTTCACTGGCGCGCGTGCGTGACTGATATCACGCCGGGCAATTACCCTTCATTTAATTTCCCATTTTTGAGCCCGGGTAACGCATCTAAAGGTAATATATCATTGTTTCTAGGTCCAAGTGTTTGGGCTGGGCGTTGATAAGTCAGTCAGTCAGTCAGGACTTCTCTTTTTATCTATATAGATTACTAGCTGCGCCCCGCAGTTTCACCCGCGTATACCGGAATAAAAAGTAACCTGTGTTAATCCAGGGTATAAGCTATCTACATTCAAATTTCATCCAAATCGGTCCAGCCGTTTGAGCGTGAAGAAGTAACAAACATGTACACAAGTAACACACACACACACTCATAAAGTTTCGCCTTTATAATATTCGTGTGCTGTGAAGTGTGATAGATTATTATTCAAACATAATTCGGTTTCCTCACGATGTTTTCCTTCACCGTTGTTAGAGCAGTGTTAAAAAAAACCGGTCAAGAGCGAGTTGGACTCGCGCACCGAGGGATTTCTGAAAAATTGTGCTATTTAGAGACATCGTTTTATTTTTCCTGTAATCATTACATAAACTTCTATCACATAGAATAAATTCAGATTCTTTGCAAACTTCGGAGTTAAGGGGGGGGGGGCGGTATTTTTTTTTACATTTTTCATCACAAGTCGAAAACTATGAACCCTAAAAAAAATAAAAAAATGTTTGAGAATGTGCAAACAGCGCTCTTTCATATGATACCCCACATGTCCTAGTAGCCCCACTTTGAATTTTAAAGTCAGTCTCTGTTACAAAAAAAATATAAATATTTTAACTTCTTTCTTATTCAGACTAAGTCACCCCATAAGGTTTCCTTTTTACCATTTTGGTACGGAACTCTAAAAAAGTGCACAAAAGAATGCAACGTAGGGTCAGGTCAGGGACCTCGCGGCCTTCAAGTGGCAACTATGAGGGCTCGGCTGTTAGCACCGGGCCCTCATTACCATATCTAAAAATAGCCTCACAACAAAAATTATCCTCATGCAGAATTTCAAATTTGCATTATCCTGTTTACATAGCTAAAAACCGGCCAAGTGCGGGTCGGGCTCGCGCACGAAGGGTTCCGTACAAGGATATCGAGGGATATAAATAAATAAATAAATATCCTTGGACATTTCACACAACGCCATGTAGTCCCAAGCTAAGCAACCTAATGCTTGTGTTATGGTAACGAGATGGCTGATAAACTACTTAGGGGACGGTCGGGCAAGACGGGCCCCTTAAGGTTGATCAATTAAAATCCATATAAATTAAAAGATATTTAATGAACAAAATAAACATTCTTGAAAACAACCTCTTTGGCTATCATAATCAACATAATTAATGAAAAAAATAATCAACATTTTTGACCGACAACAACTTTTTTTTTAATTGTAAAAAACCCGTTTTGCCCTTAGGGGGTTGGTAAAACGGGTATCCCAGGTGGGTAAAAGAGTACAATATCCAGCTTATATTCTAATCAAAACAGAGATCACAGAAGTAAGATCCATGGCCACTATAGGAAGAGCATGAGTCATGAGCCCACTCTCGACATTGTGAGCATTGAATCCAGTCCTCAGAGGGGGGACTTACGTATTTTTCCTTGCATATTATACAATAAAAGTCGCCATTTTCTTTATCCGTCTTAGTCGTTTCCTTCTTACGTTTTTTTTTGCCCAGATGATGACGGCTTTGGATCGGCAACTTTCACCTGTCCAGGTTTTGATGGCTTTGGGTACTATCCGTCTTGCCCGCCCCCGTTTTGCCCTCCACCCCAAAGTCTGAGCTGACGTTAAAAATTACACACAAAATTAAGTATTTTGTTAGCTAAATGTACTCACATCAGATACATTAAAGACTAAGCTTTATCGTGAGCAGCATTGATGCACAGTAAATTTCACATAAATCATAATATATACGGCGTACTCACCTTTTGTTTTTTTTTATTTTTTGGCGCGAAAACTTGTACAGACTCCGGTGCACTCGAATGGCTCATGCCGCTCGCCGCGGCGTACTGATTTGCCAGGGGGGGGAATGCGCTAGCGCTATACGTAACATTATTGTCTCGCTCTTGCATTAGAACAGAGTTAGAACAAGTACCCTTTTTGCCTACCGTCACCTTCTGGCCCGACCGTCCCCTATATACATTTTTTTTTGTAAATACATACATATTATAGACAGAAAAACACCCAGACTCGAAACAAATACTTGTAGGTCGTACAAATATTTGTTCCGTGCGGGAATCGAACCCGCGACATGCTGCGCAGCAGTCAATCGCTCAACCACTGCGCCAACCGTGTCATATGGCTTGGAGGCGTGGCACATGTCGCCTCCACACGGGCTCTTTTGAGCATGTGTGCAATAAGATAGCCCAAAAGTGTTACCCATATTCTCTTGTGTGCGTCGAAAAACGTGGCGACACTTAAACTTGAACAAGTATAAAGTGAAGGCATATTTCCGGATATCTATGGTTCCGTACCATTATCTATAAAAACGCAAAAAAAACATGTTTGTTGAATGGGGGCCCTTCAATATTTATTTTATTCTGTTTTTTAGTTTTTGTTGCTATAACGGCAACAGAAATACATCATCTGTGAAAATTTCAACTGTCTAATTATCACGGTTCACCAGATACAGCCTGGTGACAGACGGATGGACGGACAGCGGAGTCTTAGTAACAGGGTCCCGTTTTACCCTTTGGGTACGGAACCTTAAAAACGAGCCTCCGTCGGTTTACATAGACGATTTAGAGTATAAATACAGAGTGAAATTTCTAAAGCTTCATAGAACAAATTTACATCTCTTTGCAAACGTTTCTCGTATTCTACAACACAACAACTACAATGGTTGCCATCAAGACCGCCTTCATTCTTCTGCTGGTTGCCTTTGCAATGGTGATGGTCACCGTCGAGGCTGTCCGTGTCGGACCCTGCGACCAGGTCTGCAACCGGATCCGTCCTGAGCAGAACGAGTGCTGCAGAGCTCATGGCTACTCCGGCGGTAGCTGTAGTGGAGGACGAATGTACTGTAACTGACGGAACTTCGCAAGTCCAACCCCTTTATTTTTTCTATATCAAATTTTCATCACCTATCAATTTTAAATTCTTCAATTAAATGTTTTTAATTTCCAACAATTTTTATTATTCTGCTTCTGTACCTACATATACTCGTACAGTCCGCGAGGTCTAAGCTGAGCTTTGCATTAATTGTGTGAGTGGTCACCAAAATGGTACGAGAGCCCATGACCAAAACGTTTGTCTTATCGTTTTACGTAAGACAATATCTTCAATCGTCTTATCGTTTTACGTTTTACAACGATGCGACATGGTTTTGGTCATAGCCTCTCGTACTAAAAGAACAAAAGCCGATGGCCAAAAAGCAGTATAAACTGGTTTTAAACCAAGCAATGAACGCGTCGCACTCTATGCCGGACGTCACACCTACACTATCTATGTGCACTCACACAAATGCAAAGCTCCGCTTAAACCTCGCGGACTGTACCTATGTTAGCTTGTTTGGTAGCCTATTGTTTTTACACTGATATTCGTTTAATACACCTACCTTAGGTATAACTTCCATCTGATTATTTGATGTCAGCGCCAAAATCCAAATTCGCGATTTTCCATATTATTTATTTTACGAATTCTTTAAAATACGCAACATTATTTTTCATAATTATTATTTTTTCAAATTCTTATATTTCCGAATTCTTAGGTTTCTTAACTATTTATTGTCCTAACACCAAAATTTTACGAATGAGTACGGTTCGATACAAAATGGAAAATAAACGGATTGTCATATCAAGTTTCACTATCTGATAAAAAAATATATTTTTTATCAGATAGTGAAACTTTAACTTAAAAATCAAAATCATTTATTTCAGCTAGTACTTTTTGTAAGATAGTCTGTTAACCTACCCTCTTGATTTTATGAAAGCCTGGTATTGTTCTAAATCTAAACTTAATGACTTTAAAGGCAAATTTTTGATACCTTGAGTTACATTATTGCAATTTTCGTAGGGATCTCAATTAAAAAAATACATATATAGCCATAGACTTATAAAAAAAGATGGACTCAGCGCCACGCATAGCGAAAGTGAAGCACCGTACCGAGCTATGTCTGCATGAAATGAGTACCTGTAAAGACGGCGTCGCTCGTGTCACGTAATGGCAGCCGGTCGGCATACTATGATGTAAATGTGTGCGTGAGGCGTGTTTGTACATACTTACTGTGCTTCACTTTCGATATGCGTGGCGCGGAGTCCATCTTTTTTTATAAGTCTATGTATATAGCCTATGTTACTCGCTGATAGTGTAGCTTTCTATACCTACGTGAAAGAATTTTTAAAATCGGTTAAGTATTTTTTGAATTTATCCATGCATATATTTGTTAATACAAATTAGAGGATTATATCCAAGATAAGAATGCTTATATAAATGACACAGAATTCCCTCCAAAGAGTTTATCATACAAGTTGAATCATGTGTGGAACAAAATCTGTTACAAAGTTTTTATTGTGATTGTACTTATTTAGGGGAAATACAGAATGTGGACTAAAATGGAACATGTAATAATGAGAAAGTGTAAATAAATGAATATGAAAAATTCGGAATATGTAAAAATAAGAATTCGGAAAAATAAGAATATGAAGGAATAAGAAATTGGACAATTTAGACTTCGGAAAGCATCGCCGACACCGATTATTTTCTGTGTGACAAGATCCAAAGTTTCTTGTAAGCGACGTTCGCACGGACATAAAAATATCGCGGCAGAATTTTATCACGCACTGGATTTTCAACTCTAGTTGTTGAGCCGAGCTTTGAGAATCCAACCTAACAACAACAGAATGCATTCTAGCGCGACGAAAAATCAAACTGTTGGATTTTCAACTCTGGGCGCTAAGCAGAGCGTTGAAAATCCAATGCGCGAAAAAAAACGCATTTTTACGTCCGTGCGAACGTCGGCTTATTGCGATCAATATGATAATGAAATCAATTGCTGATCAATTTGGTACATATTATTACAGTTCATGTTTCAACGCTAATTCGAAAACATTTACAAACAGACATACTTACATAAACACACGTCTTAGAAGAAACTTCTTAAAATAAATTCAAGGAACATAGTCTATTTACAACACCTTAAGAAACTTCAACTCGATTTAAACCAATCACAAAGCTCCGAAGCTCCGAAGGGCACCAATAGATTGAAAAGTACTTCGCCAGTTGAGGCAAATCAAATAAACCAACACTTTAGAATCTCCAAGACTTATTGGATCAGGCTCTCTAAGGAAACCTATTGAATACATCATTATGTTGTCAATGGAGGGATCCTTTCTAAAACAATTGGTCCACAGAAGGGTCTTCAGCCGTGTAATCATAACGATTAACAAATCAAATAGGATTGACAGTTGAGAGCTCTAACAAATCCGAGCCTCTATCGGTATTCAAGTGTCTCTTTGGCTCAAAACAATTCCTTGTTTAAGGATGTAGAGAATGATTAAAGTACTTGAAATTGTCGGTTGCTTTGTTAGTGATTGAGGAAAGCTTTGGATGAAGTATTTGTGTTAAGATGAAGTATAGATTAGATAATATAATGGTGCGATCCGATCGGTCGGTGTGGTCCGATTCTCTTGTTCAATAACTTAACTAAAATTAGAGAATCACTATCTTTTACTAATAAGCAGCGCGAGAAAAGGACCGCTATAGATACAACTAAGTTAGAGATGTCAAACTAGTTTACGCCTTGCGCTTCACAGTGTTTTTTAACCGACTTCAAAAAAGGAGGAGGTTATCAATTCGGTTGTATTTTTTTTTTTTTGTATGTTTGTTACCTCAGTGCTCCGACATTTATGAACCGATTTGGAAACTTCTTTTTGTATTTGAAAGGGTACACTTCCAGATTGGTCCCATTTTTATAAAAATCCAGTTCTGATGATGGGATCTATGAGGAATCGAGGGAACTCCTCAAATATTATAGGCATACATATAGCGATTTTGGTATTTTCATCAACAAATCAAGCGTTTGCATTCAAAAAGTATCATCTGGTGAAGTGGAACTGATGAAGAAGACCAAAGATGGCCATGGGCACTCCTCAACGATGATAAGTATTTCACCGGTGGCGATAACATATCTCGATTAAAATAGTTAAGCGACTATGACGAAGCTTTGAATAAATGTTTCTGATGAAAATGGTACCATCGAACCGATCTGATGAAGAAGCCGGAGGTCAGGAACGGAACTCAGTAATAAAACAATGTATCCTTGCCGTGTTTGGGCTTATTGGAATTGTCATAAGGTGCACTCTGGCTTTAAATGATTTAATGGTAATTATATGCCGCTTCAAATTGCGCTACTTGAGTTGTATGTTATCATTGCCTTGATTGTCAGAAGGCAGATTTCGTAGCCTCGTTATCTCCGTCAACTAAAACTACGCCTACCAAATTTCTGACACGACTTTACGCGACGTATTTGCCTTTTTGAAAAGTTTTTATTTTGGCTTTTGAGTTAGCTTCAATAATTTAATATGTATTTTCCCCATTTAGTCTATGTGGATGATGCTCCTCTTATTTATATTGCAGAGTGGTATTCAGATTTTTGTGGGGTAAGCACCATTTAAAATGAAAAATTAAAACTTTTTACAAAAAAAAAACAACCGACTTCCAAAAAAACACTACAAAGTGAAAAATAACTTTAATTTCGGAAGTCGGTGGCAAAAAAAAACGATGGTGAATAAAAAAACAAAGACACCGAATTCCGAAATTAAAGTTTGTAGTGTTTTTTTGGAAGTCGGTTGTTTTTCTTTGTAAAAAGTTTTTTAGTCGACATGTTTTTACGTGTCGTCTAAAAATGTTTGGAAATATAAGTTCGACAGAAGGATCCGATTGGGTTGGGCAGCGTTTGGAAAACTTCGTCAAGTATTTTCGTCACCCATCCCGCAATGTTTGAAAACCAAGGTTTTCAACCAGTGCGTCCTGCCCGTTATGACATACGGTGCTGAAACGTGGACACTAACAGTCGGACTGGTCCACAAATTCAAGGTTGCTCAGCGCGCTATGGAGCGGGCTATGCTTGGAGTTTCTTTGAAGGATAAAATCAGGAATGAAGTTATCCGGAAAAGAACCGGAGTAACCGACATAGCTTACAGAATAAGCAACCTGAAGTGGCAGTGGGCTGGCCATGTTTGTCGAAGGACCGATAGCCGGTGGATCAGACGGGTCGAGTGGAGACCGCGTATCGGTAAGCGTAGTGTGGGACGCCCCCCAGCTAGATGGACCGACGACCTGAAGAAAGTGGCTGGGACAGACTGGATGCGGAATGCGGAGGACAGGGTGTTGTGGCGCAGCCTGGGAGAGGCCTATGTCCAGCAGTAGACTGCGATAGGCTGAGTTGATTGTTTGATAAGTTCAACTAAATTTGACAGCTCTTGTTTACGTTCGTCTCTTTCTTGTTACATTAGAGAGAAAAAGTTAGCAATAGCAATAAAGTTTAGTTTGTGCACAACAGAATGGCACCATTATCAATCAATGTACATCTAATCTACTTCATCTTAACACAAATACGTCATTCAAAGCTTTCCTCAATCACTAACTAACAAAGCAACCGACAATTTCAAGTACCTACTTGAATCATTGCCTACATCCTTAAACACAGAATTGTTATATCAATATGTATAGGAAAGTGTTTTAGCTTGTTCCGTGGCTTTCGTTATTTGGCGGCTCATTCTGAAGAAGATACAAAAACTACTTTTATCTACACTCTTATAGTAAAGTTCTGATTATGAATATTGCAACCAATTTCATTCAATGGAATACAATTCAGGACAGAAGCAGAACAATTGTGTGAAGCAGTGAATGTACCAGCAACAAGATTATGGAGCTCTATAGTCGTTAATTTTGAACAACTTCGCCACCGTATGTATACCGACTGCTGACTGTGTGGACTGGGAGAAATATGTACTAACTTTTGTTCCAAAGTAAGTAGAATGTTTAACGTATCGTGGGGTCTACTCCCTAACTCCGTCCGTCCGTCCGTCCATCAGTCTGTCCGTCTGACATTACGATCCATCAAAACAAGTGTAAAAGTAAAATTTTTCGGACAGGCAACATTGGGAGTAGGGACAACTGTCAAATCATGTTGTCATTCATAGTTCGTTCGGGCCCCGAACCAATCATCCATCCGTATGTGATCCGGAGTAGGTAACGCCCGTAACGAAGGCCGAAACTACGGGCTTCGTGCTTAGGGAGTAGACCCCCAGGTTCTGAAATATAAACTCGAAGTTTGCGAGAGATTTTGACATAGTAGGTAGAAATATCACTGCCAGGGACGCGGGTTTTCGAAAGAGTTACGCCCACAGGCAACTGAAGGAACACGGGTGGGTTTTAGACTTTTAGTCAGTAATAACAGTTTGACACGCCCTCCCTCTCCGCCCAGAGCGGGAGAAGTCATTTGATGATTTCCCACCCAAAAAAAAAACTCATGTCTATTTAGTAACTATGGTGTTTTAATTTAAAGACGATTTGCTATTAGAGTATTTTGAATTTCGACATTTTAAGATCCAGACGTTTTGCTACTAAGGCGTTTAGCATTCATATCTATTTAGTAACTACAGCGTTATAACAACAAGACGTTTGGGCCATATCGTCATTTTACTACGTGGATATTCTGCTAGTCACCCAGAAATATTAGGCCCTCGGTTACATGAATGAGTAATCTCGTTAATTACATTCACAGACACCATCTAATAGTGTTTAGAGGAGCAGGCAGAATTGTGATACACCCAGTTTGGATTATTATTTTCGTCTTCATCGTTTCGTAAGAGAGAACGACGGCGTCTGAGATAGCAAATATTATCGCAGTAACCAATAACTGAATACCGAAGTTAACAAAAAGCTATTAAGTAGGTACATTTGTCAATGTTTTGACGATATTTTATACCTTTTACGTTTACCCTATGTCCCCAACATGCAGCTGAATACCAGTATTTTACATGGAGCGATCGACTGCCACAAACCAGTTACTGGGTAATACGATACCCTTTGATAAGACTGGTTGTCAGACTTTCGGGCTTCTGACGACCCGTAACGACTGGCAAAGATCCACTAATAACAGCCGGGACCAACGGCATAGCGTGCTTTCCGAGGCACGGTACGGAGGGATAAAGATGAGGGGAGGGGGAAAGATGGTCACCCTTCCACGGACCAACCGCGGTAAGCGAAACCTAACCTAACCTGATCGATCGACCCGTGCGGCTATTATTACTTAGCCACGAGCTCCTCTTGCCTTGATTTTCAGGAGCTAATAATTCTCAAAATTAAAGCTCAAAAGGGCCAAGTCCCTACTGTCAGTGTTCACATCTCATATCTCAGACTTGCGCTGTTTAATATTTGATCAGTGATTGTGAGGAGTGCACCCGCACAGATGCGCAAATGAGCTGCTAACCAAATGTAATTCATTTCATACGAGATACTTGTGTATGTATGTACAATGTAGGTACTTATGTGTAGCATATTTGATGAGCTAGGCTTGTAGAAAAAATATCGATGTATCGATAAGTAGGTATATCGTCTATTTTTTGTTCGATATATCGATATTTTAGACGGTATTTATTATTTCGATATATCAATATAACATATCAAGTATCGAAAATGTATCAAAACCGATATATTTCCAAAAGCAACACCGTTGTCACTACTGACTAAAATCGCTGGAATTCAGAGCCGTGAAAACTTACACTTATTTTTATCAATGTTTTATTAATTTATGATTGAACATCAGAAATAATGTTTCTAGTTTGGTATTAGCTATATGAATAAAAAACAAACACAATAAATAGTATATTAAATCTCTTAAAAAGAGGTACACTATTTTTTTAATATTATTTGTGAATTTTAAAATCAACGCTTATTTTACCCCCCACCCCCCTATTTTTTTAAGGGATGATTATTTTTTTCGTAGATCAAAAGCATAAAGAACAATGCCCACTTCCCATACGTTTAAAAACCTGATAATGAATTTTTATGTATAGGTATAGTAGAAAGACTACCTGTAAGTTTATGAAATAATGTTATGTAGTCATTTTTACGATTTAAACGCTACAAAGACCAAAAAATATTAATTCATTTTAACCGTATTTATTATTGATATAATTATGTACATCTATACCAATATTATAAAGAGGAAAGATTTTTTTGTTTGTTTGTACCGAATAGGCTCCGAAACTACTGGACCGATTTTAACCATTTTTTCACCAATAGAAAGCTAAATTATCAGGAAGTAGCATAGGCTATAATTTATTTTCAAAAAATTTAGAGATCCTTAAGAAAATTGCAATAATGTAACCAAAAGTAGCAAAATTTTGCCTATAAAATTCATTATTTGGCGTGCGCTGAGAAAACTATTGATGATACATAACAAGTATGATGATCATGTACATGATTAAATTACTCATTATTACCTTCAAAAAAAAAGTCCACAAAGCAATATATCTAACTATCATAGTTAAGTCACAGCAGCAGCAGCAGCTTTTGTGTTCTAAAATTTAATCAGATTGCCGTTTGAAACAAAAGTTGGTTACAATCGTATTGTAGTCTTAATTCTTATTGAAATAAATAGTTTTATCAGCAAGGGTATTTATGTAGCAGTAAAATACTTTTTAATTCATCCGAATCGGACATTTAATTTCGAAGTTATCACGAGTACCTGTAAAAATGCCATACGCGTTCCGTTCGAGGTCGCGAGTATTTATAAACTTGAGAGCAAAAATGATGAATAACGTGGGTTTTCCGAAAATATACCCATAACGGGGTGAAAAGAGGTAGTAAATTTTTCAGGGGAGGATTTTACTGCGGGGCTTGATTAACTTGAAAGAGGGGGAGAGGGAGGGGGCTGGTGAAGATAGGAGGGGGGCTGGTGGTGGGGATAGGGGCAGGGGTTGGTAAGGAGAGGAAGTGGTGGTAAGGTCTGAGGGGGAGGGGAGGGGTTGGTGAGGGGAGGAGGGTGCGAGGGAGGGGAGGGGAGGGGTTGGTGAGGGGAGGAGGGTGAGAGGAAGGGGAGGGGGGAGAGAGAGGGGAAGTGGAAGTGGTGAAGGGGGTGTGAGAGTGGGTGAGAGGGGCAGGGAGAGGTTAGCGGGAAGGGGATATCGTGAACGAACGTGATAATCTCTGGAACTAACAGACTTTGAATTTTTTTTTGCATTTTAAGCCCAAAAATCTTAGGACCTTTACGTGCCGAGCTTAAAAAAAAGGCAGAAATAACGCTAAGTGAAAACGAAATAATAGCGCTATCCCTAGACATCGCCAACGCCTTTAATACCTTGCCCTGGAGTTGCATCAGGGAGGCATTCCGGTATCACCGGATGCCGACCTACCTCTGTCGAGTGGTCGAGGCCTATCTGACGGACAGGGCCGTCATATACCCCGGTCATCAGGGAGAGTGGAACCGGAGAGAGATGTCGTGCGGTGTCCCACAGGGATCGGTCCTGGGGCCGCATCTGTGGGACATCGGTTACGACTGGGTGCTGCGCGCCGACCTCCCTCGCGGCGTCAGCGTAGTATGTTACGCTGACGACACGCTGGTCCTGGCGCAGGGGAGGTCGCATCAGGAGGCGGCTGACTTAGCGACACGCGGGGTTGCGATAGTCGTGGAGAGGATCCGGCAGTTGGGACTCGAGGTGGCCCTGCACAAGTCCGAGGCCATGTGTTTTCATGGTCCTCGGAATGCGCCACCGTCGGGTTCCGATATAACGGTGGGAGGGGTTCACATCGGAGTCGGGTCGACGATGAAGTACCTGTCCTCGACAGCCGGTGGAACTTCGTGGAGCATATCCGACGTTTGGCTCCCAGACTGGCACGGGCTGGGGCTGCCTTGAGGCGGCTCCTGCCCAATCTGGGGGGTCCAAACGCCTCCTGCCGGAGGCTCTACGCGGGGGTCGTGCGGTCCATGGCCCTTTACGGAGCACCGGTGTGGGCGCGTTCCCTAAGGCTGGGACCAGCCGGCAGGTTGAACGCGTCCCAGAGGGTCATGGCCATCCAGCTAGTCCGGGGATACCGCACGGTCTCCCGGGAGGCGGCGAGCCTCCTTGCCGGATTGCCGCCGTGGGATCTGGAGGCAAAGGTCCTCGCGCACGTGTGGGAGTGGCGCGAGGAGGCGAAACGCCGGGGCGTAACTCCGCTGCCGCGAGAAATCACGGTACAGCGGACAGAGCTCCGGCGGGATCTCATGGCGGCATGGAGAGCGCGACTGTCGCAACCCAGCGCTGGGCACGCCACAATAGCGGCGATAAGTCCCCTCTTTGAGGAGTGGTTAGAGAGGCGCCACGGCGTCCTCACCTTCCGCCTGACGCAGGTCCTCACCGGACACGGTTGTTTCGGGAGGTTCCTGTTTCGCATAAGGCGGGAGGAAACTCCCGGGTGTTTCCATTGTGTGGATCGCCCGGAGGACACGGTGGAGCATACAGTGGAGGTCTGCCCGGCTTAGGCAGAGCACCGCCGTGTTCTCACGGAGGCGATCGGCGGCGGCGATCTCTCGCGTCCGAGCCTGGTCCAGGCCATGGTGCGGAGCGAGAGTACATGGGAGGCCGTCACCTCCTTCTGCGAAGCAGTGATGCTCGCGAAGGAGGAGGCGGAACGCGTGAGGGAGGGGCAGCCTCACGCCCTCAGTCGCCGCAGGAGACGCCCTGGGCGGCGGGAATCGCGGGGCGATTTCCGGCCACCGTAGGCGCGGGCCTGCGGACGATGAGCAGCGGGTAGCTCGCCGTCCGGTAAGGACCAGGCCCGAGTCGACGGCGCGTTGTGTTCCACGCGCGCCTCAAAGAGATGTCAGCAAGTGACGGGGCCCAATAGGGCCGACGCCGCTGGGGTCGCGGGTTGTCTGAAGGGGTTACCGCGGCCCTGGCATAGGCAACTGAAGGAACACGGGTGGGTTTTAGTCAGTAAAAGTCTGACACGCCCTCCCGCTCCACCCAGAGCGGGAGAAGTTATTTGATGATTTCCCACCCTCAAAAAAAAAAAAAAAAAAAAAAAAAAAAAAAAAAAAAAAAAAAAAAAAAAAAAAGCCGGCCAAGAAAGGCCAGCGAGAGGTGAGGAACAAGACTTCTCCCGGGAGGTAGGGTCCGTGGAGTCGCTACTGCCCAACAGCTCGCCACATACTGCCCTGCGGCTGCTTTTCTGTATCTCTATTGGTCTGGCTCCTCATCCTAGACCTGTTCCGGCAAAGTAAACTCTACAGGCACAGACCTAGAATTCGGAGCGCGCAAGCCCCACCACGACGTCAACGTAAAGATACTGCGGTGGGGTTATTATTATTTTTCTTTGACTTTGACATATCTCGGGACCCTGGGGCCCCGGACCTTTGGAAGGCCGCCTTTGGAGGGGCCTAAGCCAACTCACAGAGGCCCCTTAGTCAATTTTAAATGACGAGGAGGCACCAGCTGACGATTATCCCTGTACACTATCCAAGTACACCCAAGGACAAGCCGCGGTTGGTGCAGGGCTATTGCAGAAAATGGAAACAAAACATATTAGGCTATGGGTTTGGGTGGCTATAGTGGATTGGGTATCTTGAACTATGGAAGAACTATGTCCCCTGCCAATGTTATACACTATATATGTATAATATATACACAGATAAATTGGCATGGGGTGACTTGCACATTCAATAATGGGCCCTCAGAAAATTCGACTCACGAATTTGAAGTTTGAATCGTGGCGCGAATTTTAAAATTTCTCGTTCGAATGTAGGTGGTCGCCATTTGTAATTTGTATGGATCTCTTCTCTTTATCGATATTTTTTGGTTGTGATTTTTTGGTTACTTAAGTATTTTAGGGAGCAAGGTCGTTAATATGTTGACGTAACAGTTACAATAAAATGTTGATGGCCTTACGCATTCTTCTGCCGTGTCCTGCATTTTAGAAGCATACTCTGTCACCTGCTTTACCTAACTTATCGTAATATTACTGCATGTTACAAACATTTTGTTTATTTCTTTAACTTTCGACAAAACTGCATTTGAATTTGAATTCCGAACTATTGACCTAATACGAGTCATCTGCCATTTTTCTTCTTCAAAACTTAAATCAAGCTTTTTTTAAATATTTTAATAGAATATTATTGACACAGCAAATATGCTTGTAATATTTATACTTTTTATTAAGCGTTGTTGGCCAAAGACCGGTCGGGGTCAACGGCCGCATGATCGGACATTATAATGACTGATTGAGCTATGGTGGTTTTTGATTATTGTTATATAAAAACATAGAAGATAGGAAAAGTAACAGTAATTTAAAAAAAGAATTAAAAAATCTTTAGATTATTCAAAAATTTATAGTAGAGTTATTTTAAATGCTTGCTTGCTTGGTAAGTCGTTGTCCTTGCAGAATGTGCAAATGAGATTAATATGAGTATTTTATTGCATGCACTTTTGCATATTTCTTTATATCCTACCAAAAGCATAAATTTGAATTATCATATCCCTAACTTAAGAACTGCTGCATGGGTTTCCCATACAAATTTTCATCCCCTAAATCACCCCCCGTAGGATATGTTTTAAGACAAAAAATAGGCTATGTCCTTCCTCAAGATGCCATATATAGCCTTGCCAAATTTTATCAATATCCATGCAGTTTTGTGAATTTTAATAGGTTTCTATTTTATGCCTTAGGGGATGATTTTCCAAAAACGCTGGATCACATTTTATTTTATTATGTATTTTCACCGCTTTCTCCGTCAATTGTTGACCGATTTTCAAAATTCTTATTTTATTCGAAAGAGTGCACGTCCGAGGTGGTCCCATTCCCATTGGAACAAACTCAGGATCAGATGACCTTTGGAAATCGAGGGAAACCCTCAAATTTTATAGGTACACCTATAGCGTATTTTTTATAGATATAGGGTATTTTTTATAGTAACTCGTGCATTTGCTCCCGTAAAGCACCATTTGGTAAAGTGGAACTGAGGAGGCAGACCACAGACCATCCGAACTACTCAATATGAATAAATTGAATTGAATTGAATTGAATTGAATAATACGTATTTCACGGGATTGCGATTCGATTACATTAATATGGTTGCTAAGCAAGTTATGCTCGTCACAATGCATATGGTGCAGTGAAGCTGATAGTGACTTCACCATCAACTCCAGTTCTCCTGGTACCTTACTAGGAGAATTAATCAACAATGAACGTCCCTCTATCGGGAAAAGCAATATTTTGTAAAAGGTGATGAGCAGTTGACATTAGGCTATTGTAACTACCTCCTCTTAATTTATTTTTTCTAGTATTGTAAGCTACTAACTTATAACTATTTAGATTAAAAACATTTGCAGTGCTCTCATTCAAGAAGTGTTCACTTATACACACGTAATCTAGCCTTTTATCAAGAGATTCCACATAAACTTCTAGTTCATTTTTCTTGTTCATAACTCCACATAGGTTTTGGTGATAAATATTAAGGGAGATATATTTATTGAGATCAGATACATTTGTTAGGATAAAATTATCAATAGGTAATTTAGGATCGAAAAAAATCATTTTCATCTAAGATAAATTATAAACTGACCCATTAAAAAGTGAAAAATAAAATCTTTTTTACAAAAAAATACAACCGACTTCCAAAAACAACACTACAAAGTGAAAAATAACTTTAATTTCGGAAGTCGGAAGCAAAAAACGAAAATAGATTTAACCAGACAACGACTTCCGAAATTAAAGTTATTTTTCACTTTGTAGTGTTGTTTTTGGAAGCCGGTTGTATTGTTTTGTAAAAAAAGTTTTCCTGTTATCATACAAAAACATACCCATAGCTGGCCTACGTACGTAGTACCTACGTATTTTCCTCGTTTTCGAGTAAGTATAAATACAGAGAAGTCTTGAGCTTCATACAACAAATCCACATCTCTTTGCGAACGTTTCTCGTATTCTACAACACAACAACTACAATGACTGCCATCAAGACCGCCTTAATTCTTCTGCTGGTTGCCTTCGCAATGGTGATGGTCACCGTCGAGGCTGCCCGTGTCAGAGCCTGCGACCATCTCTGCACCATCATGGGTACTGGGTTGAACGCGTGCTGCAGAGCTCATGGATACTCCGGCTACAGCCACTGTAGAGCTGGTCAAATGCAATGTTACTGAAGGAACCTCGCTAGAGCAACAAAACCTCTCCAACAACTCCATTCTTTCAAAGGTAATGAAGAGTAGTCTTCAATTTTGTCAATAAGTTTTCATGATCCGGAATTATAAGCTCCGCATCAATCGAATTTAGTATGTAAGTAACATAGATGGAGGACTCCGCGCCACGCATATCGAAAGTGAAGCACCGTACCGATCTATGTGTGCGTGATTTGAGTACCTACCTGCAAAGACGCCGTCGCTTGTGTCATGTAATGGCGGCCGGTCGGCATACTATGATGTAAATGTGTGCGCGAGGCATGTTTGTACAAACGGTATTTACTGTGCTTCACTTTCGATATGTGTGGCGCGGAGTCCTCCTTTTTTTATAAGTCTATGGTAAATAATTATAATTGTCCGATAAATATTTTCAAACTTAAAAATCTTTTACTCGATATCACTTAACCTACAATCAACCAATCTGCCTATCCTTTTCCCAATTATCTTGGGGTCGCCTTCCAGTCTTACCGGATGCAACTGAATAGGTACTTACCAGTATTTTACGTGAAGCGACTGCCTACTGACCTCCACAACCCAGTTACTGGGTAACACGACGGTACCCCTTGGTAAAACGGGTTCTCAGGCTTTCAGGCTTCTGGTAGGTGAGGTTACAATAATTAGTTTTTCTCAAGAAAGGTGCATTACCTTTTTATGGGAGTGGTACCTGGGGAGTGGTGGCACCTCCCTCCACCCTACTCACCTTACCCCATCCCTCTCCTCCTGCCAAACAATAGTAGATTTCAACCCATTTTTAACCGACTTCAAAAAAAGTAGGAGGTTCTCAATTCGGTTGTATGTTTTTGTTTTTTTTTTGTATGTTTGTTACCTCAGTACTCCGTCATTTATGAACCGATTCCGAAAATTCTTTTTTTATTTGAAAGGGTATACTTCCAGATTGGTCCCATTTTTATCAAAATCCAGTTCTGATGATGGTATCCATGAGGAATCGAGGGAAATTCTCAAATATTATAGGCATACATATAGCTATTTTGGTATTTTCATCAACAAATCAAGCGTTTGCATTCAGAAAGTATCATCTGGTGAAGTGGAACTGATGAAGAAGACCACAGAAAGGCACGGGAACTCCTCAATGATCATATGTATTTCACGGTTGGCGATAAAATATCTCGATTAATAGTTAAGGGACTATGACGAAGCTATAAATAAAATCGAACCGATCTGATGAAGAAGCCGGAAGGTAGGCATCGGAACTCAGTAATAAAATAATGTATCCTAGCCGTGTTTGGGCTTATTGGAATTGTCATGAGGTGCACTCTGGCTATAAATGATTTAATGCTTACTATATGCCGCTTCAAATTGCGCTAGGTACTTGAGTTGTATGTTGTGTGTGTGGGGTAGGCCACCACTAAAAAGTGAAAAATAAAAACTTTTTACAAAAAAAAAACAACCGACTCCCAAAAGAACACTACAACGTGAAAAATAACTTTAATTTCGGAAGTCTGTGGCAAAAAAATACGAAAGTAAATAAAAAACGAAAGACACCGACTTCCGAAATTAAAGTTATTTTTCACTTTGTAGTGTTCTTTTGGGAGTCGGTTGTTTTTTTTTGCTTTACATATTAATACTATATTTTCCAAACATTAGCTGCGATAAACTTCGTTAGATGTATTCATGTATCTAATGGACAGTCTTTACCAAACTATTTTCCTGTTATCATACAAAAACATAGCGATAGATGGCTTATTAGGTAGTAGCAACAGAAGTCGGTTAACACTGCTGGTTTTCGACAATATTCAAAATTATTCGAAAACCTGATTTTTAGCATTTCATTTATTAGAAAGGAGTTTCTTTTTTTTTTAATTTACATCTGCTCCGATTTTAATGAAGTTATTTTTCTCAATAATTAAGATTTAGAAAACTCAAGTGTTAACCGACTTTTGTTGCGGACTGTACCTACGTATTTTCCTCGTTTTCGAGTAGGTATAAATATAGAGAAAAATCTTAAGCTTCAATACAATAAATCCACATCTCTTTGCGAACGTTTCTCGTATTCTACCACACAGCAACTACAATGGTTGCCATCAAGACTGCCTTTATTCTTCTGCTGGTTGCTTTCGCAATGGTAATGGTTACCGTCGAGGCTGCCCGTGTCCCGCCATGCGACCATCTCTGCAACATCAAAGTTACAGGGATGAACGAGTGCTGCAGAGCTCATGGATACGCCGGCTACACCAACTGTAGAGGTGGTCAAATACAATGTTACTGACGGAACCTCGCAAGAGCAACATCATCTCAGCAGTAACTCTCCGACTCCATTCATTCAGAGGTAATCAAGACTAGATTTTGTCATTATGTTTTCATGATCTGGAATTAAGCTCACATCAATCGAAAGTAGTATGTAATTTAAATTGTCTTGATTGATTAAATATTTTCAAACTTAAAAAAATCTTTTACTCGATATCATATGCCCTTAGCATACAATCAATCTGCCTAGACTTTTCCCAATTATGTTTGGGTCGGCTTCCAGTCTAACCGGATGCAACTGAATACCAGTATTTTACATGAAGCGACTGCCTATCTGTCGTCCACAACCCAGTTACTGGGTAACACAACGATACCCCTTGGTAAGACTGGTTCTCAGACTTTCGGCCTTTTGACGACCCGTAACGACTGTCAAAGATCCAAGAATGACAGCCGCGATATTCTTTCCGAGGCACGGAGGGCCTCGGTATGTAAAAATGGTCCCCCATCACAAACATTCTGACATGACATAATGTAAAAATAAATAAATGTAATTCGAAGCAATGTCCCAAATTTCATACTCCTCGGTCCGCGTTTTCGTAAAAAATGGTACAAATTTTTAGCTTCAACATTACCTGCGATGATAGACTTCGCTAAATGTATCTAATGGACAGCCTCTATCAAACAATTTTCCTGTTATCATACAGCCACTGACTTGTAGGTAGTACCTACAGGGGTACATACGTATTTTCCTCGTTTTCGAGTAGGTATAAATACAGAGAAAAATCTTAAGCTTCAATACAACAAATCGACATCTCTTTGCGAACGTTTCTCGTATCCTACAACACAACAACTACAATGGTTGCCATCAAGACTGCCTTCATTCTTCTGCTGGTTGCCTTCGCAATGGTGATGGTCACCGTCGAGGCTGGACCCTGCGACCAGTCCTGCAGCCTCAGTGATGATGTGAAGAACGCGTGCTGCAGAGCTCATGGCTACTCCGGCTACAAGAGCTGTAAAGGTGGCCGGATGGAATGTTACTGACGGAACCTCGCAGGAGCAACAGCATCTCAGCAGTAACTCTCCGACTCCATTATTCGATTAAAATTCAGAGGTAATCAAGGCTGGATTTTGTCAGTATTTTTGTTAAGTTTTCATGATCCATGATTAAATATTTTCGAACATAAAAAATCTTTTACTCGATATCACATACCCTACAATCAATCAATCTGCCTAGCCTTTTCCCAATTATGTTGGGGTCAGCTTCCAGTCGAACCAGATGCAACATGGAGCGACTGCCTGTCTGACCTCAATAATCCAGTTACTGGGTAACACGACAATACCCCTTGGTACCTAAGACTGGTTCTCAGACTTTCGGGCTTCTGACGACCAACTAAATGTCAAAGATCCAAGAATGACAGCCGGGACCATTCTTTCCGAGGCACGGAGGGGTCTCGGTATGCAAAGATGGTCACCTGTTTCGGTCGGCTGGGGCACGATCAGTACCCGCAGTCGTCCTGGGACAATCTCTCAGCGTTTTTTGACGTCTGTTCCTTGCTGCTACCTGAGTCGATGACTCCGCTAGCGACACACGTCACCACGCACCCCTGAATGCGTAGGGTACAACAACCCACTAGGACCTCGGGAGACTGGAGCGATGAAATGAAACGCTGAATTCTTGACTTGACTTGTCCGCAGATTTGGGCTCCTATTTCTACCTACTTGTTGCCTCTTCGGTGGCTGTGGTCGGACCACTGAGCACTATAGAGGGTGAAATTGAATAGATGCGACAAAATTTAAGGGCGTGTTCTACGCATCAATATGAACAACTTTTACTATGGGACCAAACCTGAAATCGCGAAAAATAAATCAGCTGTTCAGTACATTTTGACGAATTATGCGAACATTAAATGTACTGAACAGCTGATTTTTTTTTCGCGATTTCAGGTTTGGTCCCACAGTAAAAGTTGTTCATATTGATGCGTAGAACACCCCCTTAAATTTTGTCGCATCTATTCAATTTCACCCTGTATAATACTGGGGTCGGACTGACGATCCGTCGAAAACTAGCAGCTAGCACGGCTTTTATACCGCGTTGTATTACCTTATTGAGGTCCGCGGTTTTTGAACCAATTTTAAGTAAATTTTCCCTAAGCCGAAATCTTTGGAGCCTTTATTTTTATTAATTGTTAATGTTTACCTTTTACCATTTAATTGTAAAACCTTACTTATGTAGTCCTTAATAACAACAATAATATTGAACCTATCTAACGATAATAAAAAATTCTTAGAACAAGAACATACAAAAAATGTAGGTTGGTGAATTTTTATTATACAAATTTCCTTATATCTTCTAAACTAGTTTACCGATTTACATGAACTAAAAAGAGAAAGTAGTTTTATGACTAAATCTAACTTTTAAAATTAAAATTATCATAATATACACATAAACAAAACATTACGTTTTCAAGTTACGTAATTATACTCTAGTACTTAAGTACTAATTTTATTACAAAATTTGCTTGCAATTTAACTTTAATCAGTCTTATTAGATTAGAATATGTAACTAGAATCAATTCTAAGTAGTTTAAACTAATTTATAATAAGAAAGAGACAATAAACAAATCTCTTTAAAATCCTAACTAGAAATATTGTTTAACTCACGACCGTACCGAACGTTGTATTATGGCGGACCCCCCGCTACTTGCGCTCACGTGCGCCAGATAGGGTCTCGTCGCCGACATCACCCATCACGGGGTCGGATTCGCCTGTGGTCCGAGCCACACGTACCCTCCCTACCCACACGTGAGGTTTTATTTTCTGCGCGGACCGCCAAATTTTTATCTTTCTCTCTGTGTTCACACAAATAACCGAGCCGGCATTTGTGTGCACACAGGGGGGAGGCACCGTGCTGCCCGGTGGGTTCGCCCACTGTCGCGGTCGCGGAGGCCACACCCATCACCATGCCGAAGCCCGGCAAGCGCGGCTCGTTAGGCCGCGGTGCCGGGTCCCCAGAAGCCCAGCCGGCGATGGACCGGGCGACGTCGTTGCCAAATATTGGCTATGCGGTGTCCGGTGCGCCGCCAGCAGGGCCAGCCCAGTTGAAGAAAGAAGAGAGAGGAAGAGGGGGGGGAACGAGTGCCGCTGTAGCTGCCGGTCCACCGACGGCGCCGGCGCCTGCGCGCGCTGCGCCGCTGCCGTCGTCGAGTCGACATCAAGCGGTACCCATCCGCCCCGCTGCTTTCCGCCCGGTGCCTATTCAGACCCCGGGGCCCGCCGCGAGCACTAGCCGCGCGCCGGCTGCGCGCGCCGCGGCGCCAACCGTGCGCGATACCGCCGCGATGCGCAACCCTGCGCCCGCCGCGCGCGCCGCCGCGCTGCCCGTGTGCGCCGCACCGTCCGCACCAACCGTGCGCTCCCGCGTACCCCCTGCGCGCTCCGCTGCGCCGCCGCCGCGTTTCGCGTCACCGCCCGCGCCCCCAGGGGCAGCGCCCAAAGCCGTGCCCACGTCGCGCACCGCGCCCGGTCACCGCTTCTCGCTGGCGGGACCGGCGTCGGCCGCGAAAAGTGAAGTGACTAGTGCAGTGCCGTGTTCACCAGGGGCGCCCGCCTCACCGGCGCCCCCTCGTACCTCCGCCTACGACTCGCCAGCTATGCTGTCGGCATGCTCGTCTTGCGCGGGTTCGAGCATGTCATTAGCATCAGTGTGTTCGGTCGCGTCCGGTCGCGGCGACGTGTCTCCGGATACGACGCCGCGATCCGGGCAGCGGCCCCCCGTGGGAGGAGCCGCAACCGAAACCCCCAAGAAGATGACGACACCACCGCAGCCGCTGGGATTCGGGTTTGAATTCCGACTGGAGCCCCAGCCACAGCGAAAGGTGCCAAGGAGAAGGAGGTCGTCGGAATCCGAGGTGGAGGGGGGGAAGCGGACATGCTTCGAGCTGCTCGCGTCGCCAACTTTTGCTGACGCGGTGCGCCGCTCGCCACCACGCTCACCGTCACCGACACCCACGACGAGTACCGCTGGGGTAAGTGCTTCAAATTTACCCCCTGCCCCCCCTGCGAATAACGCACCCCCTGCTACCGTCCCTGCCGCCACTAAGACGGCAACGACGAAAACAAAGAAGCCCCGCTATCCTCCGCTGGTAGTTGAGAAGCTTCCTTATTGGGCCACCCACTTCCGGGCCATCGCCGCGAAGCTGGGCCGGCCACCCAATGCCCGTCCATATGGGGCGGGTGTTCGATTCACCCCCGAAACTGAGGACGAATATAGGCTGGTCCAGCGATACCTAGTCGCACTGGAGAAGGAGAACGGTATATCGTGGTTCGCCTACTCTCTGCCAGCGGAGAAGGACCTAAAGGTAGCCATTAAGGGCCTACCAGCAGATACAGACCCGAAGGAGATAGAGGAGGAGCTCCGGACGCTGGGATACCAGCCGGTGTACGTGCGCCACATTAAGGGGGCGCAAGGAAGACCCGGCTGCGTGTTCCACGCAATTGTCAAGAAGACTCCAGACGTCCGGGCCATCTACGACACCACTAGGGAATGCAGAACCGGTGCTGTTTTAAAGAACCGGGATTTTTGGGACCTTCTGGCTTAAGAACCGGGATTCCCGGTACTATCGATACTTTTGATACTTTAATAAGTCTTTGTAAGAGAGTTGAAAGTGTTGAAACGGAGAAAGTAAAAAAAGACGAAATGACAGGGCAAAGTAAAAACATTTTAATCAAATCAAATAAAACGTTTTATTTCTTGTTTTATAGACACTAAATAAGTCTTATTTAGTATAATTTTACTGGTAATTACGCATATTATGCCACCAACATTTTTTAACATTAAACGATTTTTATACCTAATCCTACATAATATATAACAGAAACATTTATTAAACATCTTCACTTTACCAAACAAATTAACATGACTCTTATTGCAATTCTGCATAACCAAATTATAAATTTAAAACTTACGTAACATCTACAAAAAAAGGAACTATGGAGTTTTAGCGTAGCATTAATCAGTCTCAATATTTATTGATTAGATAATCTTAACAAACATTTTATAAATTTCTAGCTGCGTCCCGCAGTTTCACCCGCGTATACCGAGATAAAAAGTAGCCTATGTGTTAATCCAGGGTATTAGCTATCTACATACCAAATTTCATCCAAATCGGTCCAGCCGTTTGAGCGTGAAGAAGTAACAAACATACACACACACACACACACACACACACACTCACAAACTTTAGCCTTTATAATATTAGTGTGATAATAATTCAACAATAGTTTGGAACAACTTGAATCGACAAATTCTTTAAATCAACTTGACTCTAATTATACATTTAAGAAAAAATAAAATAAAAATATAACTTTAAACTTAAATATTTTTGCAAAACTTAAACATAGGTATTCATCCTTACAATACTATAAATAAAAATACCCAACTAATACTTGCTCAGACCAATATTACATTGGTCTGATTCTTATAGTTAAAATGGGGGCACTCAATAGGTTAGGTACCTGTTTATTTATTTTTTAGAGTATTTCTCTCCTGCCTATAAATATATTGATCTTAAAAATATAAGAGCGTCCAAACTCTTATCACTTAAACGTGATCTTATTTTATTGCAAAGGTACCCAGCGGAAGAAAAAACTCTTTCCGGCTCTACACTTGTCGGTGGAATTGTTAAAAGAAAGTCGAAAGCCTGCGACAAATAACGTCCACTATCCCCTCCCGCACCTCCGCACCCTCGCGCATCATGCTCTTGTATTACAGGTAGCAACGGTGGTAGCTAGGTAGTATAGTAACAGTGCAGCGGTCGGATTTTAGGCAATAAAATTAGAAAAATTCTAAACGCGAATCTTTTACCGAAAGTACCGAAAGAACCGGGATTTGGTTTTGGAAATTCCGGTTCCTAAAACAACGCAAATTTCCGGGATTTCCCGGTACTTTCGGTTCCGGGATTTCCCGGGACTATTCACTAGACACCACCGTGTTCATGTACATGCGGGGTGTCAAGATAGAGGCTTGGAGGGGCAAACGAGGCCCAGCCCAGTGCCACCGGTGCCAGCAGTTTAGGCACAGCTCTCACCACTGTCACCGCCCGCTCGCTTGTGTGCGGTGCGGGGAGGAGCACGCGGCACGAGATTGCCCACGCCCGCGGGAAGAAGCGGCCACCTGCGCGAACTGCGGTGGGCCGCACCCCGCGTGCAACATAAAGTGCCCCGTGTTCCAACACGAGATAAGGAACAAGCGGGCGGGGACCGCCGCCATCACGACCAAGGCGCGCCGGCCCAATGCGACCACCGAAAGGCCGCAAGTGACACAGGAAGAGGCCCAAGAGGGTACGTCGTTGATGGCGGCGGCCAATGGGCCTACAGAGCGCAACCAAGCCTCCTCCTCAGGGCGGAGGAAGAAGAGACGCGGGGGTAAGGGAAGAGGCAAGAAGCCGACCCTCCCCCCCCCGGCGACACAGGAAGAAGTCCCGAAGGCCGACCCTGCCTCAAGCGGGGCGCAGGCTGTGAACACTATCGAAACTACAGCTAGCGCCGGCATAGCGCAGCGGAAGATTTTGGAAGATAGAAGGTTCACGAAAGAGACGAGTGGTGGCGCTGCCGGCGCCAAAGCCACAACAACATCCAAGAAGGATTTCACAGCCTGCGCCATCAGACTTCTGATGGACCTGATCAAGGCAATTAGGCAGGGTCAAGATGTGGAGACGGTCATCCTCGATGGCCTGGCCACCCTTCTAGCACTCTATAATGGCTAGGCCATTGAGGGTGATACACTGGAACGCCCGCGGCCTTAGGGACAAGGTCGCCCCCCTCCGCCACCTCCTTCGGGAACAAGATATCGACGTGGCGCTCATAAGCGAGACGCTCCTGGGACCCGAAGATAGGGTTAGGGTCCCGGGTTACCTCGTCTACAGGAAGGATGAAAGGTCGGCTCAGAACGTCCGCTACCGTGGTCTGGCAGCAATAGTGAGGCGAAGGGTCGTCCATCAAGAACTCCCCTTGTCGTCGCTCAGCTCTTTTTACGCGCTGGGTGTACAGCTACACATAGCCGGCGAGGACATCAACTTATACGCTTGCTACAAGCCGCCCGCGACTCACCTAGACCTATCGGAGTTGCGGGCCCTTTTATGCACATCACAGAGGGCAACCATCCTCGCCGGTGACTTCAATTGTAAGCACCCAGCGTGGAACTCATCCAACACGAATACCGAGGGGAGACGGCTCTTCGCGGACGCTGAAGCCTTCGGCTATACGGTGTCCGGCCCAGAGACGCCCACCCACTATCCGGACACCCACACATACATGCCGGACGTGCTGGACATCGTAGTCCACCGAGGGCTACAAGGCCAGATCACGCAGCAAGTGATAGACGACGAGTTACAGTCGGACCATCAGCCAGTACTCGTCGTCCTATCGGGTATGCCGACCCGACTGAAGCCCATAGCGCCACGTCGATTAACGGACTGGACTATTTTCCAGGAGAAGTTAGAGACCACCACGCCGACTCGGCCTATCGTTACCTCCGCGGACGTTGACCAGACAGCGAATGACGTCACTGCTTGCATCCAGAGCGCCTTAGAAGCGGCGACTACTACGCAGCCGCAGGGGAGAGTGCTATTGCCGCCCCTGCCGACCCACCTTAAAGCGATGATCGCCGTGAAGAGGCGCCTTCGCAAGCAGTGGCAACAACTTAGATGCCCTACTTTAAAAACACAGCTCAACCGTCTCGCGGAGAAGGTGAAGGCCGAGCTTAAAGCTCAGGCCGCCGCGGACTGGGAGGAACGAATAGACGCCTGCACAGACAGCTGGCCGTCTGTCTACAAACTTTGCCGCCAGCTGACGAATACCCCAGCCCCGGTGCGCCCACTGCTTAACAGCGACGGGGCGCTCAAATATCAAGCGGAGGACCGGGCGAAGGTCTTCGCCGAGCACCTGGAGCGTCAGTTCCAACCGAACCCGACCAGCGACCTCGAACATGTCGCAGCAGTCGAGCAACACCTGGAGGCCTACTTCGCGACGCCGATAGCTCCCGAAGAGGACCCCATCTTCTTCTCGCCTGGCGCAGTCAGACGCGCCATCCTGAACACGAAGCCTCGTAAGGCCCCTGGTGCTGACGGTATCACCAATACAGTGCTGCGCCACCTGCCGTACCGAATGGTTGCGGCCCTGGCGCGCCTGTTTACGGCGATACTGCGCACGGGGGCTTTTCCCGCTGCGTGGAAGGAGGGCCGCGTCATCATGCTGCCCAAGGCGGGAAAGAACATACTGAAGCCGGAGAGCTATCGGCCGATCACCTTACTGCCGACAGTCTCCAAGGTGTTCGAAGCACTCCTGCTGCGACATCTCCAGCCTCACATTTCGCCGCGCCCAGAGCAATTCGGGTTCCGGGCGGAACATAGCACGACGCTCCAGCTGTCGAGGGTACTGCACCTTCTCGCAGCTGCAGCAAATAAGAAGGAGTACGCAGTGACAGTATTCCTCGACATGGAGAAGGCCTTCGACCGCGTGTGGCACGACGGCCTTATATACAAGTTGTCCACGTCGGACGCGCCCCGTCGCGTTGTTAGGGTGGTCTCTGACTTTCTCTCCCACAGGACTTTCCGAGTGGTGGTGGACGGCGCGCTATCAAGCGCCCGCCCGGTGTCGGCGGGCGTACCACAGGGTAGCTGCGTATCGCCTGCGTGTTACTCGCGATACACGGACGACATCCCCACTACGGAGGTAGCGACGCTCGCGCTGTATGCCGACGACGCCGCGTACATCACCACTTCGCTGAATGCGAAGTACGCGGCGGTCAAAATGCAGCGCGCCCTCGACCTCCTCCCCGACTGGCTGTCTAAGTGGCGGCTGTCGGTGAACGTGGGTAAGACGCAGGCGATGGTCTCCGGGTCCGCGCGTCTACCACCACCCCTGAGGCTTCAAGGAGCCGACATCGAGTGGTCGCCCCGGGTCAAATACCTGGGTGTCACCATCGATCGTCGGCTCACCATGGGGCCACACGTCCGCAAGGTCGCCGCACAAGGTAGGGTCGCCCGCAACCTGCTCAGACCAGTGCTCTCGTCCCGCCTCCCGCATCGGGTCAAGTTGGGCGTGTACAAGTTGTACGTGCGCCCAATCTTGACCTATGCCGCCCCAGCATGGTTCGCCCTCACGAGCGAATCCAGCAGGAAGTTGCTCCGCGCGCAGCAAAACCTTGCGCTGCGGACAATCGTCGACGCGCCCCGCTTCGTGAGGAACGACGTGCTCCACCGCGACCTCGGGATTGAGAGCCTGGACAAGTTTGTGGGCCGCCTGGCGAAGGGGATGTTCGCGCGTGCCGACGCGTCTGCCTGGCCTCATGTCAAGCAGATCGCGCCCTGGCATACGCGCCCCCCGGACGCTAGGCCCCTGCCCCGCGACCTGTTGCGGACGATGACCCCATCGCCAGTACCGGATTGACCTTCCGAGTGAGCCGCTCCCGGCTACACGCGGCTCACTTGTGACAGCAACACTTCCACTACAAATACATACGCTGTCACGTGGTGCGTGCTAGGATAATTTAGGCGTATCACGTGGCAAACCCCAGACATGCATCACTATACATGCACCAAGTACACACGCGAAGACGCAGCGCGGGCGCGCGAATTCGCATAGACACCGGGTGGCGCCACACAGTACAATGCCACCCACACACCCATGACACGGTCCCCCTAACCCACGCAGGCTCGGCTAGCTCTGAAAGTGTGATGGGCGGGGGCCACTCACCCTTCTGTAGGAACGTCGAGTCCGTACCTCTGTCGCTGGTCGCCTTCTGCTGGGCTTCTCCCATGTAGATGGGGGTTCAACCTGGTAGGGGTTGACCGCCGGGGTACGGTGAAGAAAGCGGCGCTGACTAGCAGCGTCGTGGCGTGCCTACAGACACAAATATAGCATCTACACACAGGGGCGCGAGGCGCCCCTTCATCCTAGGCCGTGTGAGGCCCACGCAATGAGGGGCCCGTATTTACGGGCCAACGTGCTGCATCCGCGGACAGGGGGCTATGCCCCGGAGCCGCATGCCACGCCCCCTAGGGGGCGTAGCGACATCTCGACCCATCACGGGACTTTCTCGCCAACAGAACATTTAGGGTGGTGGTCGACGGAGCGCTATGCAGCGCCCGCCCGGTGCGTGCCGGTGTGCCGCAGGGAAGATGCGTATCGCCGGCGTGTTACTCACGTTACACCGACGACATTCCCACAACTCCAGACGCGATGCTCGCGCTGTACGCTGACGACGCCGCGTACATCACCACCTCGCTTAACGCGAAGCACGCGGCGTTGAAAATGCAGCGCGCGCTAGATCTCCTCCCCGAGTGGCTGTCCAAGTGGCGGCTATCGGTTAACGTGGGTAAGACGCAGGCGCTGGCCACCGGCGCCAGGGCCCTCCCGCCACCCTTGAAGCTGCAGGGAGCCGATGTCGAGTGGTCGCCCCAGGTCAAGTACTTGGGGGTCGCCATCGACCGTCGGCTCACAATGGGGACACACGTCCGCGCGGTCGTCGCTAGAGGCAAGGTCGCCCGCTGCCTCCTACGACCAGTGCTCTCATCCCGCATCCCGGCGCGCGTCAAGTTGGGCGTGTACAAGATGTACGTGCGCCCAATATTGACGTACGCCGCCCCCGCCTGGTTCGCCCTCACGAGCGAGACGAACCGGAAGATGCTCCGCGCGCAGCAGAACCAAGCGCTGCGGACCATAGTTGCTGCCCCTCGCTACGTGAGGAACGATGTTATTCAGCGGGACCTCGGGATAGAGGGCCTGGACGTCTTCGTGCAGCGCCTCGCGAAGGTCATGTTCGCGCGTGCCGACGCATCTGATTGGCCCCATGTCAAACAGATCGCGCCCTGGCACGCGCGGCCACCTGAGGCGAGGAGACCTCTGCCCCGCGACCTGGTCGCGGACGACTGACCCCATTCACCGGACTGGACTTCCGAGTGAGTCGCTCTCAGTTTACACGCGGCTCACTTGCGACAAACACACTCCACAACATTACATACACCTGCTGCGTGGCGCGTGCTAGGATAATTAAGGCGTGTCACGTAGTAAACACCAGACACTCACCTCTACACAGGCACTAAAAACACATGCGAAGACGCAGCGCGGGCGTGCGCGTTTTTCGCATAGACACCGGGTGGCGTCACACAGTACAATGCCACCCACACACCCACAACACGGTCCCCCTAACCCACGCAGGCTCGGCTAGCTCTGAAAGTGTGATGGGCGGGGGCCACTCACCCTTCTGTAGGAACGTCGAGTCCGTACCTCTGTCGCTGGTCGCCTTCTGCTGGGCTTCACCCATGTAGATGGGGGTTCCACCTGGTAGGGGTTGACCGCCGGGGTACGGTGAAGAAAGCGGCGCTGAATAGCAGCGTCGTGGCGTGCCTGCAGACACAAAGATAGCAATCATTCACAGGGTGCAGGGGCGCGACAGTCGCGCCCCATCATCTCTAGGCCGTGCTAGGCCAATATAATGACGGACCCGTATTTACGGGTCGAGGTGTTGCTGCCGCGGGAAAGGGGCTACGCCCCGTTACCGCTAGTCACACCCCCCTGACCGGGGTGTAGTGACAGCCATTGAGACCCATCACGGACCAACCGCGGCTAGCGTAGCTTAACCTGATCGATCGACCAGTGCGGCTGTTATTACTTAGCCACGAGCCCCTCATGCGCATGCCTTACAATATTATTCACACAGTCCTAAGAGTATGTTGCAAGTAGGTATCTAGATACCAAACCCTATCGTAGTGTATCAGATACTTTCATAATCAGCCTATAATGTTCTCACTGCTGGGACACATGCCTCCTCTCGCTGAGAGGGAGTGGGCTGTAATCCACCACGCGGGGCCAGTGCGAGTTGGTAGATGTCGAATTTTTGGTTCTAGGAAATGCCGGTTTCCTCACGACGTTTTCCTTCACCGTTTTGAGAGCAGTGGTGATGAAACAATTTACACAAAGTAAAGCGCCTGTCTGGGTTCGAACCTACGACCTACAACTCGTAAGTCGTGGCCGTTACCACAGGGCCCACCACTGCTGTTCAGATACCTTTCATCTATCAATCTATATATATAAATAAAAAGAGAAGTCCTGACTGACTGATTGACTGACTCATCAACGCTCAGCCCAAACCCTTGGACATAGAAAGCTGAAATTTTGCACAGAGGCTCCCTTCATAATGTAGACAAGGAATAAGGCAGGAGTTCCCGGTAGGACATTCCCGTGGGATATTTTCCGATATACACGCTGGCAAAAGCTAGTAGAGAATATTATCCCCGAATCAGCTAGTTTCACAACAGAAGCTAGACATACGCACACACGCCCATCTAATATTCATGATACGGGGTTTATTATCGAATGTTTTATGTACGTATTGCCATGATCACGACAGGCGTCCACAACAGGTTCACGCCCGACATGTCAGATACAGGCCGTTTTTGTGTTATAGGTAGTTCAATCGACGACTGACAAAGATCCACGAAAGACAGCCAGGACCAACGGCTTAACGTGCTTTCCGAGGCACGGAGGAGTCTCGGTATGTAAAGATGGTCACCCATCCACTGACCAACCCAGCAAGCGCAGCTTAACCTGATGGATCGACGAGTGCGGCTGTTATCACTTAGCCACGAGCTCCTCCTTGTGGTATAGGTAGTATCGGGGAATAAATAACATATGACTTTGTAAAATTTCTTGTTCCTCCGACTCACCCGTCGCATCGCATCAGTTGCCCACCACGCTATTACTTCGTTTTCGCATAGCCTTCTTTCTGACTTTTTTTCGTTTTACTCGGTTTCTAAAAGTCGTAGCGTGATGTTAAATAGCCTATAGCCTTCCTCAAGAATTGGGCTATCAAATGTAAAAAGAATTTTTCAAATCCGATTGGTGGTTCCAGTGATTTGCGCGTTCAAACAAACAGTTCAGCTTTATTATTAGTATATAGATCTAGATTCCAGCTTTGTATCTGGGATAGCTTGCCTTCCTTTGATGCCACTGTCATAGCGTCTGGCAGAGCGTCCGATCTGCACCAAGTGCAAAGATGAAGAAGAAGAAGAACAGATAGAAAACCGACTATCCGACGACTAAAAAAAACACGAAGTTTGCCAAGGGAAGTTGTAAAACGAACGAACGAACGTTGTTGTACGTCGATTCTGTAAAATTCAAACAACAACTCGCAAATACTACTTAATCTGTGAACTCGCATCTCACATCGCTATTCACTCTCACTTCGCATCACTTGTTTTTTATTTATTTGACATTTTGAATCAGTTCGAGTGTGAAGTGAACGTCGAAGTGTCAGGGAATTAATAACCTTACTGAATGTTTCTTTTGCTGATATGGTAAAGATGAACAAAAATAATTACTTGCGCCCCAGTAATCTCAGCTCTATCGCAATTTATCCTGATGATAAATTAAAGACTAGTGACGACACTAAATCTCTTGTCCAGAAAATTATATGCCCAGAACAAATGAAACTGCACGTTAGAGGATTGCGTAAAACCAAAAACGGAGGAGTTATTATCAGCACCGAAACAAAGGATGACATAGAAAAACTACGAAACTCATCACAGCTAAGTAGTTCTGGCCTGAAAGTGGAAGAGCCCCATAAGAGAAGACCAAGAATTATAGTGATAGGAGTACCCACAGCCCTTACTGACCAAGAAGTCTTTGACTACATATATAAACAAAACCTATCCGACAAGATGCCTAATTTGACTCGTGACTCTTTCCTGGCCTCTTTAAAATTAAGTCACAAGTCGGGTAAAAAAGAAGGACCTACGTGCAATTTTATTTTAGAAGTACCTGCCAACATAAGAAAAGCCCTTATTAACCAGGATCGAGTATTTATAAATTGGACATCCTGCCTAGTTAGGGACTTCACACTTGTGACGAGGTGCTTTAAATGCCAACAGTACGGCCATGCTGCAAGGACCTGTCGGGAGGCTACCCACACGTGTGGACATTGTGGACAACAAGGTCACCAGTCAAATGATTGTACTAAGAGTGCTGAACCATCACAGTGTGCAACTTGTTTGCGATTCAAAAAACCCTGCAACCACAAAACAGGTGATCTGGAATGCCCGGCAAGGAAAATTGCTGAAAGCAGGTACATTAACTCTATAGATTATAATGAAGGCGCCTAAGAGCGCCGCCCCTACTCTTTTATATCTGCATTAATCAATAAGTAGTTTTTAATTTATACATTTTTAATTTTATACTAGGAGTTTAAAGTAAATAAGATTATGGATAAGTTACTTACTGATTTTGATGTAGTCTCCCTATCAGTGGCAAAATCATGCAAGATTGAAAAAGTTAAGCAATATCTCCCTGATCCCTCTAAATCGCTTACTATTCTTACGCAAAATATTCGCAGTATAAATAAAAACATGGACAACCTACACATTCTGTTGAAACGTCTGAATTTTGAGTGTGACATTATTGTACTGACAGAATGTTGGCTATCTAAATGTCAACAGAACCTTCCATCTCTGTCAGGTTACCAAATGTTCAGTAGTAAAACCGTTCATAATCAAAATGACGGTGTAGTTGTTTATGCCAAACAAAGTTTAAACATATCGGTAGAAGAACCTCCCATACAAGATTGTAGCAGATTATTACTAACCCAGCAAGCGCAGCTTAACCTGATGGATCGACGAGTGCGGCTGTTATCACTTAGCCACGAGCTCCTCCTTGTGGTATAGGTAGTATCGGGGAATAAATAACATATGACTTTGTAAAATTTCTTGTTCCTCCGACTCACCCGTCGCATCGCATCAGTTGCCCACCACGCTATTACTTCGTTTTCGCATAGCCTTCTTTCTGACTTTTTTTCGTTTTACTCGGTTTCTAAAAGTCGTAGCGTGATGTTAAATAGCCTATAGCCTTCCTCAAGAATTGGGCTATCAAATGTAAAAAGAATTTTTCAAATCCGATTGGTGGTTCCAGTGATTTGCGCGTTCAAACAAACAGTTCAGCTTTATTATTAGTATATAGATCTAGATTCCAGCTTTGTATCTGGGATAGCTTGCCTTCCTTTGATGCCACTGTCATAGCGTCTGGCAGAGCGTCCGATCTGCACCAAGTGCAAAGATGAAGAAGAAGAAGAACAGATAGAAAACCGACTATCCGACGACTAAAAAAAACACGAAGTTTGCCAAGGGAAGTTGTAAAACGAACGAACGAACGTTGTTGTACGTCGATTCTGTAAAATTCAAACAACAACTCGCAAATACTACTTAATCTGTGAACTCGCATCTCACATCGCTATTCACTCTCACTTCGCATCACTTGTTTTTTATTTATTTGACATTTTGAATCAGTTCGAGTGTGAAGTGAACGTCGAAGTGTCAGGGAATTAATAACCTTACTGAATGCCACTTCTTACGTCATCTCATACTTTTATCTGTCAAAATCTTACGGTCAATTTAGTTCAACTCGCTGACACGCTTGCAAGGGTAGCGCTAGTGTAAATTCGAATTATCAACCAAGTTTTTAGAATGCCAATCAAGAAACTCACAGCGGATTCAGATTCGAAGTTTAGAATGAGGTCTGGCTCAGGGACAGAATCACATGGCTGTATTTGATGTTTGCTGGAAACAATATTTATAAAAAAAAAACCGGCCAAGTGCGAGACGGACTCGCACACAAAGGGTTCCGTACCATATTATAATGTTTAACAATCGCAAAGATAACTTTGTATTTCATAATGATACTGTGAATTACAAGGTTATTTTTTGCAGTTGCAGAAAATCGACTATATTTAAAAAAAATACCTTATGAATCGCCGTTTTTAGTATTTGTTGATGAAATACAGTATAAGGTACATTATAATAGAGCTCGTACAAAAATGGTATAAAATTGTCAACTTTTACGGCCCCCTATTTCTTCACTTTAGAAGATAAAAAAATAAAAGTATCTTTGTACTCTACTCGATGGATAACACCCCACACACAGGTTAATTTTTTTTTTTAACCGACTTCTAAAAAAGGAGGAGGTTCTCAATTCGGAAGTTTGTATTTTTTTTTTTTTTTATGTTTGTTCGCGCATAACTCCGTCGCTTGTCAACCGATTTGAAAAAATTTTTTTTTTTTTTGGAAAGGGTATACTTCCCAAATGGTCCCATTTTTGTCAAAATCCAGTTCTGATGATGAGATCCTGGAGAAATCGAAGGAACTCTTCAAATATTATAGGCACACCTATAGCGATTTGGGCATTTTTTATAGTAGCTCGTGCATTTGCTCTCGAAAAGCACCACTTGGTGAAGTGGAACTGATGATGAAGACCACAGATGGCTACCGGAACTACTCAATTATAAATATTTCACGGGTTGCGATTCGATTACTTTAATATGGTTGCTAAACAATTTCCGCTCGTCACACAATGCGTGTGGTGAGTGGTTGTTAAGGAGTTCTCCTGGTTCTTACCAGCAGAACTCCTCAACAATTAACGTCCCAGCATCGGGAAAAGCAATATTTTGTAACATGTGATGAGCAATTGACATTAGACTATTGTAACTTATACAAATTATAAACAGACCCACTAAAAAGCGAGAAATAAAAACTTTTTAGCAAAAAAAAAACCGACTTCCAAAAATCACTACAAAGTGAAAAATAACTTTGATTTCGGAAGTCGGTGGCAAAAAAAAAGAAAGTAAATAAAAAACGAAAGACACCGACTTCCGAAATCAAAGTTATTTTTCACTTTGTAGTGATTTTTGGAAGTCGGTTTTTTTTTTTTCAAAATGAAAAGTTTTGTATGGGGACCGCCCCCTTCAATTTTAACTTTACCTACTTTATTTTTATTATTTATTGTTATAGTCGTAATAGAAATACACAATCTGTGAAAATTTTAACTGTCTATTAAGGTTCGTGAGATACAGCCCTGTGACAAACGGACAGACGGACGGACGGGCAGCGGAGGCTTAGTAAGTTTGTACGCACAATATTGAGATACTAGCTAGACTGCCCGCGGCTTCGCCCGCGTGGTTGTCTGATTTCATGGGTTTTAATTTTCTTATTATTGTTTATTTTACATCAAAAGTATAAATACTGAGTTTCAAGTTAATCGGACTGCGCTTTAAAATTCTTGCATACAAACTTTAACTTCCCTAAACCCCATTTGAGGGGTAGTTTTGAAAAACTAATAATGACAAACTTTATTACTTACATAAGCAAGTATTTGTGCTAAGTTTCAAGTTCATTAACCAAATTAATAAGATTTTTCATGTAAACTGTATCCCTGTTTCCACGCCCACAGGGATAGAATTTAAAAAATCGTCTGGGATGTTTCCATAACTTATCTCAAACATTATTTACACCAATTTTCAAGTTAATCAATACCCAATAAAATCCTCCGCTGTAAAATTTAGTACCCCTTTTCACCCCTTAGGGGTAGATTTTTGGAAAACCCTGATTCACGTTAGTTAGTCTTCATTTTTGGTCTAAAGTTTGTACAAAATCTGAGTTTTGAGTAAATCGGACCGCGTGTTCCAAAATTCCTCTATAAAAACTTTGACACCCACCAATACCGTCTTCTGGGGTCGCGGGATGTTCGAAAGAGATACCGTGGCCCTGCCATAGGCAACTGAAGGAACACGGGTGGGTTTTAGTCAGTAAAAGTATGACACGCCCTTCCGCTCCACCCAGAGAACGAGAAGTCATTTGATGATTTCCCATCCACAAAAAAGGGGGTAGTTTAGCAAAACTAAAACTGATTAATTTTATAATTAACTTAGATGAATATTCGTGCTAAGTTTCAAGTCTAATAACTCAAGAGATAAGATTTTTCATACAAACTTTCATCCCCTATTTTATTCCCTTAGGGATGGAATTTCCAAAAATTCTTCCTTAATGGATGTTTAGACTATATAAGGTTTATATGTTCAAAATTTCATGTCTCTAGGACCAGTGGTTTGGACTGTGCGTTGATTATTATCAGTCAATGTGTCAGTCAGGACTTTGAATTTTACATATAGAGATTTACAAGACCATAAACTTCTTATAGGTTTTCCTGTAATCTATAGGTATAGAACTATTTTCTGTATTTTTTTCAAAATTTTAGGCTCAGTAGTTTCGGAGATAAGGGGGGAATGGTAAATTTTCGTCTATTTTCTTAAATAACTTCAAAACAATTTATTTTAAAATTATAAAGAAAATATGTTTGAGACCCTCACAGTAAGACCTTTCATTTGATATGTCACACGGTACAGTTTGCAAAACTTTTTTTTTAATTGTATTTATTTTCCCCCACAAAGGGACCCCTATATTCAAAATTCATTTATTTACGTTACATGTCCGTGTTTGGGTTACCAAAGTACATATGTGTACCAAGTTTCAACTTAATCGGTTTATTAGATTCGGAGCAAATTGGCTGTGACAGACGGACAGACGGACAGACAGACAGACACACGAGTGATCCTATAAGGGTTCCGTTTTTTCCTTTTGAGGTACGGAACCCTAAAAATATAAATATTATAGCAACTGTATCTCCACTTACACTGATGACTTATATAAGTAGGTACTTAATATATCCTATGACACTCGGCAATACTAGGCTATAGCTTCCCATTATTGAATTAATTTACGGAATCACATCAGTAGGTAGTTCCGAAGATTACCCCATACATACAAACTCACAAATTTTACCTCTTTACAGTATAAAGAGTGTAAGTGTAAACAGTGGCAACCTTTGAAGGGGTCATTGTACCAATCATTATGAACAACTTTTACTATGGGACCAAACCTGAAATCGCAACAAAAAAAATCAGCTGTTCCATACATTTTGACGAATTATGTGAACATAAGTGTACTGAACAGCTGATTTTTTTTCGCGATTTCAGGTTTGGTCCAATAGTAAAAGTTGTTCATAATGATGAGTACAATAACTCCTTAAAAGATTGCTACTATTTACACTTACACTCTGTATATAGAATATATATTATGTACTAGCTTCTGCCCGCGACTTCGTCCGCGTTAAATTTCTTGTACCCCCCACCCACCAACCCCGACGCATCGCATCGCAATGCCTGCCCGTGCTATTACTTCGCGCTCGGCTCCTAAGGGCCCTAGCGTGATGTTAAATAGACTATATCCTTCCGCATCGCCTGCATGCGCTATTACTTCGCGCTCGGCTCCTACGGGCTCTAGCGTGATGTTAAATATACTATATCCTTCCCCATCGCGTGCCCGCGCTATTACTTCGCGCTCGGCTCCTAAGGGCCCTAGCGTGATATTAAATAGCCTATATCCTTCCGCATCGCCTGCCCGCGCTATTACTTCGCGCTTGGCTCCTAAGGGGCCTAGCGTGATGTTAAATAGCCTATATCCTTCCGCATCGCCTGCCCGCGCTATTACTTCGCGCTTGGCTCCTAAGGGGCCTAGCGTGATGTTAAATAGCCTATATCCTTCCGCATCGCCTGCCCGCGCTATTACTTCGCGCTCGGCTCCTAAGGGCCCTAGCGTGATATTAAATAGCCTATATCCTTCCGCATCGCCTGCCCGCGCTATTACTTCGCGCTTGGCTCCTAAGGGGCCTAGCGTGATGTTAAATAGCCTATATCCTTCCGCATCGCCTGCCCGCGCTATTAATTCGCGCTCGGCTCCTAAGGGCCCTAGCGTGATGTTAAATAGCCTATAGCCCTCCTCAAGAACTGGGTTATAAAATGCAAAAAGATTTTTTCAAATCCGACTGGGGTAGTTCCAGAGATAGCGCGTTCAAACAAACTAACAAAAAAAACCAGTCAAGAGCGAGTCCGACTCACGCACCGAGGGTTCCGTTCCGATTTCTGAAAAAGTGTGCTATTTAGAGACATCGTTTTTTTTTCCTGTTATCTTTACATAAACTTGCATCACATAGAATAATTTCAGATTTTTCTCTTTGCAAACTTCGGAGATAAGGGGGGGGAACGGTATTATTTTACATTTTTCATCAAAAGTCGAACACTGTGCGGCCTAAAAAACAATAAAAACATGTTTGAGAATGCGCAAACAGCGCTCTTTCATATGATACCCCACATGACCAAGTAGCCCAACTTTGAATTTTTAAGACCCCCTTTCAGCCCATGTTGCAAAAAAAATACATATCGTTTTATTTGTTTCTTATTTGCAAAATAGTTGGGTAAATATTATCTAAAACTGTTCCAAATTTCAAGTTGATAGCATTAGTAGTTCTTGAGATATCCAGCTGTGACAGACAGACAGACAGACTGAGTCACACCATAAGGGTTCCTTTTTTACCATTTTGGTACGGAACCCTAAAAACAAACTCTTCCGCTGTATTCCACCGACATTTTGCACAACGCCATCTATGGGTAAATTGATAAAACGTCCGCTCTAAACATGTTTGCTCAAGAGGAACCGGTATGAATTAAAGTTATTTTGCGTTTTAGTAATTTTATATTATCTCCGAAACTGTATGACCAATTGCCATACTGTAAAGGCCAAATCTTATCTCCATGATGTCCTTGTGATCATAAAATATCTTATTTTGATAAGGATTAATGTTTTGTTGTTTAAATAATCATCCAAACGTAAGTATGTCTAAAAAATACTTTTTTAAAACAATAAAAGATGTATAAAAGATAAAATATAAAAGATAGAAATATGGTGTCGCGGATTTTTTTGTGGAATTATTTAAGACGGACCAGACTGCCATACATTGTTATCAATTATAAACAACCGTTTAGGCAGCGCATGCAAAAAAGTCTGTTTAAAGAGGTATTTCTTTCCGACTTGTTAGACAAAACTTGTGATAGCTCGGCTAATATGCATGATATAAATATAATTTATAGCCTATAGCACTCAGGAATAATGTAGCTTTCTACCAGTGAAAAAATTTTTAGAATTGGATCATTAGTTCCGGAGATTACCCCCTACATACAAACTTACGAACTTACAAACTTACATACAAATTTTACCTCTTTATAATATTAGTATAGATGTAGATAAATACTCATCTCGGTACTTACTTACCCCTAATGTTATTCAATGATAGATACAAGAGTTTTTGGGGGTACCGTTATAACTCGCTAATAAATTGCCGCAACCGTACGTCTCCGTGAAGCTAAAAGTATCGGCATTATTAGATTGCCAAGCTAAATTTCAGTGTCTACGTCTGAAAGGCGTACCGCAGTAAGTAGTACCACAGAATAAATAATAGTACTGTAGTACCTACACAATTAGGCTCCCTACCTAGAAAAATGAACCCCGAATTGTCAGGCGGTAGGTAAGCGATGAGGTTAGAAACTGAAGATATGTTCAAATTCAAATTCAAATTCATTTATTGTTTGCTACAGGTTGAAAAGCAGTTCTTACCATTACAAATATCGATCGCTGTAACATACCCATAGGGTGTACAATATCTAATAATCATTCAGAATCTAATTTATCATTATTTATGTCAAAGTACATTTAATTAATATTATTACTAATGCAAGAATACATTTTAAATAACTAATTAACACTATCCCTCATGTCAAAATACCTTAAAATTAATTAATAATAACATTCATGCAAAAATATCAAAATACACTTGGTCAAATTTCAATTTAATATGTCACATACTTTATGTCAATGTATTTTATCATTTAAAAAGTCATTGATCGAGTAGTATGCTTTGCTTATTAAGAATTCTTTGAGTTTAGCTTTAAAATTATTCAGTTTTTCAATGCTTTTTATACAATTTGGTAGTCTGTTATAAATTTTTACGCCTATACCAAATATACTCTGTTTAAATTTAACTGTCCTACATTTAATAATACTCAATTCATTTTTAAGTCGTGCACTTTTTAATGTTTTATAATTGCTAATATCGCGTTTTATCATCATCGCAGCCTCATAAATATATATTGACGGGAGAGTTAAGATTTTCAACCTAGTAAACACTGTTCTACATGTATCAGTTTGTTTAAGTCCACATATACTTCTAATACATTTTTTTTGCGCTTTAAACGCATATTCCCTGTTGGGAGAATTACCCCAAAAAAGAACCCCATATTTCAGTATAGAACCCACATATGCATGGTAAGCGCTAAGTAATGCACTTTCGTGTACAACTTTTCGTAGCCTGTAAAGTGCATAAGAGGACTGATGCAATTTTTTGCAGACATTATCAACTTGCAATTTCCAGTTCAGCCCAGAGTCAACGTGAATGCCTAGAAATTTTGTGTTTTTAACTTCTTTCAATGTTTCGTTTTTATAGTTAATGTGAATTTTTGTTGTTTTTGAGTTTTTATTATTGAAAGTCATGTAGCTTGTCTTTTCTATATTTATTTTTAGTTTGTTTACATTTAACCAGTTTATGATATCACTAAGAGATTTGTTAACATTTGCTTCATAGTTCTCTTTCTCATCTTGTTGGCCCTTAGTAAAAATAGCTGTGCTATCATCTGCAAACAGTATTAGTTCCTGTTTAATGGATTTTGGTAAATCGTTTATGTAAATTATGAACAAAAGTGGTCCCAGTATACTTCCCTGGGGCACTCCCTGTTGAATATGTCTGGGTTTCGACTTATATGTTTGTTCATAATTTGTGCCGTTTGTTATTCTAGTAATTTGTGTTACTTGTAATCTGCTTGCTAAATATGATTTTAAAAGATTTAATGCAACACCTCTTACCCCATATTTTTCTAATTTATTAAGTAGTATTTGATGGTCCACGTGATCGAATGCCTTTGTCATGTCCATGTAGATCGCAGTTATCTGTTGTTTTTTATCAAGACCCGTCATTACTTGTTTTAAAAATTTAAATAGAGCTGTACTAGTAGATCTACCCTTACGAAACCCGAATTGCTCATTAGCAAATATTTTATTATTTTCAAAGTAATTGTACAAGTTATTATAGATTACCTTTTCAAAAATTTTTGCAATAACTGGTATTAATGCAATTGGCCTGTAAAATTTCATCTCTTTTCGGTCTTCTTTTTTGAATACGGGAGTTACGAGTGTTAATTTCAATTTTGATGGAAACACCCCTTGTTCAAGGGACAGGTTTATTATGTGGCTGAGTACTGGAGCAATGAGATGCGATACTTTTTTGATTATGTTTACGTTTATGTCATCGTAACCTGTACTGTTCGTATTTTTAAGCATTTTTATAATCTGGTCAATATCTTGTGCATTAGTTGGGTTCATAAAAATAGAATTTGGATTATTATATGTCAGTGCTTTAAGAGCTGTACTATAGTCATTGGGTGTTGATTTTATATCGTCAATAAAGTAGTTGTTAAAAGCTTGAGCTATGTCTGTCGGTTTGGTTACTAATTTGTCCTTAACTTTTATTTGGTTTATTTCTTCTTTAGGTGTTACTGTCTTGCTATCATTTATAATTTTCCATATTGCTTTACTTTTGTTAGCAGTTGAATTAATATAATAGTTGTTTTGAGATTTTTGAGTCATTTTAATAATAGTTTTTAGTCTTGCCGCGTATTCTTTAAAGTTTAATTTGTCTTTTGGATTTGATGACAGTCGATACTTCCAAAGTAAATATCGTTTCCTTTTAGAGCAAAACCTTATTCCTTTACTTAGCCATTTAGGCCTCTTAGCAATTGTTATTTTAACTCGTATTATAGGAAAACATAAATCATAAAATAATTTGAATAGATCATAAAAAGTATTGTACGAGTTTTCAGGATCATTACTTGAAAAGCATTCTGTAAAACTAAGGCTCTCAATGCAACTTATAAATTTAGAAATATTATCCTCACAGTAATCACGTTTATATTTAAACCAGTGTGTTATGGTGTAGCTTTTCTTCACGGGGCATCTTAACAATTGTGCTGTATGATCAGAAAGCGAAAGTTCCACAACTGTGGATTTTGCTCCTCTATATTGTCAATGCATGTCATGCTACTTAACCTAGTCGGTGTTGTGCACATAGACGTATAAAAAAAACCGGTCAAGAGCGAGTCGGACTCGCGCACCGAGGGTTCCGTTCCGATTTCTGAAAGAAGTGTGCTATTTAGAGACATTGTTTTATTTTTCTGTAATATTTACATAAACTTCTATCACATAGAATAATTTCAGATTTTTCTTTTTGCAAACTTCGGAAATAAGGGGGGGAACGGTATTTTTTTTTTTTCATTTTTCATCAAAAGTCAAAAACTATGCGGCCTAAACAAAAATAAAAAATTGTTTGAGAATGTGCAATCAGCGCTCTTTCATATGATACCCCACATTCTCTAGTAGCCCCACTTTGAATTTTGAAGCCCCCCCTTTCTGTCCCTGTTAAAAAAAAACAAATATTTTTACTTCTTTCTTATTTGCAAAATAGTTGGGCAAACGTCATCCAAAACTGTACAAAATTTCAAATTAAATAAATATAAATAAATAAATATTTTTGGACATTTCACACAACGCCATCTAGTCCCAAGCTAAGCAACCTAATGCTTGTGTTATGGTAACGAGATGGCTGATAAACTACTTATATACAATTTTTTTTTTTTTTGTAAATACAGTCAAACCTGGATAAGCGAGAGTTCAAGGGAGCAGAATCTGTTTCTCGCTTATAGAGGTTTCTCACTAACCCGAGTTTCTCGCTAATGCAGGTATGGGTAGCGCTTCACTCTCTTATAGAGGTACGCAGCATAACAATACGCAGCATAACAACGTTATTTAGTTCCACGAAATAGAATAGGTACAATATTGACGAGAAAACAATACAAAAACAATGGTAGGAAGTTCCACGAAAGTTAAGAATGAGTCATTAATAGCAGATGTTAAATTTGTAATTTGTTCATTTGTTACTGTATGTGTGTAGTTCCTCCTAAATAATATAAATAAATAAAGCTCGACTGTCGCTTATAGAGGTATAGATAAGTAGCAGTCTCACTTACGGAGGTCCATGAGGGAAAAACGACTCTCTCTTACAGAGGTTTCTGTTTCTCGCTAATAGAGGTTTTGGGAGCTTAAAATGACGGGTCCTAGCTATTACTCTCACTTATAGAGTTTTCTCACTTATCCAGTTCTCACTTACCCAGGTTTGACTGTACATACATATTATAGATAGAAAAACACCCAGACTCGAATTGATAGCATTAGTAGTTCTTGAGATATCCAGCTGTGACAGACAGACAGACTGAGTCACACCATAAGGGTTCCTTTTTTACCATTTTGGTACGGAACCCTGAAAAGGAGGACTCCGTGCCATTCATATCGAAAGTGAAGCACCGTACCGATCTATGTGTGCGTGATTTGAGTACCTGCAAAGACGCCGTCGCTCGTGTAACGTAATGGCGGCCGGTCGGCAAACTATGATGTAAATGTGTGCGTGAGGCGTGTTTGTACATAGTTACTGTGCTTCACTGTCGATATGCGTGGCGCGTAGTCGTCCTTTTTAGGGTTCCGTACCAAAATGGTAAAAAAGGAACCCTTATGGTGTGACTCAGTCTGTCTGTCTGTCTGTCTGTCTGTCAAAGCTGGATATCTCAAGATCTACTAATGCTATCAACTTGAAATTTAGAACAGTTTAGATGACGTTTACCCAACTATTTTGCAACAGGGACTGAGGGGGTCTTAAAAATTCAAAGTAGGGCTTCTAGGGCATGTGGGGTATCATATGAAAGAGCGCTGTTTGCACATTCTCAAACATTTTTTTTATTTTTTTTAGCCTGCATACTTTTCGACTTTAGATGAAAAATGTAAAAAAAAATACCATTCCCCCCCCTTATCTCCGAAGTTTGCAAAGAGAAAAATCTGAAATTATTCTATGTGATAGAAGTGTATTTAGAGATTACAGGAAAAATAAAACGATGTCTATAAATAGCAATTTTTTTCAGAAATCAGAACGGAACCCTCGGTGCGCGTATTCGACTCGCTCTTGACCGGTTTTTTTTATATGTCTAGTCTATGGTTGCGCATATATTATTGTTCTATGTGATAGAAGTGTATGTAAAGATTACAGGAAAAATAAAACGATGTCTATAAATAGCAATTTTTTTCAGAAATCAGAACGGAACCCTCGGTGCGCGAGTTCGACTCGCTCTTGACCGGTTTTTTTTTATATGTCTAGTCTATGGTTGTGCATATAATTATTGTGACTCTTGACATTTTACAATTTCGTCAACATCAGTCACAGTCATATAATCCACTCGCTGAGTAGCTGAGTAGGCACTTACGTTTAGATCCTAAGCTCCCTTTTGTCTATATTTTCCGTAGTTTTATTCTGAATCAGCTTTTTATTGGTAACTGGCTTTTGCCCGCGGCATCGAACGCATGGATGTCGGAAAATATCCCACGGTAACGTACTACCGGGGCTAAAAGTATCCTATTGCCAAATTGCTAATCCGTTCAGCCGTTTTTGCGTCAATCCGAAACATACATCTAGATAAACAGAGAAACAGACAAACGGCTACAAAAATTACCCTCCCGAGTCAGTCGGACAAAAATAACGTTATTTTTGCAGTGATAACACATCCTCTCTTATTTCTATGATCAGAACACATCCTTGACGCACACAGCATAATCTAAGCACACAGCACAGCCTAGACGTTAAGGCCTACAAAAACAATGAGAAATCGCACACACGCAGCTAAATTAAATTTTGAAGCGTACCCTTATAAAACATTTACGTTCGGGTGTGGTGTTTGTGATAAACGGAGTGAGTTTTGTAGGAATTTTGATGGAGGATTTTTGCAGCACCTGTGGCCTTAGTGCGAGTTTTTATACTTACTCGTATATATAATAGTAGTCTATGCTTACTCGATCGCGTTCACGTTAACGTTGACGTATGTCAATTCGTATGGAATAATTGTGTTTCCCATTATAGTCACCAGGCGGCGCTTATTCATTTTCAATACAAACTGACGTTTACGTTAACGCGAATGAAGGCCTCATTAGAGGGCAGGAGCAGTGGTAGCCCAGTGGTAACGGCCGCGACTTACCAGTTGTAGGTCGTAGGTTCGAACCCAGCCAGTCGCTTTATTTTGTGTACCTACCTAAATTATTTCATCACCACTGCTCTCAAACCGGTGAAGGAAAACATCGTGAGAAAACCGGCATGTCCTAGAACCAAAAATTCGAAGACATGATTGTGTGACATTTACCAACCCGCACTTGGCCAGCGTGGTGGATTACGGGCCACCCCCTCTCACCGAGAGAAGGCCTGTGTCCCAGCAGTGGGAACATTATAGGCTGATATGATTAAAAAAAACTAAAAAACCCGACTGCACTAAAAAAACTAAAACAAAAGCTAAAAACAGGCCCATTTTAAGTTTAATAAAAGTTGGGAGCAGGCGGGACCCGTTTGAGTTTGAAAATATAAAAATGGAATGAGTCCCGCCTGCTTCCAACTTTTATTAAAAAAATGGACTTGTTTTTAGCTTTTCAGTTTTAGTTTTACTGCAGTTGGGTTTTTTAGTTTTTTTTATTTCCAGCTTTTTAGTTTACAAATGTGAAAGATTTCGCAGATGATTTAGTTCTTGCAACGAGTTTTGGCCGTGAGGGTTTATTTAAAAGCTTTTTTGGATAAGTGCACAAATAGCCAAGCCTTCGAGGTCCTAACTCTGCTCAAAGCAATTTTTTTATCAAAATTCAATTTGTCACTTCAAATTAGGTACTTATAAACAAGTTGTATATATTTTTGTAATTACTTTTAAAACCCTTCATTTTGATACCCCACTCGATGGTATTAAGGACAAAAAAAAAATTTCGAACTCTACAATATGTCACCCTAAATCCGTCATTTTACTTTATTTATGATGTTAATGTAGCCAGGGACACTCGCGCCACCAAGACAAATCTAAAGACGTATAATTACCATTAATAAGTCTCGTCTTTCCGGTTCGTTCCGGACACACTCCATGATAATATGGTAAACATCTTCAATCATGTTGCATTCCACACAATTTGGTGACTCGACTTTACCCATTAGGAATGCAAATTTATTTAAGGGTATGTGTCCAGAGCGGAGTCGCAGAGCCGTTATTATTGTCTGCCTTCCCATATTGGCACTGTCTATCCATGTACTTTTAAAGACGTTCGGTTGTATAGTGGCATACCATATACCTTTACTGCGGCTCCTTTCATTGAAGTATTCTTGCCAGTTGTCATAACAAAGGTGTTTTAATCTAAAGTAAATGATGTAACCAATATTTTGTAACCATATTTTGATTTAAAAGAGTGTCCGTGGAGTTTCTTGCCCGTTCTTCTCCATAGATCTACGTTTTGGAATGGGCAACTAGCTTCAACTTTCTGACTTACCTACTGACCGACTCTTTGACAATTCAAAAGTGCCTGTAGTTGGTTTAATTGAAATAAATGCTTTGAGTTTTGAGTTTTTGAGTTTTAAAATTCGGTAGGAGTTACGAGGGAACAAAGAAACGGACATACATATATACATACAGGTCAAACACATACCCCCTCCTTTTGGGCTTCGCCGCAGTCGCATATTAAGAGGGCAAGACGTTTCTTTCCTTTTATGTCACCGAACCAACGGAGTAAGCTTATCGTACAGCAACAGCACCAATTGCGTTAACACTATCGATCGGAATCGGTTTCATTTTGACTGTTCAAAAACATTCATTGTTTTATTTATGGTGTTGAGAAGACAATTTTTTTTCAATTAATTTTGCTACAAAATGATTCAGATTCTGATCCATAGTGTGTTACGCAATTAGGGTGCAGGTCGCAGCTAGCAGCAGACCTTATATACCTAAAACCGGCCAAGTGCGTCGTTTCGTCTATTTTCTTAAATAACTTTAAAACTATTTATTTTAAAATTATAAAAAAAATATATTTGAGACCCTCATAGTAAGTGCTTTCATTTCATATGTCACACGGTACAGTTTGCAAAACCTTTTTTTTAATTTTCTTATTTCAAAATTCATTTATTTACTTTAGCCGTACATGTTAGGGTTACAGAAATCCACATATATACCAAACTCAATCGGTCCATTAGATTTGGAGCAAATTGTCTGTGACAGACGGACAAACGGACAGACAGACAGACAGACACACGATTGATCTTATAAGGGTTCCGTTTTTTCCTTTTGAGGTACAGAACCCTAAAAACGACCCAAACGAAACAGAAGCAAAACACTAATCGCTCCAGCTTATACATCACACCATAGGCAAACAAACCGAAGGAAAACCAATGTGTACAATAAGCTCCTATCTTAAGGACATTAGGTCGAAAATCGAACGCTCTCGACAACTCTAACGAGTATTTGATTTACCATTTATATTACGTTTTGTCCCAGTTCGATTCTATCACAAACACATTAATGAGTTCACTTCACGTCATTCTGTCTGAGTGACTTTATAGGAAATCTTGAAATTGTTCTCTTTGGGGAAGGCAATTTTTGTAATTCCAATTAGGCCCGTGTTCGTGGCAAACATGAAAACAAAAGGCGAGTAACATTTCAGAAACAGGTATTTTTGAGGTAAGTATAGGCACAGAGTAACAAAGCCAAAGTGGTTTATCTGGACAGTGACCTTAAGGAGGATGCGCTAAGGTAGCCCGCGAAATTGAAATTTTATTACGTTTTTTGCAATTTACAGGTCAGTGTCAGGTTGTATGTTGATTAAAATATGATTCGCGGCCGTAGCTAATAGGGCTTTACAGAATTATAATCATTAGAATCAGCAATACAACTCCATAAGTTAGAATTGACCTCAAATCTAACGATTTTATGAAATCATGAGGTTTGAGGTCAATTCTAACTTATGGAGTTGTATTGCTGATTCTAATGATTATAATTCCGTAAAGCCATGTTAGTTACAACCTCACACTGATCTACAAATTGCAAAAAACGTAAGAAATTTTGAATTTCGCGGGCTACCCTGGCGCTTTGGCCTTAAATTAATTAGGTACCTACGGGGCAGCTCGTTAGATAAATTCGTGTCCGTCTGTGCGTAACTGCCGCGCGCTCGAACTGTTACGCAACTGAGACTGACTGAGATTTCGATGCACGCCGCCGCGTCGTTTCGGCCGTTTTCCACGAAGATAAACTACTGTATCATTATTATACTGTGTAGCCCAGTCATAGTCGACACAAAAAATGCAAACATCGCAAACGCGCATGTAACTACGATTCTTTTAAATATTGTTAGGTCCACTGAGAGAAGTCTATACTTACCCAAGTTTGCAACACTGATAACCTTGTGCTACTCCCATGGTTCTGGAAAACATGGAAATTCTGGTTGTTGTTGCCGTAACTGTAACAGTAGGTAGGCTAGTTTTATTCAATGTGGCCTGCCGGATATCACGAAATCAAAATTTTCGCCCATCTTCAAAATTGGTTGGATACCCTTGATTTATGTCACACTAGTGCAAGTTTTTGCTCTCAAAAAAAACCGGTCAAGAGTCGGATTCGCGCTCCGCGGTTTCCGTTCCGATTTCTGAAAAAGTGTGCTATTTAGAGACATCGTTTTATTTTTCCTGTAATCTTTACATAAACTTCTATCACATAGAATAATTTCAGATTTTTCTCTATGCAAACTTCGGAGATAAGGGGGGGAACGGATTTTTTTATATTTTTTATCAAAAGTCGAAAATATGCGCCCTAAAATAAAATAGAAATAAAAAAAAATTCAAGAATGTGCAAACAGCGCTGTCTCATATGCCGTAATAGTAGCCTGATTTCAAATTTTGAAGACCTTTCAGTCCTTATTGCAAAAAAAAGTTGGTAGCATTAGTAGTTCTTGAGAGATCCAGCTGTGACAGACAGACAGACTGAGTCGCACCTTATGGGTTCCTTATTACCATTTTGGTACATAACCCTAAAAACGATCCTCGTAATTTAAACCAAACCCCAAACCAAATAGGTCCGGATAAAATTGGCACGGATCCCTCTTAATTCCGGATAATATAGTCCATCTCAACTTTAGATAAAACGGGGTTGTTGCTTATGTGTGACGCCATGTTTAATTAGTCATACCTACTTAAGCTCTTCACAGACTCTTTCCTAAACGCTTATCTAATGACACACTTGACATAAGTCTACGAATATTGCCATAGGATAAAAGTTACATTATATATTCGTGATTTGGGTGGGATGATAATTTACAAGGATATTTTACAATCCAGGCTTTAAACCAGCAACTGGAATTCCCCAGCCCCGAATCTGGATTTGTACCCGGTTGATGGCATTAGGCTCGCCCAGCGCCGTGCGAATATGATAAAACTGCGACCGGAGCAAAACCTGATTCTAGCGCCCTTACCTACACAAGATGATCTTTTAAACACTACAATTTTAGAACGAAGTACTTCAAGGCTGCGAAAGGGCGGGTGTAAGGCGGGCACAAGGCGTGTGCGTGGTGGCGCGTGTCGTCTGAACAAGGCCTTACGCGGATTGTATGGGAATAAAGTGGCAGAAATTGTGAGGTAAAAGGCCCCCGAGACGGTCAAACGGTTTACAGTAGGTACAGTAGTACTCAACTAATATGGCTTATCGATGTACCTGCGCAGAAGATGAATTTTCAAAGCGCGGGAAATGCTATTGACCAATCGGCACGCTCCACGCTTTTTCCTGTACCGCTATTGGTCGGTAGCTGCCGCCATGTTATCGCGCGCCGCTTGACAGCCGCCATACTTGCCAGTGAGACGGAACTAACAGCTGCAGTGTATTATGAACCTTATAGTAGTGATCTAAGGTTGATTGTAAGTTTTAAGTATTCTCGTTAATCTTCGGGGCCATACTTTCTTTTCTGTGCGAACGAAGATTCACGACGCGCCTTATTACTTGGGTACTACTGTACACAGCTAGTTTGAGAGGTTTGTCAAACATTCACGGGTTTGAAGTTTGTTTGATGAAATTTCATTATTTTTGTTGTTTGACGCGCCGCGCCGTTTGTTTGATCGTCTTCCGTTTGAACAATCACGGCTCTGTTGTTCTCTCATCCAATATATGTAATTTCTTATAATATATTTAATATCTTCCTTGTTCGAGGGCATTTCATTATTTATAAAAAAAAAAAAAAAAAAATGTGTTTATTATCTTAAATCTATACAATTAAGTTGCCGGGGTTTCCCAGAAAGTAATCCGAAGATACTTGTGATGGGATAAACCTCGCTCTTCCTTGATTGATTAACAATTGATTTGTTGTGCTAGTGAGGTATATAATTACACATTTTATAAAACTATTAAAAAGAGAAAATGAAAAATAAAAAATGAAAATCGTGATAATGGCAGTATGTGAAAACTAGAGTGTGTTTTGTATAAATGTGCGTTTGTGAATGTATATTTTGTGTGTATATGTGTGTGTGTATGAATGAATGAATGAATGAATTTATCTGCGTCACAAGTCTGATTACAGTGGTGTGGTTGGTTGGTAGGTAAGTATTCATAAATATATGTCGGAAATTATCCCACGGGAACCTTCTACCGGGATGAAAAGTATCCTATGTCTTAATCCAGGTTATAAACTATCTGTATACCAAATTTCATCCAAATCCGTTTAGCCGTTTTTGCGTGATTGAATAACAAACATCCAAACATACAAACTTGCACATTTATAATATTAGTCGTAGTCGTAGTCGTAGTAGTGGTTAGTAGTAGTAGTGTTAGTTTATTAGTAGTTAGTTAGTTAGTTAGTAGTATTAGTGTGAGATATATAATATATAGTAGGATAAAACGAGAAATTACAAAAATAAAAAACAGCAAATTATCAAAATATTTTATTCATTTCAATTCTATAAAAAGAAAATATATTTTTAACATTATAATACACTGTGATTTGACCTTAAAAACTAAATTATCACAGCAGAGCGAGATGTGTGATTACGTGCAAAATGCGTAACTTTGAAAGCGACGACAGAAAAGCTAGCAAGCATTGGCCTGTATACGGCATTGAGTGAGGCCTTAAATCGAAAAATATTTGGCCTGGACACGGCCTAGACTGAGGCCATAAATTGAAATAAGAGTATGTTTTGTCTTCTTTATTTACTGTCTTACAGATGAGGGCAAACACAAGCTTTAGCTTGGCATACTGTAATGGCCCCGAAAAAAACCTCAAATTGAAATTTTTAGGTTTTTAGCCAGTTAGATAAAAATTAAATCTGTAAATGTTTTATTCTTCTTCTAAGTTTTTATTATATTTTCAGTCTATTAACTAACATTGATAAATACTTTGCTGTGTTTTAGGTATGGATTTAGTATGCAGCTCTGGACTTTAAAAATAGTTTGATTGGACGATTTACCGTGACTAGTGACATTTATTGTTAGTTTTAACATACATAAATACTATAAAATATGTCATGTTAGTTTTTTTTATTAAATGTTTACATTTCTTAGGCCAAAAAACAATATTTAGACCTTGGCCAAATAAAATAAAATTACAAAATACTATACAAATGCATCTAGATGTGACGAGTCATAAGGATTATTTTAAATTAATTCACTTTCTCTTACTTTAAATAAATAATCAAAATGTTTCTTTTCTTCCAGAAAATAAACGGGTCAATCTCCCTAGCCTTTTCCCAACTATGTTGGGGTCGGCTTCCAATCTAACCTGATGCAGCTGAATACCAGTATTTTACATGGAGCGATTGCCTGTCTGACCTCCACAACTCGGTAACTGGGTAATACGATACCCCTTGGTAAGACTGGTTGTCAGATAATGGTTGTCAGAAAATAAATGGGTAAGAAATTAAAATGATAGTTTATTCAAGAGGATTCGAAGCGTCCTCTATATCTTTGTGGTACAGTCACGTACTTTGGACTTCGGTCAATTACGACCAGGAGGCTTACTATGAGCTCGCAGGGCAGAAGTTGAACGTTTCCAGTGAGAGAGGGAGACGAAGCTATATACGACCTATAGCACCGTCACTCTGTCTCACTGGCAAAGTTCAACTTCTGCCCTGCTATAAGAGCTCATGGTAAGCCCCCAGTACTTCGTCGAAGCAACTTCGCGAGTAGTGTAGTACACAGGCTTTAGGCTTCTCGGAGCCCAGACTATTTGACACAAAAAAATATAAATAAAATATCTACAACGGTACATGGCGCCAAAATCGGAACCAATGTCGCCATCTTGTTTTGTAAATTTTTGTTGATTGGGAAATTATTAATCGCACACCAGAAAAATATACTTACATCAAATAATCTATATGTACACTAAAATCAATGATTGCACTACTAATTAACTAATTGAATATCAAAACATATGCACAAATAATAATCATTATATACATCAATGTTTGTCCAGTCACAACAAAAATATTAAGTATAAGTACTTATATCAAAAATACTAACTGTTCATCAAAAATAACAAATGCGCATCTAATAAACTTATTATTGAACTAATAGTGGACTAGAACTTGTACAAATTATAATTATTGGGCACCCCGAGGTTCGGTTTGATTAGGTTTCTTTAAACCCTGCAGACAGAAATAGGAGCACCGCGCAGCGGGGCTCCGTCGACCTGACGTTAAGTTTAATTTATTTAGACATGCAAATTTTGATGTGCAAACAGTATTTTTGTAGGTACGTATTCTGTTGGGAAAAATTGGTAATTTTTGATGTGCGTTTAAATACTACCCAATTTACTTACTACATTAAACCCACCCGTCATAAAAAGTCGGAGGTGTCGTGGGACACCCGGTTGAAACGAAGTTCCTTACGCTGTATAAATAAGGTCTATCTATGCATACACGCAATTTCTTAAGGGGTCATTGTACTCATCATTGCGAACAACTTTTAAACCACCATAAAACCTGAAATCGCGAAAACTGTTCCCTACATTTATGTTCGCATAACTCCTCAAAATGTAGGGAAAAGCATTTTTTTTCACGCATTCAGGTTTGGTCCCATAGTAACAAGTCGGTTAAAAAGTTGTTCATAAAGATGAGTACAATGATGATGAATGGATAAGACCTTATATTGTCTAGTGATACAAAGCCCTAGATGGCTCTGTATTAAAAAACCAAAACTTTTGACACTTGAAACTGACGTCATAACGCTTTTTCGTGACGTCACAATTTCTGCCAGTTCACTCCTACCACAAGCCACGTTAAAGAACTTCGTTCCAAAAATACATTTGAATTCCTAGCCTACAGAACACGCCAAAAGCATTATAAAACATAATAAACCCACAACAAACATACCAGATGCATTCGCATAACATTACATTGCATTACATACGCCGTGTTATCGCCTTTTTAGACCGGGCGCACACTGTACGACACAAAAACCCGCATACATTTACATAAACGCAATTAGCAGTTAGCGCGGTCGCCCACAGTACGATGTGTTTTTGTTTTTCGCTTCACAAACTTTGCTCAGACATGTTTTAAATGAAATTAGGATTGGCTGCTACAAAAAGTCGGGTATGAGTCGCTTTTGTGGAGACTGTTTTTGGGAAGAGATTGCTGTTTTTATTCTGAGTCTAACTTTTATCCGGGAATAATTTTTGAAAATATGTCAAACCACCATATTTATTCCTCAAATAAAAATTATCTGACGATTGAAAACTCGGCCTTAAGTGTCACATGACGTCGCTAATTTAACTAACTGACGTATCTGACATTTTGGACTAAGCCGATAGCCGACCTAAATATAGTAATTTGATACGTTTTCCAAGTCGAATCGATCTGTCTAATCGGCCAATCTGTACCTATGCCTTACGGTCTCCATCATAATGCAAAAATCGAGACCGATATATATCTCCAGTTTACAAAAAAAAAAAGAAAAATAGCTTGCCCTGTGAAATTTTATTCGAATCAGTTACGTCACTTAGATTAGCGACGATGTGATCTACATATTTTAATTTTTTTTTCCTAAATCGGGATTGCTCTCCGAGGTACGGACGGGTCTCGATATGCGATGGTTGGTCACTCATCCACGAACCGACCGCGGCAAGCGTTAGACCTTCGATCGACCCGTTCGGCTGTTTTTATATGGGCACAAGCCCTTCAGAAAAGTGGAGGATGCATAGAAATTGCGTCAATTATCACTGAAATCTGAATTATCAACAAACTCATAAATCGAGTCATCGAATGAAAGTAACACTGAGTTGAATTCATTAAAACTAAAATAAACAATTATACTATTGTATTCCGAAACAAAGACCGAATTCCAAAAAAAAACAACATTTAAAAACGCAATTCCCTGACTCCCAGTGGACGACCCGAATTTTGTCACTTTTAAGAGATTGAGGCGACACAAATGGAATCTTTCGGAATACCCATGAGTCTGTGCGGAAAAACACATAATAGTACTAAAGGAACATTCCTTTAATTTAAAAAAGGTCTTGACACAATTTCTCGAGTGGCTAAATTATTTTTTACGAGACTATAATATTGAGCGGTTTTCTTTCTAATTATAAAAATATTTTATTTTATTTAACAATGTACGCCCGCTCTTATATTTCTTGTAATCATAAAGGCACAGATCCAATACATCACTTAATTTTTATTGTCAAAAATAATTTTAAATAATAAATAATAAGTCCTTACATAAAAACAAAGGACTTCTATAGCGTTACCAATCCGAAACTTAAATATATACTTTACTGATTTAATTTTAATAAGATTTTCAGAAAATATTTTGGTATTTTAATACATTACTTAAGAGGAAATGGGGGCGACCAGACTTTTGAAAATTAGGTATTTTAAGAACGTATTGCTGTCGCTCTGCGAGCGCTCCGCCCTCGAATTCGTGCGATAAGGACAACTGCAGATCCGACTAAATAGCCTATGTAAAAAGTCACATTTCGAGGTTTGGCTCTCGCCTATTTCCTCCTCCAATATTGGACCAATTTAAAAGATATTGCATAAACTGAATAAGAAGGATATATACTATGCCCCTATGTTTTTCTTTTTTCGTTAATAGTTGTCAAATTGGTACACTAGGCGTCTGTTGACAGCGGTCTGAATAGGCAATTTTGAGCATTTTTTGAGGGTTCTAGTTCTTATAAAAATAATATATCATCAAAAAGGAAAACATAGGGGCATACAAGTAACTGATATTTATATTTCTGTAAAAAATCATTGCTTTACTGTCATTAACCAGAAAGAATACAGGCCAGAGCGTTTGTATGTTTTAGTATGGAGAAAAGAGCACGCACGTTTCCTCTTAACGGAACACTATTGGAAATTAACAAGAAAACACTACATGAGCGAGACTTAATCCATAGACAATATTTAAAAACCTCTTTCAAAGAAGGATGATGCGCAGTGGTAGCCCGCGAAATTCAATTTTTTTTGGGTTTTTTGCAATTTGCAGATTCGTATCCCAAAGTATGGTACGCGGAAATAAAACATATGTATTTATATAATTTTAACCATAAAAATCATCAATACATCTCCCTAAGTTAGATTTCGTGCAGATTCGTTAGATTTCGTTCGTTTGACGAATCTGCACGAAATCTAACTTAGAGATTTATTGATGATTTTTATGGTTAAAATTATATAAATACATATGTTTTATTTCCGCGTATCATACTTTGATCAAGATACAATCTGACACGGACCTGCAAATTGCAAAAAACCCAAAAAAAAATGAATTTCGCGGGCTACACAGCGCAATCACCTTAAGTCGAAAGCGCCAGGGTAGCCCGCGAAATTCATATTTTCTTACCATTTTTGCAATTTGCAAGTCAGTATTAGGTTGTATATTGATCAAAATATGATTCGCGACTGTAACAAGTATGTATTTACAGAATTATAATCATTACAGTCATCAATACAATTCTTTAAGACCATGTACAGTCCGCGAGGTTTAAGCTGAGCTCTGCATTTGTGTGAGTGCACATAGATAGTGTAGGTGTGACGTCCGGCAATGAGCGCGATTCGTCCTTTGCTTGGTTTAAAACCGGTTTATACTGCTTTTTGGCAATCGGCTTTTGTTCTTTTAGTACGAGAGGCCATGACCAAAACTATGTCGCATTGTTGTAAAACGTGAAACGATTGAAGATATTGTGTTACTTAAAACGATAAGACAAAAATTTTGGTCATGGGCTCTCGTACCATTTTGGTGATCACACACAAAGCTCAGCTTAGGCCTCGCGGACTGTAATCCTATTGAATGACTATTTCATGAAATCTTGAGTTTTGAGGATTATACTAACTTAAGGGCGTTGTATTACTGATTCTAATGATTATAATTACCTAAATCCGTATTTGTTACAATCGCAAATCGTATTTTAATTAAAGTTCAACCTAATACTAACTTGCAAATTGCAAAAACTTAAGAAAATTTGAATTTCGCGGGCTACCCTGGCACTTCCCTCTTAATTTTTAACATCAATAAAACTGCATTATGGTAAGCAACATTCTTAAAGCATTTTGGTCACTAATTAAAAATTTACTGTAGCTATGAACACCACATAAAAATCTGATCCATACAAACATTATTTTTATTTACAATGGTAATTATAAATATTCCATCAGGCTCAAAAATCATGCATATTGTTTCGCCAAAGCAAAATATCAACAAAAAAAAATAGTTTTCATTAATCATTAGTTAATTTTGTAAGATTAAAGTATTTGTACACACGGCTACATATCAAGCTACACATTTCCAGTATAACCTGATCTCGCATTGTATAGGATTTCCGTACAATAAGAGGTCAGCTTATACTGGAAATTATACTTTAGAATTGATTACAGCCTAAGCCTCCCGAGTAATCATACCGCCACTCGGGACATAAGATTCGGGTGCAGTAAAAACTTTATTAATTTAATTACTCGATTAGTCGATTTTTGAGCCCAACGAATACAAAATCGATTTAAAACCTGCAGTCATCTTGTTTCCTCCTGCCGACCGCTCTCTAGTTACGTCCCTCGCATGTAATTGGGCATGTGGACCGAAGCTCTAAGAAGAAAGGACCTTCTTGCTCCGGGTAGAAGGTAGAAGGCGTTAGTATGTAGCGACCTGCGGGGAGGTTGCGCAACTCTAGGACTACGAAACCGGCCCTGTGAATGAAAAACAAAAATGAATAAAAAGTCGAAAGCAAACATCAAAATATGACCACAGCTATTTTTTTCTTTTATAAAACAAACCGACATCGCGAAGCGTCGAGGGCTGTCGCATTTTGTCACCTCTCTCGCTCACACGGGATCAAATTTTTAAGATTGTTAAATGAAAAGATGCTTTTTTAAAAAATGTAATCTATTAAAGAACTAGTAAATAATGTTAATTTAATAGGTACAGTCCGCGAGGCGTAAGCTGAGCTTTGCATTTGTGTGAGTGATCACCAAAATGGTTCTCGTACCATTTTGGTGATCACTCACGCCCATGACCAAAATGTTTCTCTTATCGTTTTACGTAAGACAAAATCGTCTTATCGTTTTACGAAATTGGGAAATTCAAATATTTGAAAATCGACGCCACTGTTCAGAGCTATTTATTTACTTTATTTATAATTCATTTATTCAGATAACTAATGATCCATAACACATTTAGATTTATATTGTTAGTATGAACTTAAAAATTATCACTGTTCAGAGCTATAATGTGATGTCAATGTGTTTTGAAGGAGTGGTTTGCGATTCAGTCAGTTTTGTTGTCATAGACTATGACGTCACACCGAGCGCGCCAAAATAGAGGGCGTTTAAGGTGCCCGTGTCGGTTGGCTATTTGTAACTTTTTTTTAAAGTACAGTAACTTATTTTTTTATATATGGCGATGTTAAATAAATATACAATATACAAGTTAACACTATTTACACTAGGTACTAAAGTAAATAACTAACTAACTAACTATAAACAAATAAATACAAAACCAAAAGGACACTTAGTCGTCGAAGTACTCGTCCTCATCGATGTTGAATAAATACATTTAAAAATAAAACCGGTCAAGAGCGAGTCGGACTCGCGCACCGAGGGTTCCGTTCCGATTTCTGAAAAAGTGTGCTATTTAGAGACATCGTTTTATTTTTCCTGTAATCTTTACATAAACTTCTATCACATAGAATAATTTCTGATTTTTCTCTTTGAAAACTTCGGAGATAAGGGGGGGGACCGGTATTTTTTTTTTACATTTTTCATCAGAAGTCGAAAACTATGCGGCTTAAAAGAAAGAAAAAAAATGTTTGAGAATGTACAAATAGCACTCTTTCATATGATACCCCACATGCCCTAGTAGCCAGCCCTACTTTGATTTTTTAAGACCCCCTTTCAGTCCCTGTTGCAAAAAAAATATAAATATTTTAATTTCTTTCTTATTTGCAAAATAGTTGGGTAAACGTCATCTAAAACTATTCTAAATTTCAAGTTGATAGCGTTAGTAGTTCTTGATATCCATCTGTGACAGACGGACAGACAGACAGACTGAGTGACACCATAAGGGTTCCTTTTTACCATTTTGGTACGGAACCCTAAAAATACATACATATTCCCTATTACACATACCTTTTGGGCCGGGACACAACAACGTACAACTAGTCCTGCAACCTAGCAGAGTTTGCAGAATGGTATGAAATGAAATGAAATGAAATTAAATGAAATTGTTTATTATGGTGGTATTATGCTGGAATACTTTCGCGGACGACACAAAGACGTCAACTTCTACCTACCGCGACGCGAACGCATTTGTTTACGACATCGTTGCAATGATGCAAGCTTGCCAAGAAAACATATGATTTGTTACCTGTAAGGACCCGAAGTCTCCTTCAAAAACGGCGCAGTGACAGACGGATCATCTAACGCCTCTACCCTCGCATCCACTCCCATCTGGTACTGCTTAGGTCCCTTCAATTCCACCACTATGTTGCAAGGAGACGTGGCATCAGGTACGGTGATGATAAACTTCGGGTTGTTTGGGTAAGTGGCGCGGTGGTTCTCGCAACCGCCTGCGGTGCGGGCCGTCCATTCACCTTTTAGCTGTAAGGAGGATTTATGTCAGAATTTATTTGAACAGTAGTGTTTCCAGGGGCCGTACTATGACGTGAAAAAAGGTCATGGATCCATCATGGTTCCAGTGTGAGAGAGAGACGGAGCTCTATACGACCTACAGCACCATCGTTTTTTCTCAACGGAACCATATCCATGATCTTTTTTCACGTCATAGTACGGCCCCAGAGCTCCGTTCTAGCAGCAGTGAGCTAATTGAGTCGTACGGGTATTTAATCGAGTTGGTAGCAATAGGAAATTTATTTCAATACCTAATTCAAAACCTACCTTATAAGCGAACACCATCTGCCTAGCCTTTTCCCAACTATGTTGTGGTCGGCTTCCAGTCTAACCGGATGCAGCTGAATAGCAGTATTTTACATGGAGCGACTGATAGGCAGTCGCATCCCCTTGGTAACATTGGTTGTAGGACTTTCGGGCTTCTGACGTCCCGTAACGACTGTCAAAGATCCACTATCCATTAAACACACACAAAACACAATAAGTATTAATAATTCGCACTTACAGTTCTCTTGTAAGGATAGGGCTCCAGCTTGCTAAGTGTGAAGGGACACGTGGCGTATGCCCGTAGAGTATAGAATATCGTTTTACTCTTCTCATATTGCGACACGACCAAAGTATATCTATCGGCGCTTCCTTCCCCTATCAACAGCTCACATAAGTAGTGCGGACTGTTGATCCTTATTCCGTCTTTATAAGGTTCAGGATCGTCTGGAAATGAAAAAAATTATGTTAGTGTTGAGGACACTTAGAAGAGGTGGGAGTGGATTGGACACATCACACGAATGCACCCGGAGAGACGGGCAAAGATCGTCACTCACTGGACACCTGAGGGAGGATATCGCCGTCGAGGCAGGCCACGGCGAAGGTGGTGTGACGATCTGATAAGTTTTGCAGGGCCAACATGGCCAGAGATCGCATAAGACAGGGAGGTTTGGAAGGAAAAAGATAGAGCCTTTGCTCAGCAGTGGGACCAATGTAGACTAATATATTTTTTATGAGTGACATATCCGAACCTTTTCGTTAAAAGATGTCGAACAAGGTAATCTTATAGCTTAACCGTGTGCCGGATGGAATTTTTCATCAGCAAAAATGACGAACTTCCACACAAACTTTCATCCGCTATTTAATCCCTTTAGGCGGGTATTACACCTCCGCCACGAAACCGCAAGATGTTCCGCTACTCTAATCGCGATTCGAGTAGCGGAACATCATGCGAGTCAGCTGAATTGAACTACTAAGGTTTCGCTGCTATGGTTTCGCGGCGGAGGTGTGATACCCGCCTTAGGGTATGAATTTTCAAAAATTCTTCCTTAGTGCTCACCTTCCTTGTATAAGGAACTCATGTGTAATTTTTTTGCTTCTAGACCTAGGACGTCTCACAGTGAGTTGCAGAAACGAACTTTAGTTTAATGGAGACTTTAAAATGATGCTTTCACTTTCTTTTTGATACATAATATAAGGGATGGCATGAATTTAAAGTAGAGATAACGCACAGGCTTAAAGCTGTAAGCCTGTGCGTTATCTGTCAGTGAATTAATTAATTTAAGTGTCTAAACACACTATGCCGAAGCTACGCGACCGAAGTTCGGCATGATTACGCCCGCAATGCTATTTGAATTACTGACGACACACTATGCTGAAATTACGTTGTGTTCTAGCGTACAGCCGAACTTCGGTCGGGCGTAAGTTCAGTGGAAATTCGGCGGCAACGTATTCTGTAGAGCACACATTATACGCGACCGAAGTTCGGTTCGATTGCCGAAGAAGATCCGGGGGGGAAGGTGGCGCGGGGGAGGGGGTTCAAGACACTGAAGTTCCGCAAGTGAATTTCCGCCGCGTAAGTTCGGCACTTATGGTGTGTCATATCAGCCGAACACGTCGGAACGTAACATCATCAGCCGCGGAACTTCGGTCGCGTAACTTGCGTTCTAGCGTACATCCGAACTTCGGTCGGGCGTAAGTTCCACGACAATTCGGCGGCAACGTATTCTGTAGAGCACACCTTTACGCGACCGAAGTTCGGTTCGATTGCCGAAGAAGAAGAGCGGGAGGCAGGCATGCCCTGGCAGCTTAAGCTGGGCACTCACGGTCAGTTCATTTGGATTAAATAAATGAATGAACCACCAAAATACTAAAATACTTGCATAGGAAATTGATTCGTGTTGCCTTGTAAATAAAGAGCATAATCGTATCAGCGAAAAAATCCTTGGAAGCTCAAAGTATTTTTATTTGCAAATACGAAAGTGCTTCTTATTTATGTAACGACATGGCTCTATTTTCTATGCAAGTATTTAAAAAATGTAATAACGGAATCCTAACAGCATCACTTTCTTTTGCGTCTGTCTATCCGCCTGTTTAGATAACACGACACGACGCCATGTGTCATGGCGTCGTGTCGTGTTATCTAAACAGGCGTTCAAGACACTGAAGTTCCGCAACTGAATTTCCGCCGCGTAAGTTCGGCGCTTATGGTGTGTCATATCAGCCGAACACGTCGGAACGTAACATCAGCCGCGGAACTTCGGTTGCGTAACTTCGGCATAGTGTGTTTAGAATGTCCGTAAGGATTGAGTCGCCACATTTCGTATCTTAATGAAATTGAATACTTATTTAGTAGTAAGTTTAAAAATTTTGTAGGTTCGATCCTCGATTTTGTAGGTATAATACTTCAAAAGATATATGAACATAAAGGTGGCACCTCAATCTAAATATATGGATTGAGTCGCCACGTCAGAACTAGGTACGTCATGGATGAATGTTTATCATTATTTGGTATGATTTAGTAGTAATTGTGTATAGTACCTACTAAAAATCTGAGTCCTGTACTGTTGATATTGAAGAATATACAATACTTTTAATGTGGCTCCTCAATCCATCAATCAATCAATCATAAGAACGTGAATTTCCATGAAATTAATTGGTCAATTTATATTCCACTCCAAAGAACATTTAGTAGTAAGTGTGTTCGAATTTGTAGTATATAGAGAAAGTAGTAAAACTGAGTGAATTTAGTAAATAAACGCATTTTATTTGGCTCCTCAGTCCTGACGTTCTGCAAATAAATAATTGATTGTATCTACCTGAGATCACAACGGAATCAATAACCAGAGACACTAACATTTAGTATAAATGTCTACTAAATACTTATGTGCAAATCAACATTGTATATATTCGGTATCTGAAAAAAAAAATACTTTTCGATATTCATTAAGAATTCGCTATTGAGGGTGACCATGTTGTGTGTGTACCTGGGACAAACGGTCAAACTAGGTAACTCCAACTTCGTTAAGTTAGGGAAGCTACGGAAGATCTTCTCGTCCAAAATATCGCAGTGTCTCGAAACAAAAGTCTTTGACCAGTGTGTGTTGCCAGTTATGATTTACGGCACTAAGACGTAGCGTTTTACAATGGGCCTCATAAGAAAGCTCAAGGTCACCCAAAAGCCAAAGAAGAGGGTTATGCTCGGTGTTTTTCTGCGAGATCAAGTTAAGAATGAGGTCCCTTTTGGGGGGAGCAGTGGACGTCTTTCGGCTGAAATGATGATGATGATGATGTTAAATGAAACCAGGATGACTAGTTTTTGAAATTTATTTTTTTAATAAAATCCCTACTTATTTCTAACAGAATTGTATTATTCACTTCGTAAAGGAGAAAAATAATAAAGTGTTCATCCTAAACGTTCTAAATAATTGCCACTTAAATACTAACTTACCTAATAAATAAACAAATTATTACTAATTGTAAAAAACTATTCATACTGCCCATTGATACCTCTGATGTTATGGTAAGCGTTTATAACTACGATTTTGTATCGAAGCGCTTTTGTGTTTTAAAACAAATCACAATTGAAATCAAGATGTGCCAACAAAGATAATTATGCAAATTACGTATAATAACAATGTTACAAAACCGGTCAAGAGCGAGTCGGACTCGCACACCGAGGGTTCCGTTCCGATTTCTGAAAAAGTGTGCTATTTAGAGACATCGTTTTATTTTTCCTGTAATCTTTACACAAACTTCTATCATATAGAATATTTGCAGATTTTTCGCTTCGCAAACTTCGGAGATAAGGGGGGGGGGAACGGTATTTTTTTTACATTTTTTTTTTAATGTTTGAGAATGTGCAAATAGCGCTCTTTCATATGATACCCAATATACCATAGTAAACCCACTTTGAATTTTTAAGACCCCCTTTCAGTCAATGTTGCAAAAAAAGTATAAATATTTCTATTTCTTTCTTATTTGCAAAATAGTTGGGTAAACATCATCTAAAACTGTTCCTAATTTCAAGTTGATAGCATTAGTAGTTCTTGAGATATCCAGCTGTGACAGACAGACAGACAGACAGACAGACTGAGTCACACCATAAGGGTTCCTTTTTTACCATTTTGGTACGGAACCCTAAAAAGGAACTATACCTATACTATATGTTTTAAAAAACAGCACATAATAAGTGGTAGGTCCACTAATCGAATCGCAACCCGCGAAATACAATAATTGAGTAGTCCCGATGCCCATCTGTGGTCTCCGAGAGCAAATGCGCGAGTTAGGGTCAGCTCACACCGAGACGCGACGCAACGCGACGCTGCGCGCACATTTTAAAAGAGCGACTCAAAATATAACTTTATTTTCTACACGAAAATATACACATTTCATTGTGAGAATTTAGAATACGTTGCACCATGCAGCGCTGCGCCTCGTGATGCCTCGCAGCGTATAGCGATGCATCGCGACACAGCGGTGCTTCGCCGGTACGCGCGTTGTGCACGGTGCTGCGCCTCACGAAGCCGCGCGACTACTCTACTACAGTCTCTACTATTTCCGTCCAGACTTCGTGTAGAATTGAAGCAGTTTGGTCGAGTGCTCGAGTGAAATTATAATGATAGACTGGGATCTTGTTATAATCGGACTTCTTGCAGATGAGGAAGAGGAAGAAGAATACAAAAATAAAATTAAAAAGACGCAGGGCGGGGCGGAAGCACGTGGCGAATGTAGACACGTTCCGCTGCGCCGCGCGGCGTCGGCTTGAAATGGCGGCTGCGAAAATTTTTGCAGCCGCCATCTTGGATTTCCATTTTGACCTCATTATCGTTTTAGGTGTTTTTTTTTTACCTCTAGTGTTTTACACCCTTAAAAAATTTCACAAGTTCCATGATGAAACTATGATGATAATGAAGTTTGCTGTGTTGACTGTACAATATAATCCAAAAAAAATAGGCTTGTTAGTGTCGTTAATTGGAAACGACACTACTGGTAGTGCGGCTGGTAGTGTCGTTGCCAATAAACGAAAATTTAAGGGATTCCCTCGATTTCCATGGGATCGCCTCATCAGATTCTGATTTGGTGACAGTGGGACCACCTCGAGAGCATAACCTTTCAAACAAAAAAATAATTGTGCAAATCCGACTATACAGGCTGACTTTGAAAACATGCGACAAAATAGATTTTGTTTCTATAAGCCACGAAACGTACATTTTCTTTTTAAATCACGTATTCATGGTCACCCTACAAAAAAAAATTCATAAGAAATTAAAGAATAGCTAATAACTTCGTAAATATGTACTTTTTTTTGTATTTTTTTATACCTACATTTTGTAGAAATTTATACAAAATATTGGCGTTTTTTGTTCCAAATTTCGTCACATGATTATGTAGATTAGAGGCAAATCTATTTACCGAAGCATCTGAATTGAGGAGCCACATTAAATATGCTATATCTCCCATTTCTTTCTTTTGTGATTGCCGACTCTTATCCTACAAATCTAATATACTTACTACTAAATGATGTTGAAATTGCGCATTAAATTGAACTACTGCTTCTTTGAAAAATGACCAGTCGTATGTGTATGGTCTGAGGAGCCACACATAATATATTTAATTTATAACTTTTTTAATTTTAACACTACCGAGCTCAGATTTTGTCTACTAAATACTCTCAAATACTACTAAATCATACCAAATTATGATAAACATTCATCCATGATGTTCTTAGTTCTGACGTGGCGACTCAGTCCAAACATTTAGATTGAGTTGCCACCTATAAGTTCATATATCTTTTGAAGTATTATACCTACAAAATCGAGGATCGAACCTACAAAATTTTTAAACTTACTACTAAATAAGTATTAAATTTCATTAAGATACGAAATTTGGCGACTCAATCCTTACGGACATTGTTTAGACACTTAGATTTGATTAAGTAAATTTGGCGTATCATACGGCTAGAAGCTGTACGGGTTATGACGTCATTTTGAAAGCGTTCGAAGCGGGAGTTTTTACTTGTTGACGAAGAAATATTATATTTCCATTTTTCGTCCTGACTGACTAACTCATCAACGCCCAGCCCAAACCCTTGAACTTAGAAAGCTGAAATTTTGCACAGAGGTTCCCTTTATAATGTAGACAAGGAATAAGGATTTCCCAGTAGTATGTTCCCGTGGGATAGTTTCCGACATCCACGCGGGCGAGACCGCGGGCAAAAGCTAGCCTGATATATTTCAGTTTATTCTGTCTGGACGAAAAAAATACACTAGGAACATTCTCGAATACTCACAAGGATAATACACCCTCCTTCCATTCTTGTAGACTAACAACGTGATATACTCCTTATTGTCCCTGAAGTCGTCGATCTGAGTGATATGCCTCGTCAACAACAGCCACACGGCGCCTTTCCCTTGCACGTGTAGTGAGAACTGCGGGTTCTCACCGATGTTGTACGCGTCTTTCGCTGGGCCCGTGCCGGCGTCCCATTTTCTGGAAATATATTTGATATTAGCTTTGAACAGAACAGAGTGATCACATACAGGGTTTAAAAAGACAAAAGAAATATGCATACTGTACATCTTTGCTCAAAAATTATTGATGAGTGAGTAAGTCGGTCAGTCAGGACTTCTTTTATTTGTATAGATTAATGCGGAGCCATCTAGTATAGTCTCGAGTTTCAAGTGTAAAAAGTTTAATCGTCAGTGAAGTTCTAACAGTACGGAAGTCAAAAATGGCTACTTTACAGGAGAGTGAAAAAACTGTATGAGATTAATGGGGCTTGCGCTTGGGGCCATATTGTGTTTAATTATTATTAACAAATTTGTATTAATAATTGAACACAATGTGGCCTTAACCCCTCAAGTGTCTGAGTTTGGCTAATTTTAGACCCAAAACACCAGCGAGTGGGGAGGGTTGGGGGTTAGTTGCGAACCCCATAGGTTCACAACTACTGATAATGATATTTTTTCCATCGGATGATGTTTTTTTACGTTTATATATATGTGATCTAAGCTTATATACCTATTATGTAAAGTTTTGTCCTTTTGCACACTTTGGGTGCATTTGACACGCGGGGGGAGAGGGGGGGTTAGCTACGAACTCCATAGGTTCACAACTAATGATGATGATTGGTTTTCCATCGGATGATGTTTTTTTACATTTATATATATGTGATATAAGCTTATATACCTAACAAAAAAAGAGTTTTTCTTATGCACACATGGGGTGCATTCGACACTTGAGGGGTGCGTGAGTTACATTCATTTCATACAGTTTTTTCAACATCGGAGCACTTGATGCACGACGAATTTGTACGTGAATGGCTGACATATGCAGTGTTGGCGCCAACAACTGAGATACGCAGTGTAACTATTTTTCAAATAACGCATTCGTATTGGTCAGTTTACTGTGTTTTGATTGGTCGATACGATGCGCACCATTAAACTTTATCCAATGACATTCAAATCTCAAAACACTCATAAAATGACTTACGCACTGTTAGAACTTCACTGACGTTATGTTTTTTGTATTTTTAGCTCTGTATAAAAAAAAACTGACGGCATAACGCTTTTTCGTTACGTGGCGATTTCTAACAGTCAACTCCTTACGCAAGTCGCGTTAAAGAACTTCGTTCCAATAAATTTTAAACACATAGCAACACAGGACCCGTCGTTGTGATGATGTTTATGGGAGCTCTATGTCCAAAACTTTCTAGCTGATATGATGATGATGTCATCATCTCTTGGCCTTGCCCAATGGTACGTGGGGTCGGCGCACACCTTTTCTCTTTCCATTCTCCCCTGTCACCCACGTCACGCTGTAATTCACTCCCTTCTCTTTCATATCATTCCTCACAAAATCCATGATGATGATAGCATATTGGTCAAATAATCTTAAATACAAAATAATCAAAAGTTAAAACATACTGGTGAATACAATACGTAAACTGAAACATCTCCGGATTCCAATTCAAGTAGAATACATCAAAGAAGTTCAGTATACTGGCGTAGTCTATCCAGAATACGCCGTTGTCGTACTGAGCCGCGCTGTCAGGGTCGTAGTTTAGGAGCGCGCGTAGTGTTGGTGTCCAATGTGCGAGGTCCAACTCTGAGTAGTTGCCGCGCCAACGAAGGTGGGACCAGGGGTTCTTTAGTTTTAGGAGTTTTACACCCTGGAAGAAGATAAATACATATTTAACATCGTAAATCATGCCCGAATTCCCCAGAGGTTTATAGAACCCCATTTCGCGTATGTTTAAGAGGGCTGTCGCATTTTGTCACTTCTCTCGCTCACATGAGACCAAATTTTTAAGAATTTTAAATGAAAAGATGCTTTTTTAGGGTTCCGTAGTTAACATGGAACCCTATAGTTTCACTATGTCCGTCCGTCTGTCCGTCCGCACCTTAGCTCAGAGACTCTTAGTACTAGATAGATATAATTTGGCATGGATATATAAGGTGCTCTAAAAATATCTGCCACGGCTGCAATGGGAGACAGTATTGTGGTTATAGATTACAATAGTGAAGATAAATTATTGATCTTATGTCATAAATTTTTTCATACAAAAAATGTGCGTATAAGATTGAATTGTTTTATCAAGTATGAAACCGTCCCGTAGTAGTTAGGCGTTGCCACGCCGCCATTTGGTTTCCCAAAACGTCAATGAAGCTGTTCATGCACTGTTGCCATTCTTATCAAACAAAAAAGTAGGTACTCTGTGCAAACAATGGATGCACCCCGTCCGCAGGCCACTGGCCTCTACTACCCCCGCACTACCCCGTTCTCTCGCCCAAAATTGCCCTAAACAAAAGCCAGTTCGTTATTATCAGTGGTCACGGACGTGAGTATCGCGCGCGCATTCTTTAAAAATGCCTCCCAGACGACGATATTCCAGTCAACGATATCATGAAATGGTATTGTGCTACCGCGAGTGCAACATACGCGACGCAGGCAGGCCTCGATATTCTGCTGAATTCGAAGAGGAAGTGTTGGACTTCTTCCGGCGTCATCCTCTTGCGAGCACCAGGGACGCTGCTAGAGTCTTCATGTGTGTGCTTCTTAATGTGTGGGCCGGGATACTCGGCAACACACTGGTTAGGACCAGTGTTCTTGGACAGACTGAACGGGGATACGTATCTTCGTGTTTTGTAAATAACTTTAAATACGGTGCAATTGGTGTAAATAAGGTGATTAACTTTTAAACACGCCAAGTTACTATAATTTATCGTTATTTGATATTAATTAGTTTAAAAAATAATAATAAGAAAAAAAAATACGATTCTTACACTAACTTGACAGTCCTGTTTTAAGTGTGATGGGAGGTTACCATCTTATTTACGTCAGTTTTTTTGAAGGAATGTATTAACTGGTAAGTAAACTGTGCACTAAAAAAATAAATAAAATTAAAACAGTTTTGTTTCCCTACGTATTATTGCGTACTTACATAATCGTAGTAGATTAGATAGTTAGGTATAGCCCGTGCGCATTATCATGGCACCTGGCTCGAATGAAATACCTACGTTTAAAGAACCAAGTGCAAAATTTTTTTTAATTTTATTTTAGTTTTTTGAATATCATCATTTATTTTGCGCTAAGTTTCTCATAACATACTACTTTACGATGCTTTAAACGTGACAAAACATAGTGTTTAGACACAATTTTGTTTTCGATCCAGGTGCCATGTTAACGCGCACGAGGTAAACGAACTGGTCAGCTTATTTCTGTGTTCATTCATAGAAGAGTTAGAAAGAGATAGCAGTTGTTTTTTATTGAAGAAGCGACACGTCACGCGTAGTTGAACGACGTTATGCAGAATAAAGTAATGATATGTTATTTAATTACTTTATTTTGTCAAATTAATTTAACTATTCCGGGGTACAAAATTTCTTCACTATTGTAATCTATATACACAATACTATCTCCCATTGAAGCGGTGGCAGATATTTTTAGAGCACCTTATATATATTCATCACGCCGACAAAGTGGTAAAATAAAATCATGGAAAAAAACCTTTTTAGGGTACCTATTAAATTTATCAATCTTAAAAATTTGGTCACGTGTGAGCGAGAGAGGTGATAAAATGCGGTAGCCCTCTTAAGGCCCATGGAGTATTAGGCAAGCCTAATTGTCTTTGCAACCGGGCTCAAACCGGTACTGCTTTTGAGAAAATTCTGATGGGAAAAGCCTATAACACAATAAAAAGAAAATGATTGCAAATTGGTCATGAATAAAAGTGTTTTACACATCCTTAATATGGTTTAATATAAAATCAGACGAGTTCGGTGTTTTCGATCTGTGGGCATAGCACAAATATTTCAACGTACTTATATTAACCTAGTAAAGCCTGTTTTTTTTAATCTCGGAGACTAAATTGACAAGAGAAAATGACCTTTATGATAATGTAATGTTGACATTTGCACTTGTCAATTTAGTCTCCGTGATTAATAAATGCACGATAGCACAGATTAATACAGATGGGACACTCCGCAGTTTAGGTATGAAGCTACAAGTACGCGGCGGGCTCATCTCACGGGGTCAATTCAGTGTGGGCTGCTCATCTCACGGGGTCAATTCAGTGTGGGCTGCCGCGCGCCAGCCGTCTCGCACGTTAGTTCGATACTCATTCACGCGCCGCATCGTAAAAGAACACGACTCTAACGAGTCAGAAGGTTATACCTTCTGACTCGTTACGCGATAGAAAGAGAGGCACCTTGTAGGTGAATATAACTGCAGGTATTATGCGTTCTGCGACCTGAATTGCACTTTATTGTGTCGTAGCAAGAGGCGCTTTTTATTTAAATGATTTTGCGGAGTGTCCCATCTGTAGTAATCTGTGACCATAGTGTCTACAATATCTAATACTAAGGGCCTGTTTCACCACCTACGATTAAGTTCTTAATAACTTAATTGGCAGATAATTTCATACAAAATCTGTTCCATTTTTGAATTTACTCGGACACCGTGAAACAGGCCCTTAATTTCTTTCGAAACCGATTTATACCCCAAAAACTAATAAAAAAAAATTAAAAAAAAATAATAATATAAAAATAGGGGCCTCTGCGAGTTGGCTTCGGCCCCTCGTACGCCTTCCAAAGGTCCGGGACCCTATTTAATTTTTTTTTTAAATAATAATATAATATAAATAATATACAAGGAAATACTTTGTACCAATGAGTTACAAATATTGGCTTGTGACATAGCTGCGGAGGGACACTGATCTCTAAGATATGTAGGGATACCCCTAGTTTAGAGATCAGGGTTTCAATGTATTGTGTATAGCATAGCCACCTAGTTATAAATATAACATTGTTTTAGTGAGTACCTACAAAAAAAAAAAATACTCACATTAGCCAGTCTGACGTCGAGCACGGCGTACGCATGCGTTGCCACAAGCCCGGTGCGTTCGGCCTCTGCGTCAGACAACGGTCCAGTGGCTACTGTCACTAAAACGTCTCCCTTTTCCAGTCTAGTTCTAATTTTCTCGTACAGTGCGTCTGCGTTGAAGTCTGCTTCTCCGTTGCGAATGGCTGAACGCTCGGGTATCCAACCGGTTAGAGCGTGGAGATCTATGTTCTGTAAATGATAATATTATCTATACAGGGTGACTTTGAAAAAATGCGACAAAATTTAAGGGGGTGTTCTACGCATCATTATGAACAACTTTTACTATGTGAACAATTTCGAATTCGCAAAAAAAAATCCGACCTTCTTTTACAAAAGGGTCCAATACCTTTAACTATAATATGGGAAGGTAATTTTTTTTGCGAATTCGATGTTGGTCCCTTAGTAAAAGTTGTTCATATTGATGCGTAGAACACCCCCTTAAATTTTGTCGCATGTTTTCAAAGTCACCCTGTATATATACTAAAGTCGTGTTAGTTACACTATTTATAACTCAAGAACGGCTGAATCAATTTGGCTGAAAATTTGTGGCGAGCCAGGAAAAGGACATAGGATACTTTAAAAAAAACTGATGAAACATGGTATAACAATGGCGGGACCGATTTAGATAAAATTTTGTGTGCATATTTGAATGGGTTCCTGGATCGTTTGAAAACACAATTGGACCCGGTAGGTGGCGCTACAGTCGGGTTCTAGGATCGTACAGACAGGACAACATCTGTCGGGTCCGCTAGTATACAAGGTGTAAAATAAATAACCCACAACCTCTTAAGGGGTCATTGTACTCATCATTATGAACAACTTTTACTATGGGACCAAACCTGAAATCGCGAAAAAAAAATCAGCTGTTCAGTACATTTTGACGAATTATGCGAACATAAATGTATTGAACAGCTGATTTTTTTTTCGCGATTCCGCGAAAATTTTTTTTGTAATGTGTTTGTTTTTCGATGTCGAGTATGTGGACGAAGTTCTTGCAGTTAATTTTTTTACACCTAATATAATAAAGATAACATATTGTCAATTATACTCTATTTTCTAAGAGTAATTACCAAAATAACTGTCAACAAATAGCATACATACTTCTAAATACCAACGCATAGCAACGCGTTAGCATTTATCTCAAATCTAGCGATTTCATGAAATCATGAGGTTTGAGGTAAATGCTAACTTATGGAGTTGTATTGCTGATTCTAATGATTATAATTCTGTAAAGCCATATTAGCTACGGCCGCGAATCATATTTTAATCAACATACAAGCTCACACTGACCTACAAATTGCAAAAAACGTAAGAAACTTTGAATTTTGCGGGCTACCCTGGCGCTTTCGCCTTAAGCAAATTGACTACCAACTTAAATTGTCCGTATATTGAAATCATAACTATCATTTGACAGTTGTATGAAATGGTTATATCACGGCAAATTGACGTAGGCTATCAATTTGCTTAACAAATAATTTACCTAACTGTACATCGCAGTCGGATTATATTCATACATCAACCAACGATTCCGTTTTGAGGCGATCAATGTCGACAGATCAAACGGAATCTAGAAGCACATTTAATTTAAACGGTTGAAGCACAGTATAATAATAATAATACAGTAGTTTATCTTCATAGAACACGCCCGAAACGACGCGCTTTGAAATCTCAGTATATAACAGTACTATGCGTGCCAAATAAGAATAGGATCGCGCTTGCTGCCAACTTCACACGATAGCTGTCAAATTAGTACGCATTGTTAATGAAGTTCGCGAGTATTGCCATAGTATTGCGGAACAAAATGGCGTCTTGACAGTACTATTCTTATTTGGCACGCATAGTATGCAAAAGTTCGAGTGCGCGGCAATTACGCACGGACGGACACGTATTTATCTACCGAGCGGCCGTAGGTAATTAATTCAAGGTTACTGCCCACATAAACTACTGTAACTATATTATTCTGTGGTTGAAAGACACTGTATGACACAACAGAAGTTTTAATGTTATTACGTCTGGAGGCGTTTAGTGTCACACAAAGTGTTAAATAACAAAATGAACTCACACTATTCGAGCCAGGAAAGTCATAGCCCCCCATTACTTTCATGTACGCCTTCTCTAACAAAGAGACCCAGAACTCGTTCTTATTGCTGGAGTATGAACATAGCAGTCGCCCGTATCTACTGTACGGTAATCTGTCGTCAATTATTATCTGAAACAAAAGAGGTTTAAGAGGTATATGACAATTTTTCTTGTACTTGAGCGTTTGACTCTAGTTTTGATGTGTGATTATGGTTTAGATACTTATAGCCACAAAATTAAAAAAAAAAAAATATGCCCAAGAAAGCTTCATTCATTCATTCATTCATTTCAAAAAACCTTGTCTCAAAGGATGTTTCATAAAACTTTACTTTTTCACTTGTTTTGATGCTTTGTTACATCAAAGATATAATAATTTAATAATTTATAACGTCGACCTACTGACGAAAACCCTAACCCAAGCCTAACCTAAACCGAGCTGTTTGAAGGTTAGTTAGTTTGACTGGTCAAACTCCAATTTCATTAAATTGAGTTTCGACGTTTGCCTGACTAAATTAGTTTCTCCTATTAGATTTGACTAAAATTCTTTAGTCAGAGGCCGAAAAACTTCATTTTTTTGGGCTTTGACTGAGTCTTCACGTTAGACCTGAGGATTGAATAGTCAAACCTAGGAGCGCCGGAGCTTCGAGTTTTGATTATAACATAGATACGTTATTTTAGTTACCTTTCTCCTCACACCGTTCAGATGTAACTTGACCATATATTTGCCGAAGGGGTTGTAGACGGGCGACTTGCTCTTGTTCTTAGGATAAATAATAGAGGTGATGATCTTCTTGTTAAATCGCTTCTCGTATAGCGCACTTACTGCTAAAGATGCTACGAAGGAGCAGTCTGACACTATCTGAAAATTAATGTGGTGATCGGTCACTAATTACCAGTAACCCTATATACAGGGTGTAAATAGACCCATCACATAGCCGTCAGTTACACATTCTGTAATCAAACTAAATAACATTTTAGGTACAATAATAATTGCTGGAAAACAACGTTATATGTTTACACCAGTTATTGAAGAATAGGGTAGTCTTTGGACTTCTAATTACTTTCAATCCATTTGTAGATCTTTTCAGTCAAAGTTAATGTGTTAGTTTAGGTCGAAATTGCCGTAGTTTAATATGCTTTTACTATGGTTAGTAAAAAATCTAAAGACCCCATTTATAACAACTCCACACTGACACATGGAAAATATTGCCAATGTACCAAGTGTACACACGGCTACATATGAAGCTATACATGTCCAGTATAAACATGTAGATATAGAGAGGGAGCGCAGGGCACTCGCAGTCCGGTGTAACATGTTGACCCGTAGATTTGCTCGGTGTACGGACCTAGTAAAGATCACCATTTTCAAGGCTTACTGCCAGAGTTTGTACACGAGTAATCTATGGGTCAGTTACACCAAAAAATCTTTGGATGTCCTGCGCGTCCAGTATAATAATGGGTTCAGGATGCTGTTGGGACTTCCTCGCTACTGCAGCGCGTCAGATATGTTTGCCCAAGCTCGTACCGACGGGTTTCACGCGATTGTGCGGAAAAAAACAGCTTCGCTGCTGAGGAGAGTTAGAGACAGTCGCAACAGCATCTTGAGAACTAGCGGAGAGCTTCAGTTCTCCAATTATAAAACAGTTTGTGCGGAGGGTGATTGGTACTAACACTAGATAGTAAGTTGTTTTAATATTATGTTACTAACACTCTATGGATTACTTGTTCCGAAATAAAAATCATTTAATTTTAATTTTTTTTTTATTTAATAAACTGATCTCACATTGTATAGAATTTCCATACAATGAGAGTTCAGCATAAACTGGAAAGGTATAGCTTGATATGTAGCCGTGTGTACTATTCAAATACCTACCAAACCAAAATACTCACAGTCTGCTTAATACTAAAACAGTCAACATGATCTCCAACAATCATCTTGGGGTCCGTACAGATCTCATGCGGTCTCACCCAGGAATCAAACTCCTTCTCTTGCTTAGAAGACAGCTTTAACTCACTAGCCCTATCCTCAAATGGTATAGCATATTGGAATCGTTCTGATAAATCCACATCCATAAATGGGAGGAAGCAATTGTTGTTTATATTTGATGTTGTGCGTAAAACTTCTTTTTCTTCTTCGGAGTATGTGGCTTGCTTTCCGCTTACTTTTAAGTGGATGCTTTGGTCTCTTTGCAGTACGGGCCTTATTGGAGATACGGCTAGAAGGGAAATTGGAAAAAATTTAGTACTAACTGCATATTTTGAGTTTAAAAATTTTAATTTCAGGAATGCAGTCTGAACAATTAGCGTAAGAAATATTTTACTTGTTGTGATGGTTTGTTAGTGTCTGTAAAGAAACAGCAAGTCCCGTATTACAGAACATCTCTGAAGGCACAAGCATTTCTTAAAACTAGTTTCCAAGCAATTAAATGGCTTTAAAGTAGTTTGAAGTAATAAGTCTTGACCAAGGTTCGGTAACACGGGTCTAAAAGATCATATTATTGCATACATTATGTATAGTAAAACACTTATAAAAATGGTGGTTTTAAAAAAAAATTACCTGGCTTCTTTGGTTCACTAATAGAAAGGGACCCAATCCTCTTAATACCTTTCAACTCCTCGGCCCTGTCAAGAGCCTGTTCAGCTAAACCTTTTATTTTCGCTTTTATTTCTGGATCACTTGCTCTCTGCAAAAATAAAATAACCAGTATAATAGTTTAAAGTTTAAAAAACTAATATACTTGACATAAATAATGTTAAAAAAAAGATAAGCAGTGGAAATAAATGAAAAGTAAAAATGGATCTAGACTGATACTTTGTGAAACACCTGGGTTGACGACTTACCCTGAGTCTTTAACTAACCCGACAATTAAATCTCCTATAATTTGTTGTTTTCAAAAATAAGAAATCAGAGGATCCCATCGCATCTAAGATGTCGTCAAGAAATTCATAATTTTGTTGCAAATAGGGGTCACAATACCAGAAGTATAGAAGCCCGGTTTTTCGGTTCTTATTTAATTTCAAATGGTATTTTCGTTTGGTTTTTTGTTTATTCATCCCTTTTGAAGGTGTTCTTATCACACAATTATGAATCAGTCTTTATAATCAGTTTTGTTAAGGAACATTTTTGAAGTACATTATAAAAAATATACTTGCTTTTCATATCTGTGTGAAGTTGTTCTTCCAAACTACACCATAGATTTCGTTGCGGTTTTCACCATCATTTAGACATTAAAGCATTGATTGCAGAAGGTTCAAAGAAATCTCATTGTTCTGGCAAGTCATAAAAACCATGCAAAGCAGGGGTGGATCAATAGATCTATAAAGAAGATAGACTCACAACAGAAACAGCCAATTCAACAGCCTGGGTGTATAATTGTAGTGCATTATCTTTTAGATTAGCTTCATCAGCATCCAGTGCTTGTTGCATGAGGAAGTAGCATTGTTGCATGGCTCGCTCGCTCTCTGCCTGTTGTGCTCTATCTGTTAAATGACATAAGTTTTTTTTTTTTACTTTTATGTAAATGGGTACCTAGTTAACTAAAAATGTTGTCTCTTAAAATATTTGATACCATGCCATGAATTTTAAGGCCAATTCTATCAAAAGTAAGAGAATGAAGTTTTTTCTATACTAATATTATAAAGAGGTAAAATTTGTATGTAAGTTTGTAAGTTTGTAAGTTTGTATGTAGGGGGTAATCTCCGGAACTAATGATCCAATTCTAAAAATTTTTTCACTGGTAGAAAGCTACATTATTCCTGAGTGCTATAGGCTATAAATTATATTTATATCATGCATATTAGCCGAGCTATCACAAGTTTTGTCTAACAAGTCGGAAAGAAATACCTCTTTAAACAGACTTTTTTGCATGCGCTGCCTAAACGGTTGTATAAAATTGATAACAATGTATGGCAGTCTGGTCCGTCTTAAATAATTCTACAAAAAAGTCCGCGACACCATATTTCTATCTTTTATATTTTATCTTTTATACATCTTTTATTGTTTTAAAAAAGTATTTTTTAGACATACTTACGTTTGGATGATTATTTAAACAACAAAACATTAATCCTTATCAAAATAAGATATTTTATGATCACAAGGACATCATGTAGATAAGATTTGGCCTTTACAGTATGGCAATTGGTCATACAGTTTCGGAGATAATATAAAATTACTAAAACGCAAAATAACTTTAATTCATACCGGTTCCTCTTGAGCAAACATGTTTAGAGCGGACGTTTTATAAATTTACCCATAGATGGCGTTGTGCAAAATGTCGGTGGAATACAGCGGAAGAGTTTGTTTTTAGGGTTCCGTACCAAAATGGTAAAAAAGGAACCCTTATGGTGTGACTCAGTCTGTCTGTCTGTCTGTCTGTCTGTCACAGCTGGATATCTTAAGAACTACTAATGCTATCAACTTGAAATTAAGTCCAGTAGAGATATAATATTTTTTCCATTTACCCTTCGATAATTCTAAAGTTTTTTATTTTCGCTGAGTGGATAACTATAGTGAATTCATTGCTATGTGCAAAAATGCTAACAGTTTAGAGTTATGCTATAGGTATTAAGTAGGTATTTCCTATTATTTCGTGTTATAACAATGATATAAAATTTAAATTAAAATACTACACTGTTTCTTAATTAGTACTGTCTAAAGTATATATTACTGAAAATGCTAACAGATAGGTACTGTGGAACAATGGAAATCTGAAAATGTCCTTTAACTCATTCAATAAAAAATTTAAGTTTTTCAAATCATTTCCTATACACTTAAAGGGATTAGTTATACCTTACAACAAAAGTTCTAACAGCTAAGTAATATGCTTCACAAGTAATTGTATTTTTACTTTGCAATTAGCGAAATATTTAATTTAAGTTTATAAATTTGCGCCCACATATTCGTGATAATAAGCTCTGCTACCATACAAAAGTTTCAACTTGTACGTGCTATGCCTTTTTTTTTAATAAATAAAATACAATTTGGATATTGTGGCGCGCGGTGTAGGTACGACAATTCGTGCAGCGCGACGCGGTGACAATCAGACCCACACTCACTGCAAACGTGCACGCGGCTACACATCATGCATCAGCTATGCATGTCCAGTTTACACTGACCTCTCATTGTAAGGTAATCTTATACAATGCGAGATCAGCTTATACTGGATATGTATAGCTTGATCTGTAGCCGTGCGTACCTACCTCTATTGAATGAGGCGCAAAATCATTTCATTACAGTCACATCTCACAAATGACTAATACGAGTACAGTCAGCGTCAAAAATATCGGAACGAACAGACTGTTCAAAATGATCTCAAAAACTAAGAAAATTAAAGTACTCAATTGGATAAAGCTCTTGTCAGAATTACAGTGTAATATTGTCGTATACTGTCTTCATTCTGAAAACAGTCTGTTCGTCCCGATATTATTGACGCTGATCCAATCCAGTCAGTTATTTTTTCTGTTCCATTCCGTGACCGTGACTTCGCCCGCGCGTAATTATCAACAATTGTCAAAAATAGTCAAAATCCCGGATTCCGGGATTCACAGATTTAGAGTTCTGATTATAGGATCGAATGTATATTTATGTATTGATCGTCAAAATGTCGTGATTCCGGAATTGATAAATTAAGTATTTTTTTTACCATTACTGGGTAACTTGTTTATCACTAAATTTTCACAGGGGATCATCTACTATGAACAACTTTCACTATGGCATCAACACGTAAATCACGAAAAATAAATCAGCTGGTCGAGTAGGTATTGAGCTTTTGTATCAAACATCGTAATTTTTTTCGTGATTTCAGAGTTGGTCCCATAATGAAAGCTGCTGAAACTGTAAATCCAAGATGGCGGCTGCGAACATTTTCAAATGTTTCGTCATGGTTGTCGTTTTCATTGGTTTCGAGGGTGTTAAGGCCGATAGTGACACTAAAATGTAAATCCAAGATGGCGGCTGCGAATATTTTCTAATTTTACTCTAGTATGTACAAAAATGCTAACAGTTTAGAGTTATGCTATAGGTATTAAGTAGGTATTTCCTATTATTTCGTGTTATAACAATAATATAAAATTTAAATTAAAATACTACACTGTTTCTTAATTAATACTATCTAAAGTATATATTACTGAAAATGCTAACAGATAGGTACTGTGGAACAATGGAAATCTGAAAATGTCCCTTAACTCATTCAATTAAAAATTTAAGTTTTTCAAATCATTTCCTATATACTTAAAGGGATTAGTTATACCTTACAACAAAAGTTCTAACAGCTAAGTACAACACAAGGCTTCACAAGAATGTTCAGGCTTCACAAGTAATTGTATTTTTACTTTGCGATTAGCGAAATATTGAATTTAAGTTTGTAAATTTTCGCCTGAACATTCGAGACAATAAGCTCTGCTACCATACAAAAGTTTCAACATATACGTGCTATGGCTTTTGTTTAAATTGCGAATAACTATTTTCCATAACAAGCCGCGTAAGTCAATCTGAGATACTCGTAGAAACAAATGACCGCACCAGTAGGACATACGTTCCAGTCGCAACAAAAATATTCCTCTGACAAACGAATAAAGGTTTCTGTAGTTAGACGATCAGAGACACAAGAGACCATATTATGGGCTGCCGGAATACATAACGACGATTGGAGCCAACAAGTAAGTTCTAGTTGTATTTATAATTCCTACTATCAATATCCTATACCCCATCTAATCCATTCTATTTTTCCTCTATAGAGCCAACACCTCAACTTTAGGTAAATATGCGTCCGAACATACTATCTCTGGTAATAAATAAAGAACGGAATAGAACTTCGAGGAACGGAGACAAACAGTGGAGACTTCTTTAGGACAACATTTTTTCCGGGATAATTAATCTCCCAAAAGAGTAACATTCTGGAATGGCCTACTAGGCAAAAGAACAAGAGGTAGACCTATTACAAGATGGGAAGATGATATAAAAGCAATAGCTGGTCCAAACTGGAGAAAGGTAGCTGAAGACAAAGTCAAATGGGCATCACTGGAGGAGGCCTTCACCCATTCTGGGGTTCCTGTAGATTAAATAAAAAAATGAAGTACCTAACTATAAATACTATGATATAATACATAGGATACACATAAAATTATACTAAGTAAGAGACAAATAAATAACATAGAATGAACTAAACAAAACTAACACATACATAGATTTTAAGGAATGTAAATTTACTGGAAATAAAAGGCTTTTTTATTTTTATTTTTTATTTTTTTATAATTAATCTCCCGGGTTTTGGGACATTACATTATTACTAGAGATCGGATAATCGGATGCGTCATGCGTATTAACCTAAAGTTGAGGTGTTGGCTAAGTATGGAGTGGGCTTTTGGATTGAAAGATCCCAGAATTCTGGTATCGGCAAATTTTGACTTCTAATTATAGAATCGAATGTTTTAAGTACTTAAGTTCAGATGTTAGTTAGTATGGATTGCACTGATACATCGAGAAAATGCCGGGATTCCGGAACGACAGTTTTTAAGTTCTTATTTTGGAATCGAATGTTTAGTTAGGTACTTGCGTTCAGGTGTTGGCTAATATGGATTGCACTTCTGTATCAAAAAAAATCCGGGATTCACAAATTTTGACTTCTGATCATAGAATCGAATGTATAATTTACTTAAGTGCAGATGTTAGTTAATATGGATTGCACTTATGTATCGTGTGGCTGACACTGGCTTGGCCACCATCAGGGATTTTACTTTTGATAACACAAAGATTTAGTCGTTAATTAGTCGAAATTTGTCGCGAAATATCAGAATTTGTCGGTCACTGGTTCAAAAGTTATAAGGGGTCATTGGTGGCCGATCTGGAGAGAGTCTCCCCAGCTTGGCCACCTTTATATCTCAAAAACTAGGGCACCTAGCGAAGATCTGTTTTCTCCCATATTTAGTCGCTAATTAGTCAAAATTAGTCGCCAAGTCACAGATTTAGTCGGGTCTTAGTTTAGAAGATATAATGAGTTCAATTTTTAAGTATAGTTCAAGAGCTAGATTGAAGAGTTTACGATAAAATCTTTGATCTAGCTCTTGGTCTATACTTAAAAATTGAACTCATTATATCTTCTAAACTAAGACCCGACTAAATCTGTGACTTGGCGACTAATTTCGACTAATTAGCGACTAAATCTGGGAGAAAACAGATCTTCGCTAGGTGCCCTAGTTTTTGAGATATAAAGGTGGCCAAGCTGGGGAGACTCTCTACAGATCGGCCACCAATGACCCCTTATAACTTTTGAACCAGTGACCGACAAATTCTGATATTTCGCGACAAATTTCGACTAATTAACGACTAAATCTTTGTGTTATCAAAAGTAAAATCCCTGATGGTGGCCAAGCCAGTGTCAGCCACACGATACATAAGTGCAATCCATATTAACTAACATCTGCACTTAAGTAAATTATACATTCGATTCTATGATCAGAAGTCAAAATTTGTGAATCCCGGATTTTTTTTGATACAGAAGTGCAATCCATATTAGCCAACACCTGAACGCAAGTACCTAACTAAACATTCGATTCCAAAATAAGAACTTAAAAACTGTCGTTCCGGAATCCCGGCATTTTCTCGATGTATAAGTGCAATCCATACTAACTAACATCTGAACTTAAGTACTTAAAACATCGATTATCAAAAGTAAAATCCCTGATGGTGGCCAAGCCAGTGTCAGCCACACTTATGTATCGAAAAAATCCCGGGATTCCGGAGCGACAATTTTTAAGTTCTGATTATAGAATCGAATGTATATTTACTTACGTTTAGGCTTTGGCTAATATGGAATGTACCTACTTTTGTATTGATCGTCAAAATGTCGGGATGCCGGAATTGATAAATTAAGTATTTTTTTACTACGAGTATTAGAGGATAACTTTTTGTCAGTATATTTTCACAGGGAATCTTCTACTCATGAACAACTTTCACTATGGCATCAACACGTAAATCACGAAAAATAAATCAGCTGGTCGAGTAGGTATTGAACTTTTGTATCAAACATCGTAATTTTTTTCGTGATTTCAGAGTTGGTCCCATAGTGAAAGCTGCTGAAACTGTAAATCCAAGATGGCGGCTGCGAATATTTTCAAATGTTTTATCATGGGTGTCGTTTTTATGGCTTTCGAGGGTGTTAAGGCCGATAGTGACAATAAAATGTAAATCCAAGATGGCGGCTGCGAATATTTTCTATCTTTTCTAATTTTTCGTTATGGGTGTCGTTTTCTTGGTTTTCGAGACTGTTAAAGCCGATAGTGACGCTAAAATGTAAATCCAAGATGGTGGATGCGAGTATTTTCTAATTTTTCTCAATGAGTGTCGTTTTCATGGTTTTCGGTGGTGTTAAAGCTGATAGTAACATTAAAATGTAAATCCAAGATGGCGGCTGCGAACATTATTAAATTTTTCGTCATGGGTGTCGTTTTCATGCTTTTCGAGGGTTTCAAAGGCGATTTACATTTTAACGCCACGTTAAAATGTAAATCCAAGACGGTGGCTGCAAAATTTTCAAACTTTTCGTCATGGGTGTCGTTTTCATGGTTTTTGAGGGTGTTATAGCCGATAGTGACGTTAAAATGTAAATCCAAGATGGCGGCTGCAAAAATTTTCCGTCATGGTTTTAGAGTGTGCTAAAGCCGATAGAGGAGTCAAAATGCGTGACGCTTGGCTGATGCCTACTTAACTAACCCTGCGGCAGTGCAGCGTATCGCGTTACAACCTGAAAACACGTGTGATAGTAATTAAAAAACCATCAACATTTTTAAAGCAGGCGCTATCTTGCATTTACATTTTAGTGTCACTATCGGCTTTAACACCCTCGAAAATAATGAAAACGACACCCGTGACGAAAATTTTAAAAATGTTCGCAGCCGCCATCATGTATTTACATTTTAACATCACTATCGGCTTTAACAGCCCCCAAAACCATGAAAACGACACCTTTGACGAAAAATTAGAATATATTCGCATCCACCATTTTGGCTTTACATTTTAGTGTCACTATCGGCTTTAACACTCTCGAAAAGCATGAAAACGACACCTATGACGAAAAATTTGAAAATGTTCGCACCGGCCATCTTGGATTTATATTTTAATGTCACTATTGGCTTTAACACCCTCGAAAAGCATGAAAACGACACCCATGACGAAAAATTTAATAATGTTCGCAGCCGCCATCTTGGATTTACATTTTAATGTTACTATCAGCTTTAACACCACCGAAAACAATGAAAACGACACCCATAACGAACAATTAGAAAATATTCGCATCCACCATCTTGGATTTACATTTTAGTATCACTATCGGCTTTAACACTATCGAAAACCAAAAAAACGACACCCATGACGAAAAATTAGAAAATATTCGCAGCCGCCATCTTGGATTTACATTTTAGTGTCACTATCGGCCTTAACACCCTCGAAACCAATGAAAACGACACCCATGACGAAACATTTGAAAATATTCGCAGCCGCCATCTTGGATTTACAGTTTCAGCAGCTTTCATTATGGGACCAACTCTGAAATCACGAAAAAAATTACGATGTTTGATACAAAAGCTCAATACCTACTCGACCAGCTGATTTATTTTTCGTGATTTACGTGTTGATGCCATAGTGAAAGTTGTTCATAGTAGATGATCCCCTGTGAAAATTTAGTGATAAACAAGTTACCCAGTAATGGTAAAAAAAATACTTAATTTATCAATTCCGGAATCACGACATTTTGACGATCAATACATAAATATACATTCGATCCTATAATCAGAACTCTAAATCTGTGAATCCCGGAATCCGGGATTTTGACTATTTTTGACAATTGTTGATAATCACGCGCGGGCGAAGTCACGGTCACGGAATGGAACAGAAAAAATAACTGACTGGATTGGATCAGCGTCAATAATATCGGGACGAACAGACTGTTTTCAGAATGAAGACAGTATACGATAATATTACACTGTAATTCTGACAAGGGCTTTACCCAATTGAGTAGTTTATTTTTTTTGATTTTGAGATCATTTTGAACAGTCTGTTCGTTCCGATATTTTTGACGCTGACTGTACTCGTATTAGTCATTTGTGAGATGTGACTGTAATGAAATGATTTTGCGCCTCATTCAATAGAGGTAGGTACGCACGGCTACAGATCAAGCTATACATATCCAGTATAAGCTGATCTCGCATTGTATAAGATTACCTTACAATGAGAGGTCAGTGTAAACTGGACATGCATAGCTTGATGTGTAGCCGCGTGCACGTTTGCAGTGAGTGTGGGTCTGATTGTCACCGCGTCGCGCTGCACGAATTGTCGTACCTACACCGCGCGCCACAATATCCAAATTGTATTTTATTTATTAAAAAAAAAGGCATAGCACGTACAAGTTGAAACTTTTGTATGGTAGCAGAGCTTATTATCACGAATATGTGGGCGCAAATTTATAAACTTAAATTCAATATTTCGCTAATTACAAAGTAAAAATACAATTACTTGTGAAGCATATTACTTAGCTGTTAGAACTTTTGTTGTAAGGTATAACTAATCCCTTTATGTGTATAGGAAATGATTTGAAAAACTTAAATTTTTTATTGAATGAGTTAAAGGACATTTTCAGATTTCCATTGTTCCACAGTACCTATCTGTTAGCATTTTCAGTAATATATACTTTAGATAGTACTAATTAAGAAACAGTGTAGTATTTTAATTTAAATTTTATATTATTGTTATAACACGAAATAATAGGAAATACCTACTTAATACCTATAGCATAACTCTAAACTGTTAGCATTTTTGTACATAGCAATGAATTCACGAAAGTAATCCACTCCGCGAAAATAAAAAACTTTGGAATTATCGAAGGGCATATTCTTTTGTCTACTGGACTAATTTGGAACAGTTTTAGATAATATTTACCCAACTATTTTGCAATTATGAAACAAATAAAACGATATTATTATGTATTTTTTTTGCAACATGGGCTGAAAGGGGGTCTTAAAAATTCAAAGTTGGGCTACTAGGTCATGTGGGGTATCATATGAAAGAACGCTGTTTGCGCATTCTCAAACAGGTTTTTATTTTTTTTTAGGCTGCACAGTGTTCGACTTTTGATGAAAAATGTAAAAAAAATACCGTTCCTCCCCCCTGATCTCCGAAGTTTGCAAAGAGAAAAATCTGAAATTATTCTATGTGATGCAAGTTTATGTAAAGATAACAGGAAAAAAAAACGATGTCTCTAAATAGCACACTTTTTCAGAAATCGGAACGGAACCCTCGGTGCGCGAGTCCGACTCGCTCTTGACCGGTTTTTTTTTGTTAGTTTGTTTGAACGCGCTATCTCTGGAACTACCCCAGTCGGATTCGGAGTCGGCTATTTAACATCACGCTAGGGCCCTTAGGAGCCGAGCGCAAAGTAATAGCGCGGGCAGGCGATGTGGAAGGATATAGGTTATTTAACATCACGCTAGGCCCCTTAGGAGCCGAGCGCGAAGTAATAGCGCGGGCAGGCGATGCGGAAGGATATAGGCTATTTAACATCACGCTAGGGCCCTTAGGAGCCGAGCGCGAAGTAATAGCGTGGGCAGGCGATGCGGAAGGATATAGGCTATTTAACATCACGCTAGGGCCCTTAGGAGCCGAGCGCGAAGTAATAGCGCGGGCAGGCGATGGAGAAAGATATAGGCTATTTGACATCACGCTAGGGCCCTTAGGAGCCGAGCGCGAAGTAATAGCGCATGCAGGCGATGCGGAAGGATATAGTCTATTTAACATCACGCTAGGGCCCTTAGGAGCCGAGCGCGAAGTAATAGCACGGGCAGGCATTGCGATGCGATGCGTCGGGGTTGGTGGGTGGGGGGTACAAGAAATTTAACGCGGACGAAGTCGCGGGCAGAAGCTAGTATTACATAAAAAGCGCTAACTTTTAATTACAGAAACAATTTATTTTAAACTTACATACTTAATGTATGTAAGTTTAAAATAAATTGTTTCTGTAATTAAAAATGTTACACAAAGTACTGCATTGTTATTACACTAGATATTTCCGCATTACTTTATCGTAAGAAAAATAGTGTTATTTGTTTTCCTTCAAACAATAATAAGTATTGTAGCTGTCAAAAGAACAGTCTTAAAAGCAGAGCTTAAACCGGATTGGACTAAACCAATGATGATATCATCGTCATCATACAGATTAAACTGAATGCCTACTGTGTACAAAGCACAGTTGCACACTTTAAGGCTCTTATGTATGAGTCATAGTAATGGACTCATAGAAAATAAAAGGAGCACTACTTCTATGCTATACCAGCAAATGTAAATATAAAAAAGTGTACCTTGTTGCTCTGTCAAGAAAGTGGCTCTTTCCAGGTATTCCTGCACTTTGTTTCTCACATCTTCCTGCTTTTCTGGAGGGAAATGATCTCGAACCCTGTCCAACAACCTTGCCGCTGTTCGGTAGCATTCTACAGCTTTATCTGTTTGTCTTGCCTGATCGAATTGCACAGCCAGTGACGCGGCCTCAGTGGCGTTAGCAAAGTCACTCATTTTCTACGATTATCGCATTAGAACTCCCAAAAATGTATTACAAACAAAAATGAAATGTTTAAAATGACAATGACAATCACTAATCAGTAATCATCATCCATGCATCAATCGTTTTCCATGAAGAAAAAAGATAGCAAGATTTCATTACGACGAGTGCAACAAAAGTAACTGAACTAACAGAATGCTTCAAATGTTAAGAAATCTGTAAGGCCTGGAACATTTGAATTTGTTAGATAAATGTCATTGTCACTTTGTCATGAACGTCTGTGAACTTTAGTGAAGTCATATGTTTTGTTTAGAAAAGTCTTCAACTATTTTATTACCACAACGACCACTGTCGCCCTTGATAGAGCGATGATATAAGATTCTAGTTGGACAATGCGGAAGCTTCACCTTTTTGCCATGATTGGGATGATTTCGTAATAATTAATTTGCCCTTTTTTTTATTTCCATATAAAAAATCTACTAACGGAAATTATTTTCTGAACGAACTCGTCTTTGCTAATTTTTAGTCTGTGCACAACACAAAATAAAAAAAGAACAACTGAACAATTCAAATGTCATCTAATGTCAAAAGAAATTGATTAATTTTATCGTCTTTGGTATTACGGATTTTAATTAATATTTTCTTTTAATTTTGTGCTGTGCAAACAATTAAAACTAGTTTTGATAATATTTGTGATTTAGTTATTGGTGCAACTTCACAAAACTAAGTGAAAAATGGCTTCAGAGGCGTTGACGAGTGCGGGAGGAGAGATTCGAGAGAATTTGGTAATTTCTTGGATATTTTTGCATTTTAATTAAATGGATATGCAGAATCTGTCATTAGTATTCTAGTTTCGTTGATCTAATGTTACGGATAACATGACTACGTATTGATTATGTACGTTAAATCGTGAATCGACCTTCGCACTGCTTCTTACCTACATAGTAATCTGTTGATCTTTTTTTTTATCCATTCACCTTCTCAGGTGCGAATAAGACATGGAAAACAAAGAAGCCGCACTATGTAGTTTTTCGTCTAAAGATATCGATAATTTTGTGTTTTTAAAATTCTTTTAAAACCAAGTGTATATGGTTAAATCATTTGGATTTTCCATGTGTTATTATTTGACTATACTGTCTACAATAAAACCGAAACTATTTAAATATGTTAAGAACTTACTAAGCTAAAAATAGATTTAAGTATAACATTTTGTCATCTACATTTAAACAAAGCATGTTTAACATCTGGTGCACATGAGAGTCTTCTATCTCACATGTCAAACTATGTTAGCTTAGTTCTTAACATTTTTGTGCATGCAGTGTTCTCCTATCAGTGAAGGAGTACAGCTACTTAATACCTGATGTTCCCTTTATATAAGTTTCATGTATTGTGTACATCTCTTTTATCCTGAATAAATAAAAAAGACTGCCATAACGTCATTTCACTTACACTTCAAGCTAAACCATGCTTCGATAATCCAATAATAAATGATTGAATATGGGTCATGTTTGGGCGCATTAGATTACGAAGAATGTTCTAGTTTAAAAGTATTTAAAAAAAAATCTTAATAATATAGCTCATAATTACATAAAAAGCCTGTTTTAAACATAATAGTTCACGGCTGGACACTGCTAGTATTTGCCTCGCCTTTTCACAGATAGGATAAGTATCTGCCAAATTAAATCAAATAAACCCATTTGATTTAATTTGGCAGATACTTATCCTATCTGTCTAAGAGCGAGCGCGCACTGCGGTGCGTTTCCGTTAGTTCTGCCGCACTGGGCGGGGCCTACAGTAACAAAACGCATGACCGCAGTGCGCGCACTTCATAGACATTCCATACTTCACAAATTATGCGGTAGAAAAACGCACCGCAATGCGCGCTCGCCCTTACTGTTCTGCATGAATGGACATGTAACAAAACAGACACTTTCATTTCTGTGAGACTATGGAACCACTTGTGCTTTATGTGACACAGCTTCTGGGTCAGTATTAGGTATCCAATCATAAAAAGAATGATTAAAATTGGTTCATAAACAAAGAAGTTATGCCCATACATAATTATTTAAAAAAGATATTATATAACATATTTATAGATGAATTGAGAACCTGCTCCTTTTTTGAAGTTGTTTAAAAAGTATGGTTTGGAGACATAGGACAGCTCATCAATAGCACACCAATAAATGCGAAATCTATCCAACCACAGACTAACTTTGTTCGTAATAATAATACAACGTCACGGCTTTTGGCAAAAATATACCGTACATAACCACCTTCCCAACGAACCTAAAACGCAAGGGGTAGGTCCGCAAACAAAATTACAAAAAATAAAAAAAGTAAGAGCCGGGACGTTCAGGTACAGTTACGTGTAGTTGGACAATCTGGGCTTTTCGTTCAGCTACACTTTTGTGCAATTGTCGCACAAGTGCTTATGGGGTTGAGTAAGAATAGATTTTGTATTGAATGGTGTATTACGTCTATTACTTCTTATGTTATGTACCTAGGAGGAGGAATTGCTTATGTATACCCAAGCAAAGTATTAAAAGTTAAATTCGAATACTGCCTGTTGCTCGAAAAATGTTTCTACTACAATTCAAACATCTGTATCTGTAGCGGTCATGATGTGTGACATCATTTACCACAATACTGCTTTGTTTACATCTGTTTTTAGCCCCAAAACATATAAATTAAATTATTTTTTGTGCTTTATTTATGCAGAAATTGCACTTACTTAAGAGATTTCAGGCACTTTGCAAAGAATAGATTTTTCGTCACTTCTGGCATTGTTGAAGATGACGCGTTTTGAGTTTGCTTTCCATTCCACCAAAAAAATGCAACATAATGAATAATGAATTGTAAAATAAGTAATGCAAAAAATATAGGGATTTGTTTCTTGACTCCTACACAATGTTTTGAATTACGTGCATATTTCCTATTACCTTTATAAATAAAACTAGGTATAATAACCCAAAGGCTATGGTCACAATAAAAATGCTTCTAATTCTATAAAACACCATATTTTTACACAGGTAACAACTGCGGTCAAGTTCCTAACAAACCCAAGCGTGCAGCGATGCACCATAGAAAGCAAGGAACGCTTTCTACGAGGCAAGGGCCTGACTGATCCTGAGATACAGAAAGCTATAGGAAAATGCACTGAAATGCTGGATGTGCCATCAATGGCTTCGGAACTTATGTTCTTCCATCAGTCACGGAGATCCTGGTTCAGGGACAATGTGCTACCGTTAATGGTGTATGGAGGCTTCGTATATGGAGCCTACTGGTTTTATAAAGTAAGTTGATGTTATGGTATAATTTTATGGTGAGGAAGTTATGTTGGATGTGACTCAAAAAGACAGTATGATGTGAAGAACGCCTTTGTCCAGCAGGAGGGACGCTTTATAGTTATATCTGTATCTGTACTAATAATAAAGTTGAAGAGTTTGTTTGTTTGAACACGCTAATCTCTAGAATTACCCGTCGGATTCGAAAAAATCTTATTGCATTTGAAAGCCTAATTCGTAAGGAAGGATATAGGCTATTTAACATCTCGCTAGTACCATTAAGTGCCGATGAAAAAGAAAGAACGCTAAGCGAAAACCAAGTAAACCCCCGTTCGCACGAGCGAGCGTCATAAAATCGCGACGAGATTTTATCGCGCACTGGATTTTCAACTCTCTGCTTAGCTCCGGGAGTTGAAAATCCAACAGTGTATTTTTCGTCGCTGGGATGCACTCTGTTTTTGTTATTTTTCTCGATTATATTACGCTCGTGCGAACGGGGGTTTATAGCGCAAGCAGGCAATGCGATGCGAGTGTGTGGGTCGGAGAAGCAAGAAACACGCGGAAGAAGTCGCGGGCAGAAGCTAGTCATTAATAATATTTATCACAGTACTGTAGCATTTTCTTACATCACACTAATATTATAAAGGCGAAAGTTTGTGAGTGTGTGTGTGTTTGTTTGTTACTTCTTCACGTTCAAACGGCTGAACCGATTTGTATGAAATTGTGTATGTATATAGCTTATACCCTGGATTAACACATAGGCACAGATTAATACATATGGGACACTCCGAGGAGCTCGTGGCTAAGTAATAACAGCCGCACGGGTCGATCCGTCAGGTTAAGCTACGCTTGCCAGGGTTGGTCAGTGGATGGGTGACCATCTTTACATAGCGAGATTCCTCCGTGCCTCGGAAAGCACGTTAAGCCGTTGGTCCCGGCTCTTATGCGTGGATCTTTGACAGTCGTTACGGGTCGTCAGAAGCCCGAAAGTCTGACAACCAGTCTTACCAAGGGGTATCGTATTACCCAGTAACTGGGTTGTGTAGGTCAGATAGGCAGTCGCTCCATGTAAAATACTGGTATTCAGCTGCATCCGGTTAGACTGGAAGCCGACCCCAACATAGTTGGGAAAAGGCTAGGCAGATTGATTGGACACTCCGCAAAATCATTTAAATAAAAAGCGACTCATGCTACGACACAACACAATAAAGTGCAATCTTATTACCTAGAGCTAAAGGAAGAGAGTTATAGTTAGCTAGTTGCCTCTCTTTCTATCGCGTAACTCTTATACCTTCTGACCTACTTAATTAAAAACTGGTTTCATATGTGACATAAGTCACGTATGAAACAAGTTTTTTATCTAAATTCAAATTGACTAACATGTTATGTCACTGTTGCATAATTTTATAGTTTATAAGATTAGTTATTAAAGAATTGTGGCCTATTAAACATTTAATTTTATTCAAACACTAAAATAATCTTAATGATGTGTTTCTCTTATCTATCTGATACAGGCTTATTGATAATAAGACTTTGTTAGATAAATGTTATATTACAATACTAGCTTCTGGCCGTCCGAGTGGAATTTCTTGTTCCCCGACTAGCGTTGCAAAACTTCGCAAGTTTTCGCAAGTATTCGGAATAATTGCGAAATATTCAAAGGAATACTTCGATTTGAAGGAATACTACTAGTAAGAATGTAGTAGGTAACCTACTTTTTATTATCTATTAAGAATGAAATTATTGCCAGTAGGTACCTAGTTACGAATGTATGCGTACTTGCGTAGGTCGCTTGATGAGACTCGACTCGGCGAATATATTACGCCGTGCCGTTACTTGAATTAACGCCATCTAGCGGGCAATGGTAGAATTGTCAATGAACACCTGCTCTCGTTAGTCGCTCGGCGACGCCAGCGCTCGCCTGGCATTGGCTTGATAGTAAAGCCACCGAGCTTCGCAGCCATTCATTCATGAGTCAACGAAGTATTAGCGCTCCTGTACACGTTTTTATGGCGAATCCAGTGCCGGATAAGTGGGGGTTCAAGGGCAAAAATGCAGTGCGCCGACTATTCTATTGTTATCGCAAGAATCCGCAAGATGGTGCCACAGAAGCGTAGCATTAACTAGCGTGATTAGTCGTGTTAATGCGACGCTTTCTGCTGCTGCAGTGACCAAGGTTTGCTGATTAGCTTATGAATGGTGGAAGATTGATTCGTGGGTATTAATGAATGCACTATCACCAATGCGGGACATAATACAGGGTGTCCCGTAAATAATGGATCAAACGTAACGGGTAGGTAGCTTACCTAATTTCCAACAACTAATTTGAATATTTAAAAAAAAACCGTTACAGTAACCAGGATATTAATTTTTTTTCGAATTTTACGATTTTGTCTTCCAGAATTAAGCTTTTTTAATGCTGTCGCTGCAAATGATGACATTTTTAGGTATGATTTTTATTTAACATTTCTGAATAGCTTACTAATGTTATAAGATACCATTTTTTTGAATACCGTTTTATTTGCCTTAGAAAAAAAATCTTGAGTTGAAAAGTTTTTTCTTTACGATGTTAGGACCAAAATTGAAAAAATTCTCCTGTAAAAAAAATGTATGACACCGAAGACCACCATTATTTTAAAAACTTGTACATTTAATAAGGTTTGCAAATTGGTATCAAACTTACGTCTAGTCCTTATCGTTACAAAGATATTGCTATGAATGTGATGAAGAAGACAGAAAATAAATTAAATTGGTACCATTCCATTTTTCCTTTTCGTAATGGCTTATGCTTGAATGCTTGTAATCGAAGCAGGTAGTTAAGCGGATAGCATAATTCCGACCCGATGACGTCATCTGTCCGGAATTTGGGACCGCTACCTGTGGCGGAGTTGCACCTCAGTCAGTGTGAAAGGGATAGATAGCGCCGCTTTTTGGTAAATCGGTTAAATCGGTATGAAGTTGCGCAGGTTCTTTTGTTCTTTCCTGCGCCCTTCACTCGTACAGGCTTCATTGTTGCTTGATTTTATTAGTTTAGTTGTAACTAGTCTCTCTTCGAGTTGCTACGTCAGACAACTTTCGCTCCCGGTCAGTGGCTCGGTGTTTTCTTCTGTAAAATTTGACTTGTGCTGTGTTTTTGGACTTTGCTTTGCCTATCGATTTGGAACTCTTTGCGTATTGGACAAACGACTTGGCGATCCTACGGACTCCGAAAACATTCGTTTGTGTGTGCTTGTACGTGTGTGCAGTAGCGCTGAAACATTATTCAGCCCAATGCCTCGTTATGAGTACACGCCACGGCAGTACGCCGAAATGCATTTTATCTACGGAGAAGCAAGAGGTAATGCCAGGGCGGCTGCAAGATTGTACCGTGAAAGATACCCGAACCTGGTTCGTTATCCCGATTATCGCGTCTTTATTAGAGTGCATAACGCGCTTCTTGAGGGAAGAATTCTTGGCACCGGAGTTGGTGGTACCCTTGAAGGACGACCGCGACAAGTTAATGACGAAGTCATTCTTCGAGAAATCGAGGAAGATCCGTCAGTCTCCGTTCGCGTCATAGCGCGACGCGTAGGAATTTCTAGATCGACGGTGCATCGAGTGCTACAACGGTGCCGATTGCACCCATATCACGTGCAACGTGTTCAAACGCTGACGTCGCGTGATTACCAGCCAAGAATAGAATTTTGCCAAAGGATGCTTAGAATTATTCGGGCGGACCCGCAGTTTTTTAACAAGATTTTATGGAGTGACGAGTCTTCATGCCGCCGAGATGGATATTTAAATTTGCATAATTTGCACAGTTGGCAGCTGATAAACCCACATTTGATGCGAGAGGACAGGAGCCAACATCAATTTAAAATAAATTTATGGGCGGGAATAATCAATGGGCAAATAATAGGGCCCTTTGAACTACCAGCTACTCTAAACGCCGAATATTATCTCCATTTTTTAAGGAATGAGTTGCCAAGGTTATTAGAAAACGTTCCAGAAGACGTACGGCAAGCAATGTGGTTGCAAAATGATGGGTGCCCCGCTCACTATGCGACGGCAGTAAGGGCGCACCTTGATGAAAGTTATCCGGACAGATGGATCGGCCGATTAGGACCAATTTTGTGGCCTCCGCGATCTCCGGATTTAAATCCCCTAGATTTTTTTTACTGGGGATGTTTAAAAGACAGGGTCTACAAGAATCCAATAACGTCGGAAGAAGAATTACGACAGCGCATCCAATCTGCTGCATCAGAAATAAACCAAAGCCGTTTTGTCCGTCGGATAAGAGCTTCCTTTATTAGGAGATGCAGACTTTGCATTCTTGTAGAGGGAAGGCAATTCGAACATTTATTGTAAAAACCAAATAAAACGATTTATTTGAACTAACTGTTTTTTTTAGTACGGCCTCCTAATTCTTTTCATACGCCTCAATAATTCAATGAACATTGCCTCTGAAATACTACAGTTACACATTTTAAAGAAAAAGTTTAAATGTACACACTTTTTTATTTTTTTTATTAACGTTGATTTGGAGCACCTCTCAGATTCATAGCAATTATCTTTGTAACGACAAGGACTAGAATGTACAACTTCATACCAATTTACCAAAAATACAAAAGCGGCGCTATCTATCCCCTTCACGCTGACTGAGGTGCAACTCCGCCACAGGTAGCGGTCCCAAATTCCGGACAGATGACGTCATCGGGTCGGAATATGCTAGCCGCTTAACTACCTGCTTCGATTACAAGCATTCAAGCATAAGCCATTACGAAAATGAAAAAATGTAATAGTACCAATTTAATTTATTTTCTGTCTTCATCACATTCATAGCAATATCTTTGTAACGATAAAGACTAGACGTAAGTTTTATACCAATTTGCAAACCTTATTAAATGTACAAGTTTTTAAAATAATGGTGCTTTTCGGTGTCATACATTTTTTTTACAGGAGAATTTTTTCAATTTTGGTCCTAACATCGTAAAGAAAAAACTTTTCAACTCAAGATTTTTTTTCTAAGGCAAATAAAACGGTATTCAAAAAAATGGTATCTTATAACATTAGTAAGCTATTCAGAAATGTTAAATAAAAATCATACCTAAAAATGTCATCTTTTGCAGCGACAGCATTAAAAAAGCTTAATTCTGGAAGACAAAATCGTAAAATTCGAAAAAAAATTAATATCCTGGTTACTGTAACGGTTTTTTTTTTAATATTCAAATTAGTTGTTGGAAATTAGGTAAGCTACCTACCCGTTACGTTTGATCCATTATTTACGGGACGCCCTGTATAGATGACTATAATATGTCATTTAAAATTATACGAAATTTATTATACAAATGTCCTAATCCATCGGCAAATAAGTCCAGTTCGTGGTGCTGAGCAAGTATGTCCCCGATAGTGCGGAGTACGCGGTTGGTGGGCGCGTGTCGCCCGTTTTTCATACGTTTCTTGAGCGAGAAAGTACAGAGAAAGGACAGGTGCCTAATGGTTAGAAAACAGTATGACTTAGGGCCAAAATACATACACACAAAACGACGTCGCATCGGGACTCACGATGCGACGTCGTTTTGTGTGTATGTATTTTGGCCCTAAGTCATACTGTTTTCTAACCATTAGGCACCTGTCCTTTCTCTGTACTTTCTCGCTCAAGAAACGTATGAAAAACGGGCGACACGCGCCCACCAACCGCGTACTCCGCACTATCGGGGACATACTTGCTCAGCACCACGAACTGGACTTATTTGCCGATGGATTAGGACATTTGTATAATAAATTTCGTATAATTTTAAATGACATATTATAGTCATCTATACAGGGCGTCCCGTAAATAATGGATCAAACGTAACGGGTAGGTAGCTTACCTAATTTCCAACAACTAATTTGAATATTAAAAAAAAAACCGTTACAGTAACCAGGATATTAATTTTTTTTCGAATTTTACGATTTTGTCTTCCAGAATTAAGCTTTTTTAATGCTGTCGCTGCAAATGATGACATTTTTAGGTATGATTTTTATTTAACATTTCTGAATAGCTTACTAATGTTATAAGATACCATTTTTTTGAATACCGTTTTATTTGCCTTAGAAAAAAAATCTTGAGTTGAAAAGTTTTTTCTTTACGATGTTAGGACCAAAATTGAAAAAATTCTCCTGTAAAAAAAATGTATGACACCGAAAAGCACCATTATTTTAAAAACTTGTACATTTAATAAGGTTTGCAAATTGGTATAAAACTTACGTCTAGTCTTTATCGTTACAAAGATATTGCTATGAATGTGATGAAGACAGAAAATAAATTAAATTGGTACTATTCCATTTTTTCATTTTCGTAATGGCTTATGCTTGAATGCTTGTAATCGAAGCAGGTAGTTAAGCGGCTAGCATATTCCGACCCGATGACGTCATCTGTCCGGAATTTGGGACCGCTACCTGTGGCGGAGTTGCACCTCAGTCAGCGTGAAGGGGATAGATAGCGCCGCTTTTGTATTTTTGGTAAATTGGTATGAAGTTGTACATTCTAGTCCTTGTCGTTACAAAGATAATTGCTATGAATCTGAGAGGTGCTCCAAATCAACGTTAATAAAAAAAATAAAAAAGTGTGTACATTTAAACTTTTTCTTTAAAATGTGTAACTGTAGTATTTCAGAGGCAATGTTCATTGAATTATTGAGGCGTATGAAAAGAATTAGGAGGCCGTACTAAAAAAAACAGTTAGTTCAAATAAATCGTTTTATTTGGTTTTTACAATAAATGTTCGAATTGCCTTCCCTCTACAAGAATGCAAAGTCTGCATCTCCTAATAAAGGAAGCTCTTATCCGACGGACAAAACGGCTTTGGTTTATTTCTGATGCAGCAGATTGGATGCGCTGTCGTAATTCTTCTTCCGACGTTATTGGATTCTTGTAGACCCTGTCTTTTAAACATCCCCAGTAAAAAAAATCTAGGGGATTTAAATCCGGAGATCGCGGAGGCCACAAAATTGGTCCTAATCGGCCGATCCATCTGTCCGGATAACTTTCATCAAGGTGCGCCCTTACTGCCGTCGCATAGTGAGCGGGGCACCCATCATTTTGCAACCACATTGCTTGCCGTACGTCTTCTGGAACGTTTTCTAATAACCTTGGCAACTCATTCCTTAAAAAATGGAGATAATATTCGGCGTTTAGAGTAGCTGGTAGTTCAAAGGGCCCTATTATTTGCCCATTGATTATTCCCGCCCATAAATTTATTTTAAATTGATGTTGGCTCCTGTCCTCTCGCATCAAATGTGGGTTTATCAGCTGCCAACTGTGCAAATTATGCAAATTTAAATATCCATCTCGGCGGCATGAAGACTCGTCACTCCATAAAATCTTGTTAAAAAACTGCGGGTCCGCCCGAATAATTCTAAGCATCCTTTGGCAAAATTCTATTCTTGGCTGGTAATCACGCGACGTCAGCGTTTGAACACGTTGCACGTGATATGGGTGCAATCGGCACCGTTGTAGCACTCGATGCACCGTCGATCTAGAAATTCCTACGCGTCGCGCTATGACGCGAACGGAGACTGACGGATCTTCCTCGATTTCTCGAAGAATGACTTCGTCATTAACTTGTCGCGGTCGTCCTTCAAGGGTACCACCAACTCCGGTGCCAAGAATTCTTCCCTCAAGAAGCGCGTTATGCACTCTAATAAAGACGCGATAATCGGGATAACGAACCAGGTTCGGGTATCTTTCACGGTACAATCTTGCAGCCGCCCTGGCATTACCTCTTGCTTCTCCGTAGATAAAATGCATTTCGGCGTACTGCCGTGGCGTGTACTCATAACGAGGCATTGGGCTGAATAATGTTTCAGCGCTACTGCACACACGTACAAGCACACACAAACGAATGTTTTCGGAGTCCGTAGGATCGCCAAGTCGTTTGTCCAATACGCAAAGAGTTCCAAATCGATAGGCAAAGCAAAGTCCAAAAACACAGCACAAGTCAAATTTTACAGAAGAAAACACCGAGCCACTGACCGGGAGCGAAAGTTGTCTGACGTAGCAACTCGAAGAGAGACTAGTTACAACTAAACTAATAAAATCAAGCAACAATGAAGCCTGTACGAGTGAAGGGCGCAGGAAAGAACAAAAGAACCTGCGCAACTTCATACCGATTTAACCGATTTACCAAAAAGCGGCGCTATCTATCCCTTTCACACTGACTGAGGTGCAACTCCGCCACAGGTAGCGGTCCCAAATTCCGGACAGATGACGTCATCGGGTCGGAATTATGCTATCCGCTTAACTACCTGCTTCGATTACAAGCATTCAAGCATAAGCCATTACGAAAAGGAAAAATGGAATAGTACCAATTTAATTTATTTTCTGTCTTCTTCATCACATTCATAGCAATATCTTTGTAACGATAAGGACTAGACGTAAGTTTGATACCAATTTGCAAACCTTATTAAATGTACAAGTTTTTAAAATAATGGTGGTCTTCGGTGTCATACATTTTTTTTACAGGAGAATTTTTTCAATTTTGGTCCTAACATCGTAAAGAAAAAACTTTTCAACTCAAGATTTTTTTTCTAAGGCAAATAAAACGGTATTCAAAAAAATGGTATCTTATAACATTAGTAAGCTATTCAGAAATGTTAAATAAAAATCATACCTAAAAATGTCATCATTTGCAGCGACAGCATTAAAAAAGCTTAATTCTGGAAGACAAAATCGTAAAATTCGAAAAAAAATTAATATCCTGGTTACTGTAACGGTTTTTTTTTAAATATTCAAATTAGTTGTTGGAAATTAGGTAAGCTACCTACCCGTTACGTTTGATCCATTATTTACGGGACACCCTGTATATGTAATTTGCAATGAGAACTGCGCCCCCATCTAGCGGTCAATAGTCGCATTTAAAAGATAATCCAATAAGTACCCGAAGTTGGTCGGCGCGCGGTGCCAGCAGCGAGCCGGCGTTCACTTGCACACGTGATTTAGGAAGCTCGAGCCCGTTCATTCATAAAATCAACGAGTATTATTCGATGCCTACGTACTAGCGCGAATATTTCCGCGTAAGTAGTTATCTACTAGCGGGAATAATTCCCTGTAAGTAGTTATCTACCAGAGACTCGATAATTATTGTTTTATTTTTGTATGGTTGAGTTTAAAATGTCTATTTTGTGCGGATATTAGTGCCGATTCTCTTGTACATGGAGGGGCGCTAGGAGGGGGCAGCTTCAACGTGTTCTTTATGGTTTTTTTTTGGTACCTACATGTAGAGGTTTAGGGGTTTATGGGTTTTATAAAGGGGGGCCAAATTTTCATTATTTTTGCGATAGGACACACCGTTTTCGAGATATAAGCAAAAGAAAAAAAAATGTACTGTATTTTATATCTCGAAAACGGTGTGTTTTTGCACTTGAAGTCAAACCTTGACTTCTTTCTTGATACTTACTTTAAACTATTTTATAAACTCAGTAATCTACCTATGTATTTACCTCTCTACCACTTTCACACCTAAACCGCATACAAAAACTTATTACGTAAGTACTTATCTAAGTAGATGTAAAGAAATATTCGGAAGTATTGCGAAGTTTTCAAATCGAATATTACTCGGAGTCATGAATGAACGCAACATACTCATACGACAACAGCACACACGACACACACACGACGTAATGTTAGTTTGACTATTGACCGCTAGATGGCGTTAATTAACGCCATCTAGCGGTCAATAGTCAAACTTTAATAGATAAACTTGCATGACCGCACATGTACTTAGCTCGGGGAATACTTGCGAATACTACTCAAAACTTGCGAATACTTCCGAATACTTCCGAAGGGAATACTTCGGAATATTACTCTCCGGCAACGCTATCCCCGACCCATCCCTTCGCAATGCATCGCCTGCCAGCGCTATTACTTCGTTTTCGCTTAGCGTTCTTTCTGACTTTTTTCATTTTGCTCGGCTCCTAAGGGTCGTAGCGTGATGATAAATAGTCTGTAGCCTTCCTCAAGAATTGGGTTATCAAATGCAAAAAATTGAACTTACTGGTATCGGTGGCCCCTTGTTACATTGGCTTGCATCGTTCTTATCTAAAAGATCTCAGTTAGTTGCAGTAGGTGGGTTCGAGTCCCGATCGTACTATGCCGAATCTGGAGTTCCGCAAGGGTCCCACTTAGGTCCAGTACTCTTTTTGATATTCATTAATGATCTTACTTCGATAATTCGTTTTAGTAATTACTTCTACAAGAAGTAATTACTAAATTGAATTTTAATTGAATGCCTTTAAGGTTAAGTGGCTACTAGGTGCAAATTTGTTAAATTAAATACAAAACTAAAACTAAACCTTAAAAATCTTAACTAAACCTTAATTGAATTGTAACATTTTCAGCCGACTTACTCAACCCAAATATATGGGATACATTTGGGTTGAGTAAGTATTGAAGCTTTGTACGGGACAGCTGATAATTTTTTCTCGATTACGATGTTGGTCCCATGGTGAAAGTTGTTCAGTTTGATGGTCTGTATGTACCACATCCTTAGATTTGACCATACCTTTTTGATACATCCTGTATAGGTAGGGGTTTATTTATAAACGTTGCTTAAAGTTATGTAATGAATTAATGATTAGCGACTGTTTAACCATACATTTTTGACGTTTAAACGTCTTACCTCTATGCAACAAAATATAAATAAAGCGGTATAATGTAGCATGGTAACATTATTTTGCGGTGAACTGTCGCGTTACTGACTACAATTAAAAGTTGAAGTAAGATCACCGCACATTCACTCTCGATGAGGCCTAACTTTGAACTATTTGCCTACAGAACTACGTCAGACATCTCCTATTTGTGGAACAACCGAAGCGCAAAACAACAGCAGAATGCATTGACGAGCTGCGCAAGAGTGTGGACATCCTTAACGCGAACTTTACATCGCTGCGCAGCGAGATGACGACAAACGCACATCAGAGCGCGCTACGGTCGCAGCTTGATAACATCAAGTCAGAAGTCGCGTCTGTGAAGGCGATTATGCTGAATAGGTAAGATGTTCTTTGATCACAAGGCAAGTATTGCGACCAATGGGATTTCTCATCAGAAAAAATGACGAACTTCCATACAAACTCTCACTGTACGGGGTGATTTCTTGAAACTCTTGTGCAAAATTTCATGCTTCTAGACCCAACGGCTGTGTGTTGTCTGTCATTATTTTTTTCGTTTCGACGGTACAGTCGATTAACACTTGTGCTACCTAAATTGTAATTATTGAGAAAAATACTTCATTAAATCGGAACAGATGTTAAAGAAAATTAAGTCTTATCTAATAAATTAAATTCTAAAAAGCAGGTTATCGTATCATTTTGTGTCAATTTAGATGATGTCAAAAAGTAGCAGTGTTGATTTTTTTTTCGCGATTTCAGGTTTGGCCCCATAGTAAAATTTGTTCATAATGATAAATACAATGAGCCCTTAAGAGGTTATCCATTAATTACGGGACGCCCTGTATGTGCACTCACACAAATGCAAAGCTCAGCTTAGGTCTCGCGGACTGTACTGCTCCCCAGTTAGTGGAAATAAGGTGACGCGTAGCAAATTATTACGGGTCCTGACTCTCAGCTATGTTATCAGACAGTGTGACTTACACGTAAGGGCTCTTCTAACGTCACACCTAGATATTTAGGGTTCGAGCAGTGTTTGACGATAGTGAATTGAATGAATAAATGAATTTTATTAAGTAGAATTTACTTTCAGCTATATTAATCTTTGTGATAACTATACAAAATATTAAAACATTTTAAAAGAGTAATTCTGGAGTTTCTTGCCCATTATTCTCCATAAGAAACTACCTTTTGGAAAGGGCAACTAGAATCAATTCAATTTTCTTGTAAATTTTGCTTTCAAAATTGCCTTTCATGTGCCTAATTCAAATAAATGATTTGAGTTCTGACTAACCAAGAGTGAAGAAAGCTGGGGGCTTACTATTAGCTCTTATAGCAGGGCAGAAGTTGAACGTTTCCAGTGAGAGAGGGAGACGGTGCTATAGGTCGTATATAGCTCCGTCTCTCTCTCGCACTAGAAACGTTACGAAAACGTATAAAAGCTCATAGTAAGTCCCCTTTTTTTTTTTTTTTTTGAGGGTGGGAAATCATCAAATAACTTCTCCCGCTCTGGGTGGAGCGGAAGCGCGTGTCAGACTTTTACTGACTAAAACCCACCCGTGTTCCTTCAGTTGCCTATGCCAGGGCCGCGGTAACCCCTTCGGACAATCCGCGACCCCAGCGGATAGTAAGCCCCCTGGACTTAAAATTGTCTGAATGCTCTTTGAGAGTGTTTCCGTATTCGATTCTTCTGTTGATATATTTCTCAGTAGCAGCCGAGAGTCTGGGTTGGTGTCTCGCGGATGGCAATAGGGTCGCCCCCTATTGCATGAGATTTAGATAGATAGATAGATAGAATACTCTTTATTATGCACACCATAAAAATTACAGATATAAATGTTGAGATTTAAACAGTTACGAAAAGTGGCTGTACTTACCTCTAGCTTACCCTTCCGACCTGGGCCCCAAGTCTGCTATTTTTTACATTCCAACACGATCCCATTGTCACTGCATTGTCATTTTGCTAAAAGTTCGTAATCTGCTAAATTCATAATTTCATACAATGGAGTGTCAGTGGTTGACCATTGGAAAGTCATAATGACGCCATTATATTAATAGATTATCAAACTTGTCTAAATCAACAATTATGAAATCAATGATAGACCATTCTAACACTATTGTAATAGCAGACTTGAGGCCCTGATGTAATGTTATGGTTTCAAAATACATGCAAAATTTCCAGGAACCAATTCCCTGCTCTAAAAACCCGCCCGGACCCACCTTCGATCCCGGACTGGCAGCGACAGTCAGAAGAGGCGACGTCCACAGAAGTACCTTCTGAAGACAAGAAGAAGGCACACAGAAGTCGCAGCCAGCGATCAGAGTCCGGCGGATCTAACTCTAGCGAAGGGGAGCAGGCTACCAAGAACAGTGACAGTAGCTTGGAGATAATGTAAGTAGTGTAATATCTTCATGTTGAGCCGAGCCTTGGATTTTCAACTCTCGGCGCTAAGCAGTGCGTTGAAAATCCAGTGCGCAATAAAAAATCGCCCGTGGGACGGATAAGGATTAAAACCACAAAATAGATGGGTATAGTCGATCTCGCATTTCTTTTATCACTCTAATTTCACTTGCACTTCATAAAACGAGGAAAAGGCTTAGACAAAGTAACATTCGATTAGCGATGACGTTAGTAGAAAAGCCAAAAAATCCAAAAAATGTATGGTGTCGACATAAGCTATCGAAATGTCAAGTGATCACGTCAATGTCACTTTGAAGCTGTAGCGATTGTAGAAATAGAATCGGTTCGAAGCGAATGCCATTTGTCTAGGCCCTAAGGTCTATTTCTTTATGTGACAGATACAATCCGGCCGTCTCGAAAGAATGCGTTTTTGACACCTCTCTTATACATTACTAACGAACATGTGTTTTGTGAATTTGATCCTTATTAGTTACTAGAAATTGTCCAACAGGTCAGGAACGCATTCTCTCGACGTGAATTAGTCGACGTTAGCACGGACGTAAAAGTATCGTGGCGATTTTGTTTCGCGGACTGGATTTTCAACACTCTGCTTAGCGCCGAGAGTTGAAAATCCAACAGTGTGTTTTTTCGACGCGCTAGAATGCACTCTGTTGTTTTGAATTCTCAATGCAACAGCGAGAGTTGAACATTGCGCGACCAGTGCGCGATAAAATCCCGCCGCGATATTTTTACGTCCGTGCTTACGTCGGCTTAGTGATGTTTCAATTAATTGTTGTCTAAAGAGTTTGACTATGCAGAAGGCCGGTTCCATACAACCGCATGCGGATGCATGGCAATATTAAACCATGTCAAACAAAAGCTAGTGGCAAGTGCGCTTGCGCACGCTGTATGTATGCGTAGATACGTTTTATGGAGCTGACCTTCTTTGTTGAAATTCAACTCAAAACTTTCCTACTTGAAAAAGTACTTACCTACAGGTTTAAGTCGTGTAAGTGCTGAGTAAGCTTTTGGTTTAAGTTTTGTGTTTCGACCTGTAAATGTGTGTACCACCGCGAAAATCGCGAAAAAAAGTAAATTTTTCTACGTTTGAACATTGTCTACATCACCACGAAATCATAAAGTTTTTTGAGTGAGTGTTTTCTTTTTTGACCAGTTATAATTATATTCAAAGTAGGAAAAAGGATCGGAGCAACAATTTGACGTCGCGTAAAAATTCCTTCAACAATAGTTAATTGTCATTTTTCGATTTGACATCCTCTAAATACTATTACAGTATTATTTTATAGTGCACCTGACGAAATTAAGTGGACCGAAGAAATTATGCATCAATCTAAAAAATAATTCCAATCTTTTTGCCAGCAGGAAAATATTTAAATCGGACAAGCCAAGGCGTCCTATGAGTGCTTACATGATGTGGCTACATAGTTCTAAAGAACAAGTTAAGGCTGAGAATCCTGGCATAAAAGTAACCGAGTTAGCTAAAAGAATGGGCGAAATTTGGAAGAAAATGGATAAATCTAAGTGGGAGGAAAAAGCCGCTAAAGCGAAGGAACAATATGAAAAAGACATGGAATTATACAATGCCGCTAGGGGTGGCGCTGTACAGTAGCTCGAATATTATTATGTATGCTTCAATGACTATTTAGCCTTATCGTAACGTCTTCTACGAAAAAGCAGATCTCGTAAAACGTTACAGTATAAAAATGTGCACTGCAAAATATATGTACATATTATTGTGCCGATAATCGCGAATTTTGCTACTGAATGGATTCTACATTCACCCACCCCCACCCAATTAGAAGCAGCAAATGGCGTTGACGGCAGTGCCAGCCAATTATATTCGAAGATTACAAACGCATTAAAAGCGTGATTGGTGAATTAATGAAGTAGTGTTCACGTCAATATTGTATAGGATGGGGAGCGAACTCACGACCCTTTCAGACGGCTCCATAACCGTTACGCTATTGGCGTTTTCCAAGCTGCCAATCTAATATCCTATTTACTGTGTAATACGATATTGTTATTATACAAAGCAACTTTGATTTTATTTCATTTTAGTTTATTACTCGTTATCCAACAATTGTAATAATCTACCTATAATACTAATTATATTGTATCCACCTATGAAACTGAAATTATAATAAACTTTGTTTTTTTTTTACTATACTTACACAATATTTTACTTATAAACGTAATTCCCACACGACATTAATTTTCTATTTGTCTTTACTTTAATTTTTTTAAGAATATAATATATTTAACAAGTTTCGAACTCTAAACCAAATGCTTCGTATCCTACTATCCTACACATCCATCCTAGAAAATAAAAATGCAATATAATATGCGTACGCATACGTACGTTTTCGCATAATTATGTTTTTTGAAATTCAACTCAAAACTTCGGTGTTTACAGTCCGCCAGGTTTATGCTGAGCTTTGCTTTTGTGTGAGTGCACATAGATAGTGTAGGTGTGACGTCCGGCATAGAGCGCGACGCGTTCTTTGTTTGGTTTAAAACCTGTTTATATACTGCTTTTTGGCAATCGGCTTTTGTTCTTTTAGTACGAGAGGCCATGACCAAAACCATGTCGAATCGTTTTACGGCCACAACCGTATACAATCATTAGTTTAGAGTTTAGATGATTCTGAACCCGACTCAGTGGGCAGCACCGGTCAGAAACGTCACAGTTTTATGGGAGTCCATTTCTGCTACGAGGGCTGCCTTTTAAGTTGTCTTTTGAAATAAGTATAGATAATCTAATAGATTATTACCATTTATTGTTTTTCAAAGAATTCTCCGCGATATTTAATACACTTTTGCATGCGTTCGAACCAGTTCTTAAAAACATTTATTCCACTCCGAAGTGGGGGTAGTCAAAATGGCCGATTTGTATGCGTCAACAGCTTCTTTGTGTGAGCTGAAACGTTGACCACGAAGACTTTGCTTAATTTTGGGGAACGTAAAAAAATCGTTAGGGCTCAAGTCAGGGCTGTAAGGCTGATCTAAAATTTCAACATTTTGGGTGCTCAAAAACATCTTTGTATCGCGGGCGGTGTGCGAACTTGCATTGTCATGGTGCAGTATCATACGACATCTTGAGTTGTTTTTTCGAAACTCTGTGATGAAATGGCAAACAAACACTGGTATACCAGTCAGCGTTAACCGTCTTGCGATCTTCTAGTACAATAGTGGCGACGAGACCAGCCTTTGCCACAAACGAGGCAACCATTTTTTTTTAAGCGCGCCGTGAGCGTATGACTTTGGTCGGTTTTGGCTCATCTTGGAAGACCCAGACAGTTGACTGCTGCTTGGAATCTGGATCGTAAGTATATATCCAAGACTCGTCACCACTAACCATATCATTAACGTGTTTTGACTCTCCTCGGTTGAATCGCTACAGAGTTTTGCGACACCATCTAACACGGGCTGCTTTTTAGTCGTCGCTAAACAAATGTGGTATCCAACGAGAGTTCAACTTTCTTACAACGAGTTCTTCGTGCAGGATTTTTTGGATAGTAGTCCCTGAAATGCGGACGGCTGCCTCTATTTCACGGTATGTCACATGACGATCTTCAACCATTAGCTGCCGCACGGCGTCGATATTCTCTCGCGTCATGGCGGTTTTCGGACCACCTTCACGTGGCTTGTCACTGAAGCTAGAGTGCCCACGTTGAAATTCTAAATACCAGCGTTTTACAGTTCTAAGACATGGTGCTGCATCACTAAACACAGAAGTGATCTCCTCAAAGCACTGACGTCGCGTTAATCCCCTTTAAAAGTTTTAGAAAATTATCGCACTCATGTTTTCCTTTGATATTTCCATTTTTACAACCGACTTGTCACCTTTGAATAGACGCTACAATAAAACTATTCGACCGATCAAAAAACATTCTTTTGATTTCGAATTCTAAATTCAAAAAGATGAAAAAGCCATGTTTTTTTTTTAATAATTGCGGGAGGTTTACAAAAATTACAAACGACACGACTTAAATGGCAGCCCTCGTATGTCAAAAACAATAGGCAGATGGTTTTATCACAATATGTCTGATATTAAAAATGTAGACAAGTTTCGTAATTTATTACGAAAAAGTTTGTTTTCAGAAATTTTGCTCGTCACATGTGATTTTATACAGTTTTGGTCGTAAAACGATAAGACAAAAATTTTGGTCATGGGCTCTCGTACCATTTTGGTTATCACTCACACAAATGCAAAGCTCAGCTTAGGCCTCTCGGACTGTACATACTTGAAAAAGTACGTATCTACAGGTTTAAGTCGTGTAAGCACTGAGTAAGCTTTTTGGTTTACATTTCGTGTTTCGCCCTGCAAAGAGTATTTTCTACGTTTGAACATTGTCTATGTTACCACGAAATCATAAAGTTTCTTGAGTGGCGGTTTTCTTTTTTAACCAGTTATGATAATTTTAAAGTAGGATAGGAGGATCGAAGCAACAGTTATTAATTTTCTTTCTTCGATTTAACGCCCTCTAAATACTATCACAGTATTATTTTACAGTGCACCTGACGAAATTAAGTAGACCGAAGAAATTACGCATCAATCTAAAAAAATAATTCCAATCTTTTTGCCAGCAGGAAAATGTTTAAATCGGACAAGCCCAGGCGTCCTATGATTGCCTACATGATGTGGCTACACAGTTCTAAAGAACAATTTAAGGCTGAGAATCCTGGCTTAAAAGCAACCGAGGGAGCAAAAAGAATGGGCGAAATTTGGAAGAAAATGGACAAAACTGAATGGGAAGAAAAAGCCGCAAAAGCGAAGGAACAATATGAAAAAGACATGGAATTATACAATGCCGCTAGGGGTGGCGCTGTACAGTAGCTCGAATATTATTACGTATGCTTCAATGACTATTTAGCCTTATCGTAACGTCTTCTACGAAAAAGGATTTCGTAAAACGTTACAGTATAAATATGCACTGACTGTGGGAAATACCCAATTACATCCCTTCTTAGTATTAGTATTGTGCCAATTTCGCTTCTGTATGGATTCTTCATTCTTTGCGTTGACAGCCAATGAAATACGAGGTTTACAAACGCGTTAGGAACGTGATTGGTGAATTTATGAACTGATTATTCTAGATTATAATATTCGTATTGTTACCTTTTGAACTGAATGTTCTTGTTTTATGTCAAATTTCAACTACACTTCGCGCGCTCTCTATTTATAGCGAGACGTCGAGCGGTGTGCGAGAGAGAGCGCGCGAAGTGTAGTTCGCTTTATCGCGACAATGTAGCCGTAGCAAACGGAGTAGGTTTACAGTCGTTTAATCTCACGAAAGCGGGTGAGCCATACTTGTAGATGTAATGCGTATAGACACGCGCTCTTGTGTGCGTGCCTGCAGGTAGCGCGCTCCCCAGCTTACGCACACAAAGACAGTGTGCATGTAACATTTACACATACAAGTATGGCTCGCCCGCTTTCGTGAGATAAAACAACTATACGTCAATATCGCAATGGGGGATCGAACTCACGGCTTTTCAGTTGGCTCCATGAACGATGCGCTATTATCGTTTTCCAAACTGCTAATGTAATACCTACCCTATTTACTGCGTAGATACAATACATTGTTATTTAAGCAACTTTGATATTATTTAGTTAGTTATCCAACAATTGTAATACTTTTAATACTGATTATATTGTATCCACCTATGAAACTGAAATTATAATAAACTTAGTTTTTTTTTCTATACACAATGTTTTATTGTTATTCATAATTCCCACACTACATTTAGTAAGAACCAGCTATGAAAAATAGAAATGTATTTTACATTTTTAATGAATATAATATACAGGGTTGCCGGTAATTAATGAATAACCTTGAAATAGCATTAGACCATTATGGCCGTTCTTAAAAATACGATTACGAGTTTTTAGAAAAAAATACTGTGCAATACTTATTTAAGTATTTCTAGTCACACTAAGTTGCCCCTCTGTCGGCATAGTCAACGTACAATGTTTACATATCTCGGGACCCTGGGGTACCGAACCTTTGGAAGGCATACGAGAGGCCGAAGCCAACTCGCAGAGGCCAATAAATAAATAATTAGTAAATAATAATAGTCAACGTACAATTATTATTATAACAACAAATAACCCATGGGATTCATTCATTTGTGGTCGTGGTGAAGAAGAATGTAAAAAAAGATAGTATCTTTTTCTAAAAAATCTTTGTAATACCTGGGATATATTTTTTCTGTATTTTTTTTAGAATGGCCATAAGGTCTATTTTATGCTATTTCAAGTTTATCCGTATTTACCGTATTTAAAAAGTTTCGAACTCTATAAACCAAAAGCTTCGTATGCCACACATCCATCCTAGAAAATAAAAATACAATACACACTGATACTGGCTTCACCAGGCTAAGGGAACCGCAGAGCAGAGAATTTTCTGATTACATAGAACAACATCCATCATTAGTTTGCATGTAGCCATAGAGCCATAAAGCTTGGGTTTGCTACGACAGCGGTGGCCGCAGTGACGGCTGTCATGAAAACACCATGAAAATGATGGCAGCGAGGACTTTACGGTGTCAAAAAACGCTCTCTATAGGGTGACTGGTAATTAGTGACCGATACCTAAACACATGATTGTGCTCATGATAACAAACAACTTTTACTATTGGACCAAACCTGAAATCGCGAAAATAAATCAGCTGCTCCCTAAATTTTGACGAGTTATGCGAACATGAATGTATCGGGCAGCTGATATTTTTTTCGCGATTTCAGATTTGGTCTCATAGTTTATAGTTGTTTGTTATCATGAGCACAATCATATGTTTAGGTTTATCGATCACTAGTTACCAGTCACCTTATATATTCCATTCACAATACGATGAGACATTGATACAAACCTTTTTTTACAGTCCGTTCAACTGATTTTGACTTCTATTACGTTGGTAGCATGACAAACGGCAGCAGCAGTAAACAGTTGGTATTGTAACGACTTTTTTACCTTTATTGTCATCCGTAAGCCTACGCAATAGAAGTCAAAATCCGTTGAACGGACTGTAAAATAGGTTTGTTTCAATGTCTCATCTTATTGTGAATGGAATATAGAAATACACACCAAATTACTTTCACAAATAACGTTTCAGTGACATCATCCGACGGTAAATTGCGACGCTATGTGGCGGCCACCGAAGTCTTTGAAAACCTTAGCTTTAGCATTTTTGTACAGTCATGAAATGAACAAGTTAAGCACCTTATGTCCAATTTTTGTGACTTATATTTTACCACCGTGTATAGTATTGCAAGTGACAGTTCGAAATGGTGACATACCTTCTATGCGGGAAAGGAATTTGTTTGAACAATTGCTTAACCTTTTCGTTCAGCGAGTGTACAGTCAGCAACAAAAGTCTATTAGCATTTGAGTTTTCTAAATATTAATTATTGAGAAAAATACTTCATTAAAATCGGAACAGACGAAAATTTTAAAGAAAATTAACTCTAATCTAATAAATGAAATGCTAAAAAGCAGTTTATCGTATCATTTTGTGCAAAAATAGCAGTGTTAACCGACTTCTGTTGATGACCGTACATACAGATTGTAATAAATTCATTACTTGAACACAGTACCTACTAACCTAAACATATATTTTTACTTACAGTACATGAAATCGTCTACACAAGTACTTCAATAGCTGCAGGTATTAGGGTAGGTTGTGCCACATTTGCGTGACAGTTGAAACGCAAGAAGACAATGGTTGTGTGGCAGGTATTTATCAGTGAATGTGTTATCGTGTGGGATTTGGACTGTTTAGTGACGAACTCCTCTTTAATGTTGTTGCAATAGATTTAAGTAGGCTTCGAAGTCCATAGATAAAGTAATAGTGGGTTAAAGAAAACATTAAGTATTCTGAACACTAAAAAAACAGGGTCTTATTAAAATTCAGGTCATAAAAATAACGTTTTGCTATGGATTGTCAATGTGCATAACTTATTTTAATTTCAAATCCTGGTCACAGTATCGGACATCACTATAAATAAATGAATAGTCACTGGAATTTTTCCCAAAATATGTAACTTGAAGACCTGAAGTGGCGCTAAATATATTAGGTAAAAGGTGTAACGTTCAAAGGTACCATCGTTTATTTCGTCGAATTACATGTGACTGGTCCATGGGAGTGACGGAATTAGTGCGTCAATCTACAGGGTGTAAGGGACAGCCCTCCGCAAACTAACAGGGTGCATTCAGCTCCTCATTTTGAACCATATTCTACCGGAAATTTTCTCAGGAAAATTTTCATTTTTTCAATTTTTTTTTAGTTACATTTTCATTATTTCAATGTAAAATTGGATTGTGTGTTCGCAGATTCCATTTATGTAAAAAAAAACTGCAAAAAAAACAAACCAGCAATGGATGTTGAAATACTCTAACCAACGACGCGAGTAATCAGCTGTTCACTTTCTGTCTAGCTACAGAGTTCATCGAACTCACCGCATACCTATTACCTGCCCCTCCCAACCAGTAATAGACGCTCCGATTTGTGCACAAAAACACAAACAAATCAGGTTTATTGGATTCCCTTAACGTTCCTGAAAAAAATTCATGTACCGGTCATCTTAGTAAGACATACTGAATTCACCCTATCAGTTTGCGGAGGGCTGTCCCTTACACCCTGTATAATAATTTAGGTGGGAATATAAATCAATTTCTATTGGTCGATAGTCGCATTTTTTTTTTCGTTTTTCTGAAGATAAGCGATGGAACCTTAATGTCGTTACCGTTTCACTGTGTTGTCGTCCTGTAATATTCGACGAAACACATTTTTATACGTACAGACGCCAGCAGGTCAAGCCACCTGAAACTGTCAAATTTTCCCAATCAACCTTGAACCTAATGCTTTAGCGATAAAGATGAAAATCTATTAAAGAAATTTGACAGATTGTAGTAGCTTGATGTGCTGGCGTCTATACCTGTCCTCTAAGCACACAAACGTATAGAGGCTGACTTAATGATTTGGGCATTTTGGAGACAAAAAATGGTAGAGCAATTTCTAGAATTATTGTGGAATTAACACTTACTTTTTACATTGAATATGTTGAATCATTAATCCACTGTTACTATATCTAAAGGCATTAATGTCTATAAAAAATAGTAAAACTGAAATATTAAACAATCGTTTTGCTTTAATTCAAGTATTATTTGCTATTGTAATTTTAGATTCTAAACAAATATGTTTAAAGTCTAAAATCGTACAACACATTGTATAGAGGAATTTTGTCGGTATTGAGGTTGCAATCATGTCTGTTTATAAATAAATTTTAGTTAGAATTTATATGAATTGAAATTGTAGGGGTTTTGTTAATAAATATTACGTGAAGTGATGTGTTTGGGGAATTTTCTAAATCTTTACTATTTTCGTATCCTTTTTGATTAATTTCTTGCCTTTTTTACGGGTTTTAGAAAACAAAACAGTAAAGCTAATGGCATTATCATTTAAATATGGCAATTAATAGTAGTTATAGTCTCAGTAATAACTGCCAAAGGCGCTTAAGGCTATCCATTTTTTGAATCGTTTTGTGAAACATTTCAATCCCTATAATTAATTGAACAGCAATGCGTTACTGACTGTACCTACTTATTATAACTTACTATATTAAACAACCTTAAAAAAGTATTTCTTTCTAAATAGCCAAAGTTTAAAACTTGACTAAAGTAATATTAATTTTAATTTTTTGATGGCAACTTCGGTCTTAATTGCCAATTTTTTTTATTGTGTGATGGTTTTACGGATTATGTAGTTGTACATACATAGATAGAAGTGTAGTTATTTTGAAACACAAAATAGTTCTTTTGCCATCCAAATATTAGTTACAATTATTGTGCTCTCTCTGACTTTGTCGGATAATAATACGCAACTAAGCACCCATGGGGAACAAAACTGTCAAATTAGTTCCGCGTAGATGGCGCTGTTTGTTACTTTCATAAAACTTTTGTTACTTCATTCAACTGTCAATGGAGTTCCTTGCTGAAAACTTTGCCGTGAGATGGCGCTAAGTGTTTATTCTTGTCGCCGATTTGTCGCTTTGTCTTCAAGATAACTATGACAAGTGACAAACACACAGCGCCCTCTTGCGACGAAGCTACCGGGAAACAACACCATTGTGAGGATACTAATTTAGGGAAACCCGATGCGTTTATTTAATCAAAAGCACAGAACACTATTACTCCTAGCGGAGATCAAAAGTGAAGACAAAATATTTGGTAAATGACGCATTTTTTGCATTTATTAGGTGAAGAACATACCAACAACACGTAGACTTGAAAGGAAGGTGTAGGTATGCTAAAATTAGGGCACGCCACAGTAGCGGCGTTATGAAGGAGTGGTTGGAGAGACGTCATGGCGCTCTTGCTTTCCGATGCTATCCGGACATGGGTGCTTTGCAATGTCGAGATTTCGCTACGACTAGCAAGGGGCGTGGCGTGCGGTTGCAGGGCATTACCACCTGCCGCGAATGCCATACTGTGGCCCGTAAGCACGGGCCCTTCGTTGGGTTCGCCACTAGTGTGTAGATGGTTGGGCGTGCTGCATTAACACGCCCATGGAGATAGTATCTGTATCTGTCCGCAAGCTGTCACATATGCATAATGCCGCTTTCCTCACCGCATCCTGGCGGTCCACTCCTACCAGGTGGAACTCACACCTACATGTGAGAAGCCCAGCAGGAAGCGACCAGCGGCAGAGATACGGACTCGACGTTCCTACGGATAGGGTGTGTGGTTTCCGCCCGCCCACAGCTTTCAGATCGAGCCGAGCCCGGGTAGGAAAACCGTGTCATGAATGTATGAACGGGATTGTACTGTGTTACACCGTTCGTGTTGAAAGCGTTAGTGTCACAAGTAAACATACATGTGTGCGTAGAGGATCTGTGCCGTGTATATAGCCGACACACGCTCGCCACCAAAACATTGTGGCAACTGTCTCGACGACACGGCGCAGCACACTTTGCCCAAATCAGGTAGTGGAGTACCGTAAACTCGTCGCACCGCGAGGTGCTGTGGGTAACCTCTCGCTTCCAGTCGCGGTTCAGGCCGATTCAGTGGCAGTCCGTGCTCGGGGGCGAGTGCGCGTGGGACGCCGTCACTTCCTTGTAAGTGATGATACAATACCTCCCTCCTTAACTCGGGATATCCGCAGCAGACGAAATTATTAAAATTTTAGGACTAATATAGATAAATCCTACCTTTAAATAAATCTTGCCTTTGACCACCTTTAAGTGTGATTCGGGGCGATGGAATAAAAGTCTTCCGGTAGGTATTATAGCTAGCTTATACGCGTTTTTTGTGTATACGTTCCAAAGCACAAGAAGTACGGAGGATTGAAAAGCACTGATAATATTATGTATAGTCATAAAGTTCACAAGCATAGGAGCCGAGATGGAGGAGATAGGGAGGGTGTTGTATGCCGCCACAAAATTAATATCTTTGCGATTGTTTTTACGCAATTCCCTCACAGAATCACAGTACAGTACAAATCAAATGCATATTTGAAATAACTACGAATTATTTTGTGTATCAAAATTAGGGGATAGACTAATTAACTCGCTTAATCATCTTTGTTTCGCTGTAAACTAGCTGTTACTATTTTATAGTTTTGTGTTGTTATCAATTGTAGATTTTGTATGGGCGTAATAAAATTGTTACAATTTATACCTAAATTAATGATCCTCGTACGTAAGTGGGTTTATAAATCATATTTTTTGGGCCAAGAACCACCTTATTTGTACATAGCGGCCCGTTCACAACTATTGTTATGCCCATACAATACCGTACAAAATGGGTTTATATAAATTGCCAGGTTATATAAATTGTTTTTTTTTTTAAATTAATTTTATTATTAGTTAACTTTCCCTTTTGATTAAATTTTATGGCATGTAATTTTTTCATAACAAATGTATTCATCTTCCTTTAAAATTGCTCAGTGTATGTATATTCAATAATATAAAAAGACTACCTATCGTTGTATAAACGTACAACATTCCATATTATTGGTGTTTTGGTGTACCCGCGTCGTGATAAATAAACCAAAATGATAATGATATAACATGTGTTTTCTTACTCATTACTTCCATAGTACTGATGCAGATGTTAAATTCCCATGAAATATTGAACACTATATTTTTTTTTCGGAACATTATAATACACTCTGTCAGTATTTGTAGTCTCGCCATTTCTTCATAATAAGAGATTATGTCAAATTGTGAAAATTCTCTCTGAATGGGAAGGAACAGGCAAAGCTAATTATACAACGTGTAACGCTAAATGCGCAAAACCTCTTAAGGGGTCATTGTACTCATCATTATGAACAACCAAACCTGAAATCGCGAAAAAAAAATCAGCTGTTCAGTACATTTATGTTCGCTCGTGGAGCTGGTGGAGCTCGTGGCTAAGTAATAACAGCCGCACGGGTCGATCCGTCAGGTTAAGCTACGCTTGCCGGGGTTGGTCAGTGGATGGGTGACCATCTTTACATACCGAGATTCCTCCGTGCCTCGGAAAGCACGTTAAGCCGTTGGTCCCGGCTGTTATTCGTGGATCTTTGACAGTCGTTACGGGTCGTCAGAAGCCCGAAAGTCTGACAACCAGTCTTACCAAGGGGTATCGTATTAGCCAGTAACTGTGTTGTGGAGGTCAGATAGGCAGTCGCTCCATGTAAAATACTGGTATTCAGCTGCATCCGGTTAGACTGGAAGCCGACCCCAACATAGTTGGGAAAAGGCTAGGCAGATTGATAGTACATTTATGTTCGCATAATTCGTCAAAATGTACTGAACAGCTGATTTTTTTTTCGCGATTTCATGTTTTGTCCCATAGTAAAAGTTGTTCATAATGATGAGTACAATGATCCCTTAAGAGGTTTTGCGCATTTAACGTTACACGTTGTAGATGACGCCATTATCGCTGGTGACCGTCAGCTGTCTTATCTGTTGTAGGTTTTCAAGGATATTAAAAAGTAAACACTCTCACCCTGAAAAAAATTATTGTGTTTGATAGGTAAACAACACCAGCTACGATGCGACTCCTAGCGGGATAAATTGGCAGTGTCTCTCCTCATTAAGGTCGAAAATAAAACAACCACAAAATTCAAGTTATGTATGACTTTATTTATAAAAATACATCACAAGGTATAATATTTTGAGCTTAATAATTGAAAGGTCCTGTATCAAGATAGAACACACTCCAACAGTTTTTACCAATGAGATCAACGAGGAAACAGTTATATAAAAAGGTACAAATTTGACACTAAATAACTAGAGTTGCTAGTTTATAATATCAATAACAATTTTATTAAGCTAGCAATATTAAGCAAAGCTTGCAATTTAAAAAATAAATGCATGTCCTCGAATGATCTTACAAAATGCTTGCATTATTCTAAAACAGAAGAATGCAAGGTTTTTTCTGACATGTTAAAATGTAGTGTTGGAAACACAAGGAAGACCTACCAAAAAGATTAAAATATTAGAAATAGCAGCATAACTATGAGATAAGAATGTACATTTGATATAAATCTTATATGTATAATAAAAATCAATTGCTATTTGTTACTCTCGCTAAAACTCACAAAACAGCTTGATTTAAATATTTTTGTTTTGTTTGCTAGATGACCCGTGAGACAAAATTTCGTTTTCTTTGTTGTTCCAACAACAAAAGGAACAACAAAAAAATCGAAATTTTGTCTCACGTGGTACGAAGTTCACCGGGTCATCTAGTATTACAATAAAATAAGTTGCATATCTGCAAGCCTTTTGAATAGATATATTTCATATCTATTCAAAAGGCTTGCAGATATGCAACTTATTTAGGTGCCAATGGATAAGAACCATGCATTATAATTTTTGCAAGCTTTTATAAAATGCAAAGAGCAATTAAATTACACGTATCAATGTTAAGACAAGAGAAAAGGAAAAGTGGTCACTACCACATACTGTATAATATACGGCCATTATAAATGACCATAGATTTATTATGCGATAGTTGTGCGCCTGTATACTTATAGCTTATTCAGTTCAATATATAAAAGGGTATATCTTACGTTACACCACTCTAGTTATTTAGTGCAGTGTAAAGCCGCTTTGTGGTCAAACACGAACACCGTACACAAAGAAACAATACACCGTTTTAGCGTAGTCGTACATTTATGGCACACCAAATTTAAAGAGAATAAATCTGGAAAATTCAGTAAGAAAAGATTTTACACAACGTTTTACATACCTACAATTTTTTTTATTTGCCTTTGATACTTAAAAGATATGCAATTGAAGAGTTTACAACAGAAAACAATCTAAAATACTTAAAAAATATGTTAGTACCTATAATATTTCGACTTTTTGAACGCCAATTATTTTACAAGTCAAAATATATATTTACATTAGAAAACACTATATTATACAAATAAGAACAGTGATCAAGGCGCATTTTTGTAAATTATGCACAGTAAAACTGTGTATTCTGTCACTTTATTGCGTACGGAGCGGAGTAGTGAAATATTTGCTAAAAACTTGCTTATAGACTAAAAATGCACAATTTCCTTTTGCAAATAATATAAATACATACATAACAACACGCTTTCTAATAATATATCTACACCTTGTACGTCTTTTAAAGCCAGGTCACAAGTAGAGTTTACATCAAATAGGTGCCATCGCGGACATTTGCGGTGAACCACTTTTGAACCTTATTACCTTAGTAATAAGGTTCATCATAAGAAAAGTTTGAACCAATTTTTCAGGTGGGATAGAGGTGCAGCGTTCAAAAACTGAATAATGCCTTTAAAAATGAAAATTTAAAAAAAAAATATATAAAAATACCTATTACTAAAAGCTTATTCTATAGATATGCATCGTACTGGGAAAGACAACAGTTATAAATAACAATAAAAAAGATTAATGTGTACCTCTACACAGGGTGCCCAAAACTGTTGTTTCGTTATTTCGGGCTTGGAAGATCCGTTTTATCTTTGGTATTAAAGTTTCTTTTGTTTTCCTTCAAACACTTTGATACAGTACCGGGGGAGGGGCGTTAATGTGACACATTTAGCTTTAGAAAGAGACTGTCACACAGGTATGAATGACAGAGACGATGTGAGACAAAACCGAACTTTTTCTACAACTAGATGAGTCATTTTTACGACCCTAATTTTTGAGGTTCTTTCAAACCCGAAATAAATGAACGAGTAGGCCTATTGCACCGCAGGATGGTTGAACCAGTAATGAACAAGATTCCAGTGATCGACACTTTTTTCCTTTTTACAAAACAAAACAAGTATTGCCTATTGAAATTTTGCTAGGGCAATACTTAAATCATAATATGATTTAAGTGTTGCCCTAGCAAAATATATTATATATGTAATATATATTATATAGTAGTCTTCCTTGTCAATGCGATCGGCCATTTTATTTCAAGATGGCGAGATAAATATTGGACCGTGTTGTTGCTTCTGCCGAAGAATCCAATTTTATTAGCAAAATCGTTTTGAGGGTGAGTTCTTATGTTCCTCAATATTTGATTGTTATTTGTATTATAGCTGAATTCCAATTGATTTCTTCGATTAGTATTGAAATAATGGAAGTAATTTGTATTCTTTCCCGCCGATTCAAAAGTTTTGTTGAAGTTATAATTATCCGATGTTATTTACTGGTTCGGACATGTAGATGTTCTCCTGTGTTCCTAAAAAAATAACTAAGTATCGACAAAGGTCCATAATTATTTTTTTAGGAACTTTGTGAGTTGGGGCACAATATTAGCTCCTTTTTCAATTCTCAATTATGTTGCCTCAATGTGTAAATTTTTTCTATTTTATGTCTAAGTTTATTTTATTTTTTCAATTTCCAGGGCAATATTTACTTAGTAAGTATAAAAAGCTGTCTTAAAATAATATACTTATATGTAAGTAACAAGTATAAAAAAAGGACGGGAAATAATCATAGGGAATTACAAAATTCGTCCGCTGTCAACAGAAAAAGTGCCCTAAAAAAGTGTATATTTAAATTAAACTAATTGCATTACGTGTAGGTATTAAATCAAACACTCCAAAACAGATCCGGTTACACCTCAAAAAAGCTCAAATTCTTCGACCAAACACATACCAAAGAACACGACGGCAAATCTCTGGCATATGAAAACATTTCAGCATTTTGCAAGTGTTTCAGCTCCAACGTACTGTTGGAGCTCAAAGAAGTGTCTCTAAATGAAATAATTGCTATACCCGGAACAAGCAACTACCCTTTACACTTCAAAAAAAGTCTATAAATTCTGCTTTAGAAATAATTGTACCATCTCCATTGAATCAATACTTTTTTGTCCAGAAAACTGTTACAGCAAAATAAGACAAGAATAAAGAGAGAAAAGATACCATCGGCAGTAACGAGCAAAGCTTGGAGAGAATATCATGAAAAGAAAGAAATGGAAAAGAAGAAAGTTAGAAGAGAAAAGGAAGTGAAAGAGAAAAATAATTATGTTACAAGAGAAAATAGATAACTCAGAAGTAAAGAGTAAATCAGATTAGCAAATGAAAAGAAAGAAGGTATTTTGTACGATTCTACTTCAGAAGATTCCGATTTAGAGATAAAATATGCTGTAAGTGATGATAGCTATGTAGAAGTAATTGATGAAGATGACTATCCTTCAGATGAAAAAAAGAAAATAGTAGACAAAAGAAAATAAAAAAACGCAAATACAAAGGCGGCAACAACGACAACCGAAACGGCAAAGAACACATTCACCTGAAGACTGACATGGATGTTCCTTTGAATATATCACCTACTTCAAACAGGACCAAAGAAAATAATTAGTTCGGAATGTTACGATACTTACCTGGTAAAGTAGAAGATGTTAATGAGAAACACAAAGAATTTTTTGTCGGGCAATTATATTCAGGTGGCCTGACAAGCCCTGACAAAATATGGTACAGAGAGAACCAGGTTATTGCAAAGCACTTTTCAACTAAAAATAGGTTTTTACGTTTATAAGTTTTTATTTTGTTTATGAATAATACGGTTTGTATCTAAGAAAGTCCAATTTTCAGTTTAAATTTTTTTTTTTTTGTTTTTTATTCTTACAATGAGTAAGAACGACTTTTTAGTTTCTTTGTAAGTTTGATCTCAGGCAAATGGCTCAATATATTTTTATTATTTTTAATAGGGTTTGAATTTAAGAAGGTATTTTTTTATCTCGTTCAGGAGCTTACGATGCTTAATGCTGTTTTGACATCAACACCGGAGTGTGACTTGTTTGCCGGGAGATGGATAGATGTGTGTGGTGAATGTTTAAGATTCTGTGAGATGAGATGAAGGATACCTAAAGAAGTAAAAAGTTGTACTTTTCTATTAATTGCATTTTTATCTCTACATTGTTTCTTGTTTTGTTAATTTTGTCAATTATGCTAATTTTTAAATTGTTCTATTTTTTTTTTTACATTTTGTTAAATTTTGCTGTACAATGCCTTAGATTTATTGAAATCTGTTATGTTGTCTATGTATATATTAAATAAATAAATAAATAAATGTATAATTTTCCTACGTCCACATTTTTTTAGTTAAATGTTTTGTCTGACATAAAGTTAGGCAATGGTGCCGATATTCCTTTGTCACAAAGTTCTCTAAACTAGATTAAAAATCACCAAAATTTAGTCTGAAATTGACTAAAATGACACAACTTAACTATATTATAATAATATAGTTTGACAATGACTAATGTAATTTTTGAGTTAAGTATTCGATTTAGCTATTCTGAATTTGACGTTTTTCACCTAAAATTTTGATTGTCAAATTAAATCAGACTATTTTTAATCGCTAATAAAAAGGTGTGAACTCGATCAAAATTGTTTTTAAGTTTAGAGAATGTTGAGGGCAGAATAGCTTCTATGATTCTCATAACCAAAAATAAGAAATTTTAGTGATAGTTTAGTTCGGTGTACAAGAGAATCGGCAACATTATCTCTGGCTGATTATTTTAAGTCTCAGACTGATTTAATGATTGTTTATAGTTACCAGCTAGGTGAGTTTGAGTTTTGAGTAGGTAGGTAAGTATTTAATTTGACGAATTTCAATATCTATAATGTTGCTTAGGCAACAGTTTTTGTTTTTGATGCTCATTTTGAAAGAATTGTTTATTTTAATTTTGAATAAAATTTCTGAATGTGCCTGTAGTTGATTAAGTTTGGTGCATTACATAAGATTTTATTTTATTTTTAAAATACAAGTCTAGCTCATAGACTTATAAAAAAAGATGGACTCCGCGCTGCGCATATCGAAAGTGAAGCACAGTAAGTATGCCGGGTCCGTTTGTACAAACACGCCTCGCGCACACATTTACATCACAGTATGCCGACCGGCCGCCATTACGTGACACGAGCGACGGCGTCTTTGCAGGTACTCAAATCACGCACACGTAGATCGGTAGGGTGCTTCACTTTCGATATGCGTGGCGCGGAGTCCATCTTTTTTTATAAGTCTATGGTCTAGCTGTTGCTAATTTGTTGATGGCTGGATGTCGGCGACTGGTAATTGTCGGCCACTGGGTATGGACACATGGATCCTAAGTGTCTATAACTGGAGTATTTACTTTTTTTTTAATTTTCCTATTTTCTAAAGCGCAGGCCACACGGTGAACGAAGCGAAACGAAGCTAAGTTCGTTTAGCTTCGCTCATGTAGCTCTAGCTACCGCGTCTTTTCATATTTCGGTTCACACTGCGAGCTATGAACCGAAGTATGAAAAGACGCGGTAGCTACATGAGCGAAGCTAAACAAACTTAGTTTTATTTCGCTTCGTTCTCAGTAAAGAATTGATAAACGACAGTTGAATTGTAAACCATTATTGTGATTTTTGGGAACATTCTTCGTTATTCTCACTAATTACCGTGGATCTGAGTTTTTTAAGTTATGATTTATTTGTGTGTATTTCGAACACTGTCCTAAAAGTGTCGATAATTGGATTCTTCACCCTATTAATTGTTAGAACAATAATTTAGTTGCGAAAGAGAGAGTGTTATTTACAATCTGTGTGCGAGAAAGAAACAGACTTACATTGAAGGTGACGCTTTTGTCAGCAACTGAATAGTGTATCTAACATAAAGTACGCACTAGGAATATAAATCTAATCTTTTTTTATAATTCCTCCTTGACCGCGTACCTCGCTCTTCATAAACATTTTTTTTTTTATTATTTTCGTATCATTTTTACATAGATAAATATAATTATTATCAAATTCAATTTATATTTGCCTTAAAATATGTTAAGGTATTTGAGTATAGATTGTAGACTAAATAATAACATGGAGATGGATTTAACATTCTTCTTTCCTAATTTTAGTGAACTAAAAAGTCAAGCAATACAATGTTAAAATTCAATTAATATCGTTTATAAAATTTAACTACTACAGTTAATTATGATCTTATGATTATTACAACTGTTATAGCTATAAAACATTGAAATAACATGGACTTATTATCAGATACCTATGCATATTATTATTTAGTCCAACGTAACAATACTAAACATCCAATACGTGTACAAACAAACACAGTGAACAACTTTTAGCTGAAGATTCCACATTCCAATTAATATAACAAATCAGCGTGACAGTTGTTAACTGTATGCGCGGGAGTCGGTGGGCGGAGCTTCGTTATAAAGACCGGGATTTAAAAAAAATATAATGCCATTCATTGAAAAACAATGTTTAGTTGCTTGCAACATTGAAGCTATTGTTCCGTTTTCACGGTAAACAAAAGAACATCTCGCAACATGAATGATGCGAAACATTGTTTCCAATAAAAACGGGGTGTGATATCCGCATGTTAGAAAAATCCCGACCTCTATCTCTCCCACAACTCCGAAATGCGCTCTAAACTGTGCCCAAAAACCTGTACAATACCAAATTACAACAATATTTTCTTCTCAAAATTCTTATTCTGTTCAAATTGCACAATCACTTCGTCATTTCTCGCACCTAGCAGTTTCTTCGCCCTTTTCAAGTCATCGTAAAAGCACCTACCCTTTTCCGAACGCTGTATATGTATTTTGGGTAGCAAGTCTTTTGATAGATACGATATCAGTTTTTGCCAATCCGCGAGTAGGGTATACGTTTTCGCGAGTCGAGTTTCAACCGGAATCTGGGCATCGGAATGTTCGAACAAGACATTGATGACATCTTTGGAGCATTTTAGGGCTCTGCTAGCTTTGACGAATGACAGAATTAGGGTGTCAATATTTTTGTGAGCGCTGATTATTGGTTTGTCGTAGATGTTATTGCATAGGTTGGCTTCTTCGGCTGGTCCAACGATGTAAATGATATGTGTGGCTAACCTGAAGGCTTCTTCTGCCCAGATGAAGGGGTCTCCGTGCGAGGTGGTAGATATGTCGCCGTCGAACATGACGATGAAGCCGTATTCTGACCGCAGGTAAGTGACGAATGACGCGACGCATTCGGCGTGCAGTCGATTCGCGGGTGAGTATGCTACCAAGATTTTCGGCGGTGTTGGTATCATCATAGCTAGAAATAAAGTTGTTTTTGATTTTAATTATTGGTAATAAAATCGTATATAAACTAATAACCATAAAGAGAAAAGATTTGATTTTTTGTTTGTTTGTTACGCTTTCACGGATTGAAGCAAAAACGGCTGAACAGATTTGGATGAAATTTGGCACACAGATAGTTTATTACCTGGATGAACACATAGGGGCCTTTTAATCCCAGTAGTACATTCCCGTGGTATATTTTCCGACATCCACGCAGGTAAAAGCTAGTTAAGTCTAAAGCTGTGTCGATCGTCATAACATTAATGTAAAATGACGACAGCGTACGTTTACGCGTAGGGTAAACCAATGGATTAATCAAAGTTCACCACGTATTAAACGAGAAAGAGTTCTTACTACTAAATAATCTGTTAAACTCATGTAGTAACACTTACCTATTTCCGCGTCTCTGTTTTCTTCGTGGCAACAATACCGTCTGATAACACGTAGGACAATATAGTAAGCGAAGAGCGTCGCCACAATCAGTGCTGTGACACTCGCTATGCAGATGTTCAAGGTTTGGTCACTGCCTAGAAAGAAAGATATTACATGGTCAATATAACAGCAAGCCTTTTATACAGGGTGGCAGAGTTGGGCAAATTGTAATCAGATTAATGATTAAGGATTACGATTACATTTTGTAATCATCAATCAAGATTACAGATTACGGAAATTAATCAAGAAAGTAATCATATCGGTGTGATTAATGATTATTAGTTTGTAATCGTTATTTTGATTACTTTTTTGATTGATGCATACTAACTACATTTAGGAATTCGAAAAATAAAATCATTAACATTGTAAATCATCTTTATTTTTTGATCAGTCTCATGAATTAAATTTTTTTAATAATTATTATACTTAAGAAAACAATCAAGAATTATTTTGATGTGTGCCATGTGTGGCTTAAATTAGATTTTAAAAGCACCCTCTTTTCAAACATTTTTATACTCATCATCATCATCATCATCATCATCATCATCATCATCACCATCATCATCATCACCATCATCATCACCATCATCATCATCACCATCATCACCATCATCATCACCATCATCATCATCATCATCATCATCATCGCGACACCACACTGTACAATGCGAAATAGAAATGAAAATATCTGGCTTGCTTTCTATAAGAGAGAGAGAGAGAGAGACAGACAGAGAAACATGCGCACGCCGCACGGCTTACAATACATACATACATAGCTTACTATAGCAAAAAGTGTCGTGACAACTTTTCGTTCCCATTTTTTCCGTCTAGCCCCCTTTCACAACGCGCGATAAGGAACTTCGTTCCAAAAATTAATCAAATCTACCCATGTAATTAAGATTACTGACTATTGTAATCAAAACTAATGATTACAAATGTAGTCATGATTGAAAGTAATCAAGATTAAAAGTAATCATGATTGATGTAATCATGATTACTTTCAATCAGATTATTAATCCGATTACAAAAGTAGTTGATTACGCCCAACTCTGCAGGGTGGCCGGAACATTGACGTCCAAAAATAAAATTTCGGTCCCTCGTATCGTGGGGTATTCGAATCACCCCCATGTATGTTCCGCGACTTTTCATAGTTTTCGAGTTATGAATTTTTTTCTGAATGTTTGAAAATTTTCGACCTGACCAACCTAAAAAAATTCTAAAAAAAAAGTAGAGGGTTTTATCGAGTTTCTTTTTTTGCAACTGAATTTTCATAAGTAGTACTTTTATGCATAAAATAATCAGCTTCGTAACTGTGATGAAAGTTATGAAAATGTTGATCTAAAGTGAAAAATTTACGTTCGGTAAATTATGACTCAAATTTTCAACTTTAAATTAAAAATCTTAACAGGTGACTTCATAATTCCTAAGTAGGCTTCAAGAATGCGCCAGACTCTCAGCTTTCATAATCATAAAAAAATGAAGTACTTAATAGGGCTACTTTGTTTAAAATCGGCCTTCAAAGACAGCGAGGTGGAAAAATTCTTAAAATTACCCATCTGAGTAATTATTTTTTTTTGGCTATTTTCTCGTTCCTAAGGTTAATTAATGATAAGAATACTGAAAACTAACCAACAAATAGTTTCAGAGTTGGGTAAGAAAAGTTTTACGTAAAAAGTGGTTTTGAATAAAACACAGATGATAATGTGAAAAAAGTACTTAATTTATTTTTAACATTTACAAAAGGTTTTCAAAGTGGCCACCACCAGCAGCAATACACATTCTACACCTACGTAAGAAATTGTCTGGCAATCGTCTAAAAGCGTCTCTGTTCTCTCTCACAACACGTTCAGCTTCTGCAATCAACTGCCTCAGCTCTTGTTCACTTGAACAGTCTCGGGCGTATGCTATTTCCTTGTAATAGCCCCAAATAAAGAAATCGATGGGGTTGAGATCAGGTGAGCGTGGAGGCCACCTAATTGGTCCGCTGCGTCCGATCCATCTGTTGGGGTATGTTTCATCTAAGTAATTTCGGACCTGGGTTGCATAGTGACACGGGCGCCGTCATTTTGCAACACCATGGTTCGTCTGAGTTCGAGATTCACATCTGCCAGCAACAATGGAAGTTCATTTTCCAAAAAGTTTTTGTATGTTTCTCCATCAAGTCTGGACGGCAGTTCAAACGGACCAATTAGTTCGCCATTGAGGATACCAGACCACAAGTTAACGCTGAAGCGATGTTGAAATGTCGAAGCTCTCACTTCGAGTGGATTTTCATTCGCCCACGTGTGGTAATTATGAATATTGAATAAAATGTGGTTAGTTTTCAGTATTCTTATCATTAATTAACCTTAGGAACGAGAAAATAGCCAAAAAAAAATAATTACTCAGATGGGTAATTTTAAGAATTTTTCCACCTCGCTGTCTTTGAAGGCCGATTTTAAACAAAGTAGCCCTATTAAGTACTTCATTTTTTTTATGATTATGAAAGCTGAGAGTCTGGCGCATTCTTGAAGCCTACTTAGGAATTATGAAGTCACCTGTTAAGATTTTTAATTTAAAGTTGAAAATTTGAGTCATAATTTACCGAACGTAAATTTTTCACTTTAGATCAACATTTTCATAACTTTCATCACAGTTACGAAGCTGATTATTTTATGCATAAAAGTACTACTTATGAAAATTCAGTTGCAAAAAAAGAAACTCGATAAAACCCTCTACTTTTTTTTTTAGAAATTTTTTAGGTTGGTCAGGTCGAAAATTTTCAAACATTCAGAAAAAAATTCATAACTCGAAAACTATGAAAAGTCGCGGAACATACATGGGGGTGATTCGAATACCCCACGATACGAGGGACCGAAATTTTATTTTTGGACGTCAATGTTCCGGCCACCCTGTATGAATATGAACATTAGCTCTTTAATAATAAGGTTCATATTCGTACTTAGCGAAGTAAAGTCAATGTGAGCTACCAAATAGTTAAGTACAGACAACAAAAGAGATATATAGGCAGGACACACTAACATATTTGTATGTGTATTGTTTCATGTTACATTGTAACACATTGAACATGAAGCAATATATAGTACAAATATGTTAGTAAGCCCTGCCTAGATATCTCTTTTGTTGTCTGTACATTAAATGATAAATGATTTTATTTCTGTAAGTAGGTCAACTATATTTTATAAACAAGATGCGTTTCCTATCGGCTAATCTGAGGCTGAAACAAACTCCGAAGTCACAATCTCTTCTAAAGTCCAGACATAATCTTGTTTAATCATGTAGATTTGTGTCTGAAATGGTCTTTTGAAGAAAGAACCACACAGATTGAGTGGACCTGTCAAGTCAGTGCACGCATTTGCAACCGCGCAGCTCAACGATTCGACGAACAATACCAAAGAAAGGTCATTTTTTTAATGTTTTTTTATCTCTCGTTATATGGTTGTTTTCCTCTTAAAGGGTCATTGTACTCATCATTATGAACAACTTTTACTATGGGACCAAACTTCTGCATCAAAGTCGTCAAAATGTAGGGAGCAGCTGATTTTTTTTTGCGATTTCAGGTTTGGTCCCATAGTAAAAGTTGTTCATAATGATGAGTACAATGACCCTTTAAAAGGAAAACAACCATTAAATATCACCCTGTATAGGTATGTAGGTACGGTAATCTTAGTATGCAGACATTAATTTCATATTTAAATACGTAGGTACACACGGCTACACATCAAGCTATACATTTCCAGTTTACACTGACCTCTCATTGTAAGGAACTCCTAGACAATGCGAGATCAGCTTATACTGGAATAGTATAGCTTGATCTGTAGCCGTGCGTACGACTGATAATTCAATTTATAAGTACACTTATTCAAACCTTGCATTGTCATTTTAAACAATGAAGTCGCCCAAACTTATATGGGCATCTACATTGTCCTGTGATGCTATTAAAGACGATGACGTAGATGACGTGATAATTAAAGGCGCCATCATGGGCATGGGCGTACCCAGGGGGGGGCAGGGGAGGGCAGCTGCCCCCCCCCTGGATCTTGTATGCCTAAGTAATGTTGTCGAAAAAGAAGAAGAAGAAGAAGTTATTTTAGAGCCACGTCACGTTGTCGTCGTCGTTGACGTGTACTTACTTTACAATTAAGTACAATATGAAGCATTAATTTTAGAAAAAACCGCGCTGCGCGGCCATAAACCTGCCTTTATTCGTCTATGAATTAAGCGACTGCATGCTAAGGGCACCCCCTGTGGGGTACGTACTTCGGCTTAGGGCTTCACTGGGGGGAGTACAGCAAGGAGGAACAGGCTGGATAATTATTATGTGCTTGCTACAGGCTCAGCTACGCCACCAGCTGGCACTCCTTCACCGGTCAAGGGTCGGGGGAATTACGTGGCGGTCGTCATCGCAAGGGACCTCGGCGGCGAGGTCGGAATGAATTTTTGTGTTTGTAAACTGTACTGGTGGCCCTATTTTTCTTCTGGAAGAGGGTTTAGGGGTCATCGGGGTCGGTGAGAACATGCCTTGGACGGCGGATTTTACTGATTTTAGAGGGGATATAACTATCGGATACGACCAGAGGGGTGCGATGTTTCGCGGGGGTATCGAAGAAACGCTTGGAATTGCGTTTCAAGAATTGATTGATAGTTGGGATTTTAAGGTCTAGTTGGAGGATTTCATTCCGAACGATCCAAGGGGATCCCGTAGCCGTTCGGAGGAAACGATTTTGTATGGTCTGCATCATATGGATGTTTCGGGACTTTGCGGTTGGAAATACTGAACCCGCATAGGTCATGATTGGGAGAATGTACACGCTGTATAGATGCGCAGCTTGCACTTAAGTGACAATTTGCTACGTGCATTCAGAACGAGACTTCATTATGTGCTTAGAGGTCTCATCAAGGTCACACCTGGATATTTGATTTTTTTGGATTGGATCGCTTCTCAGAAGGGATCGGCTTGCTAAACATGGTGATTGGTCGGTGGGGGGAGATCGATTGAGACGCGGTTTCAAAAAGAGAACCGCTTGACTTTTGTCGGGATTGACTTCGATTCTCCACTTTCGAAACCACGCGCCGAGGTTATCGACTGCGGTTTGGAGAGTGCGAGCGACAGCGCTCCTTGGATATGATAGCGAAAAGTGCGGAAAGACAAAAAGTTTCGTAAGATGAGCACGAGAAGGTCTGGCACACCGAGTTTGTAAAGCTTATTATAATAAACCGTTGTTCTAGACTTTGTCAAACGCTTTCGCTTTATCGAAGAAAACAGCACCCGTCATCGAACCACGTTAGAAACCAACGCTTATGTGGTGGACTTGGTACGCAAGAGTGTTGGGTTCGACAGCCAAACTGCTTGTTAGGAATTAGGCCTCGGCATAATCTTTGAGGCGTTTATAAATAAGTCTCTCAAAGATTTTACCGAGGACAGCAGACTGATGAGGCGAAAAAAAAAACATGTGGGGGACCCGGCTTAAGAAATTTCTGGTTTGCCCCCCCCTGGGCCCAAAGCTGGGTACGCCCATGATCATGGGGCTATACAGAGTGGACAGGATAAAAAAGACTGTTATTTTTCCAACATAAGACGACCAAAAAGGCCTGTTTTACAATACAGTATTTTACTCTATATGAGAAAAAATCTAATATATTATTTTGATAGCTTAGGCAAAAAGCAGTAGGAAAATGTTAGTTTTAGTTCGTAAATTAACAATATAAATTTTAGAATTCAATTCAAAGTTTTCTGTTTTTTTAATGTGTTTTCTAGCACCATGAAAGTAGCCGCCATGTTATTACGTCATACCGCTCTGTAAATTAAAAAGTGTCAATGTCAACTGTCAACTGATCAACGTATTTAAAGCCAAAGTATTTGTTTACACTGCCAACTGACATCAGAACCATAGAGCAATATGGCGTCCACTGCATCCAGCGTTTTCGCGCGAATTTTGAAAAATTTAAAATTTAAATGCATTTTTATGGCACTTATCGATTAAATAAAAATTTTGTGTTTTTAGGGCTTATTAGCACTATAGAATCTAATTGAAACACTTTTCAAAAATGGGTGTAATACCCTATTTCCGTATTTCAAATAGAATTGACATGTCATTTATTTCTGCCAAACATAGGGTGACCAACTTATCAGTGATTGAATCAATTAAATAATTACATGGGACTTAAACATTACTGGCGAAATGTGGGTGTAACTAATATTACACCTCTGTTTACACTACGGGGATTACAGGCGTGATGTTAAATCGTTTTAATAGTATTTGGAAATGTGAACGTTTTGCATGAAATGTTTGTTCATAGCTGTGCTAAAGCTGTTATGTACCTAAAACTATAACTTTTAGGGCTGATTTTTCAATAGCCAGATAACTCATATCTGAAGAATAAATATGACAGTTTGACATATTTTCTACACAAAAGCTGTCAAATTGAAATATTTATTCTTCTGATAAGTTATCTGACTATTCAAAAATTAGCCCTTATAGTATTAAAATATTAGGGTCAAAAGTTTATTGAAAGAATTGGTTCTTCTTGGCCTCGAGAATTTTCCTCACGCATTGGAAAAGTAAGAAAAAAGCCGTTCCATTAAAATTAACTTTCTTCACAATTTTTTTGCGTGAAGTTTTAATAGTGATTCGGGGGGTTCCTATTCGGGGCTTCCGCCCCGCGCGCGTCTTTGATTTGTTGTATTTGTTTCCACAAATACAACAAATCAAAGATGATAAAAATCCGCCCAGCCGTTCTTGAGTTATAAATGGTGTAAGTAACTAACCCGACTTTGTTTTATAAATACAGATAGACAGAAGATATAAGATAGATAGTGCCTACTTACGTCATTAATAAAAATCTAAATTAACAAGACTGTGTTCGTTTTGTATTTTCCTGTTACCACTATAAAAGTCAGAGAGGTTAACGTGCAGTCAACCGCAAGTCCATGGTAACAATTTCACTCCGGCAGCGCCTCTATTTCGTATAGACCGAGAGGTGACAGGATTTTTCGTAACGATCATGGATACGGTTAGATTTACTTCGATGGGTTGTAGAGTAGTCCCCTAATGTGAATGACGTCGGTCTGCCTGCTCTGAGTGGTTGCAACTTCGAGTTATAGCGCTTACAAGAGGCGTCATTGTTACGAAAAAAAAACGATCAGGGAAATGGTCAGTTTTGGTACACATTCAAAGTATGGCGTCTCCGCAGATGAAAAAAGTTGGTCTGCCGGCTCTCACTGGTTGCATTTCAGAGCTATGATGCGCGCAACATTGTTGCAAAAATAAAACGATAAGAGAAATGGTCAGTTTTAGTACCCATTCGAAGTATGGTGTCTCCACAGGTGAAACGAGTTGGTCTGCCAGCTCTCAGTGGTAGTATTTCAGAGCAATCATTGTGTATGCAAGACGCTTATTTTTGGAGAAAGCCTAAAAAATACATCAAAAAACGGGACAATAGGCGAATTTTTCAAGTGCACGCCGGTCGGTGTCGTACACCTGCGCCCGCTGCGTGACCGTTCCCCCTGTAAAGGAATAGGGAAAAAGCTAGAGGTGTCAAGAGGTGTCAATAAGAGAAATGGTCAGTTTTAGTGGTTGTATTTCAGAGCTTTGTTATACGCAAGGCGCTTAGTTATAGAAAAATTCAACTTAAGGCGAAACCGCCAGGGTAGCCCGCGAAATTCAAAATTTCTTACGTTTTTTGCAATTTGTAGGTCAGTGTGAGCTTGTATGTTGATTAAAATATGATTCGCGGCCGTAGCTAATATAGATTTACAGAATTATAATCATTAGAATCAGCAATACAACTCCATAAGTTAGCAATTATCTCAAATCTAGCGATTTCATGAAATCATGAGGTTTGAGGTAAATGCCAACTTATGAAGTTGTATTGCTGATTCTAATGATTATAATTCTGTAAAGCCATATTAGCTACGGCCGCGAATCATATTTTAATCAACATACAAGCTCACATTGACCTACAATTTGCAAAAAACGTAAGAAATTTTGAATTTCGCGGGCTAGCCTGGCGCTTTCGCCTTAACGGTAATCAATAAAATAAAGAATGAAATCGAACAAATCCAATTTTTAATGATTCAACTTGTTACTTTGGGTAAATCACAGATTAATCATTTTGTAGAGTATAGCTAATGAAACAACTCAAAACATATAGACTGTTAGAAGTAAGTAAATATTTAACTCTAAGTCTTAGCTATATTCTACAAAATTATTTATCTGTGATTTACCCAAAGCAATAAGCTGAATTATTAAAAATTGGATTTGTTCGATTTCATTCTTTATTTGACTGATTACCGTTAAGTTGAATTTTTCTATAACTGAGCGCCTTGCATATAACAATGCTCTGAAATACAACGACTAAGAGCCGGCAGACCGACTCGTTTCACCTGTGGAGACACCATACTTTGAATAGGAACTAAAACTGACCATTTCTCTTATTGACACCTCTTGACACTTCTAGCTTTTTCCCTATTCCTTTACAGGGGGAACGGTCACGCAGCGGGCGCAGGTGTAGGGTGGGGGTACGACACCGACCGGCGTGCACTTGAAAAATTCGCCTATTGTCCCGTTTTTTGATGTATTTTTTAGGCTTTCTCCAAAAATAAGCGTCTTGCATACACAACGATTGCTCTGAAATACTACCACTGAGAGCTGGCAGACCAACTCGTTTCACCTGTGGAGACACCATACTTCGAATGGGTACTAAAACTGACCATTTCTGTTATCGTTTTATTTTTGCAACAATGTTGCGCGCATCATAGCTCTGAAATGCAACCAGTGAGAGCCGGCAGACCAGCTTTTTTCATCTGCGGAGACGCCATACTTTGAATGTGTACCAAAACTGACCATTTCCCTGATCGTTTTTTTTTCGTAACAATGACGCCTCTTGTAAGCGCTATAACTCGAAGTTGCAACCACTCAGAGCAGGCAGACCGACGTCACTCACATTAGGGGACTACTCTACAACCCATCGAAGTAAATCTAACCGTATCCATGATCGTTACGAAAAATCCTGTGACCTCTTAGTCTAGTAGCAGTAAGAGCGGTATTCAAAGTTCAAGTATTACTATACTCAGGCCAACGTATACGAGATAAATACATAAAATTGCAACTTATGTATACAAATATCAACTTTAAACTCTAGTTATTTATGTTGATTTCCGAATGAAAAAACTATCGATAACGTTATAAATAATTTTAATTGCAATGGAAACTGAACCATACGCTATAGGGATGATGTCTCCGTCATCTGGGATGTTCAAAAATTTGATTTGTGATTTTAATTTTAATTGTTTTTATTTTGTACCTAGTTGATTTTATATTATTTTTAATTCCGTTTTAATTGTACATATATATGATCCAAAGATGATTGAAATAAATAAATAAAAACATTGGACACGTATTTTTTCTCTTTTTAAGTAAGTAATCAAAGATTACGGCGATACATTGAGTTAAAATGTGTCATGACGTCACTCCTTGCTAAATTTTATACGTAGTTTGTTATATACCCCCACCCCCAACTTTAATGCGTTTTATCTAAGTATTTTTTTTATTTATATGACAAGTAAAAGCAAAAAATACGTGTCTAATATTTTTTTATTATCTGACTGACGCACTAAATAGAATTTCTTTTTTTACTACCCAGGCATAAGGCTTACCTGAACTTGGGATTAATCCCAAAGCATCTTTATCTCAAATCTTTAGTTTACTGACTGCGGTTGACTGTACCGATCTCGCGATATGTTGTATGTGCTCTTTCGGGATTCCCGAATAATATTTTGATAGTATGACGTTGTTATAACTGGTACTGACCAAAATATAATGTGGGTGAGAGATATGTAAGTACTTACTAAAAATAGATTTTTTTTATTGCAATATAAAACTATTCATTCCGTCCACAATTTTAGGTAGTTTTGTTTCGTAGAAAGGTGTGCTAAGGATTTGGTACAGACCATCAAACAAAACAACTTTCTCCATGGGACCAACATCGTAATCGCGAAAAAATTATCTAGTTCGGTTTATGTAATAGGCTACGTTACTTGTTTTTTTACACTTTTGCCGCAATATCTCCTTTCTCCCTCTAAAATCTCGCCTTTTAAAGATTTCTAGATTCCATTATGTAACATTCATAACATGCCTAGCTAGCCTATGACACAAAAAAATACACAAACATAACATCACGGCCGTATTCTCCAAAGAGGCAGGCAGAAGCGAGTAAAACACATTTTGCTAATTACTTTGATAATCCCAAGGATGTGTTGCTGTTGCATTATTAATCCATACTTATAAATGTGAAAGTAACTCTGTCTGTCTGTTAACTGTTTCGACCTTAACGGCTGAACGGATTTCGATGAAATTTGTGACACAGGGAGACTGCATGGCCTGGGTAGGACACACTTTTTATACCGGTAGTACGTTCCCGTAGTTCCTCGTGGCTAAGTAATAACAGCCGCAAGGGTCGATTGATCAGGTTAAGCTACGCTTGGCGCGGTCGGTCCGTTGATGGGTGACCATCTTTACATACCGAGAAAGCACGCAAATCCGTTGGTCCCAGCTGTCATACTTGGACCTTTGACAGTTGTTACGTGTCGTCAGAAGCCCGAAAGTCTGACAACTAGTCTTAGCCAGTAACTGAATTGTGGAGGTCAGATAGGCAGTCGCTCCATGTGAAATACTGGTATTTAGATACATCCGGTTAGACTGGAAGCCGACCCCAACATAGTTGGGAAAAGGCTATGCAGATGAGCAGATGAGTACGTTCCTGTAAGATAATTTCCGACATATAAAACAAAATACTCACTTATCATAATCCGGGGACTCTCCACAGATTTACAGCCAATGCTACCCTTCTGAGTACATCTCGCATGTATGGGGGTGACTACAAAGCTGAAGGAACCATTGGACCCCAAAAAGTTGTAGTCATAAGTCACTTCATCGGTATTATTCAGTAGAAACTTCGTAGTCGACATAACCTGTCTAGGACCTCCGCCGGCAGAAGTCACTACTTGAATCAGGTACGCGCGAATTTTCAGCTGTTGTGGAGGTGGCATTATATGTAAACGCATGATCATCGGGAATATTTCTATGTATATAAAGGGCTTCCATCTTTCTTCGGTTGTTGATTGACCTGGAAAATAGTGTGGGGTTTGTTAATCATGGTCAGAAAGAGGTGTTTTTTTTTTCTTTTACTTTTCAGAGTTGCTGATTTATACATGGTTAACTTTATCAGGCTCTTCAAAAGCAGGGACCGTACAACCCCGGTTAAGAGTTAAGTCTTTCGAAGGGGTAAGCCGTTTATGAGGTTACTTTTATCATGTGTAACTCCTTGAATGGGTTTTAGGCTTGAAAACCAAGTAAAAGGGTTATCCCTTCAATATGGATTACCCATTGAATGGGTTCTATACTTGAAACCCAATGAAAGGGTTACCCCTTCATTAAGATAACCTATATAATATAAGGGTTTTGTTCGGGTTACCATGTTAGCTATTTGCAAGGTATGCCCATCATCGAGAAATCATATTACATTGCTACGAGTCGGAATGTTACGTTATTATCGTTTTTAAGAGGGTTGAAGCTTAACCCCTATGAACCCTTTGGGTAACACTTTTGAACGGCTTAATTTAAGCCGTTCAAAAGGGTTACCCACATTGTATGGTTTTTTGTTTAACTGCTTAGAAAAACTCTATCGAAAACCCTTTCAATGGATAACCATAATGAGGGACCATTTTGGTTATCCATTGAAAGGTTTTTCGATAGGTGTTTTTTAAGCAGTTAATCAATCTCAAAGGCTCAGAAGACATATACCAGCCACCTGATTGCGTAACATACTCGTAACAATTTATTCTATGATACTTACATTTGTGGGATTTTTTGGCGTTCCATGCAAAATACTAGTATTCAACTGCATCTAGTAAGACCCCAAAATAGTTGGGAAAAAGCTATCTAGGACGAGGAAAGAAGTTATTTTCGTTAAGAGTGTGTTAGGGTGTTGTTGTAAACCAGTTCACTTACTTAGCATTTCAGCAGATGGTATATTAAAGTAATACTGTCCCCTATTAACAGTTAGATCTTCAGCCGTAGCCTCGAAATCCAGAATGTGACTCTGCCCATCATTTTCGTCAGTTTTCGGCCAGTAGCAGTCATAGTATAGAACCGAGTTTTCATTGATAGTAACCTCATTAGACATTTTTATGTCCCTGCAGTGGTTCTTTATGTCTCTGTACTTATCTTGGAAGCGGAACCTCATGGCTGTAAGAGAAAAACAACATTATGTTAATGTACAAAATGCCTGTATTCCCTTATCCCGGGAGAGTAAAACCTCATTCATTGCGCAACACTGTGTTGCCATATCATATTATGGAACTCAAATGGAGTTAGGCAGGACACCTGGCAAGGTGCAGTGATCCTTTATTCGCATAATATTAGATTCTCAAAATAGCAGATTCTCGAAATATTAGATTCGCTAGAATATTCTCAAAATAGCCGAAATTGTACATTTAACTAGAGAAGTGCATTATACTATTACTATCATTATATAAATAAATAAGTACTTAAGAAATATTTCGTCAGACTTCAACAGCCTTTGTTGACAGCGACTCTTGAGAAGCGATTGCCGTTGCATAGTTGCATACCAACATAGATTTTATTTTTATTAAAGGGTTATTAGTTCCAAATTTCAAAAAGCTAAAGTCTAAAAAAACATTAATGACATGTAAGTATGATTTTACTAGCTTTCGCCATCGGCTTCGCCCGCGTGCATTTCGGAAAGTATCGGGGATGAAAAAGTTTCTTATCTCCTATTCCAGATCATGGTCTACCCGTGTATTTCATCCAAATCCATTTGGCCGTTTTAGCGTGAAACCCTAACAAACAAACAAACTAACTTACTTTCGCATTTATAATATTAGTTAGGAATGTTAGGATGTTATAAATAAGTGTAGGTATATGGTGAACATGAAGTCATGATAAGTAGGTATGCTTAATTGGGCAGAAAAAATACCTATAATGTACCTAATCATGGAATTGAATACGATTAACTTACCATTAATAAATTTTAGATCTTAGTCAGCTTTTTCGGTTTTTTGGTTGTTTTTTTTTTTTTTTTTGTAAATATTGTAAAATAAAAAAGGCAAAACAAAGTCTTAGCTGTATTTGTTTTGAGTGCGACTATTTAGAGAATATAATATTTAGCGAATCTAATATTTTGAGAATCTAATAAAGGGCAGTGATGCCTGGTGGAGTAAGGCTGTGACCGAGTGGCGTCCAAGGACTGGCAGACGAAGTGTCGGTTGTCCGGCGGTGAGATAGACGGACGAAATTGTTGAAGACAACCTGGATGAGGCTGGCACAGAAACGTGGGGATTGGCACATGAAAAGAGAAGCTTATGCTCAGCAGTGGGTGAAGTCTGTATGTGGATGATGAGGTACAACTGAAACTATATGAAATGTTGCCATCATTATCCAGCCCGCGCGCGACCAACGCTCTTAACTCCTCAGATGTCCGCAAACTGAACTCGTTTTAGACCCAAAACCCCAGCGGGGGGGTGTGGGTTGGGGGTTAGTTGTGAACCTATTTGTTTTCCATAGGATGATAGTGATTTTTTTACGTTTATATAATGTGATATAAGCTTATACCTATTATGTAAAGGTTTTCCCTTATGCACACTTGGGGTGCATTTGACACTTGAGGGGTTATGGCGAGTAGTAACGCTAACTAGTGCCACCATTGAGAAAAATATCATAAGTCTGGAGATATGGAACATATTGAAATTTCCTATGTTCACATTTTTTGTCAGTTGAGGTCAAAAAAATCGTGTTCGTTTCAACCGCGCGGCCATGGCGTTAAAAAAAAAAAGACTATGCCAACATTTTGTAACAATTTGTAAAAGTTCACTCGCAAAACCTCAAATTTGTCAAAGCTATGGTTAAAAAGTTAGGAGGGTTTGAACGTGGCCGCGCCATCGAAACGCGGAGAACCGCGCGGCCACGGAGATCTCAGAAACTAAGCGTTGCACAGACCTGAAATTTTGGTAAATAACAGATTCAATTTGTAAACAATTTGTAAAAATATAGAAAAAAATCCCAGGTTAATATTTTAGGAGCTGTGAGACTAAAACCCCGTGGCCGCGCCATCGAAACGGTGACAAAAACGTGATAGCCGATATCTCGCTGAAAAAGCATCGCAGACGTCTAGAGTTTTTTGTAAAACCCAGATTTGAATTTGTCAAAACTTACAAAAATGCAATAAAAAATACTAGGTTAATATTTTAGGAGCTGTGAGACTAAAACCCCGTGGCCGCGCCATCGAAACGGTGACAAAAACGTTATCACCGATATCTCGCTGAAAAAGCATCGCAGAGGTCTGAAGCTTTTTGTAAAACCTAGATTTGAATTTGTCAAAACTTGTAAAAATACAACAAAAAATCCTAGGTTTATATTTCAGGAACCGCGCCATAGAAACGGTGAAAAACACGTTATCGCCGATATCTCACTGAAAAAGCATCGCAGAGGTCTGAAATTATTTGTAAAACCTAGATTTGAATTTGTCAAAATTTGTAAAAATATAACGAAAAATCCTAGGTTTATATTTCAGGAGCCGCGCCATTGAAACGATGAAAAACACGTTATCGCCGATATCTCACTGAAAAAGCATCGCAGAGGTCTGAAGTTTTTTGTAAAACCTAGATTTGAATTTGTCAAAATTTGTAAAAATACAACAAAAAATCATAGGTTTATATTTCAGGAGCTGTAAGACTAGAACCCCATGGCCGCGCCATTCAAACGGTGAAAAATATGTTATCGCCGATATCTCGCTGAAAAAGCATCGCAGAGGTCTGAAGTTTTTTGTAAAACCTAGATTTGAATATGTCAAAACTTGTAAAAATACAACAAAAAATCCTAGGTTTATATTTCAGGAGCTGTAAGACTACAACCCCATGGCCGCGCCATCGAAACGGTGAAAAAAACGTGATAGCCGATATCTCGCTGAAAAAGCATCGCATACGTCTAGAGTTTTTTGTAAAACCCAGATTTGAATTTGTCAAAACTTACAAAAATGCAACAAAAAATACTAGGTTTATATTTTAGGAGCTGTGAGACTAAAACCCCGTGGCCGCGCCTTCGAAACGGTGACAAAAACGTTATCACCGATATCTCGCTGAAAAGGCATCGCAGAGGTCTGAAGTTTTTTGTAAACCTAGATTTGAATTTGTCAAAACTTGTAAAAATACAACAAAAGATCCTAGGTTTATATTTCAGGACCCGCGCCATAGAAACGGTGAAAAACACGTTATCGCCGATATCTCACTGAAAAAGCATCGCAGAAGTCTGAAATTATTTGTAAAACCTAGATTTGAATTTGTCAAAATTTGTAAAAATATAACAAAAATCCTAGATTTATATTTCAGGAGCCGCGCCATTGAAACAGATAAAAACACGTTATCGCCGATATCTCAGTGAAAAAGCATCGCAGAGGTCTGAAGTTTTTTGTAAAACCTACATTTGAATTAGATAATTTTTTTACAAATAAAACAAAAATCCTAGGTTCACAAAAAACCGTATTTCACCGTTTCAATGGTGCGGCTCCTGAAATATAAATCTAGGATTTTTTGTTATACAGGGTGTAAGGGACAGCCCTCCGCAGATTGATAGGGTGAATTCAGTACATCATACTAAGATGACCGGTACATGAAATTATTTCAGGAACGTTATGGGAATCCAATAAACCTGATTTGTTTTATTACCTCGCACGCAATGTATTGCTTCCGTGGCAAAACGCACGTAGCGAACGGTAGCGCAGTGAGTGTTCGGCTGCCCCACCCGCCACGGGGTCAGTTCTCGCGCCACTTGGCTTAAACTAGCGACAGCGTAGTGCACAAGTTAGTTGAGTAGGTAGATACTTACGCGCAGGTACAGTAAAAGCAACAATAATTTAGCCTTCATTTAATTATTTTTATAACTGAAAGATGTTTAAAGTGGTGTATGGTACCTACTTATTGGTCAGTTTGTCAAGTACGGGTAGGGTTCAATGAAAAATAAAATAAGTAGGTTTTATGAAATAAGGAATAATGTTTTTATTTTGTATTTACGATGATGGCTGTATTCCCTCAAAAACCTTTATCTTTTCTGGCTTGCCTACGTAAAACGTTGTATCGTCTGCGAGGCATTTTTAAACAAATTAATACAAAAGTATTTTCCGCTCAACCAACAACAGTCTAAAACTTAACGAAAATAACAAGCAGACACCTTTCACACAGCGGGAATTCCGCTTTGGTAAAGCGAGTAAAGATAACAAAATAATAAGCACTAGAGTTAATTTTGTGCCAAACAATAGCTACAACTAACGTTGAAGTGGTTTTCGTTTTTTTACCCGACTGCGGCAAGTTAAAAAAGGAGCGTTATGTGTTTTTACCATAAGTACAATGCTTATTACATAGAAAAATAATGTAAATCAATCAGTCTTATTTCAATAGGTATCAAAAATTAATCCTACCTTAGAATCGCTCCGGTCGTATGAGATACGGCTCGAAATGACCTCCACCGAGACCTTCACACACATTGGCACGGCGCAGGGTCTCCCCGTGCAAGCGGGTCAGCAAGTTGGGATCTTCGTTGCAGCTGTAGCGCAGCTGCTGGAATGTGTCTGTGATTCAATCTCGCATTTCTTCCTCACTCGCACATGCACTAACAAACACTTTTTCCTTTACGTAGCCCCACAAAAAGAAGTCTAAAAGTGTGAGACGCGGGCTCCATGATTCCGGCGCAATAGTCGAGCTGCAGTGCGTGTGCCTAGGCGTGGATTTTGACGGACCAGGTCTAAAACTCTTTCTACAGTTGCACCGCGAAGTGGTCTTCCGGCGCCTTCTTGATTGGGAACTATGGGCTGGTTATCTAGCACTCGTTGATAGACATTGGTAATTATCCGGGAGTCTGATGGATGCCGACGGTCAGGATACCTATCGATGTAATTTCTGAGCGCTTCCCTGGCATTTCCCCGAGCTTCCCCGTAGCACATTATCATTTCGCCATATTCACGAGCTTAGTGCTCGTGTAGCCATTTCTCACAGACAACAACACAAATGGGTAAGTACGTAAACTTCACGACGCGACTGCGCGAACAACAGCGAGCGATACTGCGCAGGACACAGTCGCAGGACAACTAAACTGTACTAATGACTACACGAAAAATCACACACAAAAACAGTGTTGTCAACTACTCAAAAAATTTTGCATGTTTCTTGCAAAAATGTTGTACAAAAATACCACTATTTTTAAGCTTGACTAAATGTTAGAGCTGTTATTTTTTTTGGAGAAATGAAACGATTAATTTGTCAATTTAATTCAAAGTTTATGTTAAGCAAATTAATAGTAGTGATAGCCCAGCGTGATAGAAGACTGGGCTTCCATTGCAGAGGGCTTACGTTCGATTCGCGACTCGACTACCAGTCGGTAGCTGCCGTAAAGCCATGAAAAGGCCCTTGGGTGGCTTGGAAACTGGATCCAGTGATCGCTTGAAAAGTAGAATTAATTAAGTTATTAGGTATGTACCTACCACGAATACTCAAGGGCACATTATGTGCGTTTTTCCTTTAGAAATTAAGTGCACTAAAAGATTTGCATTTAACATTAGAGGAGTTCTTATGTGAACCAAGTTTGATCTAACATTTTCGTTCACAAATTGAGGTTTATTAAGTTGGCAATACTGTTGCGACTCGGTAAATCGGAGCGTCTCGCTTGTCTCTATTGTATTGTATGCAAGTAGTATGCGGTGAGTTTGATGAACTCTGAAGCTATGCAGAAAGTGAACAGCTGATTTCGCGCGTAGTACGTTAGAGTATTTCGACATACATTGCTGTTTTTTGGATTTTAGCTGTTTTATTTACATAAATGGAGTGCTGCAAACAGAGAATGTAATTTTACATTGAAATAAAGGAATATTAGCCAAAAAAACGTTAAAAAAAATGAAACTTTTCCTGAGAAAATTTCCGGTGGAATATGATTCACAATAAGGAGCTGAATGCACCCTGTTAATTTGTGGAGGGCTGTCCCTTACACCCTGTATTTTTACAAATTTTGACAAATTCAAATCTAGGTTTTACAAATAATTTCAGACTTCTGCGATGCTTTTTCGGTGAGATATCGGCGATAACGTGTTTTTCACCGTTTCTATGGCGCGGGTCCTGAAATATAAACCTAGGATTTTTTGTTGTATTTTTACAAATTTTGACAAATTCAAATCTAGGTTTTACAAAAAACTTCAGACTTCTGCGATGCTTTTTCAGCGAGATATCGGTGATAACGTTTTTGTCACCGTTTCGATGGCGCGGCCACGGGGTTTTAGTCTCACAGCTCTTAAAATATTAACCTAGTATTTTTTGTTGCATTTTTGTAAGTTTTGACAAATTCAAATCTGGGTTTTACAAAAAACTCTAGACGTCTGCGATGCTTTTTCAGCGAGATATCGGCTATCACGTTTTTTTCACCGTTTCGATGGCGCGGCCATGGGGTTTTAGTCTCACAGCTCCTAAAATATTAACCTAGTATTTTTTGTTGCATTTTTGTAAGTTTTGACAAATTCAAATCTGGGTTTTACAAAAAACTCTAGACGTCTGCGATGCTTTTTCAGCGAGATATCGGCTATCACGTTTTTGTCACCGTTTCGATGGCGCGGCCACGGGGTTTTAGTCTTACAGCTCCTGAAATATAAACCTAGGATTTTTTGTTGTATTTTTATAAGTTTTGACAAATTCAAATCTAGGTTTTACAAAAAACTTCAGACCTCTGCGATGCTTTTTCAGCGAGATATCGGCGATAACATATTTTTCACCGTTTGAATGGCGCGGCCATGGGGTTCTAGTCTTACAGCTCCTGAAATATAAACCTAGGATTTTTTGTTGTATTTTTACAAATTGTGACAAATTCAAATCTAGGTTTTACAAAAAACTTCAGACCTCTGCGATGCTTTTTCAGTGAGATATCGGCGATAACGTGTTTTTCACCGTTTCAATGGCGCGGCTCCTGAAATATAAACCTAGGATTTTTTGTTATTTTTTTACAAATTTTGACAAATTCAAATCTAGGTTTTACAAATAATTTCAGACCTCTGCGATGCTTTTTCAGTGAGATATCGGCGATAACGGGTTTTTCACCGTTTCTATGGCGCGGGTCCTGAAATATAAACCTAGGATTTTTTGTTGTATTTTTACAAGTTTTGACAAATTCAAATCTAGGTTTTACAAAAAACTTCAGACCTCTGCGATGCTTTTTCAGCGAGATATCGGTGATAACGTTTTTGTCACCGTTTCGATGGCGCGGCCACGGGGTTTTAGTCTCACAGCTCCTAAAATATTAACCTAGTATTTTTTGTTGCATTTTTGTAAGTTTTGACAAATTCAAATCTGGGTTTTACAAAAAACTCTAGACGTCTGCGATGCTTTTTCAGCGAGATATCGGCTATCACGTTTTTGTCACCGTTTCGATGGCGCGGCCACGGGGTTTTAGTCTCACAGCTCCTAAAATATTAACCTAGGATTTTTTTCTATATTTTTACAAATTGTTTACAAATTGAATCTGTTATTTACCAAAATTTCAGGTCTGTGCAACGCTTAGTTTCTGAGATCTCCGTGGCCGCGCGGTTCTCCGCGTTTCGATGGCGCGGCCACGTTCAAACCCTTCTAACTTTTTAACCATAGCTTTGACAAATTTGAGGTTTTGCGAGTGAACTTTTACAAATTGTTACAAAATGTTGGCAGTTTTTTTTTTTTTTTTAACGCCATGGCCGCGCGGTTGAAACGAACACAAAAAATCAACACTAAACCTCCTCGGCCTTATTACAAAACAAGGTTTTTCTTCTGTCATGGTTTAAACCATCGAGCCAGTTTTTCTAATAAGAACCTAGCTGTGATAGAAATACAGTTCTTTATAAAAAACTGACAACTTAGTCCGGTACTAAGTTGTCAGTTTTGTAAAACTGACATCTTAATGTGTCGGAATAAAGTTAGAAATTCAAAAAAAAGTCAACGATTTAAACCTGGGTTTGAAGATGAACCTTGTTTTGTAATAAGACGGCCTAGGTTCGAAGCCTTAGCAGTGAACGCCAAAAACGGCCGTTTTTGTCATTAATTTCAAAATATTCTATATCTCCAGACTTAAGATTTTTTTCTTAATGGTGGCTAGTTGACATTAATTACTACTCGCCTTAACAGGAAAACCCATTCAAAACACTTAAGAAAAAAAAAATGACGTAGGACCTAGGTACAGAAATAAACTTTACAGGACACATGGCGATGATGTCATCACTGCAGATAAGCTAACGTTATTGAATATTGTGTTATTATAAACGATTTATTATTGTTCTTTAAATAACGCTCGCAAACAATGAAGTAACAAAGGCAATACAAAGTAAAAAATCAGCACGGCTTTTATAAAGATATACATACTGCTAGTGCACACAAAGTGTACAGGAATTTGTCATAGAAAAAAAAACCGGTCAAGAGCGAGTCGGACTCGCGCACCCAGGGTTCCGTGCCGATAATCTTTACATAAACTTCTATCACATAGAATAATTTCAGATTTTTATCTTTGCAAACTTCGGAGATAAGGGGGGGAACGGTATTTTTTTCGAAATTTATGCGGACTAAAAAAAATTAAAAAAAATGTTTGAGAATGTCCACCGCCACCGTCAACGGTTCGTCAACGACAAACCGAACGTGACGTCCCGTTGACGAACGTGCAATGGACACGCGTGTACAGTACGAAACAACTTAGATGTAGCATAGATTTTAAAATTTGCATTCATTCATTTCAATTTTACGAATGTATTTGGTTATATGACTTTACAAGTTATTGCGTATGCGTAAAGATCATTTTCGCCTAGTGATAAAGATTGGTGATGTTGAAGGCGCACTCAGTTCGGATCGTGATCGGTTTTACGAATTTTGCCATTGCTACATCTAAGTAGTTTCGTAATGTACGTGTAATGTATCGCTACTTCGGCGCCGCCTGCATCTCGTTCTCGTTGACATCCCGTTGACAAACGGACATACACCTTCGTCATTCTATCAAATTCGGATGTCTATGGAATTCGAGCTAAAACGACCAATAGTATAATAGCAATATGTCGAGCATGGCATCTTCAGGCAAGTTTGTTTAGCTTCGTCGGCCAATTTCTAATGTGCGTGTCTGGTTACCGAATTCGGGTAGTCAACCCGAATGCGGGCTATCGACCAAGTGCAAAATTGCGACTTCAGCACGCAATCGTTAAAATTGCCAAAATGTCAATAGATTCCATGATTACTTACTTATACAGGGTGGCAGGCGAAACCTGTTACCATGGATTCAGTTCATGATTCTGGATTGAAATTTTTCATCGGTTTAAAAAAAATTGATGTTTCATACATTTTGACCGCGTACCTACGCGATCAAAATGTATGAAACAGGCATGCACTTTTGTAGGAAACGGCAGATTTTTTTTTTAATAACCATGCTTAAAAAATCTGCCGCCCAGAATCATGTATTGAATCCATGGTAGAGCTTGTCTACTCTGAAATGACTGACGCGCCCCACTACCGCATTCACCGTAGTGTACGTATACAAGATGTTTTCCACCATATTATTATGAAGGCAAGTTTAATTAAATTGATAATTTATAAAAGTACCTACCAGTTATTTACTAATAATATAATGTTAATAAAAGCCGATAGTTCAAAATATGTCAATAGAGTATTATGTACTTAGATTAGATTATTTGCTTTCCACCATATGAAGGCAAGTTTAATTAAATTGATAATTTATAAAAGTACCTACCAGTTATTTACTAATAATATAATGTTAATAAAGGCCGATAGTTCAAAAGATGTCAATAGAGTATTATGTACTTAGATTAGATTATTTGTGTAGATGTCCCTGCCACCCTATATTGTACGACTAGTTTCCATATTCCGCAGCCTTACAATGAATCGCGTTTATAACAATGGTAATAATGTCATTGTATATTGTATAAAAAAGAGGTAGATATGGCATTAGCGCGCACAAATTGTTGCAGACAAATTCAGACAATTGTTGTAATTTGATTTAGTCGGCTAATAGCAGCGAGCGAAACAAAGCGTGTCCGTGGCGTGACAGTAATCTAAACTGCCAAGCTATCTCTTTCTGTATCATACGTTCCGTTCCGTATCGCAGTCGTAGTTGAAAACTACCAATACACCTATAATATGTAAGTACATTTGTAATAACAACGCAACAATATCCGAACACCGCTCAGTATGAACGTAGCGTATCTTTCCTTTATAATATCATTAATTTGTAATGATAATGAGCTACTGTCGGTCGGTGACGGACTTATTTCCACAAGTACAAATTCACGTCACTGTATATTATATTTGATTATCGCTCACGAACTGTCGCTATGTGCTAGATAGCTGCTAGGATCGGAAGCTACATGACACACATCATTATCAGTCTACTAATAATACCTTTGCACTCTGTGACTGGGATCAAGTAGGTAATCAATGCAACAAGTCTATGAACGGATTGGGACATAGGTATTCGATTTTTTTTTTCGTTCTAGGACATGCCGGTTACCTAAAAATGTTGACCTTCTCCGTTTTTAGAGCAGTTGTGACGAAACTACACTGCTAAATGCACTAACGACTAAGTACGAACTAACTAGGGCGGTCCCAGCGGTGCCCAGGCACAGGGCGCAGGCCCTGAAGGGTCGCAGAAATGTCCAAGTTTTGGGTCATGCATGATAGTTAGAACCGTATGTATGCTGCCAGCCTAATAGGTGTTGTACCTATTAGGCTGGCCGCATACATACGGTTTCCTGATCAGGAATTCAGATTCGGAGATCCGAATGCACTGAATTCCGTTCGGAAAATATAAGAACGTTAGCGCCATATAGACAATTTTGTATGAAATGCGTGCGTACGTATGCGGCCAGCCTTAAGTATTTATCGCGTAATACGGGCAAACGGGTGTCAAATGCGCTCTACTATATCAGCACTGTACACAGCTAATGTAATATATTCTTCAAAAAAGCAATTAACATTAATGATATTAGACGAAGAGATCGTAAATTACGTGTCGAGGGTCAAGTCTGGGTCTTCTAATCTATAGTAGTACTGAATTGAAGGAAATGTTTTCCAAATTGGGTGTAGTGGCGGAGAGGCCCACAAATCCCGAGAACTTTTTAATACAATCCTAACCAAGGCTAAATGGCTAATTTGTTTAGTAAGTAAAAGGCAGTTTGCAGTTGGAGGCACCCTACGTGTGCAAAATATAAACGAAGGGCGCCAACATTTTCGAGACCGCTTCGCTCGCTTTTGTAACATGCGGTCTCTTGTTTCTCATACTTTTCTGTTTAGGTCGACAAAGTAACTCGGTATTTCTGTAGGAATTGTCAAAAGAAAACCTTACCTTTTCGAGCTCGCTCTACCATAACCAATTTTTCTAATAAGTACTTATTAATTTCTTTCTGCATAAGTCGACAAAGCATCTCCTATTTCTGTGTGAATCGTCAAAAGAAGAACTAACATTTCCGAGGCTCCAGTGCTAAAATTTTCGAGCTCGCTGTCTCTACCATCATCAATGTTTTTCTAATACCTAAATTGTATGCATAAGTCAACGAAGTATGTCCTATTTCTTTATTAATGGTCAAAAGAAAACCTAATCTTTCCGAAGCGGGCGCAAAAGTTTTCGAGCTCGCTTCGCTCGCTTTTGCATCCTACGTTCTCCTACTTCTCAAACTTTTGATATAGATTTATTTACATAGACTTTGTCCATTTTATTTTCAGAGCCGGGTAAGATTAGAACATTTTTCAAGAGCGCAGTTATAGAAGCTCGCACCGGGCGTATATAAGGCCAGTTACGGCACAGGTCGTAAGTCGAGACTGTTTTCACCAGGGTAACACTGATCACAAAGATAGAACGGAATCAGAGTCACCGTCTTTATGGGTCACTAGCTTTTGCTCGCGGCTTCGCCCGCGTGGATGTCGGAAAATATCCCAAGGGAACCGGGAATTCCTTTCTTATTCCTGGTCTAGATTATAAAGGGAACCCCTGTGCAAAATTTCAGCTTTCTAGGTCCAAGGGTTTGGGCTGGGCGTCGAGTCAGTCAATCAGTCAGTCAGGACTTCTCTTTTTATTTATATAGATATAATGTACCTCGACACTATCTGCTAGTAGACAGAACAGCTAAGAGAAAAGTAAAAAAATCTCCATAAAAACTTACTTTTCCACTTAATATTACTGAACATAATATTCAGGACCGTGTGGTTCTTAACAAAGGAGTTATATTTGTCTCCATGGGGCATTTGCATGATGTACGGTTTGAGGATGACGCCTCCGATGTGGGTGTTCGGCGACAGTGGGCCAAACGTCATGGCACCACATTCGTGGCTGTTAGGCGGGTACACTCTTATACTGCAGGCGTCGTAGTCCGCGGGGGTTTGGCTGAGGAGCTGAAATAAAAGAACAGTATTAAGACACTGAGTTGCAGATAACTAGTACATTCATTTGATACCCAACACGGCATCATAAAATATATTTTTTTAGTTCATGGCTTTATGTCCTCTATGCCATAATCAATTTAATGTGACGTCAGTAGCCTATAACCAGAGCACAATCAAGACTTCCAATAATACCTCATTAGTCAAATTAATAAGCCATTGTAAGTTATGAGGAACAGATGAACATATACGGTCAAAATCATAACCCTCCTTTTTGCTTCGCCGTAGTCGGGTAAAAAGTACGTTCAGACTATGTATCTAAAGGTGAGTCCTCTACTCCCCATCACGAAGAATCGCGCGTTACCAAACCGCTACCGGGTTTATCACGTGATTATTTTCGCAAGAAGCAATGTAAAATTGCAAGAACTCTGGGATATATTATAAAAAACAAATATTATGAAAATAATTAGGCAAATTATATTTATTTAAAAGTTCAAATAAATACAACGCAATCAAGCACATATTAACGTAAGTACCTACACATTTACACAAAAAATACGCATTTTGAAAAATCTCACGTGAGTTTAGAGGAGGGAGGGAGCTGGTCGAGCCAAATCTCACAACATCTCACCAAGGGGGATGGGAGGGTCGAGAAGTCGCCAAAATCGACCCACGTAAACTTTAATTAACGCCCCCTTACTAAGATCGAGCGCGATCAAGATTACAAAAGTGTTGTAAAAAATGTTCCAAAGAGCACCGAGTTATCGAATCCCTATAATAATTAGTCTTCAATGTAATGATTGGCTTCTAATAATAGGAACGGAATTTTCATCACAAAGTAGATAGAGCCTGTATGTAGGTAAATCCCATTCGAATGCTCGCTGTATGGACGCATCCAAAAGTTGGACATCCGTCCCATATTTAAGATTTTTTTGACAACAAACACCATCTATTGTAATTTACAGTAAAAGCTCTTTATTCGCGGGGTATATGTTCCGTAAGTATGCCGCGAATACAGAAACCGTGATTAAGAAATGGTAATATGAATTTAATTGAAGTTTTTGACCCTAATGATTAATTATTATCTTCAGGCTTAGGCAATGGTTTAAAACAATTTTGTATTTATTTCTTGCTTGGCAGTTTTTAAAAGCTCCTTCAATTCAGACTGATACTCAGCAGTGGCATTAGCAATTTGCCTCTTAAAAATAAGACTTCGTCCCTTAAACGGATCAATTTCATAAAGAAATCACAAAGCTCATTTGCCATTCTTAAGGCTGCAGTCTTGCAAAATTAACTCGCGGCGAATTATTTGCGCAACTTTGTATTTTTTTTTAAACTAAAGTAATGAAATAACATGAAATATTATTATAGCACGTGAATAACCATAATATAAGTAATAGCTGTTTATTTTTTTAAGTTCATCTGGGTGGATTATGTTAGGTAAATAAAGCGTTAAATACAGCTCTTTGCAAGACTGCGGCCTTAAACCGTCACTAAGATTTTTCAAATTAAATTTCATGTTTCCCGTGCTTGTTGAAGCCTCTTCTACAATGGGCTGTGAATTTAACATTTCCTCCAAGTCGGTTTCAGTCAAATCTTCATCTTGCGATTCAAGCAACTTCTGAATGTCACTTGATTCTATCTGTTCGAGCTTTTACTGTACTATCACAAATTATGCTTACAATTATCATAGACATAAGAGAATGGGCTGAGCGTTCCGTTCAGTTGAGCAGTGAATACAGACTGAAAAGTTCGAGAGAGACAAAGCGAAATTGCGGCCAGTACTTCTCTCTTTCATCAGGGTAAGTTACGCTTGCCGGCGTTAGTCGGTGGATGGGTGACCATCTTTACATACCGAGATTCCTACATGCCTCGGAAAGCACGTTAAGCCGTGAGCCCCGGCTGTCATTCGTGGATCTTTGACAATCGTTACGGATCGTCAGAAGCCCGAAATTTTGACAACCAGTCTTACCAAGGGGTATCGTATTACCCAGTTACTGGGTTGTGGAAGTCAGATAGGCAGTGGCTCCATGTAAAATACTGATATTCAGCTGCATCCGGTTAGACTGGAAGCCGATCCCAACATAGTTGGGAAAAGGCCCGGCAGATGCGGCCAATACCTCTAAAGAGGCAACTCTGATTGAGTTGTCTCCTTAGAGGTATTGGTATTAGTGGTATTGGAGGCATAGTCACTTTAACTCTTTCTAGAGAGTGGTCACTTTTGTAAGGCTAACGTTCAGCCCACGGATATTGAGGGATATGGCTTGGAGGCGTGGCACACAGGCACATGCCATGTTGCCTCCACGCGGCCACGCTGACCATAATTTACGCGCGATGGTGGTAAGCAAAGGGGCGGGCACTCTCTAGTGCCCGCCCCTTTTGAGCATGTGTGCAATAAGATAGCACAAAAGTGTTACGCATAAGTATTATCTTGATGTGTGCCGTATCTATTTCTTATGTTTTTGTGTGAGTTTCAGGAGTGGGGAAAAGGTGGCGACACTTGAACTTGAACAAATATAGAGTGAAGGCACAGACTTATATTGGCTAGATTACGCAAGTCTCATCGTCTGAATAGAAACCAAGCGTGCCATTATTTTTCCACCTACTGTGACGTCACATGAGCGATTTAGTGATGAGAACTCCCCGTCCGCGAGTAAACGATTCAAAACGATTTAAAGGCCCCGCCGCGTTTCGCCTCGTCTTTGGAGCGAGAAGTCGCGTGCGAGCATTCCGTCCGCTTGCATCTTATACCTACTTGTTTCATACTGCTTCCGGTTGTGCCTAGGTATCCCGAAAGGGAAGAGGGAGTGTTACGTAAAGATTATTTGAGTAAAAAATAATAATTTTATAATATCGATTTTGCAATCGATTATTCGAGTTCATCGACAGAGGAATGATAAAACGACAGAGGAATGATAAATCTAAAATTATTTGTTTTTTTTTTATGAAATGTTAGTCATTTTCGATTATGTCATTATATAACTTGTTCTTATTGGTTGGTTGAACCTAATTAGTCTTATTATGTACTTTGTTGTAGGAAAGTTACAACGTTAATAAAAAACCCTGGAAGAAATTTTATCTACAAAAAGAAAAGCCAGTAGAAGTCGCTATTATAAAATAAAATCCGATCCAGAACTAAGTAAATAAATTAGTAAAAAAAAAAAAATTAAAATATTTTAAAAAAAAAAGCAAATGTAAAATAAAATGTAAAGCTTGCGGCGGGTTCTATTCACTGGCACCATTCTTTAATCCTAAAATTCTAACAAAAAACCGGGAACAGATTCGATTAGATGAACACTTTTAAATCGGATCTCCCGCCTTAAACAATACGCATAAGAGTTCCGACATCGACAACATCTAAGTACCTACTGATTTCTATAAAACAGAGAATTTTAGGTTTTAGAGAACGATGCCAGTGAATTCGAGCCTAAAGCCAATCCACAACTCCAGCATTAGTTAACCCCTTCAATACATCAATTGCAGTCAGGCGTCGAAACTGTTTGTTTCCGTAATGATTAAAATGAAAATCATTAAAATGAACAGAGCAAATTCGACTATATTGTGTTGGGAACCAATTTTCATGCCCCGTCGCTTCAATCCATATTTATTTAACTTTGGGATCACTTGAAAATCTGTAAATATAATTAATAATATTCTAAACAAAATCACTAAATTGGCACATTGGAGTAAAAAAAATAATTACATGTCACAAAAAACCCAACGCAAACATTATCATTCTTCTGTTTCCAAAATCGATTAGAATCGAGAATGACTGTACAAACTGTGTGTACAACACTATTTGCTTTATTTGACAGAAAAATGAGAATAGCGACTGTACCACGAAGCTGAGCGACAAGTGAAAATATCGATCATTTTAATTTTCATTGCGTGTTTTAACAGACAAGTCCTACATACTGCCTTGTAACTAAAAACGGCAATGTATCATGAACTATTTGATACACACTCAGTTACATAGTGTTCATTGTAAGAACACAATGAACACAAAATAATTGATTTTGCAATAAAAAACACATAATTTAATAACAATATGACTTATCGATGAAAGAAAATGTTTCCATTATCTCGTCCCACTTTTTTTGTGTAGTTTCTACAGCTCAATACCGCATAATTTGGCATTTTTTAGTTTTTGGTGACGACCGGCATCAAGAACGTTCGAGCGCGGACTGAATGGAAGCGGCGCAGAAGGAAGTCAATTTTACTCCCTTTTTACACGCGAAGTACATACACTTGCGTCGTCTAGCCAATATAAGTCTGTGAGTGAAGGCATATCTTCGGCTATGTTTCAGCCCAATTCTCTATGTCTATGATTAGATTACAATGCAGGCAATGATTTCATTTTACGATATCTGATGACGTCAATGTGAATTCAAAATCAATAAATAACAAAAAGGTGACACTTGAAATGGCTATTGCAAATTAATATGTTATAAAATAAAACATATTAAGTTTAATATGATGTGAGTAATGAATAGCAAATGAGTTCTGGACACTAACAACAATAATAGATTGTGGTTTGAGCACCTTGAAAGTGACCAAGGGCGACTAACTATTCCATACAGCAGAAACTGTTTATTTACTTTTTAATTAAATTATTTGTCATTCTAAAGACAGATATTAGACTAGATAACCTGTGGAAATTTCGCTATTCTTATACAAAATATACGCGACGAATTGATATCCTTCTCTCTTTTTTTTTTTTTAAAGTCGGTTGAAAAGTCCGAAAATTTTAATTTGTAATTTTACCAGCTAAAAAATTTTTTTGGGTTACAACGTTAAGTTTGTTTTTGGGATAAATTATTTTCAACTACGGAACCCTTCATTGTGCGTGGTCCGACACGCACTTGGCCGGTTTTTTTGAGGAAGAACATTTTTCGAGTTTGCTGTTGCTCGCTCTATACTACATCTACATTCTTAAGCTTTACTACACGAGTCAACCATGCAAAATATGTGATGTCACACCAGGAGAGGAGGTCACACAAATTTTATAATAACAGAAGGGTTCCAAAAATCATGAAATTCATGTGACGTAATTTATGGATGACCCATTGTTCAAACGGTCAGTCTCCCACAAATAGTTAAGAGTTTAGTGGATTCTCACAACCTATTTTGCCGGTACTGGATACTTATTGGTTTATTGTGACCAGTCTACCAGTCAGTACCAGTACAGAAGGTGGTCACATGGAAATGGAACTTGAGTAACTTACCAAATGAGTTGTGAACCACCAATACTACTACTATTCTACTGGGATTAGCTTATTAAATATACCTTGAAGCCATAAATAACCACTTCCTGAACTCAAAGAGTTGTTAAAATGTTTTGAGACTTTCCTATTCCCTTTTTCTTTTTTACTGTTTTCTTTATGCAAGTTATTAATGACCTTATAGGCAAGGTTTTTCAGAAAAGTCAGGTGCGTAGTACTCGCAACCGGCGTGACCGTATGTATGTTATGTAAACAAGGCAAAAGCAGTATGCAAGGACCGAAGCAGGTGGCACTCCTTCATGTTATGTATTATGTTAAAATTGTTACATGAAATTTAACACTTTCAGAGATACTAAACGCCCATAAGCGTTTAACAATAAAACTTTTCTACTATTGTGTCTTGTTCAGTGTCCTTAACGTGTTAACTATGACCAGTCTCAGCACTTTCTTTTATCTTTTATAACAACCTTATGTACCTTGCAATATACTAATAATAAAACTCATCACTCTCCTGCCCTTATCCCAATTTATTCAGGGTTGGCGCAACACATCTTTTTCTTCCATACTTCTCTAGTCATCTCGGTAGTCACTCCCTTTCTAGCCATATCATCTTTCACACAGTCCATTCATCGTTTCTTTGGTCTTCCCCTATTCTTATAGCCATCCATACAAATACACAAGTAATATGACTATATTCTATGTTAGAGGGCTGGGCTTCCGCTCTTAGTCCTTCAGGTGGATCATTTTGCATGTGAATATGACTAAAAACGAAGTATTTTTAATTACAGTGCGTTTCAACTAAGAATAGGAATGACCTTGCGCCATATTGTGAAGATTTAGCAAAACAGCACCTTGTTTATGTTAAAGCCTCTTTGGCATGCGACAGCTGCAGTGACTTATATAAAAAACTTTGTGTCAGTGTGGTGTGTGTCAAGTAAACCGTGTTGTTTTGCTAGTATATTGTACCTACTCTTTTTACGACTTTCATTCTATTATATTATATTTTCCATTGAGTCTTTCACTGAAAAAGGTACCTGCATTAGGTTATGGGCCCAGGATACCCAGTATACCCAGTATACTCCGGATAAGACCTAGGACGTAAAAACAAAAGTTTTTTCGGTGCTGTCACAATGGAAAATTTTACTACCACCAAGATTCAGATCGGTCAGCTCATAGGTAGCCAGAATTGGGCTACTTGGAAGTATAAGGTGTCCATCATGCTGCGGGGCACAGAAGGTGCCATGGAGGCGGCAGAAGGAAAACTTCGAAAACCAGTTTTAGGAGCAGGCGATGGTGCGCTGATGGCCTATAATGCAGAATTGTTGAAATATAGGAAGACAGATAGCAACGCTCTACTAATCATAACGAGCAACATGACCGAAGAGAATTTAATGAAAGTCATGCGATTTGAAACAGCAAACGAAGTATGGCAGGAACTTCACCGCTTGTTTGACGGTCAATCAGAAGACAGAGCATACACATTGTGCATGCAATTCTTTAGCTTCAAAAATAACTCTAAGGATGACGCATCTACCATGATGTCGAAACTTAAAAACATTTGGAACAATTTGAATACTGAAATTTTGAAGACCGATCCTAACATGAAGTTGCCGGAAATGTTCTTGATCTGTAAAATTTTAGATTCCCTCAATGAAAAATTTTTCAGTTTCAAATCAAGTTGGATGCTGCTAAACAAACAAGACAGGACAATTGAATCTCTGACAGCACAACTGTGCGGGTATGAGAGGGCGCTAGGGGGTCATATTGATGAGACTCAGGAAGTACTCGCCTCTACCTCAAAGGTGCAGCAAAAATCACAGATAAGAGACGAGAACATAAGATGCAGGTACTGCTCAAAAATAGGCCACCGCATTAAGAATTGCAAGCAGTGGATTAATGATGGCAGACCGAAGAAACCTGCACAGTCTTCGTCCAAGCAGCAACAAGTGCAGAATATAACGCTGATGATTTATACTTGCTCTGAAGAAAGCAATAGAGAAAATTGGTATGTAGATAATGGTGCCACGACTCACGTCACCAATAGGGGAGACATATTCACGTATTTTGAGGACTTTGGATCGAACCACACCGTTACAACGGCAGATGGTACTGTAATTCCTGCAAAAGGGAAAGGGTCTGTGGTAGTTCAAACCAAGGTTAACGGCAAAACAATGAATTTGACTCTGAGTGATGTCTGGTATGTACCGAAGATTACGAAGAATTTGCTATCCATGTTAGCTGCACAAGATAAACTGCAAAATAGTAAATTTATTTCCACCACGAAAGAGTGCAGGCTGGAATTAAACGGTCAGATTTTAGCAGTTGGAAACAGGAAACAGAGTGGAGGACTGTATAAATTACAAATGAAGACAGTTCTACCAAACAAACCTGTAGAGATTAATGCTGTCAGCCCATCGAGCTTACTCCAGTTGTATCATGAACGATTTGGTCACCAAAACAAGAAATACATTAAAGATCTTGTCAAGAGGGAATTGGGGATTAATCTAAATGATATAGATGATATACAGTGTGAAGGATGCATTTATGGGAAGGCACATCGTCTTAAATTTGGCAAACGAGAAAGAGCTAGTATGCCTGGAGAGCTGGTTCACGCCGATGTGTGCGGACCGTTCCCTGAAAGCTACTCGAAATGTCGCTATTTTGTTCTTTTAAAGGATGACTTTTCCGCGTTTCGTCATGTTTATTTCATTCGAAACAAAAGTGAAGTAAAAGACAAGATTATTCAATTTCTAAAAGAAGCCAAAAATGCTGGACATGCAGTCAAAACGTTATTGAGCGACAATGGCGGAGAATTTGATAATAAAGCGGTTCGGGAAGTACTTAACAGGCAGGGAATAATCCAGCGGCTCACGATGCCATACACGCCCGAGCAAAATGGGTGCGCAGAAAGAGAGAACAGGACTCTTGTGGAAACAGCTCGATCATATATGCACGCAGGAGACGAATTTCCACAAGCCCTGTGGGCAGAGCTTATCAACACAGCTGCATACGTCCTTAATCGCACGGGACCCACAAGAGAAGAAGGGAAAGTACCGTATGAGCTGTGGCATAAGAAGAAGCCTAAGATCTCACACTTACGTGTGATAGGGAGTGAATGTTTCTTTCACATTCCGAAACAAAAAAGGAAGAAGCTAAATAAGAAAGCTACCAAAGGCAGACTTATCGGATATGATAACGACGATGGATATCGCATCTGGAATGGAAAACAGACCGAAAGATCTAGAGATGTCACCTTTTGTCCAACCATGGAATTGAGAATCCCAATGGCCTTGGGACCTGGTCCTCAGGAAGATGTCGATTTACCAGTGAGCGGTGAGATCGAGGAAGATTCTGATTTGATAGGACAGGAGACAGAGGGAGTGATCCTTGCGCAAGATGATTGTCCGCAACATGAAGCTTCTCCTATGAGGCAGTCAGTCCAATTAGAGGGAGAACAAGAAAGTGAAATCATAGAAAATGAAAACGCATTTTCTGATTGTGAAACTGAAGAGTTTGTAGATGCTATTCCTCCTGATGTTGAGATGCCGATGAATTCAGAGAACGATGTTACTATACCGGACGTTCCAAGGTATAATCTCAGAGACAGAAGTACTCTACGACCTCCACAAAAATTGGATGACTTTGAATTATTCTTGGTTGATTCTATAATAGAAAGAGAACCTTCAACGTATAAAGAAGCTGTATCAAGTAGTACAAGTAAAGATAGATGGTTAGAAGCCATGAAGAATGAATTGGATTCTTTACAGAAGTTTAAAGTGTGGGACTTGCAAAATCTACCGAGAGATCGAAAAGCCCTGCCATGTAAATGGGTTTATAAAGTTAAATCCAACCCTGACGGTACAGTTGAGAAATATAAAGCCCGATTAGTCGTGAAAGGGTTTAGGCAAAAGAAGGGTTTTGACTTTAATGAAACCTTCAGCCCGGTAGCCAGGCTGGCAACTGTAAGATCTTTGCTCAGTGTTGCAGCAAGAGAGAAACTGCATCTTATTCAGTTTGATGTTGCAACAGCCTTCCTCAACGGTGTTTTGAATGAAGATATATACATGATGCAGCCAGAAGGCTTTGAGGATGGGACATCAAGAGTATGTCATCTTAAAAAGAGTCTCTATGGATTAAAGCAGGCACCGCGCTGCTGGAATTATTGTTTTTCAGAAACTCTTAACTCTTTAGGTTTTAAGAGCAGCGACGCTGATCCATGCCTATATGTAAATAACATGGGTGATAAGAAAATCTTAATAGCACTGTACGTTGATGACGGTTTAGTTGCAGCGAGTGATAAAAACCTTGCAAATGAGTTCATCAATTACTTGAAAAAGATTTTGCTGATCACAACCAAACCAGCTTCATATTATCTCGGATTAGAAATAGAGCAAATGGAAGATGACTCAATTTTTATAAAGCAAGAAGCTTACGCCAGAAAGGTCTTGGAGAGATTCAATATGAAAGACTGCAATCCAGTGTCGACTCCTTTACAGAAAGAAGGAATTATTGAGAAAGGGAAAGTTGAGAATGAGTCACAGTCATTTCCTTACAGAGAAGCAGTAGGCTCGCTCGCTTACTTGATGGTGGGCACTCGGCCTGATCTGGCTTACGCTGTAGGAGTGGCTTCGAGGAGCTTAGAAAAGCCGGCTTACGGTGATTGGTGTATGGTAAAGCGCATAATGCGATATTTAAAAGGAACGTTGTCGAGAGGAATAAAGTATGTGCATGATGTGGATTCTCCTAACCAAATCAAAGCCTATAGTGATGCTGATCATGCTGGATGTTTGAAAACAGGTCGCTCAACGACAGGAGTATTGACTTTATATTCTAAAGGTGCAATCTCATGGATTAGTCAACGACAAGCTTCAGTTGCCATTAGCACCACAGAAGCTGAGCTTGTGGCAGCAAGTGAAGCTGCAAGAGAACTGTTTTGGTTAAAAAGACTATTTATAGACTTAAATGGTCAAAAAGAAATTCCTGTTCTTTTTGTTGATAATGAAGCTGCTGTGAAACTAGCGCATAATCCCGAGTTTCATAGAAGAACCAAACATGTTCGTGTCAGACATTTTTTCGTTAGAGAACTTGTCCTTCAAAATGACATTGTGGTCGAAAGGACTAGTTCTGCAACACAGCTGGCAGATCTGCTGACCAAAGCCCTGCCCAGACCGAGATTACAAGAACTTTGCCAGAACTTAGGTCTAAAGGATCAGAAGGTCGACTAGCAGCTGAGGGAAAGTGTTAAAGCCTCTTTGGCATGCGACAGCTGCAGTGACTTATATAAAAAACTTTGTGTCAGTGTGGTGTGTGTCAAGTAAACCGTGTTGTTTTGCTAGTATATTGTACCTACTCTTTTTACGACTTTCATTCTATTATATTATATTTTCCATTGAGTCTTTCACTGAAAAAGGTACCTGCATTAGTTTACACATTTGCAAAGTCAGTGATATATTTTAACAAAAACAAATTCCAAAAACAGAACTAAAATGGATAAGAAAAACACTACAAAACTTTGCAAGCCTTAGATTTCTAGCTTCAGTTGACAGTTAGAGGTCATTGACTTTCCTATTCTTAGTTGAATCGCATTGTACAAAATGATGATGGAAAACAAACATTGTGGTGATTGATGTACAAATACATTCCAATGTCTGTCTACATCTAAGTCTAGCCTTGATAACCTAAGCTAATTAATTATGTTGAAACAGACATTAAAAAGGAATTTCTAAAGTGTTTCACTGATCAACCTTGAGTAATAATAATTGAAGATTGGCCATTTTAAATAAGTCATACAAATAACATGTTGTTATCTTGAATACAGAGCAGAAACGTGTTAATTTGAATAATATTAGCTATATAAGGAAAATGATGGGTCAGACTGGTGAAGGACGTGTATGTCAGATTGCATTTGCAAGCAATGTCTTGACCTTTCATTGCAAAAATCAATACACATTTATGCAGATGCGGATATGTGCATTTAACACCAAATAATTGACTACATACCTCTGTTGTGCAGCTAAGCTCCGAGGATTTATTCCCACATAGCTGACTAATTCCAGCAACATATTGCAAAAAACAAACAAACACTAAAAACACTGTTCGCCTCATTCTGATTGAATCGTCCGATTTTAATATTATTCTAGGATAAGTTATGAACATAATTTTTTCTAAGATAAACACAATATTACGTGCTCATCTTGACCGGTTATTTTATCTATAGGATAAATAAAAAGTGAAAAAATAATAAAAATGTTTACAACGCGATAACACAGCCCACCACAAGCAAAACTGACTGAAGCTAACTACGCAATGGTTGCGTTCCGTACTTTTGTCCTGTCTAACTTTTATTAATTTGTAGCATTAGTATGTTGAGGGGGTTAACGGTTTCGATTGATTTGTTAAGGCGGCTTCCCACGGTCCGCGATATTGTATTGCAGATGGATACGCCTCGCGCCTACGGACCAGCCTGCACGGATGCACCATGGGAACAGTGTCGTCTGTGGAAGCGCAGGCATTTCCGTAGCGGTGCGGCACAGCGTGTCCACCGCGAGTCGGTTCGGTAATTTTAAAGGTGAGGTGCAAGCAAGCTTTCTTCAAGGCATAAAATAAGAAGCCGTTTAACTGTCGCAGCCGTCGCAGGCAATTTGTATGATTCCGCGTTTTACAAACCGTTTTCGTCCGTTTAAAAACGCTCGCTGTTTTAAAATATCGCGGTGCACGCACGGACACAAAAATATCGCGGTGATTTTTTTTCGCGCACTGCATTTTCAACGGGAGTATCAACGGGTTGCAACGAAACTCAACTCGCGTTAACAAGCACCCATAATAACCTATTGAACACTGCGCGTCGGGCCATGGCCCGTTATCAAAATCGGGCCGTTGTCCGTTAACAAATACGGTCGTTAACAAGATGCCTTAGACTACGTTCGCATGGACGTAAAAAAACGCGGCGGGATAAAATCGCGTGGCGCGCAGAACAAACAGAAAGCTGTACATCTGTTCACATGGCGCGATTTTTTCCCACCGCGATTTATAATCGCGCGGTGTTCGATTTTCAACGCTCGGCGTTGAGCGTTGTATGAATACGACATACGAAGTTCTATATTTGTGTTCCCACGGACGCGAAATAATCGCGCGCGTTGGTCTGTACGGCGCGCCGGCTTATAGAGTGCGGACCATGTGCGGACGTGCCGCATGCTCAAGGCCGTGGCGCACGGCGACGCCGAGTCGAAGAATGCGTAAATTAAACTAGGAACAATTAGTAATTTATTTGGAATTAGTTATTGGCATTAGACGATAGCGTAGGTACTCCAATATTAGGTACCTACCTACTAACATAAAATAGCTTCGGCAAATGGGTGAAGTTTATTATAAGTAGGTAAATACAAAATGTAAGCATTAAACTAATTGTTATAATTATTTAGGATATTTCCATAAAAAATTGTATAGCGTCAATAATTGGCCTTTTAAATAATTAACTATTCAAGTTAATTATTCAAGGATGCATCCAAAATTTTCTTAGCTTCTTTTGTGGTCTCCTGCCCACACAAATGGCTACCGCTAATAATTTTGCGGAACCCATTGTTCGTCCGCACTGCACGGAAAATCAATTTGAAGTGGTTTTTTAACGCTCGTTCGTACACTCTGACTCTGTTGAAGGCGGGAAAAAATCGCGATAGGCGTTTTTATTCTGCCGCGATTTTATTACGCTCGTGGGAATGTGGGCTTACTGGCTCTGTAATTCTGGAACGTGACAGGCTTACATTTTTTTAAAATTATTATTTGTATTGCAATAAATACAATAATGTGGTTAGCTAACGAGTAACGACTCCGAGATGATCATATTATTGCTTGAACAACCGGCAGCAAGTTCGTCATACTCCCTTAGATGTCACTGCTTGCGCTAGTAGCACGAGAGATACTGACCAAAATTTTTGTCTTATCGTTCTAAGACTAAAACCGTATAAAATCGATAGATCTGGTTATTCTGAATACAAAAATCCTAATTTCAGAAATTTTCCGCGTCACGTCTGACGACCGCATCTTCAAATATATCAAAAAAAAAGTTACCAAACTGTTGCATAGCAATCCGTCTGATTTTCAGAATGTAGTTGGACGATATATTTTAGATACCGAAAACACAATTTTCAGAAACCAGTAGTGTCACACGTACCCAGGAGACCATTTGAGAAAATTAAAAATGAGGCAGAAAAAAAAACCCATAGCAACATTAGCAACCCGTCTGAAAATCTTGTTTTCAGCAATGACGTAAAGGTAATATATCATTGGTTTTCAGGTGAAAATTGGTCAGTTGATGCGAATAAATCAATTTTCAGAAGAAAGTGTCAGCATCGTATGCCTTGAAACCATTTTGAACGTGTCGAAAAATTTTACCGATCGGTCATTTAGCAATCTGTCTGAAAACTGTTAGACATGATGAAAAAGGTTGCCCAGATGTAGAAAAAAATTATATCAGACAATTGTAGTGTCACACCTTACTAATCAGACAACTTTTCAATCGTCAAAATTATTCAAAATTCATTCATTCATTCGGCGTATTTACGTCTATCGCCCAAATAAATAAGTTGCAACTCTCCGATGTCATTGCTCCGGTCACCTGACGTCGAACTATCAAGGATATTCTCCTGAGAAATGTAGAACCTCTTGGAATCCTTACAGCCGTAAAATTTTTATAACAAGTTGAATGGTATCCTTTGCCCGTATCAACACCATGTGGTAACTCAGTGTCAGAGTAAATCGATTTCCTCGCAAAATGCTTTTTACTTCGATAATCAGCTAACTACTTCTGTACACTTTTGCATCATATGTAAATGTTAAAACTTAAAGATCAGGTTAGCCATTTTTCATACAAGACCGCACAGCACATGTCAATTTATCCTTACAATCGGTGGAAACCTTAGAGTCTTAGAGTAATTAGACTCAACCTGCTGACGCTTGCGCTAGTAGTGAAGCGAGAAATAGGATCGTAACAAGCTACGCACGTTTGCAGGGCGACTCTGAAACTTTCTTTTGGTTTTTGGAATTATAGGTGACATGGTGACATTTAAAATTTCTGAAAACAGGTTTTTGGTAACCCAGATAAACAAGAGATTTTTGAAAAATTGAACCTTTGAAAAAATTGAAAAAAATTTAATTGAAGGTTGCTATGAGACAGGTCGGGTAAATTTTTTGACATTTTTGAAAATGCTCTCACGCGGCACGCCACATGTGACGCGCAAAATGTCTGAAAACAAACTTTTTCGTAATATAATTACAATACCCTTACTAAGTACGTACATTTCTAATATCAGACATATTGTGATTGGAACCATCTGCTTATTTTTGTTGACATAGCAGAAATGAACCCCCATAAAACTGTGACGTTTCTGACCCACGCTGCCCACTGAGTCGGGTTCAAAATCATCTAACGATTTTTACGGTTTTGGCCGTAAAATGATGTGACATGGTTTTGGTCAGTATCTCTCGTGCTATAGCGTCGGGTGGGTCGGGTTCCCTCAAATATGGCGAGGGGGTAATGGTTGATCTTTGCGTTATGCTTGAAATGATAAACCTCTTCATTGGTATATTTATATTTTATCTTCTTGCACACATACAAACTTGGTAAAGGGTAACAATATTTAACAAACTATTTAACTAGGCAGTCAATAAGTATCAGTATAGACTAGATTTCTAGACAACCTTTAGGTTTCGAAGATCCAAGAGAATTAACTTAGAAACTAGGTGACGCTCCAAACATCACGTTTTTTTACCAACTTTGAGCCATACTTTTTGGCGGTAAATATCAAATGAGATACCTTTAACTACCAGCTAGAAAATACCAATACTTTTGGCGGTAAACGTCAAATGAAACACTTTTTAACTACTCGAAAACACAGATACAAAATCATCCGAGTCAAATCACATACTTTCAACTCTAAATTCAGTATTTTAAATCAACAAAATTTATTATTATTTGGAAATCATGACATTCGGCCATCCGACACTGTGTTGCCTCCTGGCACACACAAAACAATCATAATTTTTAAATTTTTGAATAAATCATGACATTCTTGTGCTAGTTAGACAATTATTAACTTTAATAGCATTAAGAGTTAGATTAAACCTTTTAACTAGAAGGTGCGTGTTCGTCAACCACGACTCGATACAATGTCCAAGAATTAGTGATAAATACAAATCTGTATAAATGTTACCAGCGAACACATTTATATTGAAACAGTATAAAGTATTCAATTTAGCTATTACGTATCAACATAATTTATGAAAATAAACCAGATTTATAATATTGGTTGGTATTATTTGACACAAGCGTCAACGATGCAACCAGCATCGCGGACCACGCGTAACCAGCATCGCGCACCACGCGCAACCAACATCGCGCACACCACGCGCAACCAGTATCGCGCACCACGCGCAACCAGCATCGCGCACCATGCGCAACCAGTATCGCGCACAACGCGCAACCAGTATCGCGCACCACGCGCAACCAGCATCGCGCACCATGCGCAACCAGTATCGCGCACAACGCGCAACCAGTATCGTGCACCACGCGCAACCAGTATCGCGCACCACGCGCAACCAGTATCGCGCACCACGCGCAACCACCATCGCGCACCACGCGCAACCAGCCTCGCGCACAACGCGCAACCAGACTCGCGCACCACGCGCAACCAGCCTCGCGCACCAAGCGCAACCAGCCTCGCGCACCAAGCGCAACCAGCCTCGCGCACCACGCGCAACCAGCATCGCGCACCACGCGCAACCACAATCGCGCACCATGCGCAACCAGCACCGCGCACCACGCGCAACTAGCATCGCGCACCACGCGTAACCAGTATGGCGCACCATGCGCTACCCGTATCGCGTATATACTCGTACATTACAACATGAAAATAGAAAAACAAAAAACAAACATGTTTAAAACAAATATTTACAATAAACCTTATGTATCCTAAGCGCAGATTGCGCTAGCATTTATCAGTTTACATTATCTTTGAATACAATAGACTACCATTCATTTGCCTGCATTTCATTTAACTATTCATTCTCACTTCATTTTCTGACGATTCGTCAGTCTGATCCGTTCCAAGATAACCACGGATAAATCCCATCCACTGCGTATAAAAACAAACATGTATAACACAAAAATGTACAATAGACCTTATGTATCCTAAGCGCAGATTGCGCTAGCTTTTATCAATTTACATTACCTTTGAATACAATAGACGTATACCATTCATTTGCCTGCATTTCATTTAACTGTTCATTCTCACTTCATTTTCTGACGATTCGTCAGTCTGATCCGTTCCAAAATAACCAGGGATAAAATCCATCCACTGCATATATATATACCTCTTTCCAAAATTCGAACCTTTCTTACTTAACGCAACATACTCATATCATCATTGTGAAATACCTTTGTAACTCGATACGCATCAGATATGTAACTTCGGCAACAATTTCTTAATTTTATCTACACTATGAGTTTCTCTTGATAACAAGTTGACCATTTTGAATTTTTGCGCTTCCTTCTAATACTATCCTGTTCAATATTTTTATTTGTAACATCTTCCACGTCCAACTCCATCTCGAATATGATATGACCCTTATTGATAGGTACTAGTGAGTTTAAGACCAAACAATATTTGTCTGGTCGCAACAAAACAAATCGGTTGATCAAACCATTTTAGGGGTCTTCAAAAAATGGTTTAGAGATAAAATCATTAGCTGATGCACAATTCAGAATCAGTATTAGGAAGATCTTGCCTAAATATAACGCAATATGTCACACACTGGACCCTATATCTAATTTAACCAAAATAATTAAAAATCTCAAATGTATACAAAATAAAGTACAATTCATTTAGCAATATTGCTATCGACTACTAAGGAGACTCATTTGTTCAGATGATCACCCCATAGTTATGAATACAACAAACAATCGACAACTAGCCTCATTTAAAACATTCGGGTTTTGGGCATTGCGTCCGTCCCACAATTTGCGTCGTCTAAAGCTACAAATAACACAATTCTAAACTTTTAACACAAATACTGCTCCAGAAGTAGAGAAATATTAGGTGTATTAGCATAAAATATCACATAATCTTTATGTTTCAAATTACTCAACTATTGTAAATGTGATTTAACGTTTGTTTGTTTGCTATCCCTTCACGGCCAAACCACCAAACCGATCATCCCGAAATCTAAAAGTACTGTTCCCGAGGAAAACAACAATAACGTTCTTATCATAATAGATTGCGCCACGTGTCTTTCGAATCATGATTGAATTATATTACTACAAAGAATAAGGAAAGATTTCCCGGTAGCACGTTCCCGTGGGATATTTACCGACATTCACGCGGGCGATATAATTATAATTAGAAAGAGAACAAGTACTATATTAATGAATGTTAAGATATTATCTTGAAGGTATGCAACAATTATACATGTTAACTTAAAGAATAATCTAGCTTTAAGTAAAGCCAGTATTACTACTTCATTATGTACCTACTCAGTTTTATCCTGAATAGCATGTAACTGTTCATTCTGCCAATAAATAAATAGAATCCATCTGAGACGAGACAGGCGTTACTGTCTAATTGTCTAAAACCAAAATCAATACTAGTGTTAAACAAGAAAATACCCGGAAGCACTAAACACTGGTGTAGTGCACTCAATAGGTATATAAAAAAAAATCAGTTCTATTGACTATAGAAACTATAGACCGTTTAGGTACTATTTTACCCACTTTTTTATCGATTGAGTAATAGAAAAATATGTTTGTAACCAGATACAAGACCTTTACGTTCGATACGCTTAGACACGACACGCTGCTAACAAAATTTTATAACTTTGGAGTTCGTGGAGCAATAACAAAACCGATTTGAGGGGATGAACGCCATTAAAATCACTGAAGGAGCAATCCACAGTATTTGGACGTTTATACTATCTGACATATATATATAAAAAAATCCTTCATTCTTTTAATCCTCAACAATAAAATGATCAGATCACATCGCTTACTAGTGAATTAACAAACTTCCTCGTCACTGTTTATACTCTATCATTCCAAAATGCATATTATTTTTAAAAAAAAATTAACCTCTTTGTTATCTAGTGCAAAATTCCCGTTTAAAATTCTGCTCAAATAACTTCCATTAGCGAAAAAAAAATATATAGCATACAAAATTACGAGTTATAGGTAAACGTTTTCATTTTAAAAACTGCGAGTTATGTCCGGTTTCTGAGACACTTTTAATTAACTTTGGTTTATCTATCCAATAGCGCTAGTGGTTCCATAACTTGTGAAAATGAGTTTCTAAAAAGCTCAACTAGATAACTTATCTGACCAATGTTGGCCGTTTAATCGTTCCATAATTAATTCACGTAGTAATCATGGAAACAACATCACTTATTTTTAAAATGTCATAGACAAATTAGGTCCAAGCATTATCTATAACAGTATTAACTAAGACAGTGTTAAGCCACTTTTTTTACCCTCGAAAGAAATATTATTATGAATAAAACTATCAATTTTAGACGCGATCTCTTGTACAGACCAACTATCGGCAAATATGGAACTAGTTGTCGGTGTCATAGTTGTTGAATGGCTTGTTACGTATTCAGAAACGCGCTGACAGTTAACCGATGTTTATCGTTACGCATAACTCTCAATATCTATTGAGAGTTTATCTGAGGATGTCAGCAACAGGGCATTAATCTTTTAAAACTCATCATACCTAACCTATCCAGAAAGATAAAACCAATTTATGGGTAACGTCATCGAACTTTTAAAAATTAAACATCCAATATGGCCTTCTTCAATCACAAGAAATATCACCAACAAACTAACAGTAACTCAGGTTAGAATTCACTATGGCAAGCGAAAAGTAACATTTTTAATTCCCGCAATAATTATTGCAATATCAAAACTTATAAACAAAATGAAACCCAAAACCTAATTTAGCTTAGTAAAATTTATAGTTTTATTGCCAGGCTCGACATCAGATGTCATTGTTATACCTCACTGAAATATGGAAATATTACATACTATCTGATCCGATAGACGTTGAATCATAATCTCAATATGGTCTTTAGTTCATAGAAAATGGAGGTTCAGTTATTCCAAAATTAACCTAATTCGGGTTAACGAACATTTAGCAAAAACAAAATATAACCAAATAGGTCCAGCAGTTATCAAGTGATGCCCTTACCAACGAACAGCATTTAAGTTTTATTTATGCAGATTACTTGGGGCGTAATCCATTCACAATCTTTACACATGAGTCGAACTTAGACATTTTTATTTCCATAAAACCCAATTAGGGTTAACGAACATTTAGCAAAAACAAAATATAACCAAATCGGTCCAGCAGTTATCAAGTGATGCGCTCACGAACGAACAGCATTTAAGTTTTATGCAGAATACTTGGGGCGTAATCCATTCACAACCTTAAAACATGAATCTAACTAAAATCCATCATCGTCAGAATTCAAGGCTAGATATACTCAATGTCCCAATGATTCAAGCACAAAAGCATTAAGCATCATAATTATCATAAAATAATACGGTATCAAAAACCATCATCATCATCAAGCTTAGACTATATCAGAATTCAAGGCTAGATATACTTAATGTCCCAATGATTCAGCACAAAAAGCATTATGCATCATAATTATCTTTAAATAATACGGTATCATAAAATCTATCATCATCATCAAGCTCAGAGAGCTATATAAGAATTCAAGGCTAGATATACTCAATGTCCCAATGATTCAGCACAAAAAGCATTAAGCATCATAATTATCATTAAATAATACGGTATCAAAAACCATCATCATCATCAAGCTTAAAGAACTTTATCAGACTTCAAGGCTAGATATACTTAATGTCCCAATGATTCATATCAAAAAATCTATCATCATCAAGCTCAGAGAACTATATCAGAATTCAAGGCTAGATATACTCAATGTCCCAATGATTCAGCACAAAAAGCATTATGCATCATAATCATCGTAAAATAACATGTTATAATAAAATCCGTCATCATCAGAATATAAGGCTAACAAAAAGCAAAAAGGGAAACAAAAAGCATTACGCATCATAATTATCATAAAATAATACAGTATCATAAAGTCCATCATCATCAAGTTTAGAGAACTATATCAGAATTCAAGGCTCAATATCCCAATGATTTAGCACAATAAGCATTAAGCATCATAATTTTCATAAAATAACATGGTATCATAAGATCAATAAGCATCATTATAGCTAATTGACGTGTAAAAGTGCTCGTACAAACCCAACCATTGAAACAAATCCATTTATCGTTAGCACAATCAGTATCATTTTGGTACTTAACCGCTCACGCGAGCGCGGTATAGGCTGTTCCCGAGTTGTTCGTGTGAGCGGCTAAAATTCATGTAAATAAATCCAAGCAAAAATAAAGTGTTGGCCAAGTTCGTTAATTCAATCAATTAAAATAGGTAATAGATTATGTCCAGCTACTATACACACTTAGAACAATTTAACCGACGACTAGTGATTCACTGGTAAATCACAAAGTACGCCCATTATCACAATCCGACGACTAGTGACTCACTCATCCATCAAAATCCATAAAATCCAGTGAAACCACAAAGTACCTACTCACCTTCCAGTATTTATTTATTTATTTATGGAAACAAACGTAAGTAAGTAGGTACCATATCCATCCATAAATATCCATAATCCATAAAAATCCAGTGAAAATCATATCCACTCAAAATCCAGTGAAGTCACAAAGTACGCCCAACATAATACCACTGAACAACTACAGTTCACTTATGCCGGAGCAACACCAACGTCAATGCCCATAAACGCTTTAAACATCGCGATAGACTACGCGATAGATAAATTCGGTCAAATTACCGCAGCAAGTGGTGGCTACACCTACGGTTATCGCCCATCAAAGCGATAATCAACGGCAATGTCCGTATAGTGTGGCCGCGGCATTATCATTTATCATTTGTCATTTATCCTTTATCATATTGTTCTTCATGGCAATTACTAAGGTAGGAATAGTCATAACCAACAATTTATTTATGCTAACCTCGTGTTGCTTGTAAATTATCATAAAATAAAATTGCTCATAATCCGAGTGAACAATCTCATATTATTATCATGGCAATAATTGCTAAGGTAGAAATAGTCATAACTCGCAACCAATAATTTATTAATGCTTACCTAATGTTGCTTGTAAATTATCATAAAATAAAATAAATACTCATAATCTGAGTGAACAACCATGGTTCATTTATTATTTATCATATTCATCATGGCAATAATTACTAAGGTAGAGATAGTCATAACTCATAACCAATAATATATTCATGCTTACCTCGTGTTGCTTGTAAATTATCATAAAATAAAATAAATAGGTACTCATAATCCGAGTTAACCATGGTTTACTTATCATTTATCATATTATCATCATCATGGCAATGGTTACTAAGAGTCATAACATAACTGCTTGTAAATTATCATACAATAGCTTAATATGTTCAACTGTTGTTCATTAATATCATAGAGAGGCTTATGGGATAGCCATAATTAAGTTACAACGGTAGCAACAATAAAAACATGGAATCATAATCAAATTAGAAATATTGTTTCATTTAAATTATCCAGAAATCATAAACCTAAGGCACCATCCTGGCCGAGATATATCCCGCGCTATCAGAGAGTGGCCCTGATCAAAGCGCGTGATAAGTCCAGTCAGCAGTGTACTTCACCGCACATCATCAGAGTGTTGCCCTGACATAATGTGCGGCACCCACACCAGTACGCCAAAATCACGCTCATGGATTTCATTTAGGCAACCAACAAAATGATAGCAATATAAAATAAAATACAATAATCCATAAAGGAACAGGTAAGTACCTAGTTCTCATATGCCTCTGGTAAGTTTATCAAAAATTAACGTTTATCAAATGTTTTAAATATCATTAATTACAAGCAATTCATTATTATCATTTTCAAGACAAAAATTAACGTTTATCAATTGTTTTAAATATCATTAATTACAAGCAATTCATTTTTATCATTTTCAAGATTATCTACGTACCTTTTTGGGTTTACCCCGCTTCTGAAGTGAAATGATAAACCTCTTCATTGGTATATTTATATTTTATCTTCTTGCACACATACAAACTTGGTAAAGGGTAACAATATTTAACAAACTATTTAACTAGGCAGTCAATAAGTATCAGTATAGACTAGATTTCTAGACAACCTTTAGGTTTCGAAGATCCAAGAGAATTAACTTAGAAACTAGGTGACGCTCCAAACATCACGTTTTTTTACCAACTTTGAGCCATACTTTTTGGCGGTAAATATCAAATGAGATACCTTTAACTACCAGCTAGAAAATACCAATACTTTTGGCGGTAAACGTCAAATGAAACACTTTTTAACTACTCGAAAACACAGATACAAAATCATCCGAGTCAAATCACATACTTTCAACTCTAAATTCAGTATTTTAAATCAACAAAATTTATTATTATTTGGAAATCATGACATGCTCGTAAACGGGTACTGCTTGTGGTGCCTGTTCGCCTTGCTGACCATGGTTTTGTTATTGTATGTTTATTTATTTTACTTTGATGGTCCTAGTTTATTTGTGACTTCGAGATAGCCATGTGTAAGTAAGCGGGCACGACTTTTATGCCCTGGAGGCTTTTATTTAAGTGTTAGGTTCTGTGGGTGTGGGTTTACGTTTTTAGTTTAATTTTTTACTAGCTTTTGCCAGTGGCTTCGCCCGCGTAGATTCCGCAAATTATCCCACGGGAACGTACTGTACACGGCTACGCATCAAGCTATACATTCCAGTTTACACTGACCTTTCATTGCAAGGAAATCCTATACAATGCGAGATCAGATTATACAGGAAATTATAGCTTGATCTGTAGCCGTGCGGTACTACCGGGATAAAAAATATCCTCTACCCAATGTGCCAATAAAGACTTGATTTTTAGGGTTCCGTACCAAAATGGTAAAAAGAAACCCTTATGGTGCGACTCGAGTCTGTCTGTCTGTCTATCTTTCACAGCTGGATATCTCAAGAACTAATAATGCTATCAACTTGAAATTTGGAGCAGTTTTAGATGACGTTTACCCAACTATTTTGCAAATAAGAAAATTTTTTTTTATTTTTTTTTGCAATATGGTCTGAAGGGGTTTTTAAAAATCAAAGTGGGGCTACTATGGCATGTGGGGTATCATAAGAAATAACGCTGTTTCCACATTCTCAAACATTTTTTAATTTTTTTTAGGCCGCATAGTTTTCGACTTTTGATGAAAAATGTGAAATATACATATCGTTCCGAAGTTTGCAAAAAGAAAAATCTGAAAAATCTGAAATTATTCTGTGATAGACGTTTATGTAAAGATTACAGGAAAAATAAAACGATGTCTCTAAATAGCACGCTTTTTCAGAAATCGGAACGAAACCCTCGGTACGCGAGTCCGACTCGCTCTTGACCGGTTTTTTGTTTTTATAATATCACCGTTTTTTTTTTGTGATAAAAGGCCTCATACTCGATCAATGAAACTCACAGAAACCGTAAAATTATTTGACATTGACATCTTATTCATACTGACCACCACTGACGTTTCTGTTGATAACGCCATGCGAAAATACTTCAAGTATTGGAACACTCAAAATATGAAATAGTTAATTAATTACAAATTGTTAAACCTTCAAAATATGTCCTTAATCCTATTAAAAAGTGCTAAGTAAACAGGCAGGATGACCGTAAGTCTTACTACTAAATTATCTAATTTCCATTGTGTTGTGATTTCATTGCGTTGGACAAATTACAATGTTGTTAGAACTGTTAATTAATCCATTACATACATATTATAGGTTGAAATTGTTGACCCTTTAATTGTATTAACAGTAATAAGAAGCGAATACGTGATAGATGTATGTAAAAGTTATGCAAGTTATTTAGTAACTTTTAGAAACTAAAATGTATTGGGTACTTACACTAATATTTTTGTTTATTCTTATTCAAATGTAGTTAATGGTATTTATTTAACCGATATTTTAGAACATCTAGACTACATTTGGCCTGTACCTACTTCAGTTAGTTATTTCTGTATTTGAGAATTTATTTACTAACCAATAACCACGGAGCCACACTTTCCAGAATGGGCAATTGGTTGGTCAGTTTTCTAATTTGAGATTTATTCAACAAAAAAATCTCATTTGATTAATGGGTTATTTAAGCAGAGCAACCAAAGAATAATCATCATTTAGCGTATACCAATGATTAATTTAGGTCATAGAATTATCATTTTAAAACTTAAAAATAGTTTAGGGTATCATAGCCTTCTTTGTGTTGTTGGTACAACAAATTAAGCTCACTCGCTTGCTCGTTCATCTTCTTCTAATAAGATATTTTAGCTGAATTAAGTAAATCTTTTTTATTTACTACATATTCAAACACCATTTGTGATCAATGTGGTAACATAATGGGCTTAATCAATATAAAATATTGAAGAAGAGAACAATCAACAAAAAAAGAAGGAAAAGATTCCTAAATTACTACATTAGGATTCTAGTGAAACCATAAACATCTATATCAGAAAGTTTTAGGTGGTGAAGTAAAGGTAAATAATCTTGATGCAACTTTTTACACAAATGCATATTAAACAAATAAACTACTGCTTAAATTAATGGTTCAATTGATTTAGTGATCATTATTGTTGTATTTACATTAGTTTTTAGTTGCATAGTATTTTTAAACCGAGGTTTTAAATTAAAATAAGATAAAAGACACATCAAGATTGTTTACCTTTTTTTCACTACCTAAACCTTTCTAGTATAGATCTTTTTTCTTCTTATACTCTCAAAGAGATGTTTCAGACAGTAAATTGTTTAGGTACTCACTGATACATTATAGTAACCATTTTTAAACAATAAATTAAATTCATAAGTCATACTTACCTTACAAAATGATGTTTTTTTTTCAACTTTTAGCAACTTTACATATACATGTGTCTTCATTTATAGAATGAAGCCAAAAAGCAAGTAAAAAAAATGTACTTTAAAATACAGAGTAGTCCAAATACAGTGGTCCAAATTTTTTTTAGAAGCTTCTGTTGAAATACTTTTTTTATTTATAGTTTAGGAGATAGATTATTAAAACATTTTTCATTTTTATCTGACTAGTTTTTTGAAAGACAAAAAAGGACTTTGGAAAAAGGAAAAAGGACTTTTCACCATAAATGATAATCATTTAAAACAAACTGGCTCCTTAACTATAAAGGCTTGCTGAATATACAAGGGGGTGATTCAGCCGCCAATGCAAAAATGTTTATAAAAAAAATTTGGACTTCTGTAAATGGGTCATTATTATATTCTTCAAATAGAATAGAATACACTTTATAAAAAAAAGTAAATAGTCTTTGTCAAACCTAACTTTGGAATAACTTTCATAGCGTTTCCTGTTAACTTATCAATTTTTTATTACAATTATACCTTGGCTCACAAAATACAATAAGCCAAATCCTCGAAACTACAGATTATGTATATAACACACACACACACATCTTGTATGTCAGTGATATTTAATAATAATATAATATTGTTTTTATCAAAAGGATGTCATAATAAGTTTTTATGTTGAAATATAACTATGCGTTAACACTTCCTGCTAAAATTGGTTCATTCAATGAGTGTTAACTAGTAAGCGTTGTTCTATCAAGTTTTATTTGATTACAATATATTTATTTTTATTCATAGTTATTATTTGTCTATTGAAAGAGATCTTTTTAGAAAAAAAAATTTTTTCTTAAATTTTTTATTTAAGAAGTGCTGTGACACTACTGTGAATAGCATATTTTTTTAAAGTTTTTTTATTATTTTGTTGGTAAGTAATTTACTGTTTTTAATAAATTTTATTGATAAGTACCCTAACTTCGATTCTCAGATCTGTTGTAAATGACTAGTTACCTTAATTATAACTAATCATACCATAAAGAATTAATTTATTTAAGTGTGACGAGAGTGTGACTATGTAAATAAAAAAAAAACTATGCAAAATAAAGCACTATTTTAAAGGTTCTTATCACACAATTTTACATAATTGGTCATACCTACGATAAGATTTTATGGGCAATTTCAAATCATAATTAAGCTGCTCTACAAATGTATAGTCATTTAGCTACATTTTCAAGTGAGGATTTTTATAGATTTTGATTTGTTAATTTTTAACTTGTAGTTTTGTAGATTTCGTATAATCAAAAACGAATAGTACAAGTCACACAAGTATAAAGTATTTTATTACTCATAAAATAGATTTGTTCAATTGATTGAGACCGGTTTTTTAATTTGAATTGGCAGTTTTACTTACAAAAGCCATGATAACTGCAGGATATATTGAACTGGAAACAAAGAACAAAAATGCTGTATGTATATTTTATTTAAATAGGGAAAAATATAGATCATGGAATCATGTTGTACGTACGTAATACTAAAGCAACATACCAAATAAGGTAATACAAAAAAAAAAAAAAAAAAACAGTTATTTAATTCAGTTGCATTGGTTGGGTTTCTGGTTTCGAGCCAACATTTTTTCCTCAAAAATAATTGTCGATTGGAAAATTTTAATAAATCGGAAAGCCTTTAACTATTTTGGGTAATACTATATAATATAATAATAATCATAATATGGATTATGGACCCTGTTCCCGTGTTATCGGTGGGCTACAATTTTTTATATTTTTAAATGTTTTTTATTTTATGTTTTTATAAAAATATTTAAAAACGTAAATGATAAATTAGTTTCTCTAGGCTAGTTTTAACTACAACTAGTTTTATCTGCAAATCAAATATATCAGTGGTAAATTCTAGTTTTGACTAGGTTTTTCTAGTTTTAACAAAGGCATTTAGTAAAAACTAGGGAAAACGAGTTCTAACCAAAAACGGGTTTTAACTGTAACATATATAAATGAAATAAAAGAAATAAATCATAATATAATTCAACTGTTTTCCTCAGTCTCATCATCAGTTTTTTAGAAAACAGCTTTTTGTTTGTTTATTTTGATTAGGTAGTCAGGCACGGGATATGCGGGGTATATACACGTGTACATTTGACGCAAGATGACGAGACTCTCCGTTTCAGTCATTCAAAAATTTATTAGCTTTGTTTTGTGAGATTTAAGATAAATATGCACATCTCAAACGTGCTCTACGCAAAAGGAAACTGAAAAACTCTGCCTTAAGTTTGTTAAAGTTTATCAAAAGACTACAGTTCGCGTCGTTAACGCGGTAGTTAAAGAAAAATTATGATGCACTACCTTTTGCCCGCGGTTTCACTTGGAAACTTCTAAGTACGTAATACTTACCCGAATAAAAATAATCCTATATTTTAACCTAGGTCCATAGTCTACCTGTGTACCAGATTTCATCCAAATCCGATCAGCCTATAAAGGCGCAGATATATGCCAATGGCCTTGAGTGGTTAGCTTGCGTGTTCTGTGCTGAGCTCACGCACGCAATGCGTCGTACGTCCACCCAGTAATAGTACTCGCCTATCAAGGAGTGCTGTCCCAAATTGAACGCATTATTACAAAAAAACAAAAAAATTAAAATACGTAAAAGATAAATAATTCAATTATCTTTAAAATGGTGAATTTTTCATAAAAATACGCTTATTAGTATTTGCGTGATTCTCAGTTTTTTATTCGCGTTTGACATAACTTTACAAATTAGTTACACTATCTATGTAATATAAACATAATCTAAAATATTCACATGTTAAATTATTGAGAAAATGCTCTAATTTAACATATATTTTCTCCAAATCATTAACACTACTCGTTTAGACGTGACCTTCAGTTTAAAATAATTAATAGTCAGTTATCGTCGCCTTAAGGCGTGATAATGTTACAAAAAACCAAACATACATTTTTTTACTGAGCAGGATGACGCTCGCATCGACGGCGGACGTAAAATAATTACTGGCACTGTACCCCAGGTATGCGAATATGACAACACGATTCCACCAGCGGCAGCGTGCCTAAAAAATAAACAGTCGCAGATGATAAACAAATAAACAATACTACAAGTTCGTGGCTTGTGATGTGTAGTGTACCTAGTACCTACTGTACTGGGAGTCTGGGATACCAGTAACATATTTAGACTTGTACCTAGGTGGTAGCCGGTCAGATCACACAACGGGCAGTTTTTTTTTTTTTCAAAGAAAATGCGGTCTTCGTATACTTATTTAGTAAGTGTCTACGTTACGGGTCGTTGAAGAAAGTTTTTTTTATGTAATTTTTATTCTCAAAAAATAATATTACTTAATACTCGTAAATACTAGGTAGTGCATATATTTTAGCTAGACTTTTAGAGAGAAATGTGAAAATTTAAAAATAAAGTATATTTATGTAGGTAGTAAGTAATTTATATTTTCACATCTGCGGCGTTTTTTTTTTCACTTTATTAAACAAACGATAAGTTTAAAAAAAAACTTGAATACAGTGTGTTTAAAACAAAAATGGTTGTTTTTGGATTTATTTTAACTTAAAAAATCTTAAAAAAAAACGATAAAATAATTCAAGTATCAATTCGTAATATCGGTACAACATTATTCTGTTTTTATTTAAATTGTTTTCGTCTAGTGCTTATTGACTATGTGTAAACTAGGTCATCAATAGAACCAAATTGGTATCATTGGTCAATAAAATATTTAACTGTGTGCATCATGCTGGTCAAAGCATAATAGACAATGATGTCTTATTGTAGGTGTTAAATTGATAACGAGTCCACGTCGTCTTTGTATTCTCTCCAATTGATAAACTATATGCTTACTTATTATTTATTATATGGCGGGAATTCTTATCTTTTTAAATGAAAAAAAAAGTTTATATTTTAATTAGGTATGTTTGTTTTTCTGTTCGATTATCCTTATAACCTTATTATCAGATATCGCGCTATCGTTACTTTGATAACACGTTGAACCAGTGCCACGTCACATAATACTTGGAACGAGAAGAGTCCACTCGTACGAACTTGTATGGGCTAAGTTAAAGCTAAGCTTTCATTGAGTTAATACGGTACGGTACGGTTGTATACCTTCTTATATTATTGTAAGGCATCTTGTTTTTAAACAACAAAACGACTAAAACTTTACTAAATGACTAAATATCGAACCAATAAATAAGTAACCACTTTATCAATACCAATAATAACTACTAAATTTAAAAAAAACAACTAATATCCATAGCATTTTATTTGTGCATGTTATTGAATGCACAAACTGAGTTGCACCCAAACCACAAGTGCTAAAAAAATTTTTAAAAAACTTTCGATAATATCATTTTTTATAGATATTTATAAAAGAAAAACCGGTGAGAAGAAAACACGAAAATGATTGTGAAGTTATTTTGTGCCAGTGTGTAACCAAATAATACGTCCCTTATCTCGACAGTTGTTATCCCATTTACAACGACCTGTCGATATAAAGATCAAAAAAAAAAGGGGGAATACCCTCAATTTAAAAATAATAACGAGCGGCTAAAGCGGATAAAAAAAAATTGCAGTAACAACTTGGATGGAACAGCAGAACCCGTGCGATATTTACAACCACTTTTATATCGTACTGATCGCACTTGAAATAAATTGTATGTAAACGTATTGACAAGTCTAATTGTTGTAAAGTACAAGTAGTGTAAGGCCGCTTCGACGACTCGTCGCGTAGACACGCTGCCGCGAGCAGTATACGATAAAAAAAATATATATTAAAAAAATATTTACGCGTATATCGTTAAGCAATGTATACTATGCTGCAGGCAGAAGGTCGGGTGATGGGTCGACGTTTCTTTTTAACGCTGGTGATTGGGATATCTGCTGGATTTAGTTTTGCATACATACTATTAACATCGACTGGATTCTCTCGAGACACTGCTTGGCATAACTACAGGTAACTCTATCTAGAATTTTGCATGTCGCATGGCGCCCTTTTTCTTTCTTTTTGTTGTTGCATGCATTTGCATGGCATGTTTGTAAGCTAATTTTTTTTTTAATGAATTTTGTAAATAATGCATTTTTTGTATGAATTTTTTATTTTTTTTTATTTTTAATTGTGCTAATTTAAAATAAATAAGTAAAAACAATTGTTTTATTATATTATATTGATAATTAATAAATTAATATTAATGCTCAAATTCATCTAAACGTGGCGTTATAAAGTAGGTAGTAAGGTACTTAATTACACTCTCTTCAACATTTAAAGTGCTAAGATGATAGCAAAAAGTCCCTTTTTTCAGTTGTCGGTGTCTTAGGTTTTGTATTTTCGGTTTTTGCTACAGACTTCCTTTTCACTTTGTGTTTTTTGGAAGTCAGTTGTTTTTTTTTTTGTAAAAAAGTTTTTTATTTTTCACTTTTTAGGGCGTCGGTTTGTAATTCATCTAAGTTAGAATAGCCTAATGTCAACTGCTCATCACTTTTTACAAAAAAAATCTTTTCCCGATGCAGGGACGTTAATTGTTGAGTTCTCCTGGTACTTCAGCAGCAACTCCACTTCACCATATGCATTATGACGAGCATAAATTGCTTAGGAACCATATTAAAGTAATCGAATCGCAACATGTGAAATACTTATTATTGACTAGCTTTTGCTAGCGGCTTCGCCCGCGTGGATGTCGAAGAATATCCCACGACAACGTACCTACTACCGGGATTTCCTTTCTTATTCCTTGTATATATCAGTTCCACTTCACCAAATGGTGCTTTCCAGGCAAACGTCATCTAAAACTGTTCCTTTCAAGCTGATAGCATTAGTAATTCTTGAGATATCCAGCTGTGACAGACAGACTGAGTTACACCATAAGGGTTCCTTTTTACCGTTTTGGTACGGAACCCTAAAAGATTCCGACGAACTGAGAACCTCCTCCTTTATTTGAAGTCGGTTCAAAATAAAATTCTCTTAACTGAGTATTATTTCTTTAAAATGAAGTAATTTTAAAGTAGGTACTTATTTATTTTTGCTGCAGGTGTATTATATATTAAAATAACTTAAAATAAAGAAAGTAACTTGTTTTACAATTTCAACGAAGTACACCTGCAGATACAGGAAACACAAATAACTTTGTACTTATTTGTGTTTCCTGCATCATCATTTGTGTGATTAATAACATATACTTATTATTAATTGATAATTCGAATTATCAATTAAATTGAATATTATTCATTACTTTGAAATTGTTTTCATCAATTGATTTATTGATTTACATCTGCTTTAAATGTTGTTTTGAAAAATCTCAGGCTGACAAAAACTTCTTGGTAGTTATCAACATAGGTATTTTTTCTCTACTTAATGGTTTTAAATGTTTGCTGAAAATATGTTTGCCCGCTGTGGCTTTTAGTAACCTCTTACTCCCGGCTATTATTTCGGGCATAGGTAGTCTGGAAAATGTCTGTGAGATGTTGCGAGGAGGTAACAGATTCCCAAAGATGGAGGCAGAAGGAGGCAATACCTCTTTCAAGTTTGACCTCGTAAACATTTTTCGGTCATGAGCCTTGGCCTGTATCTGGTCCTTACGTAGAAGATAATGATTGGCTCTTTTCAGGAAAAGAGCCAATCATTATCTTCTATATTTTATTTTTTTTTGGTTTTTTTTTTTTTTTTTTCAGGAAATAAATACCTAGTTTTAAATTTTTTTTTTTTTTTTTTTTTTTTTTTTTTTATTCTGCCCTGAGATATTATTTATTATAATCTAAATATTGGTTATCATCGATGCAATTATTTGTGCTACTGATTGTGGTGGGGAGGTACGCTATTGTTATGGGTTCTGGCATTGTTTTTAAATCTGAATGATGGGAACACACAACAATGAGAGCACCTACGATAAAAATGTTAGAATACTAATATCATCATTATTTAAAAAAATATATCTACATTATTAATTCTTGTTATATTTTTGTAAACACTAAACTATATCCGTAATCGATATAAAAAATTAAATTAAAGAAATTTAGTTAAATTGATTCGAGCAGAAAATTAAATAAACGTAGAATCCTACGTTTATTTAATTTTCAGACGTTAAACATACGAAGCGATAGCATAACGGGTTTTCAATTATTTTATCGCGCTGTTGGCTATGGTAACTTCGAGCTCATTTTTTACTGTTTCCTTGCTGGATAAGCCATTGATGACCATTAAAATAATTGTTTTTATCAATCAATCAATCAATGAAACTAACAAAACAACCAAATTAGCTGTTGGTGCCGGGTATCCGGGTGTATTTCATGTCTAAGTATCTGCAGTGGTTTAGGCTGTGTGTTGCCTGCACTAGACTACACACGACAGCACGAAAACAATCTTATCGTGTATACGTTTATATTTTTCTTGTCTGCAACAGACAAGTTTTCGTGCCTACGTACAAGTTTCGTGCCTATACGAGGCCGCTTTTACGCTAAGAAAATGCCCCGTGTCTGCAGCAGACAGTACCAATTCATCATGTACGACAAGAATGTTGTCGGACCTAGGCACGAAAAATAGTCTTGTTTGCTGCAGACAAGAAAAATATTAAGGTGTACACGAGGATTATTTTCAGGCAGTCGTGCTTAGGGTATGGTAATTACGAACCAAAAAAAATATGATACATATTTTAGGCATAAAATAATAGAGAACCGGCCAAGTGCGAGTCGGACTCGCACGCGAAGGGATCTGTACCATATCGTACAAGATTTAACACTATGCATTTTAAATTCTATCGAGGAAAGGAGATTGACCAAGTAAATAAGAAACCTAATATCGATCAGTATGAAACATGTGGTTACTGAAAGATTTATAGTTTAATTTAAAGGATGTTTTTAGGGTTTTCAAATGTAATTTACCATTTTATCATAATTCCCAGCATTCCACGGTAATTATGTCTCAAGATGGTTTAGGTCCAGAATGGAATTTCTTAGTGACTTTTTGACACAATGTACATACACTACGGCCGAAATATCTTGGCAAGACTGAACATAGGCACTATAGTATAGTTAAAATCTCGCTGCAGACTTGGTCATAAATCGTTCGAGTGTTTCGCTCTCTATCCCACTCACGGGCCTTATAAGAACTTACGCGCATGTTCTCTCGGCCGCACTTTTTAAAACTTGTCAATTCCGACAAATAAACGTTGAAACCAGGAGGCCGGAGCGCTTTGATCGCATGAGCGGTTTTATATTTTTCACTAGCTTTTGGCCGCGGCTTCGCAAATATCCCACGGGAACGCACTACCGGGAAATCCTTCCTTATTCCTTGTCTACATTATAAAGGGAACCACTGTGCAAAATTCCAGCTTTCTAGGTTCAAGGGTTTGGGCTGGGCGTTGATGAGTCAGTCAATCAGTCAGTCAGTCAGGACATCTCTTTTTAATATATAGATAGATAGATAGATTTAGATTATTATTGCATTAAAATGCAATTATAATGTTATTTAATAATAACATTTTAATTGAATTACATTAGTAAGTTGTTGTTGTTTCCTTGAGTAATCTCAAGAAAACGAAATTATTCAAAAATTTTAATTAAGTAAGTATTCACAAAAAAAATAAACAATGTGTGGAAGAATACAATAAGTACAGCAATTACGTACTTAACTTATTATGCAAAAAATGTATGTTATGAATTTATGATATACTAGAACGCGTAAACTTTAATTCTACAAGTGAATATGTAAGTATTGTAGTCAAATACAATTAATTTAATTTAATTTAAGGTTTAATTTCAGGAAGTAATATCTAGCCAAAACATAAAAACGGTATTACTTTCAAACTACTTACTTAATATATTATCATGATTTTTTTTTGTATGAATAGACTATTTTATGATCTTTAAGTAATTTTTTTTTAAATATTCCTAGGTTCGTTACTAAAAATAAATATGTTATATGAAACTGAATGGAATGAAAATGCGGCGAAAACGCACCGCCCAAGGTCATCTACCCGAGACGTTCGCACAGGCGTAAAAAAATCGCGGCGATTTTTTTTCGCGCACTGCATTTTCAACGCTCTGCTTAGCGCCGGGAGTTGAAAATCCAACAGTGTGTTTTTCGTCGCGCTGGGATGCACTCTGTTCTTGTTAGGTTGTATTCTCGAAGCTCGGCTCAACACCGAGAGTTGAAAATCCAGTGCCCGATAAAATCCCGCCGCGTTATTTTTACGTCCGTGCGACCGTCGGCTTATACCCTTACCTTACTTTAAGTACCTCAGTAACCTTAAGTAGAAGTGCAGCATGAATTGAAATAGCTATGTTATAGAATGTTGATGTTCCCTGGCCGGACATGCACTACTCATACTCAAGTGCTTACTTTATCGGCTTTCATATCTACATGAATACTTGGCTTCAAGGACAGGGTTAGGTATTTTTGTAGTGTTCCGTATACGCAAAATATACTCCATCGGTTTAGGTAATTAAATAAAGGTAAACAAAAAAAAAACACGTGTCTGGTTAACTGACTAAACGTAATAAGGTCAATGGAGGCTATTGCAACTATGGGGCTAAAGCAAACAACAGCGATATCTTCCATTCTAAGTCAAGACACTAAAGTTCCGCAACTGAATTTCCGCCGCGTAAGTTCGGCACTTATGGTTTGTCATATCAGCCGAACACGTCGGAACGTAACATCAGCCGCGGAACTTCTGTCGCGTAATTTCGGCATAGTGTGTTTAGACACTTAAGGTGCTTATAGACTTGAGCATTCGCCGTTTTTATTAAATTTGTCGAACTGAACAACGAACAGAGCCAAGCATAGAGGCAAACATCGCTACTAATATTTTCACGATCATTCTAGCAACGCTCTAGTAAATGCTCGTTAAAAATGTATTCTTCACGAAAATATCAGACTTGGTCGCGTGTGCTGCGATTTTAAAAATAATAAAAAGAAAAATAGAAGATGGTGGCAAACTAATCTGTTTCGTCTTAGAAATGGGAGTGGAGGTGTGGGTGTGAGAGGGACAGAGGCGGAACAATAACAAAATTGGTCGCTTATAATGTAGGTACTGTCGTTTCGCTACAATGCTCGCTAGAATGCTCGCTAAAACGCTCCTGTTTATTTTAACATTCGCTAGAATGCTCATTACAAGTGCTCAAGTATATCAGCAGCATTAACATAATCTCTTACTTTTTAGGGTTCCGTACCAAAATGGTAAAAAAGGAACCCTTATGGTGTGACTCAGTCTGTCTGTCTGTCTGTCTGTCACAGCAGGATATCTCAAGAACTACTAATGCTATCAACTTGAAATTTAGAACAGTTTTAGATGACGTTTACCCAACTATTTTACAAATAAGAAAAAAGTAAAAATATTTATATTTTTTTTGTAACAGGGACTGAAAGGGGGTCTTAAAAATTCAAAGTGGGGCTACTAGGGCATGTGGGGCATCATTTGAAAGAGCGCTGTTTGCACATTCTCAAGCATTTTTAATTTTTTTTAGGCCCCATAGTTTTCGTGTTTTAATGAAAAATGTAAAAAAAAAATACCGTTCCCCCCCTTATCTCCGAAGTTTGCAAAGATAAAAATCTGAAATTATTCTATGTGATAGAAGTTTATGTAAAGATTACAGGAAAAATAAAACGATGTCTCTAAATAGCACACTTTTTCAGAAATCGGAACGGACCCTCGGTGCGCGAGTCCGACTCGCTCTTGACCGGTTTTTTTTTAAATGGGCTAAAGATAGCTAAAGTGAAGGATGTGGATGCGGTTGCGTGTACAATCTGATCTATTGTATGTCATATGATAAGATATGAGATATGTAGTTGTAATAAAAATTGTTATTGATTTAGTACGTCACCGTTGAAATTGGAACGCCAATCCCACAGTTATCGATGCCCAAAAAATACTACAGAGATTTGGGATTGCTGAATCGATAACATGATTGATTAATCATCTTGGCCCTCTTCTAGTTTTAAGTATAATAATCTTTTACATAGTAATAGCACAGTCTGTACATCATACAGTCCTTCGACGAGAGCCCGAGCTTCATACGAAGTTCGCCGAACTATTTCTATTAGGTACGCGTCTGCCTAACCCTTTGGGGATAACAGGCGTGATGTTCTGTTATTTTATGTGATAAGTAATAGACTCTTTGAGTGTTTTTTTTTTCTCCGTAGTTTCAGATTTGGGCATCCACGAGGAGCTCGTGGCCAAGTAATAACAACAGCACGGGTCGATCCATCAGGTTAAGCTACGCTTGCCGGGGTTGGTCCGTGGATGGATGACCATCTTGACATACCGAGACTCCTCCGTGCCTCGGAAAGCACGTTAAGCCGTTGGTCCCGGCTGTTATTCGTGGATCTTTGACAGTCGTTACTGGTCGTCAGAAGCCCGAAAGTCTGACAACCAGTCTTACCAAGGGTATCGTATTACCCAGTTATTGGGTTGTGGAGGTCAGATAGGCAGTCGCTCCATGTAAAATACTGGTATTTAGCTGCATCCGGTTAGACTGGAAGCTAACCCCAACATTGTTGGGAAAAGTCTAGGCAGATTGATTTATGCATCCACGACCACCTTTTAAATTCATTCTGTATATTGTAGTAAACATCATATTTTAATTTGAATACTATCATTTATTAGTTTTCGAATTACGGGACTACATCCGTAATCTATCAGTACTTCGAATCCCAATAAATCTTTAATGATATTTATTTATAATCGTTCATGATAATCTTTTGTCAACTGTACATTATGTGATGTTATGATTACTTATCAAATATTCAGTCACAGGCTACTTTTAAAATTATTATCTATTAATGTTTTGGCGTGAATTTATCTTCAATTAAAATAATTTTTGATCGTTCTTGATAATTATTTCCTTATCCATATTTCAATGTATATCAATCAAATCATATACACCGCGCCATTTTTTGTCGACTTACTAGTTTTCTTGGTCGCGTACTTCATAAATTCATAACTGAAGGCCGTATCCCTGAAAGGCCTTCGTGGCATTATGCATGACGTTCTTCCACTTCGTTCGATTCTCGGCTTCTCTCAGGGCGGTCGTAACAGAGAGTCCACTGAGGGGTGTGGCTGACACTGGCTTGGCCACCATCAGGGAGAGTTCAATTTGAGTTCAATTTTTAAGTATAGACCAAGAGCTAGATCAAAGATTTTATCGTAAACTCTTCAATCTAGCTCTTGAACTATACTTAAAAATTGAACTCATTATATCTTCTAAACTAAGACCCGACTAAATCTGTGACTTGGCGAAAACTTGCGACTAATTAGCGACTAAATCTGGGAGAAAACAGATCTTCTCTAGGTGCCCTAGTTTTTGAGATATAAAGGTGGCCAAGCCGGGGAGACTCTCCAGATCGGCCACCAATGACCCCTTATAACTTTTGAACCAGTGACCGACAAATTCTGATATTTGGCGACAAATTTCGACTAATTAACGACTAAATCTTTGTGTTATCAAAAGTAAAATCCCTGATGGTGGCCAAGCCAGTGTCAGCCACACCACTGAGGGGTGTTATTGGTCTGACCAGGGTTGGGTGACCAGTGACTGGTGATTGGTTGGTTGGTTGGTTGGTTGATTAATTGGTTCCCGACGCGAAACAATTATTTTTTCAACTTACAACGGCGGTGTATTATTGTATTTTTTACTAGCTTGCGCCTGCGGCTCCGTCCGCGAGGTATGTCGATAAAAAGTAGCCATAGTCCTTCCCCAGGGGCTGCAGCCTCGGGGTGCGGTGACAGGAAACCTCCCCGAGTGCCCGTGGGCTGGAGTTCCCTTACGGATACGTCCGTGGGGAAGGCCAGTATTCGGGACGGTGCACCCTGGGGTGCGGGCAATGGTTCCCATTAGTGCCCGTATGCCAATATCCTGTCGGAGGAACGCTCCAACGTGTGTCCCTCTGCTCTAAGCAGAGACGCACAGCGGCGGAGTAAGAACGGACTCTGTGTGCACTAACCCTGCCGCCGGGCAGGCAGGAGGCTGTTATTTCCTTCTGCCACCGTTAGTCTCGTAGCCCCGGAGATCGTTCAAGGTCATGTCTCTGACTTTTGACGGGGGTCGAGGGTCTTGGCTTAACCGCCCGGACCGCGAGGAAGAAAACCTCTATAAAACATTCCACGCGCGCCTCAAAGAGATGTCAGCAAAATATGGGGTCCAATAGGGCCGATGCCGCTGGGGTCGCGGGTCGTTTAAAAAAGATACCGTGGCCCTGGCATAGGCAACTGAAGGAACACGGGTGGGTTTTAGTCAGTAAAAGTCTGACACGCCCTTCCGCTCTACTCAGAGCGGGAGAAGTTATTTGATGATTTCCCATACACAAAAAAAAAAGTGCTGCAGCCTCGAAATAGATAGCGATCCCTTTACGACCGAATTCGTTCGCAAAGTCCTAAGTCCCTAGACTGTCAAAATTGCTTGACAAGCACGAAAAAAATCAAGTAGTTGTCAAGCAATTTTGACAGTCTAGGGACCCCATTTTTCAAGAAAAGCTGTGTATAATAAACTAGCTTCTGCCCGCGACTTTGTCCGCGTGAAATTTCTTGTTCCACTGACCCACCCCGTCGCATCGCATCGCCTGCCCGTGCTATTACTTCGTTTTCGCTTAGCGTTCTTTCTGACTTTTTTCATTTTGCTCGGCTACGATCGATACGACGCTACGATCTTTAGTCGTAGCGTGATGATAAATAGTCTGTAGCCTTCCTCAAGATTTGGGCTATCAAATGCAAAAAATATTTTTCAAATCCAATTTTTACCTATTTTTATTATTAGTAAAGCTATTTATAATAATACAGGGTGTAAGGGACAGCCCTCCACAAACTGATAGGGTGAATTCAGTATGTCATACTAAGATGACCGGTACATTAAATTTTTTCAGGAACGTTAAGAGCGTTGTTGCATTTTTCATACGTAAATCGAGAACTTGGGAGATTTTGAAGTGATTTTGGTCACATAATTTATTTTTTTAGCTTCTTTTGACTTCAATCATAGTAATTATCATATATTTTTATTTAAAGTCTATTAAAAAAAACTTGTTCAAATTGAATTATTGACTACGAAAACAGTCGATTTCGAAGGCGCGATTTCCAGATGACGCGTGAAGGCTCAACTTTGAAGTAATCTTACACCAATTATTACTACTAATTAAGAAGGTAAAGTGGTATTCATTCAAAGAGGCATATCCTGAAATTTAAAATGCATTGAGAAAAGTTTGATTTTTAATTCATTAACTTGTATTTTAATCACGTCTAAGATAATCAAAAATCGAGAAATCGACTACAAAAAAACACGTCATTTCTCAGAATCTAAAAGTCATTTGGCAACACAAATCATTTTATACGTAAGAAGAAAGATTGTACTATATATGTGTAAAAAATAAAACATATCTGTCTTCAATCATTTACGAAAATATTTTTTTAAAGTGAGTATAAAATCGGGTGCATCGAACGGCCTAAGTCAGTCGCGCTCTGGCGCTCTTCGACGCAGGACCCACGTCGGTTGACCTCCCGCCGCCGCGCATGCGCCTCGCATGATATATAGTCAATTGTAGTGCGACTAAATATTTTTAATCCTTTCATTTAAGTAATATTTTAAGAAGCTAACGTGGTAGGCACACTTACTTTAGGAGAACTATGTTACAATTCTTGAATTATGTTGTATTACTTGTAATATTGATATTGTAATTACAATATCAATAATACAATATAATTTGGTCAAAATGTAAATCCAAGATGGTGGCTGCGAAAATTTTTAAATTTTTCGTCATGGGGATCGTTCCCATTGTTCTCGAGGATGCTAAAGCCGATAGTGACGTTAAAATGTAAATCCAAGATGGCGGCTGCGAACATTTTCAAATTTTTCATCATGGGTATCGTTTTCATGGTTCTTGTGGGTGCTAACGTCGATAGTGTAGTCAAAATGTAAATCCAAGATGGCTACAAGAATTTTGGAGGATGAATATGGAGAAAAAATTTATATCAGATTTTTATTTGAAAACTCTACTGCCACAATCTCTATTGTGGATCCGTGACAAAGGAGACGGAAACCATGTCATATAAACTTGGGCCTGGGCCTGGGTTGTAAAAAGATGAAATTGGTGTCAATTTATAGCTACTATATTATCAAACCATCACTGAACATTTTGCGGATTTTCGTGGCCTGAGCTCCGAGTTAAAAGAGATGTAATAAAAGTGAGGTTACATAACGATCTACATATAGGTACTTAACAGCTGATTTTTGAAGTTCTTCAGCTCGACGACCACGTAAACTACAGCCTCTAGTCACTTTGCCACAATTTACACAACGATCCATGGTGCCAATATGAAATCAGTAGGCTGGTCGTAATATACAAAATAACAAGTTCAAGTCCAACGTTTATGCGGGGTTCTCCGTACCGTGTCCGGTATGGTAGCAAGGTTCGTACAAGAAACAAGATCAGAAGTCCGCAGAAAGAAAACAGGGGTCGAGGAAAACATCAATAAAACTATGGGAAATACACTCAAATCGCGACCGCACTAAACGATACGAAACGAGTGAGGCATAGATAAAGGCACTATATAAAGGTGTGTCCAAATATAGAGCGGCATTTGAGCGCGGCTGCCACGCGCGGCTAGCCGCGCTCTGATCGGACAAGGGCCGCGCGCGGCGGTTTTGAGCGTAATATATCTTTTCGTCTCACATCAGTGATGACCTCTGGCACTGAAACGTGCTCGCTCACAACATAATGGGTCTCAATCATAATCAGCCTATAATGTTCCCACTGCTGGGACACAGGGCTCCTCTCGGTGAGAGGGAGTGGGCCGTAATACACCACGAGGACCCAGTGCGGGTTGGGAGATGTCACATGTCTTCGAATTCTTGGTTCTAGGCGGTTTCCTCACGATATTTTCCTTCACTGATTTGAGAGTAGTGGTGATGAAATTATTTACAAAAAGTGCCTGCCTGAGTTCGAAACCATGACCTACTCGTATGTCGGGATCGTTACCATTGGGCCACCATTGCATTGCTCTCTTGGCCCGCATAGTGCAGTCAATCATCCCTTCTAGGATGATTGACTTCACTATCGGCTTCATCCTCGAGAACTATGAAAACGACATCCATGACGAAAAATTTTAAAATTTTCGCAGCCGCCATCTTGGATTTTAATTTTGACTTCACTATTGGCTATAGTCGAAATCGAAAACTATGAAAACGATACCTATACAAATCCTTATCACTTACCACTGACGTGCGACGTGTGGTCGACTGTATAGTCATTAGATCGACTGGACACGTACAATACCTGCCTAGGCTAATAAACATTATAAAACCAACCCCACACGAACGCAGCAGTACTAATATTTATTCTGTGGCAGCGGGGTGACCTACCTATTTGAAATTTGAAAACAGTAAACTAAACATTTGCGCATGAGGCGGCTTTATGTATTTATGTATTATTGTTGGTTCAAATTCAACTGTTTTATGAACTTGATGCGGTTGCTAAACCTATAATGCCGCAAGAAAAATAAATAATTATAGCTAGCGCGTGGCGTCTTTATCTACATTGAAATAGGGCTTAAATTGAACTGTTTTACATAAAAAAACGATGATTTTGGACAAAAGATGGCTCCGCTGTTAACAAAATTTTATTCTGATTGTGTTCTCCAAGAAATTATAGATCCAAGGAAAAGTCGATCAATCCCCTTAGACAAATAAATAAAATAAATAATAAATAAATATCCTTGGACATTTCACACAACGCCATCTAGTCCCAAGCTAAGCAACCTAATGCTTGTGTTATGGTAACGAGATGGCTGATAAACTTCTTATATACATTTTTTTTTGTAAATACATACATATTATAGATAGAAAAACACCCAGACTCGGAAACAAATAAGTACTTGTAGGTCGTACAAATATTTGTTCCGTGCGGGAATCGAACCCACAACATGCTGCGCAGCAGTCAATTGCTCAGCCACTGCGCCAACCGTGTCGTCAAATACAAATACTTTTATAAAACTTCAATTACTTATAAGTATACAAATACTTAAGCAAATAAGTAAAATGAGTTTAGTTTTTATAAGTACCTACATAATATTATTTTCTTCATCCATATTTGTATAAATTTAATTAAAATACACTAATAATGTATTGTGGACAGTCTTTTTATTTTCTCCGTAAACCTCTAGCTTTTACTTCAAAAAAATATAGGTACGCCATAGCTACAGATCAAGATCGTTTAGTCGTCGCAGCATCGCAACTGTGTGCCGTACATGAGGAAAAACGCACACACGCGCACTCGCTACGCGGCTTCGAGCGTCAGATGTTTAAAATCCGAGCGCGAAAATATGCGACCACAGTCTTAAGAGTGTGGTCTCCTATTTTCGCGCTCGGATTTTAAACATCTGACGCTCGATGCCGCGTAGCGAGTGCGCGTGTGTGCGTTTTTCCTCATGTACGGCACACAGTTGCGATGCTGCGACGACTAAACGATCTTGATCTGTAGCTATGGCGTACCTATATTTTTTTAAAGTAAAAGCTAGAGGTTTACGGAGAAAATAAAAAGACTGTCCACAATACATTATTAGTGTATTTTAATTAAATTTATACAAATATGGATGAAGAAAATAATATTATGTAGGTACTTATAAAAACTAAACTCATTTTACTTATTTGCTTAAGTATTTGTATACTTATAAGTAATTGAAGTTTTATAAAAGTATTTGTTTTTGACGATATGGTTGGCGCAGTGGCTGAGCAATTGACTGCTGCGCAGCATGTCGTGGGTTCGATCCCCGCACGGAACAAATATTTGTACGACCTACAAGTATTTGTTTCCGAGTCTGGGTGTTTTTCTATCTATAATATGTAGGTATGTATTTACAAAAAAAAAAAATGTATATAAGTAGTTTATCAGCCATCTCGTTACCATAACACAAGCATTTGGTGGTTGCTTAGCTTGGGACTAGATGGCGTTGTGTGAAATGTCCAAGGATATTTATTTATTATTTATTTTATTTATTTATCTAAGGTGATTGATCGACTTTTCCTTGGATCTATAATTTCTGGGAGAACACAATCAGAATAAAATTTTGTTAACAGCGGAGCCATCTTTTGTTCAAAATCATCGTTTTTTGTGTAAAACAGTTCAATTTAAGCCCTATTTCAATGTAGATAAAGACGCCACGCGCTAGCTATAATTATTTATTTTTCTTGCGGCATTATAGGTTTACCAACCGCATCAAGTTCAAGTTAACAGTTGAATTTGAACCAACAATAATACATAAATACATAAAGCCGCCTCATGCGCAAATGTTTGGTTTACTGTTTTCAAATTTCAAATAGGTAGGTCACCCCGCTGCCACAGAATAAATAATAGTACTGCTGCGTTCGTGTGGGGTTGGTTTTATAATGTTTATTAGCCTAGGCAGGTATTGTACGTGCGCAGTCGACCTAATGACTATACAGTCGACCACACGTCGCACGTCAGTGGTAAGTGATAAGGATTTGTATAGGTATCGTTTTCATAGTTTTCGATTTCGACTATAGCCAATAGTGAAGTCAAAATTAAAATCCAAGATGGCGGCTGCGAAAATTTTAAAATTTTTCGTCATGGATGTCGTTTTCATAGTTCTTGACTGTGCTAAAGCCGATATTGGCGTTAAAATGTAAATCCAAGATGGTGGCTGCGAACATTTTCAAATTTTTCGTCATGGGTGTCGTTTTCATAGTTCTCGAGGATGAAGCCGATAGTGAAGTCAATCATCCTAGAAGGGATGATTGGCTGCACTATGCGGCCTAAGAGAGCAATGCAATGGTGGCCCAATGGTAACGATCCCGACTTACGAGTAGGTCATGGTTTCGAACTCAGGCAGGCACTTTGTGTAAATAATTTCATCACCACTACTCTCAAAACAGTGAAGGAAAATATCGTGAGGAAACCGCCTAGAACCAAAAATTCGAAGACATGTGACATCTACGAACCCGCACTGGGTCCTCGTGGTGAATTACGGCCCACTCCCTCTCACCGAGAGGAGCCCTGTGTCCCAGCAGTGGGAACATTATAGGCTGATTATGATTGAGACCCATTATGTTGTGAGCGAGCACGTTTCAGTGCCAGAGGTCATCACTGATGTGAGACGAGAAGATATATTACGCTCAACACCGCCGCGCGCGGCCCTTGTCCGATCAGAGCGCGGCTAGCCGCGCGTGGCAGCCGCGCTCAAATGCCGCTCTATATTTGGACACACCTTTATATAGTGCCTTTATCTATGCCTCACTCGTTTCGTATCGTTTAGTGCGGTCGCGATTTGAGTGTATTTCCCATAGTTTTATTGATGTTTTCCTCGACCCCTGTTTTCTTTCTGCGGACTTCTGATCTTTCTTCTTGTACGAACCTTGCTACCACACCGGACACGGTACGGAGAACCCCGCATAAACGTTGGACTTGAACTTGTTATTTTTTATATTACGACCAGCCTACTGATTTCATATTGGCACCATGGATCGTTGTGTAAATTGTGGCAAAGTGACTAGAGGCTGTAGTTTACGTGGTCGTCGAGCTGAAGAACTTCAAAAATCAGCTGTTAAGTACCTATATGTAGATCGTTATGTAACCTCACTTTTATTACATCTCTTTTAACTCGGAACTCAGACCGCGAAAATCCGCAAAATGTTCAGTGATGGTTTGATAATATAGTAGCTATAAATTGACACCAATTTCATCTTTTTACAACCCAGGCCCAGGCCCAAGTTTATATGACATGGTTTCCGTCTCCTTTGTCACGGATCCACAATAGAGATTGTGGCAGTAGAGATTTCAAATAAAAATCTGATATAAATTTTTTCTCCATATTCATCCTCCAAAATTCTTGTAGCCATCTTGGATTTACATTTTGACTACACTATCGACGTTAGCACCCACAAGAACCATGAAAACGATACCCATGATGAAAAATTTGAAAATGTTCGCAGCCGCCATCTTGGATTTACATTTTAACGTCACTATCGGCTTTAGCATCCTCGAGAACAATGGGAACGATCCCCATGACGAAAAATTTAAAAATTTTCGCAGCCACCATCTTGGATTTACATTTTGACCGAATTATATTGTATTATTGATATTGTAATTACAATATAAATATTACAAGTAATACAACATAATTCAAGAATTGTAACATAATTCTCCTAAAGTAAGTGTGCCTACCACTTTAGCTTCTTAAAATATTACTTAAATGAAAGGATTAAAAATATTTAGTCGCACTACAATTTACTATACAACGTGTAATGCTAAATGCGCAAAACCTCTTAAGGGGTCATTGTACTCATCATTATGAACAACTTTTACTATGGGACCAAACCTGAAATCGCGAAAAAAAAATCAGCTGTTCAATACATTTTGACGAATTATGCGAAAATAAATGTACTGAACAGCTGATTTTTTTTTCGCGATTTCAGATTTGGTCCCATAGTAAAAGTTGTTCATAATGATGAGTACAATGACCCCTTAAGAGGTTTTGCGCATTTAGCATTACACGTTGTATATCACGCGAGGCGCATGCGCGGCGGCGGGAGGTCAACCGACATAGGCCCTGCGTCGACGAGCGCCAGAGCGCGACTCATAGACTACTATTATATATACTCGCGACTGACTTAGGCCGTTCGATGCACCCGATTTTATACTCACTTTAAAAAAATTGACTTAGGCCGTTCGATGCACCCGATTTTATACTCACTTTAAAAAATTATTTTCGTAAATGATTGAAGACAGATATGTTTTATTTTTTACACATACAGGGTGTCCCGTAAATAATGGATAATCTCTTAAGGGGTCATCGTACTCATCATTATGAACAACTTTTACTATGGGACCAAACCTGGAATCGCGAAAAAAAAATCAGCTGCTCCCTACATTTTGACGAGTTTGATGTAGATAAATGTACTGGTCAGCTGATTTTTTTTCGTGATTTCAGGTTTGGTCCCATAGTAAAAGTTGTTCATAATGATGAGTACAATGACCCCTTAAGAGATTATCCATTATATACGGGACACCCTGTATATAGTACAATCTTTCTTCTTACGTATAAAATGATTTGTGTTGCCAAATGACTTTTAGATTCTGAGAAATGACGTGTTTTTTTGTAGTCGATTTCTCGATTTTTGATTATCTTAGACGTGATTAAAATACAAGTTAATGAATTAAAAATCAAACTTTTCTCAATGCATTTTAAATTTCAGGATATGCCTCTTCGAATGAATACCATTTTACCTTCTTACTTAGTAGTAATAATTGGTGTAAGATTACTTCAAAGTTGAGCCTTCGCGCGTCATCTGGAAATCGGGCCTTCGAAATCGACTGTTTTCGTAGTCACTAATTCAATTTGAACAAGTTTTTTTTAATAGACTTTAAATAAAAATATATGATAATTACGATGATTGAAGTCAAAAGAAGCTAAAAAAATAAATTATGTGACCAAAATCACTTCAAAATCTCCCAAGTTCTCGATTTACGTATGAAAAATGCAACAACGCTCTTAAGGGAATCCAATAAACCTGATTTGTTTGTGTTTTTGTGCACAAATTGGAGCGTCTATTACTGGTTGGGAGGGGTGGGTAATAGGTATGCGGTGAGTTCGATGAACTCTGTAGCTAGACAGAAAGTGAACAGCTGATTTCACGCGTCGTTGGTTAGAGTATTTCAACATCCATTGCTGGTTTTTTTTTTTGCTGTTTTTTTTTGTAGTTTTTTTTTACATAAATGGAGTGCTGCGAACACACAATGCAATTTTACATTGAAATAATGAAAATGTAACTGAAAAAAAAATAAAAAAAATGAAAATTTTCCTGAGAAAATTTCCGGTGGAATATGATTCAAAATGAGGAGCTGAATGCACCCTGTGAGTTTGCGGAGGGCTGTCCCTTACACCCTGTATACAGGGTGTTGCACTGTGAGATTTGTAACGGTTAGTTGTGGAAAAGTCTGAAACTTTTAGAGGTTGGCGTTTTCTTTTTTAAATCTTCTTTTTTAATAATAATGGTGTGGGCAATAAGAAATACATGATTCCAATTTTTGTTACATATTATATGAATTATTTGTTTGAGGGAGTTGCTAGCTCTCGTGGTGGTCTGATCAGCTGGCAAAAGACCATGCGATGCATTTAGAATGAAGAAGTTATTGGAGCGGTCGTCATTATTAGATGGCTTTGTCAACGTTAACATTACCAATGAGAGCAGTAGTTTTAAATATTTTCAATTTAGTAAAGTACAGCCAATTTAGAAATCAATGGTGCCGATTCTCTTGTTCAATAACTAAACCAAAATTAGAGAATCGCTATCTTTTACTAACAGGCAGCGCGAGAAAAGGACGGCTATAACTATGAACTAAGTTAGAAATGTCAAACTAGTTTACGCCTTGCACTTCATCGTGTTTTTAGTCGACATGTTTTTACGTGTCGTCTAAAACTATGGAAATAGTAGTTCAACTAAATTTGACAGCTCTAATTTACGTCCGTCTCTTTCTTGTTTTAATAGAAAGAAAAAGTTAGCAATAGCCTAAATTAAGTTTAGTTTGTGCACAACAGAATCGGCACCAATGTTCACCTTACCAAATAAACTATAACAAGGTAAATTGGGTACCTACTTATATCTTGCCGCTGACTGTACATTATCTAAATTGTTTATCAGGCATTGCATTGGAATTAGGGTTATTAAGAATTCCGAATATTTTGCTTTTAAATCTCACTTTTTTCATTTAACTTTTTAATTTACTAAAAAAAAATGTTATTAAGTCGAAAAGTGAAAAGATAAGGCCGGACACATAGACTTATAAAAAAAGATAGACTCCGCGCCACGCATATCAAAAGTGAAGCACAGTAAGTATGCCGGACCGTTTGTACAAACACGCCTCGCATTTACATCATAGTATGCCGACCGGCCGCCATTACGTGACACGAGTGACGACGTCTTTGCAGGTACTCAAATCATGCACACATAGATCGGTACGGTGCTTCACTTTCGATATGCGTGGCGCAGAGTCCATCTTTTTTTGTAAGTCTATGGCCGGACAATGTCCAGACGGGGGCCAAACAGTCGAAGATATCCGGACAAATCCGAACGGATAGTAACCCTAATTGGAATTGATCTTATATGGTAGCGAGCGGTAGGAGCACCGCAACGAATCCCGTTTTATTATCAATTTCGCAGTGTATTATCAATTCTGAATGCAGTTTTTCAGTCGACGACGTGCCTCATTAATTGCTTAATACTGACAAATCAACCCGTATTTAGGCAAAGCTATTGGTGTTAGGTATTTATTTTATAAGATTTTGCTTAAATGTACATACGTAATTAGTTCTAAGTAAGTTTTAAGGTTTTTTTTTCGCCTTAAGAGTATCTTGTTTGTTGCCAACGTAGATAATTCTTTAATCTAGTTTTTGTCTAGCATATTTTAGTAACTAGTATTCAAAGTTTTTGTTTATCATTTTCATGCTTTTTGAATGGCTAGGCCGCATTCGGGCGCTTGCTGGTTCATTAAAATTTATTCATGAATGATTTTTTTTTTTTAACTTTTTATTAAGTATAAGTTGTAATTTATTCTTACATTATCGAATGGAGTGTTTAGAAAAATACCAAATAGAATATAGGGTGACTTATGGGTTTTAAGGGGTTAAATATTTACCCATTAACGCCATAAATCTGACCATATTACTATATTAAAGACTAAGCTTGCATGGCGTTTCCACGCATATAAATAATTAATTATTCTTACATTTAAACAGGGTGGGCCAAATAGTGACGTCAAAACGAAAAATTATAATTCCTCATACCCCATGTATGTTCCGCGATTTTTTTGTAGTTTTCGAGTTATTTTTGTTTTTGTAATTGTTTACAGTTTTCTGCCGGTAGAGCTTCAAAAATTCATATCTTTTTTTGTAGCGGGTATTTTTCAGAATTTTTTTTGTGACATTGTCGTCTTGAATGTTACTTTCATGTCACAAAAAATATCTGAAAAATACACACTACAAAAAAAAGACATGAATTTTTGAAGCTCTACCTGAAAGGTCTGTATTTGATTTACAAATTGAATCTGTTATTTACCAAAATTTCAGGTCTGTGCAACGCTTAGTTTCTGAGATCTCCGTGGCCGCGCGGTTCTCCGCGATTCGATGGCGCGGCCACGTTCAAACCCTTCTACCTTTTTAACCATAGCTTTGACAAAATTGTGGTTTTGGGAGTCAACTTTTACAAATTGTTACAAAATGTTGGCATAGTTTTTTTTTTAATGCCATGGCCGCGCGGTTGTAACGAACACGGCTAATTAGGCATTTATTTTTCTCAAATCTTATCCCTTTTTTTTTTTTCTTTCTCCCGCTCTGGGTGGAGCGGACGGGTATTTCTCCTGAGGTATAATTTCCTCTTTCTGATATACTTAACTATAAAGGACTAGAAAATAGTAATCTTTGTAAAATATTTGTATTGCCCTCAGACAATGCTTTATTTTCATGCTTTGAGTAACAATTCACGTTAAATTCGATAGTGCAGAGATATGATGTCATATTGTTTATGGCTAACTTGAGCATTTGAGCATAGTGAAGTGAATTCAAAAATACATACGCTTCTTATTTGTATGTTTTTGACTTATCACGTTGACTCGTCCAAAATAGACGGTTTAAAAAAAAATAAAGGCAATAATTTGTTTGTACCTATTAAACTAGCTTTTGTCTGCGGCTTCGCCCGCTTGGAGGTCGTAGATTTTCCCATGAGAATGTACTTCCGGCGTAAAAAGTATGTCCTAAACCAGGTCATTGTCTATCGATTTCATCCAAATCTGATCAGCCGTTAAGGCGTGAAAAAGTAACAGACAGACTGACAGAGTTACTTTCGCATTTATAATATTACTAGCTTTTGCCCGCGTGGAAGTCGGAAAATATTCCACGGACACGTATAACCGGGATTAAAAGTAACAAATGTATTAATCCAGGTTCTAAACTATCTGTGTGCCTAATTTTATCCAAATCTGTACATGCATCCAGACAAACAAAAAACGGACAAAAAAAATCTTCGTTACCTAAGTACTATTTCATTATACAGGGTGCCACAGAAATTTATGGTCAAATTTAGGTGTGTGGTACAGACCATCAAACTGAACAACTTTCTCCATGGGACCAATATCGTAATCGCGAAAAAATTATCAGCTATCCATACAAAACTTTAATACCTACTTGACCCAAATGTATGGGACGGCTGATTATGTTTTCTCGATTACGATGTTGATCATACACCCCGTCTGTATACATATAATAAAATAGTAAAGAAGATTTGTATCATACCAAATCAGTCATAAATATGTCTGGTCTTTAAAAAAAAATAAACGACCAACAAAAACTGGTAACATTTTGCTGAACGGAAAAAAGTTAGTAAAATATATACAACGTGTAACGTTAAATGCGCAAAACCTCTTAAGGGGTCATTGTACTCATCATTATGAACAACTTTTACTATGGGACCAAACCTGAAATCGCGAAAAAAATCAGCTGTTCAGTACATTTTGACGAATTATGCGAACAGAAATGTACTGAACAACTGGTTTTTTTTCGCGATTTCAGGTTTGGTCCCATAATAAAAGTTGTTCATAATGATGAGTACAATGACCCCTTAAGAGGTTTTGCGCATTTAACGTTACACGTTGTATATACCTTTGAAGTTGTCAGTATTGTTAATATAATTTTGTTAAGTAATTATTTAATCTATGTAAAAGATTAAATTACCGGAATCCAGTGATTCTCAAAAAACCCCGATAGATAGATACTATGCAGACTAAAATCTTTATCATTTTTTATAAACCAATTAGGTAAACAGTGTTCTGAGAAGTTGATTAGATCAGAAGGCCAATTCTCGTACCTAAAAACGTTAAAATTCAAGTCGCAACTTCATGCCAGCGACAATCAAATGTCAAAAATGTAGGTAAACGCTATACAATTTTTGACAGATTGAGACTGAGATGAGATTGATAACGTTGTTAAAAATACGGGAATTGCCTCTAACAAAGGCACAAAGTACTATGGCAAGGGTTTTAGTTACAAAGGCACTTATTTAAATGACTGTTAGGAAATTAGTTACAGTCAGCAACACTTCAGTTTTAAAAATCTTAATTAATGAGCAAGATATTTAATTAAAATCGGAACAGAAGTAAAATAATTTAAAGATCTACTAGACTTTTAGGTATTTTAGGAAAAGGAGATAATCAAATCATTTTGTATTAATTTACATGATGTGTAAAAGTAGCAGTATTAATCGACTTATGTTGCTGACCTACCATTTTTCCGTTTCCTCTTTCATTGAGTTCAATTTTTTTTTACACTCCATTCGATGTTTAAGTTCCCTTTAATATACTTATTGCAAAAAAAAACTAGTTCAGGCATTCGCCCCCTATTTTAAAAATATCATAGCAAAATTCAAGCTTATTCAAACCACTACAAGAAGCAATGTTAAAAAACGTACATCAATTTTCCCTTTAAAATTTCAGGGAATCGATAAGGGATTTGGACAAGCACCCAATTATAGGAATCGGTGAACACAGTAACGATGAACCGGCACATAGAGATGAGGACAGAACAGTGGCTGACGAGCTGTTCAAAAAAGTCAGGGTGTTATGCTGGGTCATGACACAACCCAAGAACCATGAGGCTAAAGCGAAACATGTGAAGGCTACGTGGGGGAAGAGGTGCAATATACTGCTGTTTATGAGCAGTGATGAAGGTACGTGGATTTTGTTTTTTTTTTTTCAACCCATTTTTACGGGTAAGATGTAATTGATAGTGCAGTGGTGCCCCAGTGGTAACGGCCGCGACTTACCGAGTTGCAGGTTCGAACCTAGACAGGCGCTTTACTTTGTGTAAATTATTTCATCACCACTGTGAGGAAACCGGCATGTCCTAGAACCAAAAATTCGAAGACATGTGACATCTACCAACCCGCACTGGGCCCGCATGGTGGGTTACGGCCCACTCCCTCTTACCGAGAGGAGGCCTGTGTCCCAGCAGTGGGAACAATTGTAATTGATAAATTCAATCCATAGGTTCGTCCTCTATATTACATGGGACTTGAACATGACTCCCGAAATGTGGGTGTACCTATTATAGGTACACCTCTGCCTAATCCTTCAGCCAGATTATAGGCGTGATGTTATGTATTTAATTAGTCTTCTAAAAACTACTTGATGTTCATTAGACTATCACTTTTTTTTACTCAATGATCTTAAACTAATCACGTTGCTACTTACTAGATCCGAGTTGGTTGCATTCTTTAGGCTAGGTTGTGACCTAGTCTAAGGCTCGTATTTATAGTCAAAGTAAGGTCAGTTGGGGCAAGTGCGCCGACGGGGTAAGTGCATCTACCATTAAAATATCGAAAACTACAGATAGTATACAACTAATGACATCTTACATCCATGCAACAAACTGAAACACAGTTCCACTTCACAATCACAGATGCCTCTGTTCACCATAACTTGATATATCCGCCATTTTAGTTTTAGTGTCATTTAAAGCTGTTATCAGAGATGAACACGTGTTATGAACCCCCTTAAATCTTAAAATATTTTACGTGTTGCGGCAAACCAATGAGGTGAATACAGAGTTTAGATGTTTTTCTTTAAATCTATGTTTGTATTTTACTCCTAGATAGTGAAATTAATGTTTTTTTGTAGACTTTAAAAGCTTAACCTCTAAAAAGTCAAGTGAGGCAAGTGCGCCTAAGTTGTTGGTAGTATGGCGCACTTCCCCAGAGACAGAAGTCGTCAACTTTTATGATTCAGATGTTTTCTTACCCGACTGCCCCTAAAAAAAGGGTAATGGTTTTTTATTGAGAACTTACTGTCTGGATGTGCTTAGGGTCTTGTGATGGAAACGGAGGATGAGAAGTCGTTGGGTGATGGGTTTATAGTAAAACACTTGTATTTAGTGCTACGATTTTTAAATACTTAATTTGATTTTATTACAGTAAAACCATCGTATTTGTCATTTCCTTTCTTCTTTACTTTATGGTCGCCTACAGCCTACTTAAGCACTTTGGCGTGATCAGTCCTGCCGTAAAGTCCACACCCAGACGAGCCCATACTTACCACAATTAGTCCTAAAATTATTGTCTTTTCATATGTTCTTGATTGCCATTCACTACATTCTAAGTATTTGCGTCCTATCGCGTCGATGGAAAAATTGTTTACCTACTTTTGTATTTTTTTTAATAAATAAAAGTAATATAATAACAGTCTAATTTGGTTTATTATTAAATATATCTATTATTCCAGCCAAACTAACCATTTTTTAATATAAATACAACAGTTTTCACTTTGTATAAAAAAACAGCAATAAAGGTTTAGAACCCCTGATTGCTAATCTATGGCGCACTTGCCCCAAATTTCATATGGAAGCCGCAGTAGCCTATAGGACAAGTAAATTAAAAAAAAACCCAGGAGTAATGCGTTTAGTTGTTTATAAATAAATTATGTATTTTTCGGGTAACGTACGATTTTATCGGTTTTCTTTATTTTTTTTTATCATTTCTAGGGGCAAGTGCGCCTATATCCATGTTTCCCAATTTCTTATAAAATATCGTGCAATTATTGATAGATTTGATTGAATCGACGTTTCTTGCAGCTACAAAATACCAAATATTGTTAATTTAATAAATGTACACTCATAGGTCTGCATTCAAAAAAAATATTTAGCATCGAAATCATCTATGCAAAAAAATATGGCGCACTTGCCCCGACTGACCTTAATTACTTGCTAGTAAGTAATTTCATACTTGTGGGTACAATTCTTAAGTAAAGAAAATGGTGACTATTACTTGGCTAAGAATTCTAAGCTTTCACAGTTCTAACTTCAAGCAATTACTAAACTATAGAAAGAAAATCATTGCTTGAGCAATTACTTTTCCTTGACTATAAATACGAGTGTTAGACTTTCAGTGAGAATAAAAAATACGGTTGATTAGTATTTTTAAGGAATCAAAATGCAAATTATTTGGGGATCAATAAAATACATGATTACGTGCCCAGTTTTAACCACCGCTGTAACATACTTGACATCAAAATTAAAGTTCTATTTACTTAATTATGTAAGTTTATGCCGAAAGCAACTCTTAAGTAAGGCAGCATTATAGGACCTGATAAGAATTACAATTAGAAACATGTGTGAAAATTAAATGGGAAATGATAATTAATTTAAACACAGGACTGTTTTATGTACTTAAGTTATTATTCATACACATAAAAACTTGCTAATAGAAGAAATACTTTGGAAGAATTAAATGTCAGCAAAGGTGGCAGACATACATTATGTCAATAGTGTCGCCAATGTCAAAAAAAGTCGCTAAATCTATTATAATCTATGAAAGTAATGCTGTTCGTTGGTAAGCGCATCACTTGAGAACGGCTGGACTGGTTTAGTTTTGTATTAAAAGTTTATAATAGTCTGAATTAGGTTCTTATGGAAAGAAAAATTAGAAAAGTTTTCAGGAAAATTTTCAAATTCGGGAATAACTAAACGTCCTTTTTCTATGGGATTTTTGTATGAAGTATTGAAATTTAGGTCAGCTATTATAACATAGAAAATAATAAAACAATGAAGTAGAACAGAAATTGTGTTGTCGTTAGTGCATAAGTTAAACAAATCATTCTTGTCTTTTATTTTCTTTACAAACCATTTAATACACCACTACCACCACCACCACTACCACCACTACCATGTACGCATAATCATAGTTCGAGTGGTTATAATAGTTATTTATGCAACTGACGTATAATAAAGGTTATTAAAACACGAATGTGAAGCCGAGTGTGATAATAGTATCACATGAGTGTTTCAATACCTAATTATGTACAGTTGCATACAAGACTTTATCTACATCCATGTTATCAATCCTTTAAAAAAGGTTCTGAAACAGTTTTTTGCAATACTAATACTCGTATCGAACATGGCGGCCGGCGTCATAGTACACGACGTGAATTCGAATAAGTTCTTTTTTTTAAATTACGGCGCTGTTGTAGTGAAACGCGCGTGCATTACAATGTTCTTTTTTTGAATACGAGTTGCATTATGAAATTCAGTACAACATTAAAGCACCCGTTTGGATGCTATTATGGTTACCATGGTTAGTATGCCACTGGCTGTTTTAATGTTGGCAATAAGCTAACTGTTTCAGAAACTTTTATAGGGGATTTAGAGCATGGGTGTGGATAAAAGCTCTTTATGCTCCTTAGTCAGTGCACCGAGCTGGCGTAGTACTGTAACGCAATCAATGCTCAAAACCAAATCATGGAATTTTAATTACACGCGAATACCCGTGTGACAACTAGTGTTGTAAGAAACTCGAGTCTTGGAGTCTTATTTAATAAAAACTTGAGCTATTTTTGTAGACTCTAGTCTTATAAATAAAACTTAGAGCTCAAGCCCTTCAGAATTTGGAGTATTTTGTAAAAAGACTTGTCCTGCCAAAAAAAAAACTCAAACACTGAGTCTTCTTTTGATTAGGTTATTTGCGTTTAATGCAATTTAATTTTTACAATTTTTTATTTTGTGATTTATTTTCAATCAGTACTTAAATATGGATGACGATATAAAATCACCCTGTATTACCTATTATAATACTCCAACTCAAGTGCATGACTCAGTCTAGCTCAAAGAACCTAAAAGACTCGAAAGGACTCGGAAGACTCAAAGGACTCAGACTCATGTGACTAACGAGTCCTAGTCTTGAAACTCTACTCAAGTCTCGAAATGAAGACTAAAAGACTCGAGTTCTTACAACACACAGTGACAACCTTAAAAAGCCGTTATGAACATTCTTGATTTACTTATTTGTATTTCAAATCGAAAATCTAAAAACAAATGACACGTCCGTTAGTGACGTCAAGCATAAATTAAGAGGACAAAATAAAATTACTGTTCTTCTATTAAACGAAGTTAAAGACGTCTCATTCGATAGAAGTCGTGTGACGTAGTCAGTCTTGTTTACGTTGTTCTGAGTTACAATGTTATGAAACAGAAGTTGTTGACAGTAAAATGGTTCTTTGTCCGTGTAATCCGTGAATATATCTTTTTGGGGCTGACTGTACCTACAGACTATCAAACTGAACAACTTTTTCCGTGGAACCAAAATCGTGATCGAGAAAAAATTATCAGCTGTCCCGTACAAAGCTTCAATACCTACTCGACCTGATAATTTTAGGGTTCCGTACCTCAAAAGGAAAAAACGGAACCCTTATAGGATCACTCGTGTGTCTGTCTGTCTGTCTGTCTGTCTGTCCGTCTGTCCGTCTGTCACAGCCAATTTGCTCCGAATCTAATGGACCGATTAAGTTAAAATTTGGTACACATATGGATTTCTGTGACCCAAACACGTACAGCTAAAGTAAATATATGAATTTTGAATATGAGAGTCACTTTTAGGGGGAAAATAAGAAAATTAAAAAAAAAAGTTTCGGAAACTGTACCGTGTGATATATCAAATGAAAAGGCTTACTATGAGGGTCTCAAATATATTTTTTTTATAATTTTAAAATATATCGTTTTAAAATTATTTAATAAAATAGACGAAAATTGACCATTCCCCCCCCCTTATCTCCGAAACTACTGAGCCTAAAATTTTGAAAAAAATGTAGAAAATAGTTCTATACCTGTAGATTACAGGAAAACCTATAAGAAGTCTGTGGTCGTAAAATAACATGGTAAATCTATATATATAAAAAAATCAAAGTCCTGACTGAGTCACTGACTAATATATCAACGCACAGCCCAAACCAATGGACCTAGAGACTTGAAATTTTGCACAAAGATACCTTATATAGTGTAAACATCCAGTAAGGAAAGATTTTTGGAAATTCCATCCCTAAGGGGGTAAAACAGGGGATGAATGTTTGTATGAAAAATCCTATCCCTTGAGTTAATAGAACTTAGCACGAATATTCATCTAAGTAAATTATAAAGTCTATCATTTTCAGTTTTCCTAAACTACCCCCTAATGAGGGATTGGGGGTGTCAAAGTTTGTATGGAGGAACTTTAACACGCGGTTCAATTAACTCAAAACTCAGTTTTTATACTTGAGACCAAAAATTAAGACTAACGTGTATCAGGGTTTTCCAAAAATCTACCCCTAAGGGGTCAAAAGTTAATTTTATAGCGGAGGATTATATTGGGGGCTTGATTAACTCTAAAATTGGTGTAAATAATGTTTGAGTCAAGTTATGGAAACATACCAGACGATTTTTGAAATTCTTTATCTGTGTTCGTGAAAACAGAGATACAGTTTATATGAAAAATTTTATTAATTTGGTTAATAAACTTGAAATTTAGCACAAATACTTGCATAAGTAAGTAATAATGTTTGTCATTGTCATTATTAGTTATTCAAAACTATGCCTCAAATGAGATTTAGGGATGTTAAAGTTTGTATAGAAGAATTTGAATGCGCAGTCCGATAAAAAAATGGTACTTTGAGTCAAGTTAGGAAACTTGCCAAACGAATTTTCACCGATTTTGACGGCATATAGCTGATGTTTTAAGGAGTAACTTAGGCTATTTTTATTTTAGAAAAATAATTGGGGTTCCGCGCAAGAAAATTAAAATCCATGAAATCAGACAACCACGTACAGTCTAACAAGCTTACTAAACCTCCGCTGTCTATTATGGCTATAACAACAAATAATAAAAATAAAGCAAAGTTAAAAATTTAAGGGGTCGGTCCCCATACAATAAACAATTCATTTTGAAAACAAAATAAAAATTTTAATCTAGCATGTGGGGTGTCATCGTCTAGAACTCATTGAGTAGAGTACAACATATTTTTTTTATCTTCTAAAATTAAGAAATAGGGGGCCGCAAAAGTTGTAAATTTTAGACCATTTTTGTACGAGATCTAGCGCAACAATTCAACAAATTAGGAATTTGAAACTTCTTTATACCATGTAGTTACCATAAATACTGTATTTAATCAACAATACTGAAAACGGCGATTCATAGGGTATTTTGTTTAAACATGGGTGGTTCACAGTATCATTGTAAAATAAGTAAAAAGTTATCTTTGCGATTGTTAAACATATAATATGGTACGGAACCCTTCGTGCGCGAGTCCGACTCGCACTTGACCGGTTTTTTTTGATAATATCGGGCTGCTTTAAACTGACCCACTCTATAAGCTCTACTCGCTAGCAAGTGTAGCACCACCCGCCGTACGAAGGCATGTCGCATGCGCACGGGAAAAAAGAACCAATAATCCGATTCCCGACATCCCCGCTACGACTACACGAGTAATCCGGGTGGCTAAAAAGTCGCAAGAGCTTCTTAACTCCACGCAGGCAATCCAAGACAGGCCACTTAAAGAGCGAAGTAAATTGTGGGAAGAGAGGATCCATTACCCCAAGACTTCGTGAAACCCCAAGAACACCTCCCGGTCGTGAACTGCAGTGGTCTATTTGGAAAGCCTTAACCGATTACGTACCCAAGTAGGCCGCTGCGAACATAATTTGGCGAAATGGGGCGTTATAGTTCAAGCAACATCCAGTGCGAGTACGGTGCTCCTGAACAACTGCCTATGCGCATCTGCTAGTGTCCCAAATGTCCGTTCACCGGTACCCTTTACGATCTGAAGAACGCCTCTGACGCAGCAATAAATTAGTCATCTGCCCAAACAATACAGGGCTATTTTTAAATGACTAGTTAAATTTCCACAGGATGTTCTACCCATGAATATGAACAATGGGAATTCACTATGGGACAGACTCTGAAAACAAGAAAAAAAATTAGCTGTTTGACTGTTTCATACAAAAGACCAAATCGACCAAAAATGTATGAAACAGCTGATTTTTTTTTGTGATTTCAGAGTTGGTCTCGTAGTGAAAGTTGTTCATATTCATGGGTAGAACAGCCTGTGAAAATGTAGCTAGTAATTTAAAAATATCTCTGTATAAGAAACAGATGTACAATCGGAACGAAAATAAGAAGACTACATGTAATATTCACATAAACTATAATCTATAATTATTTAACTTCCAGATCCATCCCTACCAACGATAAAGCTTCCAGTGGGTGAAGGTAGGGACTTCTTGTGGGCGAAAACGAAAGAAGCGTTCCGCTACGTCTATGAACATCACAGGAGAGACGCCGACTGGTTCCTTAAAGCTGACGATGATACGTGAGTTTCATTGTTTACTCTATATACATACACATTTTTATATACATTTTTTTTATTTCACGACACGCGCTTTACTTGTGTTTACCAAGTGTACAAACACGCTGTGAATGTGTGTGTAAGCGCAGGAGCTCTCGGTACCGTCCGAGACAATGGCGAAGTGTATGTGCGTGTTATGTGGTGATGCTACTCGTCTTCACGCACATTCACAGCGTGTTTGTACACTTGGTAAACACAAGTAAAGCGCGTGTGGCTTCGTGAGTAAAAATACTGTATTAGAAAAAAAAAACAAAAAAAAAACAACCGACTCCCAAAAAAACACTACAAAATGAAAAATAACTTTAATTTCGGAAGTCGGTGTCTTTGGTTTTTTATTTACTTTCTTTTTTTTTGCCACCGACTTCCGAAATTAAAGTTATTTTTCACTTTGTAGTGTTTTTTTGGGAGTCTGTTGTTTTTTTTTTGTAAAAAGTTTTTATTTTTTACTTTTTAGTGGTGACACTACAACTCAAGTAGCGCAATTATTTATAGCCAGAGTGCACCTCATGACAATTCCAATAAGCCCAAACACGGATACGATACATTATTTTATTACCGAGTTCCGATGCCTACCTTCCGGCTTCTTCATCAGATCGGTTCGATGCTACCATTTTCACCAGAACCATTTATTTAAAGCTTTATCATAGTCGCTTAACTATTTTAATGGAGATATCTTATCGCCACGCGTGAAATACTTATCATCGTTGAGAAGTTCCAGTGGCTTTTTGTGGTCTTCTTCATCAGTTCCACTGAACCAGATGATACTTTCTGAATGCAAACGCTTGATTTGTTGATGAAAATACCAAAATAGGTATACGTATGCCTATAATATTTGAGGAGTTCCCTCGATTCCTCATGGATCCCATCCTTTCAAATAAAAAATAGTATATTATGCAATTAGTGAATAAAGGACGGATTTAAAGCGAGGGCCACAGGTGAATCACGAGCTAGTGAAGGATTCTAACGATTGAATCACGACCGTAGGGAGTGATTCATGATGATTGAATCACGAGCGTAGCGAGTGATTCAAGTGTTAGAATCCTGAGCGACGCGAGTGATTCATGGCCCTCGATATAAATCCGTTTTATTCAAGAGTTGCATACTATACTTTATACCATGACTACGAGAAAAAGAAAGATTTAAGTGAAAATAGACATATAATGAAGAAAAAGGAAAGTTAAATTGGCTTTGATGTAAACCAGCCGTGATTTTTTAGGTAGCAAGTTTTCCGCTATATCCGCCGCCCTCTCTTTCATAAACTCAGGTGTTAACACATCTTCATCACTAGAATGCATTTTTAATCGATTAGAACAACACTAAACAAACACAAAATTAAAGATTAAAGTAACACTAAACTTTGTGTTCGTACAACTTACAGTATTCAAAATAGCGCCAATTTACTAAGGACAGCAAAGAACACAAAATAGTTTATAATCTAATGCTGAACTCCTTGTCGAAAATGTCGACCAATCAAATTGAATTTAGAACACATCATTATAGGTCGAATACACAGATTACACTTACACTAGATATGGCAAGCCATCCGACCAAGCGTGCCCTGCATGTTCGACTGTTCGTACTAAAAAAAAGTCTGTTAGCTCAGTGACGCTTACCGATTGAAACAATTTTGTTTACTTTGAGCACAGCACTAAATGGCTGGGTTGAAGTTATCGTTGGTATAACAAATATGACACGTTCGGTTTTCATACTATCTAATAACATGCCGTATCTAGCCTAGGTACTCTACATCTGTGGTCGAGTACATTGGTGTGTTCCATTTTCAAACATCAAAACAGTGAGTAAAAGTGCTTTTTATTCACTGTTTTGCGTGAATAAAATAAGCTTTTTAGAGGGGGAATGGTATAATAGTATATTATGCAATTAGTGAATAAAGGACGGATTTAAAGCGAGGGCCATAGATGAATCACGAGCTAGTGAAGGATTCTAACGATTGAATCACGACCATAGGGAGTGATTCATGATGATTGAATCACGAGCGTAGCGAGTGATTCAAGTGTTAGAATCCTGAGCGACGCGAGGGATTCATGGCCCTCGATATAAATCCGTTTTATTCAAGAGTTGCATACTATACTTTATACCATGACTACGAGAAAAAGAAAGATTTAAGTGAAAATAGGCATTTAATGAAGAAAAAGGAAAGTTAAATTGGCTTTGATGTAAACCAGCCGTGATTTTTTGGGTAGCAAGTTTTCCACTATATCGGGCGCCCTCTCTTTCATAAACTCAGGTGTTAACACATCTTCATCACTAGAATGCATTTTAAATCGATTAGAACAACACTAAACAAACACAAAAGATTAAAGTAACACTAAACTTTTTGTTCGTACAACTTACAGTATTCAAAATAGCGCCAATTTACTAAGGACAGCAAAGAACACAAAACAGTTTTTATTCTAATGCTATACTCCTTGTCGAAAATGTCGACCAATCAAATTGAATTTAGAACACATCAATATAGGTCGAATACAAAGATTGCACTTACACTAGATACGGCAAGCCACGACCAAGCGTGCCCTGCATGTTCGACTGTTCGTACTAAAAAAAGTCTGTTAGCTCAGTGACGCTTAGCGATTGAAACAATTCTGTTTACGTTGAGCACATCACTAAATGGCTGGGTTGAAGTTATCGTAGGTATAAAAAAAGATGACACGTTCGGTTTTCATACTATCTAATAACATGCCGTATCTAGCCTAGGTACTCTAAATCTGTGGTCGAATACATTGGTGTGTTCCATTTTCAAACATCAAAACAGTGAGTAAAAGTGCTTTTTATTCACTGTTTTCAGTGAATAAAATAAGCTTTTTAGAGGGGGAATGGTATAAAAGAATTTTCCGAATCGGTTCATAAATGACGGAGTACTGAGGTGACAAACATACAAAAAAAAAAAAAAAAAACACAACCGAATTGAGAACCTCCTCCTTTTTTTGAAGTCGGTTAAAAAAAATAAAAATGAATGAATGTGCAAAATGTAGTGGACATTGGCTGGTTAAAATTTACAAAGTCGCTGGCACAACTAATTTATTTATCAAAAGTGAAAAACAACAATACAATACCAAACAGGATAAAAATGTACAATGATTAGTGTACAATAGGCGGTGGTATCATTTACATATTTTAAACTAATCACCAAGATTCGTGGCAGTCGCTGTCATAAACAAATAAATAAATAAAATGTGCGAGTAGGGCAGTGCAGGCTGTCTTGCCGTCTCGCTCCTTCATTTTGTGACCGAAACTGACGCGAACATTGGAGTTCAGTATTAACATGATATCAGAATGCTGTGATGAGTGGGTGTCGTATTATTTTGAAATTCTGAAAATAGACGGCAGTGGATTAATACAAATGGAAATAGATAAGCCATACATAATATAGGCTGTTTGCTAAGTTTTAAAAGTTTATAATATTTTAGATTTCATCTAAGAATCTCTATCCGAGAATGGTGAGAATGCCTTCTTCCCATACTTCTTAGTCGTCATTGTAGTAATGACGCCCTTTCTAGTCATATCACCTTTTACACAGTCCATCCATACGGGGTGACGCCTGGGTAAAAAAAAAAATCGATTTAGTCCGTCATTCAAATATTATAGAAAATATTAATCACGTATTTTTTGCTATAACATAATTAAGGCCCTGCATCCAAGCGTGGTTTAGCTCGTTGTGTAAGTGAAATGGCGTTATGGCTGTCTAGTTTGACGCGCGAGATAGAAGACTCTTCACGCGCACCGAAATTATGTCGTAAAAGTGCAAATAAAATTGTATAAAATTAGAAATTAACTATTTAGTAAAAAATAATCCATCACTGGATGCAGTTTGGCATTAGACATTTTATGGTATATTTTTAATTGTAATTATAATTGCTAATGAAGGGATAAACAGCTTTTAATAGTTATTTATGCAACTGACGTATAATAAGGGGTACTAAAACGCGAATGTGGGTTTATAATGAATACCCGAATGTGGGATAATAGTATCACATGAGTGTTTTAATACCTAATTATGTACAGTTAGTTGCATACAAGATTTTATCTACATCCATATGTTATGAATCCTCTATAAAAGGTTCTGAAACAGTTTTTTGCAATACTAATACTCGTATCGAACATGACGGCCGGCGTCATAGTATACGACGTGAATTCGAATAAGTTCTTTTTTTAAATTACGGCGTTGTTGTAGTGAAACGCGCGTGCATTACAATGTTCTTTTTTTGCAAACGAGTTTTTGAAATTCAGTACAACATTAAAACACCCGTTTGGATGATATAATGGTTACTATGACAAACTACGTTTAAAATCTAGCAAGGAGTGACGTCATGCCACATTTAAACTCAATGTGTCGCCATAATCTTTTCATTACAAAAAAGAAAAAATACTTGTACAATATTTAAAAAAAATCTACATGATGGACAAAAAAAGTTTTATTCATGATTTTCTGAACAGGGAAGCTGTTCAGAAAATCACTGCCCTTAACCTAGAAAATCGTGGAAGCAACATATTGTTTACTCAAATCAATGAGATGCATTGTACAGAGTATTTGCATTTGAAAACACATTACACCCTTTTTAGATACGGTCGTGGTTGACTAGTAGTACGTGTCTATTGTAAAATGTAGATAAATATGTTATATGTTTTTCAAGGTTTTCTGATATATATAATTCTTCCTTTTCTGTTTAATTATGAGAGGATAAGGCGATTTTAACTCGTGTGTTGTGAGCTTGTGACAAAATTTTTTATTCGTCTATGAAAAGAGGACGTTATCAATCCTAGTGCAAGTTTTAAAGTCTATTCAATTCCTTGTTTCCATTTGATGTTACTTCCACTTTACGAATACTTAGATATCAACGTTATGTTGATGTAAATTAAGTGGAGTTCAGAATGAGTAATACTGTAATACTATTGAAAAGTTATATAAAAATGTTAAAAGTTGTTGTGCAAAATGAACTATATGTGTGAGCCTTAATTTTTAAGATAACACATATTTGTTTACATGTTTGGAAACTAAATCACGAACTCAGTATAACCTGACGATATTAGGGTTAGGGAATCCACCTATAAAGCTACAGGGGGTTTCTCTAATCAGTCACGCTTGGTATATTGTTGATAATAAGTGATTAGGCTATTTTATGGGAAAGTGGGGCAAAATCTGGACACTAAAGCAGATATTCAAGATATTAAATCACAAGTCTGAAAGAATTTAAATCAACTTTAATAGGCTATGTTTAGTTTGTTTTTTTACATATTTTACATTACTTTTTTTTTAAATAACAAAAAATAATAATTAATAAAAACTATGTTTTTACGGTTTTGCCTCGTGCCTTGTCCAAAACCGGGTATGGGGGTGAAACTGGAAAATGGCAGTGTAGTTTCTTACATGTTTCAATAAAAAAAAGTTTTTAATATTATAATATATTGCAAATAATACTTCTAACTCCAGGGCAAATTCCTGAAGCATTGATCAATACTTACTAACATTTATGTAATGTTTATTCAAGATTACGTGTCATATCATTTAGATAATATGATAGATATCTGACAATATAAAAAAATCACCTGCACAAACATGAAACTTGGGACCGATATGTATCACGGCATAAATATTTGTACATACAGTTGTTACAAGGTGGAGACGACAATAAATTAAACTGCGTAGGTACAGTCAGCAACAAAATTCACCCAATTTATACATCCAATTAAATACATTTTATAATTTATAATAATAATAATAACCCCACCGCAGTATCTCTACGTTGACGTCGTGGTGGGGCTTGCGCGCTCCGAATTTTAGGTCTGTGCAGGTAGAGTTCACTTTGCCGGAACAGGTCTAGGATGAGGAGCCAGACCAAAAGAGATACAGAAACCCGCAGGGCAGCATGTGGCGAGCTGTTGGGCAGTAGCGACCCCACGGACCCTATCTCCCGGGAGAAGTCTTGTTCCTCACCTCTCGCTTGCCTTTATTGGCCGGCTGGAGTGAACACTGACGAGGAACAGAGCTCCCACCTCTTTCTTGCCTTTATTGGCCGGTTTGAGTGGAGATTCGCAAGAGCAAACGTGCTCGGAGGAAGGAAGTATTCCAGTAAGTGTTTGTAGGGATCTTGACCATCTTCCGGGCTCTGGGATTGTTCTGAGAACCGTGGGATACCTCTCCACTCCTCACAAGCACCTCAGGACATGTTGCCCCCTTGCCGCTACGACACTATGTGCTAGCGACCTTTTTGGGGGCCCATTATTGTGTGTGCAAGTCACCCCCTGCCATTTTATCCGTGTATTACAAAACATTGACCCGGCAGGGGCCATAGTCCTTTCATAGTTCTAGGCAACCAGTCAACTTTAGCCACTCAAATCCATAGTCCAATCTCTTTATTTCCATATACTGCAATAGTCCTGCACCAAGCGGGGGTTGTCCTTGGGTGCACTTGCATAGTGCGTACAGGGATAATCGTCGGTTGGTGCCTCATTTCATTGAAAGCGTCTAACGGGCCTCTGCGAGTTGGCTTTGGCCCCTCTAAACGCCTTACGCCGTACGCCTTCTAAAGGTCCGGGACTCCAGGGTCCCGAGAATTGTCAAGACATATATATAATAATAATAATATTGAATTAATTAAATTGCAATTCCTCTCTCCTAATTTTGCTGTGCCCGAATAATATGGAGGTTTCATATTATTGATGTTTTACTATATGACACAATCTATTTATTTACATAAGGAATGCAATAAACAATTGAGTATTGAAAGTCGATTAACACTACAGTTTTTTAAATCTTAATTACAGAGCAAGATGTTTAATTAAAATCGGAACAGATGTAAAATAATTTAAAGATCTACTAGACTCTTAGGTATTTTAGGTAAAAAGGAGATAATCAAATCATTTTGTATTCATTTACATGATGTGTAAAAGTAGCAGTGGTAATCGACTTATGTTGCTGACCGTACCATCGCGAACATTTGCGGTGAACCACTTTTCGACCTTATTACTATGGAAATAAGGTTCAAAAGTGGTTCACCGCAAATGTCCGCGATGGTACATAGAGCGAGTGATGTAAGGCTGGCCCTGCTGCTGAGCATGAGGTCCTGGGTTCGATTCCCGGGTCGGTCGTGCAAAGTGTTATTGGATTTTTCCTTCAAGAATTTCTCAGTAGCAGCCCGGAGTCTGCATTAGTGCCGGGTTGATGGCAATAGGCTCGCCCCCTATACATGGGACTTACACATAACTGGCGAAATGTAGGTGTATTACAGGTACAGCCAGCAACAAAAGTCGATTAACATATCAGTTTTTTAAATCTTAATTATTGAGCAAGATATTTAATTAAAATCAGAACAAAAATGAAATAAGTAGACTCTTAGGTATTTTAGGAAAAAAGGAGATAATCAAATCATTTTATATTAATTTACATGTGTAAAAGTAGCAGTGGTAATCGACTTATGTTGCTGACCGTACACTTCTGCATAACCCTTCGGAGATTACAGGCGTGATATTGTTACGTAAAAAAAGAAAACGTTTCTGGCCACCCATTCAGATAAAACGTAATTACGAACGTACATGTATAATTATTTATCTAATAAACGTTACATTACCGCTATTCGCAATTTGTTCTACAGTTATAAATGTGACAAATTGTCGGGCCATTGTCAATGAACACCATAGTAATTTCCGTTCGATCCATTTGATAAACAGCTTTGATACTACGCACCAGAAAACAGCGGTAATTTTATCTTTTGTCATTAAACTGTCACCACCTATGATTAAGTTCTTGAAATCGCTAGATTTGAGGTCAATTCTAACTTATGGGAGTTGTAATGCTGATTTTAATTATTATAATTAAAGCCATATTAGTTACGGCCGCGAATCATATTTTAATCAACATACAACCTGACACGGACCTGCAAATTGCAGAAAACCCAAAAAAAAAACAAATTTCGCGGGCTACACAGCGCAATACCTTAAAATGAATAAGTTATACACTAAATAAATAAATATCCCTGGACAATTTCACACAACCCCATCTAGTCCCAAGCTAAGCAACCTAATGCTTGTGTTATGGTAACGAGATGGCTGATAAACTACTTATATACATTTTTTTTTTGTAAATACATACATATTATAGATAGAAAAAACACCCAGACTCGGAACAAATACTTGTAGGTCGTACAAATATTTGTTCCGTGCGGGAATCGAACCCGCGACATGCTGCGCAGCAGTCAATCGCTCAACCACTGCGCCAACCGTGTCGTCAAAATCGACACTTAGACCTTCCTGAATAAATTCTATAAATTATAGTGAAAACCGCATCAAAATCCGTTGCATATTTTAGAAGAACAACATGGTCACACAGACGAAAAACCAACTTTTATTTATAACATGTATACTTAGATGTGAGAAAACATGTATGTAGCAATAAAAAAATACTTAACAATTTAGGTATTATTTCAAGGTGACTCACCGCTAGAACAAGTAATACATTGAAACCAGCTGCAAGGGACATGTAAGTGAGAGACAGAGGTCGGAGTAGGCTCAGTTGTTGTATCAAGTAAAAGGGTAATTAGGGTAATTAGGTCAAGGGTACAAACATACCTATTTATTCAGAGTGTCTGAATAAATATTTTTGTGTTTTTGACATCGCTGAAGAGTCTTTTCAACTCCAATATAGAGATCGATCGGAGATTTTTTCAAATATTTTGGTGTGATTGACTCGTCAACAAGGAGCAATGGTGTATGGTTATGGACCTTACACCTTGAGTTGATGCTGATTGATACACTGATTACTGATTGATTGATATTTATTGATAAAAGTATGATTGCATGATAAATGAGTGCACGCGGTATGAATGATATTCGTGTACTAAATTAGTCGGCCCGGCGCAGGTAAAATGCTGACATATTGGAATGAAAACTGTGCTGTGCTTGCACTGTACAAATGGCAATCACTGTGTGATGTCAAAGATCGCGTTTAGCGATTAGACCGCACATTGTGTCATCCAATGTAAAATATCTACATTTGATATCTGTAATTTATATGTAACTAGCTGATCCGCAAGACGTTGTCCTGTCAAAATTTCAATTTATTTTTCTTTTAAACCACAAACTCTAACAAGACAAAAAAAAAAACAAATCGGTCAAGCCGTTTTTGAGTTTTAGCGAGACTAACAGCAATTGATTTTTATATACAGTGTCTGGTCACCGGTGTCCGACCCGATAAAGCGAAGCAATAAGTTCAATTTTATCGACAAATCCACCATAATAACGCATTTTGGCCCTACTGTTTTGAAATGACGGCCATTTTAATTTTTTTTTTTACCGAGTACGGGTGGGTTCAAATTTGAATTTGAAAGTTGTCACTAAAAGGTTTAACAAAAACTCCCATTAAAACCTTAAAAAAATACTTGAAACATAAAAAGTGTGAAAACCCGTACTCGGTAAAAAAAAAAATCAAAACAGTCAGGGTACGTGTCCACTGGCGCGGAGCAGGGCGGAGCGGTACGGAGATGTGCAGGGATCGACCAATCACAATGGTTGAAATCCTCATCGCGTCTCTCGTCTCGTCTGTGATTGGACGATTTCTGTACGTCTCCGCTCCGCTCCGCCCTGCTCCGTGTCAGTGGAAATGCACCCTAAATGCCTTAATATGATGGATTTGTCGATAAAATTTATCATATTGCGTCGCCTGTATTTACATATAGGGTGACTGGTAATTAGTGACCAATACTTAAACACTTGATTTTAATCTTGATAACAAACAACTTTTGCTATGGGACCAAATTTGGAATCGCGAAAAAAATAAATCAGGTTGACGTGTTATGCGAACATTTATGTCCCTACATTTGTTTTCGCATAACACGTCAAAATGTAGAGAACAACTAATTATTTTTCGCGATTCCAGGTTTGGTCTCATAGCAAAAGTTGTTTGCTATCATGAGTACAATCATGTGTTTTAGTATCGGTCACTATTTACCCGTTCTGTGAGATGAAGATTATTAAAGAAAAAAAAAAAAAATTTTTGTTATCTACGTTTTCAGATATGTGGTGGTTGAAAACCTGAGATACATGCTGGCGGACTATGATAGTACAGACCCAATATACTTCGGCTGTCGGTTCAAGCATTTCTCGCCGCAGGTATGTACTTACATCTATAATTATATATATACTAACTAGTTCTGCCCGCGAATTCGTCCTCGTAAAATTTCTTGTCCGCCGACGTACCCCGTCGCATTGCATCGCCTGCCCGCGCTATTACCTACATACTTCGTTTTTGCTTAGCGTTCTTAATTATTTTTGTTTCTTTTTGCTCGGCTCCTAATGGTCCTAGCGTGATTTTAATAGCCTTCCTCAAAATTGGGCTAACAAATGCAAAAATAATTTTTCCAATCCAACTTGTTGTTCCAGAGATTAACGCGTTCAAACATACACACAAACAAACAAAGTTGTCAGCTTTATTATTAGTATAGATTAGTATTTATTTATCTATAGGTACTAATATTATAAAGCTGAAGAGTTTGTTTGGTTGGTTGAAGTCGCTAATCTCAGGAACTACTGGTTCGAATTAAAACATTATTTTAGTGTTAGATAGCCTATTTATCGAGGAAGTCTATAGGATATATATCATCACGCTACGACCAATAGGAACGGAGCATCAATGAAAAATGTTGCCAAAACGGGGAAAATTTATTCTTTTTGAGAGCGTAAACGGTTAAAGTTACGCAACAATCACGTATGACGGAATTGTTTCTCTTAAAAAGTTAAAAAAAAGTCCGCGATAGCATATCGGCTCTTTCCGCAACAAAGGGCGTAAAGATCATTTTGGGCCAAATTCACTTTTTGATGCAATCTTTCTTATTTGACTGATAGATAGAAGACTGCATCAAAAAGTGAATTTGGCCATAATGGTCTTTACGCCCTTTGTTGCGGAAAGAGTCGATATGTCTATCTTTCAAGGTTAATTCACTATAACTTTCTTAATGGTTATCAAACTTATACTAATAATACAGATGAAGAGTTTGTTTCTTTGTTTGTATGTTTGAACGTGCTAATCGCTATTATAACACTTTTTCTCTTACAAAATAATGTTATAAAACATTTTTTTTTTACAAATACGCTACAAGGCAAATCCAAGACCACACCAAGGAGTTCCATCAATAATTTTTTTTTGTAATGGAACGCATATGCGGGGGGCGCTATTTTTATAGTATTACAAAAAAGTTTTGATTCCAATTTTTACTTGCCTGTGGCAGTGTCCGCTTTAGCGCATGCGCGGTGATGTGCTGGGTTTTGGCGCCAATCCCACTATATGAGAGTAGATAAGGTAGGTAGTGTATGAAACTGCAAATAAGAAGGTATTAAAACACCTCATTATGCAACAGTTTCATAAACTATGTACTATTTGCATTAGATAGCCTAATTCTTGAGGAAGATTATACTATCATAATATAGGATTATTTATTTATTTTATTTTATTTTATTTTATTTGTATTAGGAAAACTTACAGCTAAAAGATACAGTGAATAAAATTTTAAACAAAATAAGGCCAATTACAAGTTTCCACATGTAGTATTTTAACCAAATAAAATGTCAAATGTCAAAATGTATTTTCTTTGGTATTGTTCGTCGAATCGTTGAGCTCCTTCAGTTTTGAGTTGAGCTGCACGATTACTGACAACTGACAAATGCGTGCACTGACTGGACAGTTCCACTCAATCTGTGTGGTTCTTTCCTCAAAAGCCCATTTCAGACACTAATCTACATGGTCTTCACATGATCTGACCAAGATTATGTCTGGACTTTAAAAGAGACTGTGACCTCTGAGTTTGTTTCGGCCTTTCTTCTCAGAGTAGTCGAAAGGAAACGCCGACCTCATCTAGTTTTAAAAAATATGTTTGACGTGTAAAAGTGTTTGTACAAACCTACTTACAGAAACAAATCATTTATCATAATAAATATCATAATAATTCAGCAGATAATGCGTTAACATCACGAAATACTTTTCAAACATCATGGAGTTTTACAATGAAGCTACTCGGAGGATGACTGAAAATTGAAAACTTCAATGATGACTGATCAATTGATCATGTTAACTTGCAGGGTTACATGAGCGGTGGCGCAGGTTATGTGCTAAGCAGAGAAGCGCTGGATAGATTCGTGAACAAAGCGTTACCCACGCCGACACTGTGTCGCGCGGGTGACCATGGGGCCGAAGACGCAGAGATGGGTAAGTTGTTGAAAATTTATCTTAACTACTAACAGTGCCCGCTGGCCGAAAATACAAAGAAAAAGAAAGAAAAAATGTTTATTCTGCACAAATAAAACGCACATTAGAAAAAAAAAAATACAAATAAATAAAAACTTTATTTCATAAAAAATACAGATGGACATGTTTATAAATAGAAAGACAATTTAAATGAGCTACATCTGAACACAAAAGTAACACTTTACAAACTTTCCCTGCCAAATAAATATCAACTTTGCCTCTCTTCAAATAAAATCGAAAATAAATAACCTTAACCGCGTATCTAGTTTTTGTTTTCAACTTTATTTCAACCTATATAAGGTTGGTATATGTTTGTCAGTGCAACCCCTAATTTGCGGACTCAGAGTAACTTGCGCGTAGTATCGAAAAACCCCTTCTTAGTGCACCCCTATATAGAGAAGGGGTTGTACGGAACTTAGGACCGTATATATAGCTATTTAATTTCACGTATGTATTTTTAGTAAAAGCTGTCCGTCAGTCAGGAGACCACGTCTCAATTGTTAATAATTAACTAGCTGCGCCCCGCGGTTTCACCCGCGTAGACCGGGATAAAAAGTAGCCTATGTGTTAATCCAGGGTATAAGCTATCTACATACCTATTTCTGGTGATCTGCTATACAGGTATTCCTAGTGCAGACACCGTCTCTCACAAACTTTGTTACGTAGTTTTTAAGCTTGTTTTAAATAATTTATCATTTCATTGTTTGTGAAGGAGCTCGTGGCTAAGTAATTACAGCCGTACGGGTCGATCCATCAGGTTAAGCTACGCTTACCGGGGTTGGTCAGTGGATGGGTGACCATCTTTACATACCGAGACTCCTCCGTGCCTCGGAAAGCACGTTAAGCCGTTGGTCCCGGCTGTCATTCGTGGATCTTTGACAGTCGTTACGGGCCGTCAGAAGCCCGAAAGTCTGACAACCAGTCTTACCAAGGGGTATCGTATTACCCAGTTACTGGGTTGTGGAGGTCAGACAGGCAGTCGCTCCATGTAAAATTCAGCTGCATCCGGTTAGACTGGAATCCGACCCCAACATAGTTGGGAAAAGGCTAGGCAGATTGATTTTGTTTGTGAAGATTTTTTTTAAAAATGTTGAATACCAAATTTCATCCAAATCGGTACAGCCGTTTGAGCGTGAAGAAGTAACAAACATACAAACACACACACACTCACAAACTTTCGCCATTATAATATTAATGTGATTTCAGGTAAATGCCTCGACAAGATCGGCGTCCGTGCGATGGATTCCCGTGACGAACACCAACGAGGCCGCTTCTTCCCATTCGTGCCACAGGACCATCTGTTCCCGAATAAAGACAAAGACTTCTGGTACTGGAACTATATCTTCTACCCTACTGATGAGGTTAGTAAATTATTTTATAGTTAGTTAGAAAAATTACTTTTTGTTTGTATGATTGTTTGTAATGGATAATCTAAAAAAAAAACCCGGGCAAGTGCGTGTCGGACCACGCACAATGAAGGGTTCCGTAGTTGAAATGAATTTATCCCAAAAACAAACTTTTTTTTTTTTTGAGGGTGGGAAATCATCAAATAACTTCTCCCGCTCTGGGTGGAGCGGAAGGGCGTGTCAGACTTTTACTGACTAAAACCCACCCGTGTTCCTTCAGTTGCCTATGACAAGGCCGCGGTATCTTCTTCAAACTACCCGCGACCCCAGCGGCATCCCAAAAAAAACAAACTTAACATTGTAATTGAAAAACTCGCACTTGCCCGGTTTTTTATCCATTACAAACAAACATACAAAAAAAAAGTAATTTCTCTTTAAATAATTGAAGATGCAAATTTGTTGTTGTAAATACGCTAAGGTAGCCCGCGAAATTCAAATTTTCTTACGTTTTTTTGCAATTTGCAGGTCGGTGTCAGATTGTATGTTGAGTAAAATATGATTCGCGGCCGTAAATAACATGGCTTTACAGAATTATAACCATTAGAATCAGCAATACAACTCCATTAGATAGAATTGACCTCAAATCTAGCGATTTCAAATCATAAGGTTTGAGGTTAATTCTAAATTAGGTAGTTGTATTGCTGATTCTAATGGTTATAATTCTGTAAAGTCAAATTGCAAAAAACGTAAGAAAATTTGAATTTCGCGGGAAACCTTAGCGCATCCTCCTTAAATGACTATATTAACAGTGTGTCTTGAATTACCTTTATCCTCTTTCAGGGTCTCGACTGTTGCTCCGACCACGCAGTCTCCTTCCACTACATAGGTCCTCAACTAATGTACGTACTAGACTATCTAATATACCACCTGCGACCCTACGGCATCAAGCACGGCAGCGGCACCCTGCCCAAACTGTTGCGGGGCAACGACACTAGTACTAAGGAGATAGAACAACGTTAAGTTTTGTTATGCTGAATATAATAGTTCTGGCTGGGAATATATCTTTTTGATATAACACACATTTATTCACACAGACACAAACACACACACATTTATTCACACAGACACAGAAACACACATTTATTCACACAGACACAGAAACACACACATTTATTCATACAGACACAGAAACACACACACACATTTATTCACAGACAGAAAAATACACACATTCACACAGACACAGAAAAACACACATTTATTCTTTTCACAGTTATTTTATTTCTAAAAGCAACTTTATAGCGATGAGAATAAAGCTCACTGTGATGCAAAATCAGAGGTGAAATAACTGTATAAAGGTGAACGTCCACTGGTCCGCACCGGCCGTAATTCACGCTCGGCACGTAACGTATTGAACGGATTTGCCGATGGCACGCGGCCACTGTCCGGATATTAGGTGTTTCTTCTTTGCAAACAATTCTTCATAATTATCTTTCTATTATTAAAATTAATTTAAATTAACTTAAAAACACACACACACACACACACACAAACTTCCACCTTTATAATATTAAGTGTGATTACGTGCGCTGTAATTTGCTTGAAGCGTCATAATATGTTAGAAAGAATGAGTAAAAAATCTTCTTTTACAAGTACACTATAGAAATCAAAGTAAGCGATTTTTTTATTGTTTCTGTTCAAATGGGGAAGAAAACTGTCAAATTATTTCCGCGTAGATAGCGCTATCGCCTTTTTCACAACGACGCTGCGGTTTCGCTGCGAAATGCGATATTTTCTGTACAATTTGGCAAGTTATCGCCAGGTTATCGCTTAGCGCGGCGTCAGTCTGAAAAAGACGTAAGTGTTTGGTACTTTCATTCAGCTGCCAATGGAGTTCATTGTAGAAAACTTTGCTGCGAGATCTAGTCGCCGATTTGTCGTTTTTAGGGTTCCGTACCAAAATGGTAAAAAAGGAACCCTTATGGTGTCACTCAGTCTGTCTGTCTGTCTGTCACAGCTGGATATCTCAAGAACTACTAATGCTATCAACTTGAAATTTAGAATAGTTTTAGATGACGTTGACCCAACTATTTTGCAAATAAGAAAGAAATTAAAATATTTATATTTTTTGTGCAACAGGGACTGAAACAGGGTCTTAAAAAATCAAAGTGGGGCTACTAGGGCATGTGGGGTATCATATGAAAGAGCGCTGTTTGCACATTCTCAATCATTTTTTTTATTTTTTTTTAGGCCGCATAGTTTTCGACTTCTGATGAAAAATGTAAAAAAAAAATACCCCTTATCTCCGAAGTTTGCGAAGTGAAAAATCTGAAAATATGTAAAGATTACAGGAAAAATAAAAGGATGTCTCTAAATAGCACACTTTCAGAAATCGGTACGGAACCCTCTGTGCGCGAGTCCGACTCGCTCATGACCGGTTTTTTTCATTCAAGATCAGTTTGATAAGGGAGAAACACATAACGCTATCTCGCGGCGAAGCTTCCAGATATCATGCCCATTCTAGAAATCCCACAATCGTAACTATTCCTCAAAAGCCTATTATATTCAGTATTCAAAAAGAAAGAGAAGAACAATTCGTTTTTCAAACTAATTTCAAAACATTCCAAAAACAACTGCTTTCGCCTAAAGTCTGAAAAAAATATCTAAATGGATAATAATTATTGTAGATAATTATGTGTATATGTATATTTGGGAGTTTTTATTGTAAATTACTAGAAATTAGAAAATTAATATAATAACGAAATTTTGTTACCAAAACGGCATAAAATTTGTTACGGTATGTAACTGTACAGTCGGGTGTAAAAAAATGTTTAGCATAAGCATAGCTTATTCAGCCTATAATGTTCCCACTGCTGGGACACAAACCTCCTCTCGGTGAGAGGGGGTGGGCCGTATTCCACCACGCGGGCCCAGTGCGGAAATAAAAATATGTTTACAATTAGAAAAATGAAAACCAATTTTCTTACAGTCTAGATTGTATATACTCCATTTGCAATAAGATTAGACATTAAAACAAACCTTTTTTACAGTCCGTTCAACCGATTTTGGCTTCTATTGCGTTGGTGGCATGAGAAATGGCAGCTGCAGTAAACAGTTAGTATTGTAACCACTTTTATGCCTTTAATGCCATCCATAAGCCTACAGAATAGAAGTCAAAATCGGCTGAACGGACTGTAAAAAAGGTTTGTTTAAATGTCTAATCTTATTGCAAATGGAGTATAGTATGCATATTACAAAATATTTTCAATTTCAGTCAAAACTTCAGCAGAAAATTTCTAATCAATCTTTTTGCACGTGATTTGTACCGCTATAGTTCGTATGGCCTTTGATTAGTCATTAAATGTAACGTCCCGTCAGACCCTTTGTACGCGGCACGGTTTTTTCACGGTACAGCGTATAAACCGTGCCGTAGATAAAACGTGTCTGTCAAGAAGCTTCTATAGTGATCCATACAACACTGACGAACGTGCCTACACACGGCGTATAAACCATAGTTTTTATACATGGTGTACAGGGGTCATCATTATGAAGAACTTTTACTATGGGACCAAACCTGAAATCGCGAAAAAAAATCACCTGTTCCCTACATTTTGACGAATAATATGCGAACATAAATGTGCTAACAGCAAATTTTTTTTCGCTGATTTCAGGTTTGGTCCCATAGTAAAAGTTGTTGATAATGATGAGTACAATGACCCCTTAAAAAATTGCCACTGTTTACACTTACACCCAGTATAGTTCACATTGCTGGAAGTGCTAAATGCACTAGCAAGTTTCATCATCACAATAATTATAAATAATACCTAGTTATTTTTATAAGTAGTAACAAACATTGTTATAATGTATCAGATAAAGTAAAGGTTACTTGCCATAATATTTTAAAAATAATTTAAAATCGTCATAATAATTTTGAGTTTTTTTATATCAGGGTTTTTTTGGCATTTATAGACGAGTTTTTATTTAATTCGAGTTATTTCATACATTTAAGACTACGAAATTAATATTTTAATTACAAGCGTTCGAAAAGGAAATATTTGATCGTTACTGAGTATTGGCGCGTTTGAGCCTTAACGTTTTAAAATCATATTTTATGGTACAAATTTCATCTCTATTTTTCGTTTGTTCTCCATTGATCGACAAAAAAAAACTAATAATAGAACGCACCAATACAAAGTGACGCACTAAAACCAAATTAGTCATATAAACGTTCCTTATTATAATTTATTTAAGTTAAAATGTGAATTAATCCGTAATTGAATGCCTCAGCCAAAGTAGTGTAATATTTTGATAATTATAAATATATAAGTCGGCTAGTCTCACATACGTGGTGTGTTTTCATACGAATATTGTAATAAATAAAAATAAAAAGCGTACATTTTCTACTGAATATTAGATAATTAATAGTTTTTAGAAATAGATTACTGTAACTTTACTTTTGAAAGTTGTTTATATTTCGACTACAGTTCGGCCGTCGCGTGGTCGTCTATGGTCGGAGTTTTAATTAGCTGAAGTGAACTGATACTTCTAATGTCATTTCGCTATCAAATGGGAACATTTTTTAACGAAATGACAGATAAGAAGTGTCATTTGACTGCAGTTAATTAAAAGTCCGAGCATAGAGAATATGTTTTTGACACCTGTCAGTTTCATACGAATGAATACGTTGTTTTGCGAATTTGATCCTTATTACTACTAGAAATTGTCTTTTGACAGGTGTTAGGAACGCATGCTCTCGACGGCCGGACTGTAAGGCACGCTTGCACCACAAATCACTAAATACTTTTAGCGCTAAACGAATTTGTTTGTTCTATTGCTGTCAATCATTTGAAGACGACAGAGGCAGATTGATGATTTAAATTATGTTTAGCACTAAACGTTGACCGAAGAACTAGCGCGCATGAGTTTTAGGGCATGTTCATTAATTATGGGAGGCGATTTTGGCGATTTTTCGACCATCAGTTTTCACGTAACTTTACATTATTTCATGCGAAAACAAAATTACGTGATATATGCCGAGACTAGTAGACCCACGTGAGATTTTGTGAGATTCGACTCGACACCCTCCTCCCATTAAACGCCTCACGTAATTAAAGGACGCCCACTTAGTCAGCGGATAGTTTAATCGATCAAGCAACCCGTTTGAAGCTATACAGTAGTGCGCCAAAATGGGGCAATCAAACCAAAGGAAATTATCGGCTGACTAAGGGCGAATTTCACCAATAAAACTGAACGCGTTCAGCACATCTAAACCGCATTCAAGAGCTGTTAGTGTTTCATTGGTGAAATTCGCAATAAAAATCTGTTGCAACCTCAGGGGCTGTACGTGAAAAAAGATCATGGTTCCAGTCTGAGAGAGAAATGGAGCTAGATACGATTTCACAACGGAACCATGAATGATCCATAATCTTTTTTCATGTCATAGTAGGTACGGCCCCAGGGATATTTAAAAGATTCGATTCTCACAATGAATTCATCTGGACACCAAGGAAATTATAATTTGTTTTGCTATACACATTACCAGGAAATAACATTCACACTTCGCTTCCAGTGGTCGTTTGTAATACTTTCGTATTAAACGTTATTATAACGTAGACCTAACATAAAAAATCACATAAATGAATACTGTAAAATCATGGCAAAGCCAAGTTTTTTATAGACTAATAATAAAATCGATGACAATCCGTCGATCGATTGTGAGGCCTAAGATTTTGTATGAAACATACCTTTAACCTTTACCAAAGAATCTTAATAGATTTAGGAGTAAAATGTAGATTGGTTTACACTGAGAATGCACGGCAGTAGGATTTTGATATCACTTAGTTACCATTATAAATAAGTGTGTCACAGAGTAGTAATTAAAGTTGTGTAGGAAACATTTAATACAAACTTAGTTTTTGTTAACCCTAAATATGTTGTCGAGCTGAGTGCACATAAACGTATGAAGCAGCAGATTCTTCTTCGCGAATTCAGGGTTGGGCCCATGGTAAAAGTTGTTCTAAATGATGAGAACAAAAGTGGTTATTGTAACACTTTTCAGGTTTAGGGTTAACAAAAATTAGACTTTCATAGTGTTGTTTGTTCATAAACGCCGAATATAATGTTGTGTGAATAAACTACGAAATTTCATGACGCTCTGTTAATTGTGTAAAAATATTTTTTTTCGACCTTCATAATTTTCCTATTCTTATTCGAATTAAGGTGCGGTCAAGGAGAGAAAATGTTAAGTAATTTTCAGACAAATTCCTTTCCCACACTGCGAGAGCATGTCACCTTTTCGAACTGTCATTTTCATTCAAAATGTTGGCAATACGTAGTCGGAAGGATAATAAGGTGCAAAATAAAGATTTTCATTAAACTTTCGCGATTTCACATTATAAAACAATATCGACAACGGGTCTTATCGCGATATTCCTTTTTTACGAGGTAAACAGATACCTACTTGTTTCCCGACGTTTCGACAGGCGGTCGAATTTTCATTCCTTGACTGTTCTTGTAGTCGGCACAATACAAAGGTATTTTCTTCTATGCATCTCTTGAATCGTAATCTCAGCGGTTACTTCGTTTATTACAGAATCTATCCATCTTTTATCTTCTTCTTTGGTCTGTCTCTATTTGTTTATTTAATACTTTAAGCACACAAATGTACAGAGGCGGACTTAATGCCATAGGCATTTTCTACCAGTCAGCCTTTGGGTGATGCAGACAAACTATGTTATTATTTAACTCTATTCATTAGTTTTAAGGATATCGGTACAACATATCGATATTTTTTAAGAGTAATTTTACTGTGTTGTAACTTTGGTGATGTTATATTATTTATTGACAATATACTGTAATAAAGTAAAAAAATATATATTTAAGTAGTTTAAAAAAAATACACTTTTGTAGAAAAATATCCAGTGACATGTTTGACTATGAAAATAGTTTTATGTAAGACATAATTTAATATAATCTGGCTGTAAATTGTTTTAATTTTTTTTTAAACTGAATATTATTTGTATTTATTGTAATATGAAAAGAAAAAAATTGTATGAATCTAAAAATGAATATGTATAAGTACGTTATTTTGATTTGTCAATTTATTTGCTCAATGTGTTTTATTTATTTCACAAATAAAAACAAACGTGAAATGAGAAATCGTATTTTATTTATCGCCCCTTTAATAAGCTTATATCACATTTAGAGGGTGACTGGTAATTAGTGACCGATACACATGATTATACTCATGATAACAAACAACTTTTACTATGGGACCAAAACCTGAAATCGCGAAAAAAATGTTGGGATCAGCTGATTTTTTTTCACGATTTCAGGTTTGGTCACATAGTAAAAATTATTTGATATCATAATTATGTGTTTAGGTATCGGTCACTAATTATTTACCAGTCACCCTGTATAAGGTCCCATTAAAATAGATGGACAAATTTTCACAGGGTGATAGTCCATGAATATGAACAACTTTCACTATGGGACTAACTCTGGAATCGCGAAAAAAAAATCACCTGTTCAGTACATTTATCTACACCAAACCCGTCAAAATGTAGGGAGCAGCTGATTTTTTTTTTCGCGATTTCAGGTTTGGTCTCATAGTAAAAGTTGTTCATTGTAATCAGACATCTGAGGAGACAGTATAATATATGACGGTTTAGGGGGCTCCGCCTCAAGCACGACGAAGCTGGAAGCAGGTTCGAAACCGGGTTTTGCAATGTTATTTTCTAGATTACCTACTGCAGGTACTTTATTTACTTACTAGCTTTTGCCAGAGGCTTCGCCCGCGTGGATGTCGGAAATTATCCCACGGGAACTGTACATTTTTCCGGGATACAAAGTAGCCTATGTTCTATTCCAGACTAATCTGTCCGTGCCTAATTTCATCCAGATCCGTTCAGCCGTTCTAGCGTGATTGAGTAATAAACATCCATCCAAACTTAGGGTCAGCTCACAGCTCACACCGAGACACGACGCGACGGTACTGGAAGAGGCCAGTGATTTCGCGCTGCGCCGCGCGCCGCCGCGAGACGCATCGCAACGTTGCGAGGCGCATAGTAAAATCGTTGGCAACACGTACCGATGCACCGCTGCGTCGCGTGAATTTACTATGCGCCTCGCGACGTTGCGATGCGTCTCGCGGTGCAGCGCGAGTCGCGTCGCGTCTCGGTGTGAGCTGACCCTTAGTGTGACTCTGAAACTGGCATGGCTACCATCAGCGATTTTAATTTTGATAACATAAATAATTAGTCATAACTTTTCGTCAAGTCACAGATTTAGTCACGTCTAGTTTTTAAGATATAATGAGTTCAATTTTTAAGTATCATCCAAGAGCTAGATCGAAGAGTTTGATCTAGCTCTTGACTATACTTAAAAATTGAACTCATTGGTGGCGATTCTCTTGTTCAATAACTAAACCGAAATTAGAGAATCGCTGTATTTTACTAACAGGCAGTGCGAGAACAAGACGGCTATAGCTATGACTTAACTTGAGAGATGTCAAACTAGTTTACGCCTTGCGCGTCATCACTACATAGTATAAAACAAAGTCGCTTCCCGCTGTCTGTCTGTCCCTATGTATCCTTAGATCTTTAAAACTACGCAACGGATTTTGATTTTTTTTTAATAGATAGATTCAAGAGGAAGGTTTATATGTACAACAATCGCGGGCGAAGCCACGGGCAAAAGCTAGTTGTTTTATAAGAAAGAAAAAGTTAGCAATAGCCTAAATTAAGTTTAGTTAGTGCAAACAGAATCGGCACCCATATCTGCCAGTTGCACGTAAGTCCATTAAGTTGAATTCCCCATTAAAAGTCATAATTTTTCTGATACGCTCCTTTAGACAAAGACAGCATTATGTGTAATGGGGAATTAAATTTAACGGAATTACGTGCAACTGGCGGTAAATCTTCTGAACTAAGACCCGAATAAATCTGTGACTGTGATTAATTAGCGACTTGGGAGAAAACAGATGTTCGCTAGGTGCCCTAGTTTTTGAGATATATTATAAATGTGGCCAAGCTGGGGAGATTTTCCCCAGGAACGCTTATAACTTTTGAACCAGTGAAATCGGCGACAGATTCCAACTAATTAGCGGCAAAATTTGGGAGAAAACACAGATCTTCGCTAGGTGCCCTAAGCTTTTGAGATTCAAACTGGGCCAAGATGAAGCAGATCGGCCAACTATACCCTTATAACTTTTGAACCAGTGACCGATAAATTCTGATAATTGGCGACTTTCGACAATTTTTTTGTGTTATCAAAATTAAAATCCCTGATGGTGAGGAAAGTGGGACAAATGAGAAAAACATAGATATACAGTTAGATAAGTTTATTTCATTTACAGTCAATGGTTACAGTTATTTAAATATCTAACATAGTAGTATACACAGTAGTGTAAAACTAAAATACTAGTCTGTGACTAGACTAGGCACATTGTGATGATAAGCGGCCGAATTTCGGAGACATTTTTGTATGGCCGACTCTAGTCGGGAACTTTGTCTACATAATAAAGTGAAAACAAAAAAAAACATAATATATTAATCATAATGTTTTTTTCTAGTGTGTGTTGCTTAAATTCTAGTAATAATAAAAAAAAATAGATGCATCGAAAGGAAAAAATATTGATTATGTGAATTAGCATTCTTTTGTAGTCTTCATGGACAATCTTCAAACAGAGTCCGGTAAAGAATGGATAACCTTAAAAATACAAAAATAAAATATATCCTAAGCAGCGTACCTAAGTTTTTTAAGAAAAAAATACTATTTAATAATTGCATCGTTTTTATGATAATTTTAGTAATTAATATATTTAAAAAATTAACTAAATGTGTTCCGAGTTCCTTAGTAACTGTCACAACTCATACCATTCTTTGTTCATTCTCGGCAGTAGAATTTGACTCATGTTAAAATTATCTTAAAAACGATGGGAAGTACACACAGCAGCAGGTCAAGTTACTACAAACTGTCATGTTTTCTCATTCGATTTTGAACTTAACCATCAATATTTTAAGGTTTAAAATCATTTGGAGAAATTTGACAGTTTTATTTTGACACCTGATGTGCTGTTGTTTGCTAAATGGTGGAAATATCTCTAAACCTCAACTATTTACCCGGGATTCCAGCCTGTCACGCTTTACAAATAGCGCTGCTGATTGGCTCGCGAGGAAAATACCAAGCCAAGCTTGGACTTATAAATGATAAGGCTAGTGCTAGCGATCCACAAATAGTTCCAAATTATAATAGCAATACTTGAACTCAGAATCTTAGATCCATTGCCACTTACTCAACTATCGACTTTAGCGTTATGTAGTCTAAGTTGATTTTCGAGTTACCACTTTAATAGTTATAATAAACAAAATGTCCTTGCAATGGAATTTGAACTTTGTCAGTTATGTCATTGAGTTTGAGTTTCCAAAAACTTAGATCATTATATTCTATTATTCTAAATGCAAGTGGATGTAGATATATTACAAAGTCGTTGATCGTAGGCGGTAGCGTGACGTCACGATAACGGAAACAAGAACTTAAATGTAAAGTAAAAGAAAACTAATACTACGGGGTAGATTACAGCTAACTTTATGATAACTTTTGTATGTTTTCAAATGAAACTGATTATAAAATAAAATGTAAATGTGTGATAATTATTTTAGTTCTCTTACATTCACGCCTTCTTCCCATGGGGGTAGGCAGAAACTACAAAACGCCACCCGCTAGGATCCTTACATACTCCTTTTGCCTCGTTTACGTTCCTACATCTGTGTGCTTAGTGTGAGTTTTCATACTTACTCGATTACGTTAACGTAAACGTCAATTTGTACTAAAACTGAATAAGCGCCATCTGGTGACTGTAATGGGAAACACAATTATTTCATACAAATTGACGTACGTCAACGTTAACGTAAACGCGATCGAGTAAGTTTATAAACTCGCACTAAGGCCTCTGGTCATACACGCACGCCGGTTGCGAGTACTCCGCACATGACCTTTCTGAAGAACATCACAAATGAGGTCACTATGTCTTCCTAGGGCGTCCCCTACCGGCGTTTCCACTCACATCTGCCTTGTTAGTCGCCTTTCATTCATCCTTTCAACATGACCAAACAATCTAAACCTACTCTTTTCAATTCTCTCTAATGTACGCCTTCTAATGTACTCAAATTGGCTGTTATCTTTTCACGTACGATTCGATTCCATCCAATGGTTGTCGACGCAAGCTACAGTCGCGTTTTTCTTAGTTACGGATGTTCCAAAAATTGTTTTTACTTAACGTCATAAAGTTAACTATAAGAATGATTAAAGAAGGTGCCGAAATTACGTCCATTTTTAATGTTAAAAGTGGATGAATGTGATCATAAAACGTATTTTTATTCACAAATAGTAACTAAACTTATATCAAAGAAATATTAAGTACAAAATGTAAGTTATGAGATTGTTTCAATGAAGAAAACAGAGCTTTTTAATACTTGTATAGATAGTGCGATCCATGAAGATGCGCCCACTACTCCTCGCAACCGTTTATAGTATACTAGCGGACCCGACAGACGTTGTCCTGTCTGAACCAGTGGCGTGCACTCCATACATGCAAATAAGCTCTGCATACCCTGTAGTCCCATACATACATGCCCCTCTAAATGATAAATAACAATTTTTATTTTTAAATAAACATGGTAGGTATTAAATTAATCTAATTTAAAATCCGTCATTTGAATTCCCGTGTTTATAATGCGATTCCACGCCATCTATTACTTTTTCATGGAACTAACTCGTTGGAGCGGCGAACACGCGCCACCGATTTACCGCGCAAGCAGCGCTCCCGTGTGAGCAAAAGCACTACTATGTCTTGCTTATTTTTCATACAACGCATCTCGTGAATTCTCGTGTAGTACACAGCAAGTGTGACTGTGTGCGTGAAAATGTGTGCGCGTGTTGGAGTTTTAGAAGCAGAGCTTACATTGCAATCCGTCCAAATTGAGAAGCCGTAAAAGCACCGCTTTTTTGTTGATTGTAGAGGATCAACTTTTTTTAGTCGGATTAACCAATTTATTTGTTCGTAATTCGTAATTGCTATGTTTTTCGCCATACTTATTGTTTCGATTGATTTAATATCATTGTTCGGTTGTATTTCGGGGCGGAAGTGATTGATTGTCTAAGTAATTATTTAGTAAGTTTATTGTAAAAAACGAAAAATCGTACCCGTGAGAACTGTGCTGGCTAAGTGTGTTCAAATAAATTAAAATCTGCCGCTTTTTCAACGTTATCTTTTGAGGAAGAAGTTAAATTGATTGCAAAGGGGTCCGTGTGTATCCGGGGTTTGATTTAACACAAAACAAAAAGGTAATTGCTACTTACTCGTTATTTACATAAAAGTATTATGATAATTGTTACTGGCTAACAGCTAAAGGTTGTGTACACACAAACATATTGTATTGTTTACCTTGCATTTTATTTACAAATCAACATAAAAATTATATTTGGATGTTCACATTTAAATAATTTAGATATTTGTGGTGGACGCAAACAAACGCCATGCGAAGCCAATGGCGCCGTGTGGTAAGAGTCGGGTATGTAGGTAACTAGGTACTGGGTATCTAGTTGGTGGGACTCCGACCAAAAGAAGCTGAAACTGGTACTTTAGTTTTTTATTTTATTTTAACCGTGCATACTCGTCTGAAATCTCTGTGCACGCCACTGGTCTGAACGATCCTAGAACCCGACTGCAGCGCCAGCTACCGGGTCCAATCGTGTTTTCAAACCATTCAGGAACCCATTCAAATATACACCCAAAATTTTATCTAAATTGGTTTAGCCGTTGTTATATGTACCACGTTTTATCCGTTTTTTTTAAGTATCCTATGTCCGTCTCCTGGTCCTAAACTACCTCCCCACCAATTTGCAGCCAAATCGATTCAACCGTTCTTGAGTTATAAATAGTGTAACTAACACGACTTTATTTTATATAATAACTAGCTGACCCGACAGACGTTGTCCTGTCTTAGCTACGAATATTGTAATGTAAACGCGCGAAGTTCCTGAAGGCGCAAGCTGAGCACATTTTGAATTGTTTAGGAAAACTTAATTTATATTTTAAGAATGAACCTAAGATTTTTTGCTGAAAAGTAAAATACCGGAATAAATTTATACTTAGTAAAAAGTCAAGAACATGAAAATGATTAATTGGAGCCAATTAATTTGAAAAAAAAAATTGTTTTGAGTATGAATGTCAATGGCTATATGAGTAGGGGAAGATCAAGAAACGATGGATGGACTGTGTTAAAGATGATATGGTTATAAAGGGGGTGACTACCGAGATGACGACTAATAGAGAAGTATGGTAGAAAGGGACATGTTGCGCAGACCCAAAATAAATTGGGATAGTAGGTTGTTACCGTAGGCCTATAAAAAATCTGAGGTTGTTACTTGTATCAAATCTCCACATATTTAGTACAGTAGTGTTAGTAAATTGACGTTATAACAATAAACTGTGTAGAAGTTTCTTTCATACAAACTTTGTCCTTACAATTACAAATACAACAAAAAAGAATTAGCCAAATACGTGCATCCGTTCTGAAGTGATGCGCGTACCTACATACATTCGGCAATTGATTTTTATTTTAGAATACTACATAAGTAGCTGACCCGCCAGACGACCTGTCAAAAGTTCAATAAATCGAACGGCAGCAAAACAAATGAACAACTGATTATAAAATGAATTTGAATTTGGAATTCTAAAAAGAATGAAAGTTTCCCGACAGACATTGCCCTGCCCTTTCATGTATGAGAAAATGAATTTTCTTCATATTTTTTTGTGAATTTTCTTATGTTTTTAATAGTTATTCTGCTATTCGGGACGAAGACAAATACAACAAATCAAAAACCATGAAAATTGGTCCAGTAGTTCTCGAGTTATAAGTGTTCGAACAAACCCGACTTTGTTTTATATATATAGATATATAGATATATAGATGTGTGCAACGGTTAGGAGGAGTAGTGGGGAGCGGAGCAATCTCACAATCTCAACACTTATTGATAATTACATTAAAAAAAATACAAAATTAAAGTTTTTTGACTTCTGGGCCCTATACCACAAAACTTTACAAGACTACAAAATTGATAAATTGTACGAAATATTACGTAACACACAAATTACAAATAATTATGTAAATTGTAGACTTTTGTAAGGTTTTTCCGTTACAATTATGTGGTTTAGGGACCAGCAACCTAATTGCGGAACACACTGTCAATGGGAAACTGAAGATCTGAATAATTTTGAAGGAAATTGCTAATTATTGCTTCATATGATCGAAAAATTTGTCTGCTCGACAACGTAAATAACGCAATGAATGTTGTTGAACTGTCAAAATGAAATCGATTCCGATTGATGTGTGCTATGCAATTGCCCCGCAGGAAGCCAATTTCGAAAGATGTCACATACTTATATGACATAACTCAATATCTACAAAAACAAAAATAATAATAAAATAAACCTAATTTACAGAAAATGTTACTAAGTCAATAATGATCTACAACGTGTAATGCTAAATGCGCAAAACCTCTTAAGGGGTCATTGTACTCATCATTATGAACAACTTTTACTATGGGGCCAAACCTGAAATCGCGAAAAAAAAATCAGCTGTTCAGTACATTTTGACGAAATTTGCGAACATAAATGTACTGAACAGCTGATTTTTTTTTCGCGATTTCAGGTTTGGTCCCATAGTAAAAGTTGTTCATAATGATGAGTACAATGACCCCTTAAGAGGTTTTGCGCATTTAGCATTACACGTTGTATAACTTAAGTTAGTCAAAATTATATTAATTATTATGAAAAACTAAGAATACCGATGTTATAAATAAGAAAGTTAGACTTTACAAAGGTAATGGTTAACATAAATGTTCTCTTACACGAACAAACGAAAATTAACTCTAAATAACTAATGATAAGGTTGAAGTTATAAATGTCACTGGAAGTAATTCCTCTTTTTTCTGGATACGCTGCAAAATGGAGAAAAAAAGAGTGGTGAATATTGGTTATTATTTGGAGCCAAACAAAGCATCAATCGATACAACATGGCGGCCTCTATGTGCAATGTTTTTTTATAAAGGCCTCGTGAAGTTGACATGCGAGATTGCCTAACCCTCGCTCAGCATTTCAAAATCGACAACGTAAAAAAAAAACCGATTTGTCAAATCAAAGTTCGAGAAAAGAGCATGACGAGTCTTAAGTTTATAACCCAATCGTTTTCAAGTTTTTATTTCTTACTAAAGTCTCAGATTAATACATACGGGACACTCCGCAGTTTAGGTACAAGTACACGGCGGGCCCCGTCCACGGTGCTAATTCAGTGGAAATGCCGCGCGCCGAAGGTATAAGAGTTACGCGATAGAAAGAGAGGCAATGTGTAGGTGAATATAACTGTAGGTAATTAGCGTTCTGCGAACTGAATTGCACTTTATTGTGTAGTAGCAAGAGTCGCTTTTTATTTAAATGATTTTGCGGAGTGTCCCATCTGTATTATTGTGCTAAAGTGTCAATACACAAGTGCAATAATCGCTTGCACAGGTCTCTCGGCTCTCGTCTCGTCGTGGCTACTCGAGAGGATACGCGTTCTGCGACTTGGGCCTTAAATGCTGTTGAAATTAGTGAAACTTACCCGGTATCGGCCGGTGAGAAGAAGAATCCCCGGGGTCGTGTGAGAGTGCCGGTCATGGGCGATGTCGCGTCGTTGTTAGGACACGCCCATTGCGACCAATAGTCGCACGGCAGTCGCAGTAGTAGCTGCATCACCTGCATTATGAATAGCATAATCAGCCTATAATGTTCCCACTGCTGAGACACAGGCCCCGGTGAGATGGAGTGGGCCGTAATACACCACGCGGGGGCAGTCCGGGTTTGGTAGATGTCACATGTCTTTGAATGTTTTTTTTTTTGTTTTAGGTTCATTCGCCGTTTTGAAGGCATTGGCGATGAAATGATTTACACAAAGTAAAGCACCTGTCTGGGTTCGAACCTATGACCTACAACTCGTAAGTCGCGACCGTTACCACGGGGCCATCACTGCTCTCAAAACGGAATTATGAATTAAAAAAAGAATAATTTCGGAACAGTAACACAAGAAGAAAAACATTAGAATCAACGTCAGTGACGTGATCAGGCAATACATGAGAGTTAGGTTGACTGATACTTAGTTCTGTAATCTGTCGTCGGCCTTAAGGCTGCAGTCTTGCAAAATTCACTCGCGGCGAATTATTTGCGCAACTTTGTGTTTTTTTTTAAACAAAAGTAATGAAATAACATGAAATATTATTATACACTGGACAGCAAATAAACCGGGCCACCCGCTACCTTGGAACTCTGATTCGATTTTCTCAAAAAGTATAAAATTAACAACTATCAATTTATACCTACAGAAAGTGCGTTCCATGATTATTAAAATGACTATAAATTTATTCTAAAGTACCGTCAACTCACATTGTAATCAAGCAACAAACACAATGCTAACGATTTGCTCTGTTTTGACTAGAGTTCACGATTAGCGTTAATTTTTTCTACAGTGAGGCTAGTCGGATATTTCTTATCATTTCTTTAGTTTTTGTCCATCGTTTGCTCAGACGCGTGTATTTTTGCTACTTTTTTCGGTCAATAATGGATACGACACCTCAGGAAGCAGCTCAAGCTGTAGCACTACTTCAAGCAGGCGTTGCGCAACGTGAGGTCGCTCGGAGACTTCGAATCAGCAGATCTTCGGTGCAACGAGTTTACAGACGATACTTAGAGACTGGAGCATTCGATCGCCGTCCAGGTACGGGCAGACCTAGGGCTACATCAGCGGCAGATGATCGTTATATCCAACTTACTGTTCTCCGAAATCGCCGCCTCAACGCAGTTCAAGTCCAACAAAGTCTGCGTGACGTACGCCAAGTGGTCATAAGTTCAGATACCGTCAGAAGGAGACTTGCAGAACGGAACCTGACTCCAAAAAGAGCTGCAACAGGCCCAGCATTAACGGTAGCCCACCGTCGAGCACGACTTGAATTTGCTCGAGAGCATAGAGATTGGACGTTAGAGCAGTGGGGTAATGTACTCTTCACTGATGAGACCAGGGTGAGTCTACATGGAAGTGATCGACGTCAGAGAGTGTATCGTCGTCCTGGAGAACGTTATTCTCAGTGTTGCATCGAGGAAACTGTTGCTTAGGGAGGAGGATCTGTAATGGTCTGGGGCGCTATCTCATTAACTGCACATACAGAGTTAGTTTTCATCGAACCTACGGGCCGTACACGTGGATTGACTTCTCATCGCTACATTACTGAAATACTTGCAGACCATGTGGTTCCGTACGCAGGATATATGGGGCAAGATATGCAGTTGATGCATTGCTTGTTGATGATGCATGCAGTTGATGCATGATAATGCACGGCCTCATGTTGCTCAAGTGGTGACCCAGTATCTACGCGATGTTGGCATTCGTTCAATGGACTGGCCAGCTCGAAGCCCGGACTTGAATCCGATAGAACACTTATGGGATGAGCTGAAACGTCGGGTTCGAGTCCGGGTACCTGCTCCAACAGGCCTTCCAGAGCTGCGAATCGCAATTGAAGAGGAGTGGAATGTAATTCCTCAAGATTTCATCGTCAGGCTCGTGAGGTCGATGAATACGAGGATGCTGGCAGTTATCCGAGCAAGGGGAGGGAATACTGAATACTAACCAAAACTTTATTTTTAATTTTTTCTTTGTTTCTGGCTTTAATTTTTTTTTTTTAGTTTGTGATTACTAACGATTAACATGACTGGAAAACGACTCTTTTTTGTAAAATCCTTAATAAACACTTAAAAAATTGATTAATCCCAATAGTCCAGTAGAGATATAATATTTTTTCCATTTACCCTTCGATAATTCTAAAGTTTTTTATTTTCGCTGAGTGGATAACTATAGTGAATTCATTGCTATGTACAAAAATGCTAACAGTTTAGAGTTATGCTATAGGTATTAAGTAGGTATTTCCTATTATTTCGTGTTATAACAATGATATAAAATTTAAATTAAAATACTACACTGTTTCTTAATTAGTACTGTCTAAAGTATATATTACTGAAAATGCTAACAGATAGGTACTGTGGAACAATGGAAATCTGAAAATGTCCTTTAACTCATTCAATAAAAAATTTAAGTTTTTCAAATCATTTCCTATACACTTAAAGGGATTAGTTATACCTTACAACAAAAGTTCTAACAGCTAAGTAATATGCTTCACAAGTAATTGTATTTTTACTTTGCAATTAGCGAAATATTGAATTTAAGTTTATAAATTTGCGCCCACATATTCGTGATAATAAGCTCTGCTACCATACAAAAGTTTCAACTTGTACGTGCTATGCCTTTTTGTTTAATAAATAAAATACAATTTGAATATTGTGGCGCGCGGTGTAGGTACGACAATTCGTGCAGCGCGACGCGGTGACAATCAGACCCACACTCACTGCAAACGTGCACGCGGCTACACATCAAGCTATGCATGTCCAGTTTACACTGACCTCTCATTGTAAGGTAATCTTATACAATGCGAGATCAGCTTATACTGGATATGTATAGCTTGATCTGTAGCCGTGTGTACCTACCTCTATTGAATGAGGCGCAAAATCATTTCATTACAGTCACATCTCACAAATGACTAATACGAGTACAGTCAGCGTCAAAAATATCGGAACGAACAGACTGTTCAAAATGATCTCAAAAACTAAGAAAATTAAACTACTCAATTGGGTAAAGCTCTTGTCAGAATTACAGTGTAATATTATCGTATACTGTCTTCATTCTGAAAACAGTCTGTTCGTCCCGATATTATTGACGCTGATCCAATCCAGTCAGTTATTTTTTCTGTTCCATTCCGTGACCGTGACTTCGCCCGCGCGTGATTATCAACAATTGTCAAAAATAGTCAAAATCCCGGATTCCGTGATTCACAAATTTAGAGTTCTGATTATAGGATCGAATGTATATTTATGTATTGATCGTCAAAATGTCGTGATTCCGGAATTGATAAATTAAGTATTTTTTTTACCATTACTGGGTAACTTGTTTATCACTAAATTTTCACAGGGGATCATCTACTATGAACAACTTTCACTATGGCATCAACACGTAAATCACGAAAAATAAATCAGCTGGTCGAGTAGGTTTTGTATCAAACATCGTAATTTTTTTCGTGATTTCAGAGTTGGTCCCATAATGAAAGCTGCTGAAACTGTAAATCCAAGATGGCGGCTGCGAATATTTTCAAATGTTTCGTCATGGGTGTCGTTTTCATTGGTTTCGAGGGTGTTAAGGCCGATAGTGACGCTAAAATGTAAATCCAAGATGGCGGCTGCGAATATTTTCTAATTTTACTCTAGTATGTACAAAAATGGTAACAGTTTAGAGTTATGCTATAGGTATTAAGTAGGTATTTCCTATTATTTCGTGTTATAACAATAATATAAAATTTAAATTAAAATACTACACTGTTTCTTAATTAATACTATCTAAAGTATATATTACTGAAAATGCTAACAGATAGGTACTGTGGAACAATGGAAATCTGAAAATGTCCCTTAACTCATTCAATAAAAAATTTAAGTTTTTCAAATCATTTCCTATATACTTAAAGGGATTAGTTATATCTTACAACAAAAGTTCTAACAGCTAAGTACAACACAAGGCTTCACAAGAATGTTCAGGCTTCACAAGTAATTGTATTTTTACTTTGCGATTAGCGAAATATTGAATTTAAGTTTGTAAATTTTCGCCTGAACATTCGAGACAATAAGCTCTGCTACCATACAAAAGTTTCAACATATACGTGCTATGGCTTTTGTTTAAATTGCGAATAACTATTTTCCATAACAAGCCGCGTAAGTCAATCTGAGATACTCGTAGAAACAAATGACCGCACCAGTAGGACATACGTTCCAGTCGCAACAAAAATATTCCTCTGACAAACGAATAAAGGTTTCTGTAGTTAGACGATCAGAGACACAAGAGACCATATTATGGGCTGCCGGAATACATAACGACGATTCGAGCCAACAAGTAAGTTCTAGTTGTATTTATAATTCCTACTATCAATATCCTATACCCCATCTAATCCATTCTATTTTTCCTCTATAGAGCCAACACCTCAACTTTAGGTAAATATGCGTCCGAACATACGATCTCTGGTAATAAATAAAGAACGGAATAGAACTTCAAGGAACGGAGACAAACAGTGGAGACTTCTTTAGGACAACATTTTTTCCGGGATAATTAATCTCCCAAAAGAGTAACATTCTGGAATGGCCTACTAGGCAAAAGAACAATAGGTAGACCTATTACAAGATGGGAAGATGATATAAAAGCAATAGCTGGTCCAAACTGGAGAAAAGTAGCTGAAGACAAAGTCAAATGGGCATCACTGGAGGAGGCCTTCACCCATTCTGGGGTTCCTGTAGATTAAATAAAAAAATGAAGTACCTAACTATAAATACTATGATATAATACATAGGATACACATAAAATTATACTAAGTAAGAGACAAATAAATAACATAGAATGAACTAAACAAAACTAACACATACATAGATTTTAAGGAATGTAAATTTACTGGAAATAAAAGGCTTTTTTATTTTTATTTTTTTATAATTAATCTCCCGGGTTTTGGGACATTACATTATTACTAGAGATAGGATAATCGGATGCGTATTAACCTAAAGTTGAGGTGTTGGCTAAGTATGGAGTGGGCTTTTGGATTGAAAGATCCCAGAATTCTGGTATCGGCAAATTTTGACTTCTAATTATAGAATCGAATGTTTTAAGTACTTAAGTTCAGATGTTAGTTAGTATGGATTGCACTTATACATCGAGAAAATGCCGGGATTCCGGAACGACACTTTTTAAGTTCTTATTGTGGAATCGAATGTTTAGTTAGGTACTTGCGTTCAGGTGTTGGCTAATATGGATTGCACTTTTGTATCAAAAAAATTCCGGGATTCACAAATTTTGACTTCTGATCATAGAATCGAATGTATAATTTACTTAAGTGCAGATGTTAGTTAATATGGATTGCACTTATGTATCGAAAAAATCCCGGGATTCCGGAGCGACAATTTTTAAGTTCTGATTATAGAATCGAATGTATATTTACTTACGTTTAGGCTTTGGCTAATATGGAATGTACCTACTTTTGTATTGATCGTGAAAATGTCGGGATGCCGGAATTGATAAATTAAGTATTTTTTTACTACGAGTATTAGAGGATAACTTTTTATCAGTAAATTTTCACAGGGAATCTTCTACTCATGAACAACTTTCACTATGGCATCAACACGTAAATCACGAAAAATAAATCAGCTGGTCGAGTAGGTATTGAACTTTTGTATCAAACATCGTAATTTTTTTCGTGATTTCAGAGTTGGTCCCATAGTGAAAGCTGCTGAAACTGTAAATCCAAGATGGCGGCTGCGAATATTTTCAAATGTTTTATCATGGGTGTCGTTTTTATGGCTTTCGAGGGTGTTAAGGCCGATAGTGACAATAAAATGTAAATCCAAGATGGCGGCTGCGAATATTTTCTATCTTTTCTAATTTTTCGTCATGGGTGTCGTTTTCTTGGTTTTCGAGACTGTTAAAGCCGATAGTGACGCTAAAATGTAAATCCAAGATGGTGGATGCGAATATTTTCAAATTTTTTTCAATGAGTGTCGTTTTCATGGTTTTCGGTGGTGTTAAAGCTGATAGTAACATTAAAATGTAAATCCAAGATGGCGGCTGCGAACATTATTAAATTTTTCGTCATGGGTGTCGTTTTCATGCTTTTCGAGGGTTTCAAAGGCGATTTACATTTTAACGCCACGTTAAAATGTAAATCCAAGACGGTGGCTGCAAAATTTTCAAACTTTTCGTCATGGGTGTCGTTTTCATGGTTTTTGAGGGTGTTATAGTCGATAGTGACGTTAAAATGTAAATCCAAGATGGCGGCTGCAAAAATTTTCAAGCTTTTTATCATGGGTGTCAGTTTAATGGTTTTCGAGGGTGTTAAAGCCGATAATGACGTTAAAATGTAAATCCAAGATGGCGGCTGCGAAAATTTTCCGTCATGGTTTTAGAGTGTGCTAAAGCCGATAGAGGAGTCAAAATGCGTGACGCTTGGCTGATGCCTACTTAACTAACCCTGCGGCAGTGCAGCGTATCGCGTTACAACCTGAAAACACGTGTGATAGTAATTAAAAAACCATCAACATTTTTAAAGCAGGCGCTATCTTGCATTTACATTTTAGTGTCACTATCGGCTTTAACACCCTCGAAAATCATGAAAACGACACCCGTGACGAAAATTTTAAAAATGTTCGCAGCCGCCATCATGTATTTACATTTTAACATCACTATCGGCTTTAACAGCCAACAAAACCATGAAAACGACACCTTTGACGAAAAATTAGAATATATTCGCATCCACCATCTTGGCTTTACATTTTAGTGTCACTATCGGCTTTAACACTCTCGAAAAGCATGAAAACGACATTTGAAAATGTTCGCACCGGCCATCTTGGATTTATATTTTAATGTCACTATTGGCTTTAACACCCTCGAAAAGCATGAAAACGACATCCATGACGAAAAATTTAATAATGTTCGCAGCCGCCATCTTGGATTTACATTTTAATGTTACTATCAGCTTTAACACCACCGAAAACAATGAAAACGACACCCATAACGAAAAATTAGAAAATATACGCATCCACCATCTTGGATTTACATTTTAGTATCACTATCGGCTTTAACACTATCGGAAACCAAAAAAACGACACCCATGACGAAAAATTAGAAAATATTCGCAGCCGCCATCTTGGATTTACATTTTAGTGTCACTATCGGCCTTAACACCCTCGAAACCAATGAAAACGACACCCATGACGAAACATTTGAAAATATTCGCAGCCGCCATCTTGGATTTACAGTTTCAGCAGCTTTCATTATGGGACCAACTCTGAAATCACGAAAAAAATTACGATGTTTGATACAAAACCTACTCGACCAGCTGATTTATTTTTCGTGATTTACGTGTTGATGCCATAGTGAAAGTTGTTCATAGTAGATGATCCCCTGTGAAAATTTAGTGATAAACAAGTTACCCAGTAATGGTAAAAAAAATACTTAATTTATCAATTCCGGAATCACGACATTTTGACGATCAATACATAAATATACATTCGATCCTATAATCAGAACTCTAAATCTGTGAATCCCGGAATCCGGGATTTTGACTATTTTTGACAATTGTTGATAATTACGCGCGGGCGAAGTCACGGTCACGGAATGGAACAGAAAAAATAACTGACTGTATTGGATCAGCGTCAATAATATCGGGACGAACAGACTGTTTTCAGAATGAAGACAGTATACGATAATATTACACTGTAATTCTGACAAGAGCTTTACCCAATTGAGTAGTTTAATTTTCTTAGTTTTTGAGATCATTTTGAACAGTCTGTTCGTTCCGATATTTTTGACGCTGACTGTACTGTATTAGTCATTTGTGAGATGTGACTGTAATGAAATGATTTTGCGCCTCATTCAATAGAGGTAGGTACGCACGGCTACAGATCAAGCTATACATATCCAGTATAAGCTGATCTCGTATTGTATAAGATTACCTTACAATGAGAGGTCAGTGTAAACTGGACATGCATAGCTTGATGTGTAGCCGCGTGCACGTTTGCAGTGACTGTGGGTCTGATTGTCACCGCGTCGCGCTGCACGAATTGTCGTACTTACACCGCGCGCCACAATATCCAAATTGTATTTTATTTATTAAACAAAAAGGCATAGCACGTACAAGTTGAAACTTTTGTATGGTAGCAGAGCTTATTATCACGAATATGTGGGCGCAAATTTATAAACTTAAATTCAATATTTCGCTAATTGCAAAGTAAAAATACAATTACTTGTGAAGCATATTACTTAGCTGTTAGAACTTTTGTTGTAAGGTATAACTAATCCCTTTAAGTGTATAGGAAATGATTTGAAAAACTTAAATTTTTTATTGAATGAGTTAAAGGACATTTTCAGATTTCCATTGTTCCACAGTACCTATCTGTTAGCATTTTCAGTAATATATACTTTAGACAGTACTAATTAAGAAACAGTGTAGTATTTTAATTTAAATTTTATATTATTGTTATAACACGAAATAATAGGAATTACCTACTTAATACCTATAGCATAACTCTAAACTGTTAGCATTTTTGTACATAGCAATGAATTCACGAAAGTAATCCACTCCGCGAAAATAAAAAACTTTGGAATTATCGAAGGGCATATTCTTTTGTCTACTGGACTACAATGAGTTTTCTTTCATTTGAATAATCATGGAACGCACTTTTTGTAGGTATAACTTTGATAGTTGTAAGTTATATACTTTTTGAGAAAATCGAATCAGAGTTCCAAGGTAGCGGGTGGCCCGGTTTATTTGCTGTCCAGTGTAGTACGTGAATAACCATAATATAAGTAATAGATGGTAGTTTTTTTAAGTTCATCTGGGTGGATTATGTTAGGTAAATCAAGCGTTAAATACAGCTCTTTCGCGCCAACAACGATTCGAGTTATGTTTGTGCACTTGCATTGGGCAATACAAATTTTATTTAGAAAATCCTTTCAGCGCATAATTGTTTCCATATTCATGAATATGGAAACAATTATGCGCTGAACAGATTTTCAAAATGCGCTGATTACTTTTTTTGATTATCTTTCATTTTCTTAATTCAGGTGTCACAATGTCATCGAAATTCTCTGTTTTTATCTCTTAATAAACGGTTTGTTTCATAATAACAAAGCATCGTATGCATGTAAGATTTGGTTGGTTTAATGCCAAGAGTTCAATAAAGCAAATACTAAAAAAAATAGCATCTAAATCACCTTAGTCTAACAATAATAATAATCTCAAAAGACCTCCAAAACGCTCCGACCCACTAAGAAATTTCCCTCGCAATTCTTGTTCATAAACTCTGTTTTGGAGGTCTTTTGAGATTATTATTATTGTTAGAGTAAGATGATTTAGGTGCAATTTTTTTTAGTGTTTGCTTTATTGAACTCTTGGCATTAAATTAACCAACTTTTACATGCATACGATGCTTTGTTATTATGAAACAAACCGTTTATTAAGAGATAAAAACAGAGAATTTCGATGACATTGTGACATCTGAATTAAGAAAATGAAAGATAATTAAAAAAAAGTAATCAGCGCATTTTGAAGACAAGAATATGGAAACAATTATGCGCTGAACAGATTTTCTAAATAAAATTTGTATTCCCCAATGCAAGTGCACAAACATAACTCGAATCGTTGTTGGCGCGAAAGAGCTGTATTTAACGGTTGATTTACCTAACATAATCCACCCAGATGAACTTAAAAAAACTACCATCTATTACTTATATTATGGTTATTCACGTGCTATAATAATATTTCATGTTATTTCATTACTTTTGTTTAAAAAAAAAATACAAAGTTGCGCAAATAGCCTTAACAGTAAAAAAAAAAAAACGGAAATCGGACCACTAATCACTGAGTAATCGGTGTACATACATTATGAAAAAAAAAACATCGCATCCATACCCTCCTCTTTTTTGATGTCGGTAAATTTCAGTTTCTATGGTCAAGCAATTTTTAAGCTAGAAATATCGTTACGCTACACGAGCTTGCATAGAATAGCGTGTAGCCGGTGTAGCACGGACGCGGGACGGTCAGCCTCGCACCATCTTGCTCACTAGCTAATATTTTCAACACAGCATGTACAGCATGCTGTGTTGAAAATATTATTATGCACAGCATTCTAGATCGTGCCGATACGAAGATGGTGGAGCAGTAATATTACTGCTGCACCATTTATTGTATTTTCTACTCAATAAAAATCTTAAATTTACTAACAGACCACACGCACAGCCCTAACTGCTGGGTCTAATAGCCTGAAATTTTGCACAAGAGCTTATACAGGCTGTATCAGAAAGTAAGGATGTGGTACAGACCATCAAACTTAAACTACTTTCTCCATGGGATCAATTCATAATCGAGAAAAAAAGATCAGCTGTCCCATACCTTCGATACCTACTCGACCGAAATGTATGGGATGGCTGATAATTATTTCTCGATCATGATGTTGGTCCAATGGAGAAAGTTGTTCAGTTTGATGGTTTGTACAACTCCCTTTAAGTTTGACTACACTTCCGATCCACCCCGTATAACAGAAGTGAGCGGTAAGGAATGATTTTTGAAAATTCATCCCATCGGCAAGCCTACTTCTGATAACTCACATTGAACATCTGCGCAGTGGCGTTGTACATCTCTGTGGGCTGCGACATGAGCCCATAGCCGATGATCGTGGGCCCGAAGATCCTCGACAAGTTGTCGATACCCATCTCACACTCCCCACTCTCTGCTACCCTGGAAACAGCAATTTTTTTTTTTTGAAACACTATTGTGGCGGGTCAGACCGGCTGTTGGCGTGGCGACGCGGCCAACAGCCAATATCCAAACGATAATTTGAATATTTTGTTTTTGAGTACTTTAATGGTCTTTTCATGCATATTTTCTATACAAAATAATTTCGATGTTTCACGTACAATGTGCTAGGCGTCCCACGAGACGGCTCATTTTTTTTTATTTAACTTAGGATTTGATAAAGAAAAATAAAAAATAAACGTTTTGTTAACTGCCTCATTGGTATAGACACCGCAAACGCGACTGCTAACTGAAGGAATTCGAATTTGGATAGTCCAATCAAGATTTGTGCTTGGTTGATGGCAATACGCTTGGCAAAAGCGGTAGGGGCAACCCAGTAAGGGTTGGTGGATGTACATGTCTCCGAATTTTTGGTTCTAGGGCATCACCATGTTTTCCTAATAGAGCAGTGCTGATAAAACAACTTACTTCTGTAAATGCAGCACCAAGAACGCTAAAGTGTCTCTATTCGGCTGCGGCAGCTGGCTGACAGCTTGCACTATAGCACCGGTCGCGTCGCTGGGTTCAGACAGTTTGGCGGCTTCCAGGAAGTCGCTCCATAGAGCGGACGTGACGAGCGGCTCTCGTAGGTAGCGGAGGAAGTCCTTGATGCAGCCGCAGAGCACGTGGATGTCTTCGTTTGTGAGCGACGGGGAGCCGCAGCCGCGGAGGAAACGTTCCTGGAAAATAATAAAGTAAGTATACCTTATCCTGTAAGTTGGTAATAAATAAAACTACTCCAAATATAAAATTATAATAATAAATCATTTATTTGCCTAAAACATTGTATGAAATGGTATTAAATATAATTATAATAGCACAAACATACTCAATTCAGAAAATTTCAGGGTTTAGCAAAATGTTACAGGGCATCAACATATTTTATTCATGAATAATTTTTTCTTATATATTTAAAAGCTAGATGACATCTGTTTTTTCTACCATACTATACTTAAGAAGGAAAACCGAAATCAAAAAAAAAAAAACAGTCAGTAAAAGTCTGACCCCTTCCGCTCCACCCAGAGCGGGAGAAGTTATTTGATGATTTCGCACCCTCAAAAAAAAAAAAAGGGTATCGTTTTCCATTCGAGAAAACGTCGATGTTGACGGCAACGATAGGTTGTATCGTTTCAAAATATGAACAAACTAGCTGACCCGACAGACGAGACGTTGTCTTGTCACAATTTAAATATTCCCATATAAAATCCACTTTCAGTTTTCCAGAATTTTCCAATTTTCCCGGCAACTTTTCCAATTTTTCTCATCGTTTAAACCTTCCCCTGGACTACGTCATACATTTCAAAACCAAAATCAGCTAAATCGGCCCAGCCGTTCTTGAGTTATAAAATTACTACGAAAAGTGGCATTGATTTTTATAGATATAGGTTTATTTGTTTTTAAATTAAAGAATGCTAGAATCTTTCAACTTATTTGGCACCAATTATATCTATCCTATCCTACCTTGAGTCGTTTGACGTCCTTGTCGGTGGCACTGATGCGGTAGATGCCCTTCTCATTCAGTCCTCGCTTCTCGACCTCGTTGATGCAGTGGACTAGCAGTGCTGGTACCATCGGGGGCGTAGACGGTGCGTAGTCCGAGATGCAACCCTCCTAAAATCGTATGATTTGGGTTTTTACAATTTTTTTTTTTTAATGATAATTATATTCTCAGCCATTCACGCAAGACTTCGCTCCGAGAACCAATAATAACGGGTATAAAAGACATTACAAAGTCGAGAGCCACATTTTTAAATATAGGTATTTTTTTCTGTACGTACTATGTAGGAAATCTTAATCTGACCAATTTGAAAACAAAATCCCGTGCACACGATGACCATATATGTTAGCAATGTTACTATAGCGACCGAGCGCTGCAAGCAAGAATAGTCCTTACGGTGTATAGATGTAAGTTTCCTCGATAGTACCTTTTTTCTTTCTTTTTGCTATTTGTTACCAATACCACAGATTACACACTTCGCAATATCATTTAAATAAAAAGCGACTCTTGCTACAACACAATAAAGTGCAATTCAGGTCGCACTACGCTTATTACCTACAGTTATATTCAACTACAAGTTGCCTCTCTTTCTATCGCGTAACTCTTATACCTTCCGACCTACTGAATTGGCTCCGTCAGAGGGGCCCGCCGCGTAATTGTATCTTCATACTTAAACTGCGGAGTGTCCCATCTGTATTAATCTGTGGCAATACCTATTACATCTGTGTTGAGCAAGTTTCACTAATTAATTGACCAATATGTAATATGTAGTGACCTGTGGCGCGTTAACGCGCCTGGGCCCCGGGCCGGGCGGCACGCACGGCAGCGGCAGTGCGGCGCGGCACTCGGGGTGCGCCTGCGCGCGGCACGTTTCGCACTTCACACCCAGCTTCGCGAACTTTATGCTGGGGGTAAAAAGGAACAGTTTTCAACCACAGACTAACTTTGTTCGTAATACCGATACAACCTCACGGCTTTTGGCAAAAATATACCATACCTAACCACCTTTCCAAAGAACCTGGAACGCACACAAAATTCTAGTTTTTCGTTCCGGGACACATTTGGGACTGTGGTCGCGCTAGTATACAGGGTGTAAGGGACAGCCCTCCGCAAACTGATAGGGTGAATTCAGTCATGTCATACTAAGATGACCGGTACATGAAATTTTTTCAGGAACTTTAAGGGACTCCAATAAACCTGATTTGTTTGTGTTTTTGTGCATAAATCGGAGCGTCTATTACTGGTTGGGAGGGGTAGGTAATAGGTATGCGGTGAGTTCGATGAACTCTGTAGCTAGACAGAAAGTGAACAGCTGATTTCACGCGTCGTTGGTTAGAGTATTTCAACATCCATTGCTGGTTTTTTTTTTTGCAGTTTTTTTTACATAAATGGAGTGCTGCGAACACACAATGCAATTTTACATTGAAATAATGAAAATGTAACTGAAAAAAATTTGAAAAAATGAAAATATTCCTGAGAAAATTTCCGGTGGAATATGATTCAGAATGAGGAGCTGAATGCACCCTGTTAGTTTGCGGAGGGCTGTCCCTTACACCCTGTATAATTATGTCATTGGTAAAAATAGAAAATAGTAATAGCTAAAAATTCGATGGTAACATATTACATATCCATCGAACGAACCTTAAAAGTTTTGAACTGAATAGCTAGTTAGCAAAATTTTCATGCGTAGCCCCCAATTTGCGTTAATAATCAGTATATATCGATCAGGTTAGGACCATCTTTACACGCCAAGACCCCTCCATGCCTCGGAAAGCACGTTAAGCCGTTGTCCCAGCATTCATGGATCTTTGACAGTCGTTACGGGTCGCCAGAAGACCGACAGTCTGACAACCAGTCTTATCATGGGGTATCATATAACCCAGTAAGTAAATGGTTTGTGGAGGTTAGATGTGCTGGTATTTCAGCTGCATTCGTTTAGATTGGAAGCTGACCCCAACATAGTTTCTACGAATTATAGCCGGGACATAGTTGGGTAAAAGCTAGGCAGATGATGACTCACGTCTTGCCACAAGGGCCGCAAGTCTCCCGCTTGTAGAAGTTCTTGGCCACGAAGTTGTGTTGGCGCGGTCTGCCGCGCGGGGAGCCGCCGAACGCGGCTGACAACACTGACGGGGTGCGCTGCGGGACGGCACGCGGGGTCTCGGAGCCAGACTCTGTGTCTGTAAGGAGAATAGAAGATAGACGTAAAATATAAAAAAAACCGGTCAAGAGCGAGTCGGACTCGCGCACCGAGGGTTCCGTTCCGATTTCTTAAAAAGTGTGCTATTTAGAGACATCGTTTTATTTTTGCTGTAATCTTTACATAAACTTGTATCACATAGAATAATTTCAGATTTTTCTCTTTGCAAAATCAAAAGTCGAATACTGTGCGGGCTAAAAAAAAAAATAAAAAAATGTTTGAAAATGTGCAAACAGCGCTCTTTCATATGATACCCGACGTGCCTTAGTAGCCCCACATCGAATTTTTAAGACCCCCTTTCAGTCCCTGTTGCAAAAAATGCATATATTTTTATTTCTTTCTTATTTGCAAAATAGTTGGGTAAATATTATCTAAAACTGTTCCAAATTTCAAGTTGATAGCATTATTAGTTCTTGAGATATCATAAACAATGGAGGGGCTCGTGGCTAAGTAATAACAGCCGCACGGATCGATCGAAGGTTACTACGCTTGCCATCCAATACGTATAGAGACCCGTGCCTCGGAAAGCACGTTAAGCCGTTGGTCGCGGCTATAATTCGTAGAAACTCAAAAGTCTGCCAACCAGTCTTACCAAGTGGTATCATGTTACCCAGTAACTGGATTATGGAGGTCAGATAGGCAGTTACTCCATGTAAAATACTAGTATTCAGCTGCATCCGGTTAGACGGAAGGCAACCCTAACATATTTAAATAAATAAATAATAATAAATAAATATCCTTGGACATTTCACACAGCGCCATCTAGTCCCAAGCTAAGCAACCTAATGCTTGTGTTATGGTAACGAGATGGCTGATAAACTACTTATATACATATTTTTTTTTGTAAATACATACATATTATAGATAGAAAAACACCCAGACTCGGAACAAATACTTGTAGGTCGTACAAATATTTGTTCCGTGCGGGAATCGAACCCGCGACATGCTACGCAGCAGTCAATCGCTCAACCACTGCGCCAACCGTGTCGTCATTTGAAAATAGGCTAGACAGATTAAATTGATATAAACACACAAATACAAAAGAATGTAGTCGTCTTACCCGTGCGTTGCGGCGCAGAAGGCGTGCACGGCTCGTTGCCAGAGTGTTGCATCCTGCCCGACAGGCGCGCAGACGAGTTGCGCGGCGGGGGCGCTTCGTCACTGCTCTCTGATATTGGTTGCTAAACAAAGGTGGTATTGTGTGAGTAAGCGTTCTTAAGCCGGGTACTGGCTTACGAAATGTAACATGCAAGGAGCATTTCATAAGTGTGGACGCAGCGCGCGCACGAAACGAGCATGTACCTACTCGCATCTGTTTCCGGTATGCGCGCGGCGAACATAGCTCAGTCTGCCGAGAACACGCGGAGAGAACTTCCTCCATTGTTCACACGAGTTCCGCAGTACACACACACACACACACACCCTCACACAACCCGTCCATACTGCGCTTTGTGTTTGGCGCAAAACCGACAAATGGCGAACAAATGAAATGCTCTGTTCGTGCGCGTAGTGTGCACGGTTCGTACACGCAAGGCGTCCACACTATGGGAATTCTGCGACAGTGTGGACGGCAAATTCTTTAATTGCGTGTTACATTGCATGTTACATTTCTTAAGTCGGCTTTACACATGAGCGACACACGGCAAGTGCACGACCACCGCCGAGCCCGACATGTCGACAGCCGCCGACCTGAAGCAACGCTTAAAGTTGCAGTTTCGCGTCCGCCATTTTGTTAGTGGACAGCAAATAGTACAGGAGTGACAAAATGGCGGACGTGACCCGCTATAACTGCAACCGTAGCTGTAGGCCGGCAGCGCTAATCGGCGCGTCGACGACTGCCGGGGCCTAGACAAAACCCCTTTTCTGTAAGTTAACGCTAACGGAAATATGCAACCTGTGGGTCAGGTATACGCAGAGGGCCTACAGCGCCCTTCGTGTTCAGTATAATAATGCTTTTCGGGTGTTGCTGGAGCTTCCGCGGTTCTGTAGTGAGTCGGGTATGTTTGCCGAGGCAGGCATAGATAGTTTTGAGGCTATCATGTGCAAAAGAACGGCATCCCTAATGCGTAGAATACGTGGAAGCTCCAATAGCATCCTGAAGGTCATTGTGGAGAGGCCAGACTGCCCTTTTCTGATGCACTGGTCCCGTAGACATAGCTGCGGGCCCGGTGCTGATGAAAGATATTTAAATTAATGTTTTATGTAGAGGATAAGTGATATGGTCATGTTTTAGTTTATTTTTAATTTAGAGTTTTGTTTGAATTTTAATATTAACTGATTTATTTGATTTGATTTTAATTTATTTTGATTATGATTTTGATTTCAATTTAATTTTTATCTGATTTAAATTTAATTTTGATTGTGATTTTAATTTTGATTTGATTTTAACTATCTATGACTTTGATTTTATTATGTACTAACATAGTTTGTAAGTTCTCATACTAACTAATACAATATGGATGATTTCCGAAATAAAGATTTGAATTGAATTGAATTGATAGATCAAATTGTATGCAGTTGACATTAGCTTCACAGATGTCACGTGACTGCTGCTGTCAACTACATACAATTTGATCTTTGCGTTGGCGTTAACGCTTACAGAAAAGGGATTTTGTGTAGGGCCCCCTGTTCCCTCTACCGTTGACTCGTATAGCTCGTGTGTAAGAATACTTAATGGTCGTTTAAAAGACATGTAATTGATGTCATTTGGATCACCTTTAACTTCTCAGATGTCCGCCTTGAATTAATTTTAGAACCAGAACCCCGGTGGGGGGGGGGGGGGGTGGGTTTCGCAGCACTCCATTTATGTAAAAAAAATAGCATAAAAAACCAGCAATGGATGTTGAAATACTCTAACCAACGACGCATGAAATCAGCTGTTCACTTTCTGTCTAGCTAGAGAGTTTATCGAACTCACCGCATACCTATTACCTACCCCTCCCAACCAGTAATAGACGCTCCGATTTGTGTACAAAAACACAAACAAATAAGGTTTATTGGATTCCCTACATTCCTGAAAAAATTTCATGTACCGGTCATCTTAGTATGATGTCATACTAAGATGACCGGTACATGAAATTTTTTGTACTGAATTCACCCTATCAGTTTGCCGAGGGCTGTCCCTTACACCCCGTATATGTGATGTGCCTTCTCTGTATAAGGGGTGTTTGCCCTGCGGTAGGGCAGTAATAGGCTGGTGTTATTAGTGGTGATAACTTACGAAGTTGTTGGGCGGCTTGAGGTCATGGCTGGTGGGCGCGCGCTCCAGCGTCAGCGTCGTGGTGGCAGTGGCCAGCACTTTGCCACCTTGCAGCTCCACCGTCTGTTACAGATCATTTTGTTATTTCGTACTCCGCCAGCCTCTTAGCCGCCGTTCGCACGGACGTAAAAATATCGCGGCGGGATTTTATCGCACACTGGATTTTCAACTGTTGTTGTTGAGCCGAGCTTTGAGAATCCAACCTAACAACAACAGAGTGCATCGCAGCGCGTCGAAAAAAAACACTGTTGGATTTTGAACACTCGGTGCTAAGCACAGCGTTAAAAATCCAGTGCGCGAAAAAAAATCGCCGGGATTTTTTAAGTCCTTGCGAACGTCGACTTAATATAACTGACAAAATTTCGATGTATGTGTTGTCTAACAGGTGTAAAAGACGAACGATGCAGAGTCAGAGTCACATATTCTTTCCGTATTGACAATTTTTTTTGCCGTAACCAGAAAGTTCCCAGGTCCAGTCTAGGAACTTTCTGGTTACGGAGTTATTGAAGGTCAAAGCTCCAAGTTTTAAATGTTATGCTTTATAACTTAACTATAAATTAAATATCCCCACGAGCGCACGACCCTTGGAGCTTCAGTCTCGACATAGATAGCGATCGCTTTACGATCGAATTCGGTCGAAAAAAAAATTCAGCTGTACCCTACATTTATGTTCGCGTAACTCGTTAAAATGTAGGGAACTGCTGAATTTTTTTTTGCGATTTTAGGTTTGGTCCCATAGTAAAAGTTGTTCAAAATTATGGTCTCGTTAATACCCTAGAGTTATGGGATATCAAAAGAAACACGTTGTATAAATAAAGTCTTGATTTCCAGAGACATAAATCATGAATGAAAGTACAAAATCTAAAACTATTCTAAATACATTTCTATTCTATTAAAAAGACATGAAATTCTTTTTTTATATGTGTTATGTTCATTTAAGTATGACAAACTTTGACGAGTGACATTCATATTTAGGAGCACTCACATGACTTTCAGGTGTCTTTGCCTGACTACTGTCGAACTGTCTCTACAAAGAAACAAAAGATAAAATGTAAAGTTTATAAACTAAAACATTGAGTCAATACTATTGAATCACTCGTAGGTCTGACGGAACTGGGGTTAATCCCCAATTTAGGCAAAATTAGTACCAAAACTCGTTTATTAAAGGCTGAGTATAAACATTAAATGTCAAAAATTATACAGGGTGTAATTTTAATCGTCTTTATCCTCTTGAGGAGTTATTGTACTCATAATTATGAACAACTTTTACTATGGGACCAAACCTGAAGCATTTTGACGAGTTTTGCGAACATACCATGTAGAGAACAACAGATTTGTTTGGTTTGGTTCCTTAATCAAAGTTGTTCATAATGATGAGTACAATGACCCCTTGAGAGGAAAAAGACGATTAAAAATTACACCCTGTATAAGACAGCTATGAAAACGCTCGCCCTTCACCACTTTCTAATATTTTAGCTGGGAACTAGTGGCGATGGCCCAACAATGTTATTTCCATCAGGAATTTCTTAGTAGCAGATCCTACTTATATTTGTGCCCTTTTGATTTCAATGGGGAAGAAAACTATCTTAGTTCCGCGTAGATGGCGCTAAATGTTTTTATTCTTGTCGCCGATTGGTTGCTTTGTCTTCAAGACGACTTTCGACAAGTGACAAACAGAGACGAGCGCTCTCTTGCGGCGAAGCTAGAAAGCTAAGCTAAAAATAACCTTTTTTTCTCCCCCCTATTTCTTGGACGAAATGTTAATATACAGACGCCAGCACATCAAGCTACTAAAATCTGTCAAATTTCTTTAATAGATTTTCAGTTTCAGTCAGTTGTTAGTTTTTTCCAGTTTTAATTAAACTGTACTATAAGCTGTATAACCGATGAACCTCAGCGAATACTATTTGTTTCCTTCAACCTTGACATTGGCAGAATCGTTAAAACGATGGAGCCACTTATATAAAATTGGGATTGGATCTTTATCACTAAAGCAAAGATTGATTGGGAAAATTTGACAGTTTCGGGTGACTTGACCTGCTGGCGTCTGTACCTCTGCCCTTTCGGAGAATATACGCTTGATGTTAAGTTATCTACCTTAGTAGCCGAAGAAGTAGAAGAGCGTCGTTTCTTGGTAGCGGGCGCGTTCTCCCGCGCGTTCCATCCGCCGCGCGCCACCCACGAGCGACGCGTAGATGCGATTGATAGATCCAAGTCGTCTTCTGAACGGGAGTATGACATTTCTGATAGAAGGGTGCCTGGGGGACATACAAAAAGAAATAAAGAAACTATATTTATTTTACTGCTAGTATAAGATGAGACATTAAAACAAACCGTTTTAACAGTGCGTTCAACCGGTTTTGACTTCTATTGCGTAGGCTTAAGGATGAAATTAAAGGCAAAAAGTGGTTACAAAACAAACTGTTTACTGCAGCTGCCATTTGTCATGCCGCCAACGTAATAGAAGTCAAAATCGGTTGAACGGACTGTAAAAAACGTTTGTTTCAATGTCTCATCTTTTTGTGAATGGAATATAGTAGTTGCAAGCGCTACTGCTGAGCATGAGGTCCTGGGTTCAATTCCCAGGGTGTTATTGAGTTTTCCTATCTGGAATTTCTCAGTAGAAGCCCGGAAACAGATAAAATAAATGGGTTTGCTGTTCTTCACTGTCTTTATTTTAACTTGTACGTCGAGCCCCGACTTACCAATGGGCCACCATTGCACATTGCTCTCAGTCAGACAGAAAGGATTCTTTGAAAAGTGCACATGCATTATGTCATGGCTTTTTCGTGGGGATTGCACACACATAGATAAAAGTTGTGTAACTACAGAATGCGAACTGCTACAATCGTTTTAAACTAGCTTTTTACAGTGGCTTCGCCCGCGTGGAAGTCGGAAAGTATTCCACGGGAACATACTACCGGGAAATACTTCCATATTCCTTGTCTACATTATACAGGGAACCTCTGTGCAAAATTTCAGCTTTGTAGGTTCAAGGGTTTGGGCTGGGCGTTGATGAGTCAGACAGTCAGTCAGTCAATCAGTCAGGACTTCTCTTTTTATTTATATAGATAGATATTCCTTGAAAAACATAAGCTATAAATTATAATTATAATGTTTACCAGTAGAATTAAGCTCAGGTACACAATTGAGCTTAGCATTGTGGTCCTGCTGAGCAGTTCCATTGAGGAAGGCAAGTTTCTGTAGAGTCTCATCATTCAGCTTGGCTCGGTTGTCATTGAATAGTAAGTCTCGAGCCATATCCAGAAGTTTGCTCTGAAAACATATGATCAAAATATCTTGCTTGAAAACCTTTCTAGCTAAATAAGTGACTATAATAGTCTTTTAACCAATTAATGAAATGCCAAGCAGAGAAACAACATTGAAATAATCTGTTTGGTAATGTTTATGACTTGACTTAAACCACATTACAACACACATTAGCTAGGATCCACAGGTCCACACTGAGCATGAAGCAAAACGAAGCTAAGTTTGTTCTACAATGTGTAACGTTAAATGCGCAAAACCTCTTGGGAGTTCATTGTACTCATCATTATGAACAACTTTTATTATGGGACAAAACCCGAAATCGCGAAAAAAAATCAGCATTTTGACGAATTATGCGAACATAAATGTTCTGAACAGCTGATTTTTTTTTCGCGATTTCAGGTTTGGTCCCATAGTAAAAGTTGTTCATAATGAGGAGGACAATGGCACCTTAAGAGGTTTTGCGCATTTAACGTTACACATTGTATATAGCTACCACATCTTTTCATACTTCAGTTCATGAAGTACGAAAAGACATAGCAGCTACATGAGCGAAGCTAAACAAACTTAATTTAATTTTGTTTCATTCCCAATGTGGACTATAATCCTACCTTGTGTGTGTTGTAATGTGTTTTAGTTACACAGCAACAATGGCTTGTTGCAACAGAGCAAAACCAAAAAAAACAAACAAATATACATAAACAACACAACAACATTACATAAACATCACATCATCATCTTCATTTTATTTTTACATTTGCATAAATACTACTCAATGGGACGTAGAGTGACAAACTCTGCTTCATAGCCCAAAAAAAAAATGGTTCCTGTGTAGTATAATGTGTGTGTGCTATATAGACATAAATAACTAAAAAGCCATGGTAAATAAAAACTAGTATATCATGCATCAAATGGCGGCTCTGAAGTGCTGCGCAGTATCCCACCCATCACCCCCGGTGAACCATGAAACTGGTACTGTGCAGCAAGTCAGCAACTCGCCTCATGTTCCAAGCCACCATAAAGTTTGCATCAGGCTATAATTATAATAATACTAGCATACCAGTTCAGTATACTTCTTCAGCACAATATTCCTCTCTCTCTTCTCTCCGTCCAGCAGTTTCCTCACATGAGCAAACTTGGCCTCCCATTTAGCAAGAGTGCGGAGAGCCTCATCCAACTCTGATTGTATCCGAGCCGCCTCCTTCTCTGCTGCGGACCACTGGCCACGGACCCATTCCATTTGTTTTAGGAAGGCAAGGAAACCTAGATAAGTTTATGAGTGGTTATTTTCTAAGATGTTGGAAATGGTGAAAGAGACAGAAATTTTAATGGCTTGAGAGGATCTTTGATTGGTGAGTAGCTTTAAGGGCGGAGTTACAAAATATTTTTGATCTCTGGGAGAGTTCTGTGTCAAACAATCTACCTATTTGTAATGAGAATACAAAACTTTGTGTTGACTGAACTTTCAAATAACGCAGTTTCTATGTAAATAATAATTGTGACTGATAAGCCCAAAACCTTAAATCATCTAAGTACTTAAGTATAATATTTGGATAGATACATTCAAGGTCAAAGGAAATCAAGTGAGATATGAAATTTGAAATAAAACATTAGTTCCATGTTCAACAGAGAATTTCCGGTACCTATTTATGATGAATTCATATTTGGTCAAACATGACTACAAAGAAGAACAACTGATAAGTTACATCAAAGGAAGTTGGCGGTAACTGAAATTTTAGCAAGGAATGTAGGTGGATGTAAAGTGAAATCGGTTGGAACATTAATTAATACCCTCGATTAAGATTTAAAATGACTTAAGTATTATCAATAAAAAAGGAAGAAAGTAATTTCAAACTTACATTCTTCCGCTGCTCCATCGTTGAGGATGCCGTTCAACCGATTTATATCATCGAATTGAGCCACCAACGACAAAGAAATGCCAGGACCCGAATCAGAGTTTTCTGAACTCATCTTGGTTCAACTTCTTGATAGACACAAAATAATACAAACACTTCAATAACTTTCAAATATTTCACATTTCAGTTTGCAAAGAACAGAAAAACAATCATTTTAATAGATACAACTTGTACTTGAAAATTAACGGCTTTCTGCTTGAAAATTGAAATGGCTGGCTGGCTGGCAGGCTGGTTGACAGGTGCGAAATGCAAACGGGTTTCGTTCGAAATATGTAACATAATATGAAATATTTTTCCTGCTTCCTTCATAGTTTTTATTTTCAACATTGTTTAGTTCATTTCATTTTTTTTAAATGTTCCTATGTTTCTCGAGAAATTTTATTTCATTTTAATGATATAATTAAAAAGTGGGTATTTCACCAAATAATAACTTAATACATAGTAATTTTTTCAATAGTTTTTGAACGGCACCGTCGGTGCTGCCATTCGCGACTGAATAATCTTTTACTGGGAGATTTTCGAATTTTTGTGATTCTTTATCACCAACTTACATTGATTTTTAAAACGGTCAAGGTCCGAAGCCTGATTGGGATGAGTTCGTGGATGAATGGAACAAGATTATTTACTAATTAACTTGAGAAGAGATTAACTAGTAAGTTTAAGACACAAACACATTAGTTAAGTATAAGTATGTACACACGGCTACACATAAAGCTATACATTTCCAGTTTACACTGACCTCTCATTGTAAATAAATTCTATATAATGAGAGATCAGCTTATACTGGAAATGTACAGCTTGATCTGTAGCCGTGCGTACAGACGCCAGCAGGTCAAGCCACCCGACACTATAAATTTCGCTTAGCTGTTTTAATCAAGATATTATCTTATAACCACCCGTAAAATACTTATCATCGTTGAGGAGTTCCCGTGGCCATCTGTGGTCTTCTTCATCAGTTCCACTTCACCAGATGATACTTTCCCCTCATGGATCCCATCATCAGAACTGGATTTTGATAAAAATAGGACCAATCTGGAAGTATACCCTTTCAAATAAAAAAAGAATTTTCCGAATCGGTTCATAAATGACGGAGTACCGAGGTAACAAACATACAAAAAAAAAATACATTGAATTGAGAACCTCCTCCTTTTTTTGAAGTCGGTTAAAAAGTACATACAAACTACTCAACAGTCATAAGCTCATCTCACAATACTCCAGACATACTAACAAGATCTTCTTCCAATATCCGCGAACACATCACAAGCGCCCGTGGAAAATGTGCGAGGGACAGGAGACTGAAGCTAGAGCGACACCGAACGTTTCGACTCTAAGGTCTTACTTTAAGGGTCCGTAGCGTACGTCGTACATACGTACCACAACCACATGTCCACAACACAACCACAACACGTGGACGGGCGCTTATTTTGTGTGCCGTCAAAATCAACCATGTGGGTGATACCGACCACATCAAGAAGGCCGCGTGGCAGCCACAACCATATAAAGTGCTCTGTGGCCACAACGCAAACCAGCGAGACCGCGTAAACGGCCATCGCATTGGCATTGGTATTCGTAAACACAACTTCGCAACGACGCACCGGCATTGTGCGCACCACATTCACTCTGTGTTGTTGTGACCACTACTAGCCACAACGGCAAAACTACTAGCGACAATGCAACCTCATCAACAACGCAACTGCAAAAAGCTGCAGCGACATCGATACTATTCATACGTAACCACTTATTGACTTATATACTTCTTCTATCCACTGCTTGCCCACATTTTGCCGCCTGCGATGTGGTGAGGTGACATAATAATGCTTAAAATAATTTACCACCACGGTAAATTATTTTAAGCATTATTATGTTATGCTTCTGTTAGGTCGTTGGCTTTTTATTTGTGCAACAATTAGGTTTATAAAGGAGTAAAGTATAATCTCATTCGTAGTAGTTTTTTATATATTTTATTTCACCTTCATCAAATAGTAGTAAAAATCCTAGTATGGCAACCAGCTGTGCTAATTTCAGTTTGACAGTGACAGTCAGTTCCGCTCATTGACAAATCGCGATGACGTTCCGTTGAGAGCGGTGGTTTGTTCGGGTGGGCCGCGCTCTCTGGCGAATATTTGTGAGATAATTATTATTTCCGAGTTATCCGGCACCCTAGCGACCGCGGGTAGCCATGGCGGACGAGGAGAATAATTGTGATGACGGTGGTGGTGAATATAAAGCAGGGCAGGCGTTCCGTTTGCGGGGCCGCAAGGGTGCGCTCAAAAAGAAGAATGTTTATCTGATAAAAGACCACAAGTTCATGCCGAGGTTCTTCAAGCAGCCTACGTTCTGTTCCCACTGCAAGGACTTTATATGGTAAGTCTTACTATATTGTAGTGTGTAGGTTGTTTGTGGGGTATTAAAAATGTAAAATTAAAAATACACTATTTGTTTACAATGAGGAGGCGCCCAGTTCGGCTTAGCTTTTTTGGTTGTGTCTTGTGTGGCGGTGATAACAGGCGGTTCAGCCTAACGATCACATTGTATATAAATAAAGTAGGCTGTTTGAGTGATTGTTATGGCTGGTGAACTTACTCTATTTGGTTATGTATTGTTTGGGATGACAATGATAACATGTTTTCCTGTTAGTGTATTTATAATTTACATGGTTTGATAATTTCAGCTAAGTGGGACGGATTACAGTGTAGGCAGATTATTATTATAAAGCACAGTAGATTAATTTATTTAAATAATAGGTACCAAGATAAATTCAAACAAGATTCTGATTGGTCTGATTTTATAATAAATGTTCTGAGATTTTATGCTATCTTTTCCTATGTTGCATTTGAAAGCATCCTATTTGAAAACCAAAGTGTCCCATTTAAATTATTCATTTTCTTTATTTAAAATGATAATAAAAAATATTTTGGTCCGGTTCACTAATTTACAATTTTATTTAGAAGAACCTCCAAAAATGTAAACAGATTATCATAAATGAATACATTTTTACTTACAAATATTTCTGGTATTGTCATATCACCCACCAAACTTAGACTTGTCCATTTCTATTATGTAAATATAATATTTAAATATTGCATCCACAAACTAAGTACTTATCACAAAATTTTGTATTTTATCCTGTACACCCATAGAAACCTATTATTTTGAATATTCCATGAACATAATACAAAATGAACCAAAACGGAGGATAACAAATAAGGAATTGTTAAAAGTAAATTAACTGAATAAAACAATCACCAATAATAATTCAGCACATGACTAAAAAATCTGGAAATAAAAAATTTGGAAATCGATGGAATACCATGGACTTCTCCATGGTATTCCATACATTTGCAGATCTTTAATTTTACCACAGGGAGCTTTTTATTTTTTTATTTACTTACTCAACATCAAATACATTTATTTTACATAGATCTACAAACACATTTATTATGGAATCAACTAGGCAGTATTTTTTTGTATCATACCAAAATCGACATATGAAATTCTTCTGGTCATTGGCCAATCACATCTATGCAAACTACATAATTATTATAACTGTGTCCAAATAAACATTTTTCTTTCTTTCTTTAAATTTACATGTAACAATAACATAGTAGGTATTCAATAAATCTGTGTCAATCCAAACTCTTGATTTGATAGACACATGTTCAAATACTAGAAGCCCGTAACATTGACACAAGTCATAACAACCCACTGTAAATATACGGAGATAGAGAATAATGTGCTCTCCAGATATTTTTATATTATGAATGTGCTGTTTTACTGGGTGTATCAAGGAGTTTCATTTAGATATTTTGTGTAAATGAATAAAGAATAAACCCTTTTTATGTAAATTAGGGGATGCAGGTCTAATTTTTTAAATTGATTTTTGGTTCCTTGCATTGAAAAAGGTGAATGTAAGGAACTCTATTACAGAAGGGATTTTTTTTTGAAGACAATTAAAATATTAATTTAAAAGTATTCTGTATTTTAAGTAAAGTCTATTTTTAAGGTGAAAAGTTAAAGCTTTAGTTAGAGATCCTTAAATGAATAGAAAAGTATTTAAGTCCATATTGTCCGATACAATTAATTACCAGATACTTATGTTGCAAGTCAGCTCAGACCAAATAAAAAACCAGGACAGCTTTGTCAACAGTGACGTGAGGCAGTTTTCGTAAACGTGTGCACAGAGCGAGGTCTAGTTTTGCGCATGCTTCATTGTATTGTTTGCAGCGCTATGCCTTAGTTTTTTATTTGGTCTGAGGTCTTTACCCATAAACTTCGTAATAAGGCTTAAAAAATGGGCCAGACACGTTGACTACCCTAACATCGGCACGGGCAGATTATGCACGCACGAATTATGATCCTACGCCAATTTACGTGGAAACCTGCAAAAATACTGATAAACCCACCTGTGAGAATAGAAGCCAAGTTCTACTTATTTAGAAAAAGGCTAACTTGATCAATCCAACGCAAAGAAACAAAAAAATACGTCTCGTGATACGACGAGACGTATTTTACACATACAGAGGGACAGACATATACAGGATTTAGGTGGTATCGACCTTTTTCAGAGCCTTTGACCCTCACGAAACGACTGATAGATATTGCCCATTTGTCAACAGACGACACGACCTTATTGCTAGAACGGCATTTTCGCAGTTCCAACGAAATATGTTTTGTGTGTCCTTAGTCTCTATGTCTATGCCTTTTGATTTGTAATCTAACCGGGGGGGTTAGACTCCCCCCGTGAAAACTAATTCAGTGATAGTGTTCTAGGGCTGTTTTCTTGATCCGTAGTTAACTCAACCAATGCTTAAAAATAGTAATTAAGTAATGGTTAAATTTTAGCAAAATGTGAACCAAATTTAACCATTACTTACTATTTTTACCCGACTACTGCGAAGCAAAAGGGAGGGTTATTAACTATTGTTTTAGCTAACTACGGATCTAGAATACGGCCCCTAATCTACCAAAAACAAAAGCTAACAAATAAATCAATGCCCGAACGAAATATGTTTGTTTGTGTGTTTACGCCTTTTTGGGGTCTTACTTTTTTGTCCCACTAAGGAGTACCTACGCAGATATTGGTGTTGTGAGGTGTAAAATCTGGTATTCAGCTGCATCAATTTAGATTGGAAGCTGACTCCAAAATAGTTGGGATAAAGATAGGAATATTATGACTTTTTGCCGCCGTGGGATCTGGAGGCAAAGGTCCTCGCGCACGTGTGGGAGTGGCGCGAGGAGGCGAAGCGCCGGGGCATAACTCCGCTGCCGCGAAAAATCACGGTACAGCGGACAGAGCTCCGGCGGGATCTCATGGCGGCATGGAGAGTGCGACTGTCGCAACCCAGCGCTGGGCACGCCACAATTGCGGCGATAAGTCCCCTCTTTGAGGAGTGGTTAGAGAGGCGCCACGGCGTCCTCACCTTCCGCCTGACGCAGGTCCTCACCGGACACGGTTGTTTCGGGAGGTTCCTGTTTCGCATAAGGCGGGAGGAAACGCCCGGGTGTTACCATTGTGTGGATCGCCCGGAGGACACGGTGGAGCATACAGTGGAGGTCTGCCCGGCTTGGGCAGAGCACCGCCGTGTTCTCACGGAGGCGATCGGCGGCGGCGATCTCTCGCGTCCGAGCCTGGTCCAGGCCATGGTGCGGAGCGAGAGTGCATGGGAGGCCGTCACCTCCTTCTGCGAAGCAGTGATGCTCGCGAAGGAGGAGGCGGAACGCGTGAGGGAGAGGCAGCCTCACGCCCTCAGTCGCCGCAGGAGACGCCCTGGGCGGCGGGAATCGCACGGCGATTTCCGGCCACCGTAGGCGCGGGCCTGCGGACGGTGAGCAGCGGGTAGCTCGCCGTCCGGTAAGGACCAGGCCCGAGTCGACGGCGCGTTGTGTTCCACGCGCGCCTCAAAGAGATGTCAGCAAGTGACGGGGTCCAATAGGGCCGACGCCGCTGGGGTCGCGGGTTGTCTGAAGGGGTTACCGCGGCCCTGGCATAGGCAACTGAAGGAACACGGGTGGGTTTTAGTCAGTAAAAGTCTGACACGCCCTTCCGCTCCACCCAGAGCGGGAGAAGTTATTTGATGATTTCCCACCGTCAAAAAAAAAAAAAAAATGGTTAAATTTTAGCAAAATGTGAACCAAATTTAACCATTACTTACTATTTTTACCCGACTACTGCGAAGCAAAAGGGAGGGTTATTAACTATTGTTTTAGCTAACTACGGATCTAGAATACGGCCCCTAATCTACCAAAAACAAAAGCTAACAAATAGATCAATGCCCGAACGAAATATGTTTGTGTGTTTACGCCTTTTTGGGGTCTTACTTTTTTGTCCCACTAAGGAGTACCTACGCAGATATTGGTGTTGTGAGGTGTAAAATCTGGTATTCAGCTGCATCAATTTAGATTGGAAGCTGACTCCAAAATAGTTGGGATAAAGATAGGAATATTATGACTTTTTGCCCTATCCTCGGTTACTGAAAACTCAATTAGTGATTGTGTAGATTTTATAAAACTCAACAGCTAAACCTGGCTTGCGTAAATCACGGGTTAGCTATGTTATATCGAAGACTAAATCTAGCAAGGTGATTGATTTCGCTTTGAGTCTAGTTGTATAAATAATGTATTACGAAATGTTATGCAGCATTAATAACACATTGTTTATTTCCTAATTGTGAACCTGACACCAATTTGCACGATTCGTTCCAGTCATTTCCTTACTCATAATATCTGTAACGACTGTACAAAACCATAAAATAAACAATAAAAGGAAACTGAGTCTAATAATAACTGTTGTTATTTATACTGTTTCAATTCAGCGCAGTTTCGTAACTGCAAAATCTCGGCGGTAGTTCTAAATTATCATGTCATGCATGATCTTGCGCATCGAACATTTTGTTTTAGCCACGAGGGATCTTCCGTTTCTATCTATGGGTATCTGTTGAAGAGTTTACTGTAAGAAAACAAAGATAAGATCATTGCCATTAATAAAGAAGTAAATAAAATATATTCGTCAGTGAAAATAGCACGGTATGGAGTCGAAGCCGAAGGTACGATCGCGCCGAGTATTTAACAGGAAATTTTACTATGTCTATATGAAACTAAATATAACTATACTGGTTGATTTATTGACGCTATTTTTATATCAGAATGGTTGTTAGTTTGTTGCACAAACCGCATAGCAGTGACACGCTCTTGGCTCCAGAACAAAATTTATTGATTTTGCCCACTTAAATGTTATATTATTAACTGGGTAATAATGTCGCGTTATATTTGAGGACGTTTATTGGGTAAATTTTGAAATAAAGCCAAGGTAACGAGATGTAGGGCGGGCAACAGGTAAATTTTGATTTAGTGAGCGATTTTGATGAGTGTGAAAACGTGAAGATGAAGCAAAAAGTCATAAATGAATCAGTCTTATCCGTTCAGAGTCTTAGCTTTGATTGATGTGTCTTAGCATGGCATTGTTAAAATATTTATAGTTTGTTGGAAGGAGGATATTATAAAAAATAATGAGACGCCTCGGTACTTACAATGCGATTCAACTAAGAATAGGAACGTCAATGACCTCTAACTGTCAACTGAAACTAGAAATATACGGCTTGCAAAGTTTTGTAGTGCTATCCTTATCCATTTTAGTTCTGTTTTTGCAATTTGTTTTTGTTAAAATATGTAACTGACGTTGCAAATGTGTAAACGAGGTGCTGTTTTGCTAAATCTTCACAATATGGCGCAAGGCCATTTCTATTCTTACTTGAAACGCATTGTACTTAGTTCATAGCACACAAAGTTCATACATGAAAGTAGATATTGAGTAACAAGAAATAGAAATAAGGATAACACTCTAGGATTCTGTCATACCGTGCGTGGGTGCCATAGAAAACACAATCGGTATAGCAAATAGTCAGACGCGAAGCAAACATTTGTTAGACCATGCAAATATTTGTCCTGTTGTGGGAGTTACATCCAGGCATAGCCTTTAGCATAGAGATTTATAATGTTCCCTTTTTAGCGTTCCGTACCAAAATGGTAAAAAAGGAACACTTATGGTGTGACTCCGTCTGTCTGTCACAGCCGGATATCTCAAGAACTACTAATGCTATCAACTTGAAATTTGGAACAGTTTTAGATGACGTTTACCAAATTATTTTGCAAATAAGAAAGAAATACAAATATATATATTTTTTTTTGCAACATTGACTGAATGGGGGTCTTAAAAATTCAAAGTGAGGATACTAGGGCATGTGTGGTATCATATGAAAGAACGCTGTTTGCACATTCTCAGAGATTTTTTTTTCTTTTTTTTTAGGCATCATAGTTTTTGACTTTTGATGAAAAATGTAAAAAAAAAAACAGTTCCCCCCCTATTTCTCCTAAGTTTGCAAAGCGAAAAATCTGAAATTATTCGATATGGTAGAAGTTTGTGTAAAGATTTCAGGAAAAATAAAACGATGTCTCTAAATAGCACACTTTTTCAGAAATCAGAACGGAACCCTCGGTGCGCGAGTCCGTCTCGCTCTTGACCGGTTTTTTCTTTCTTTTCATTGCGGTCGTGTTATATCTATCATATTTAAAAATTTAGAAGCATTGCAGTGTTCTTTTCCTTTTTCAAAAACATTCGTTTTGTTTGTGTCTGTTCTTAGTTCGCTCCATTTAGGGAAGAGTTTTTGTATGTTATCTTCCCATTTATTCTGCAGTCCACTCCACTTATTTTATTTTCTACATCATTGTTCTTCGGTAAATATGATTCCTTTTCTAAAATTTTATTATATTCCGACTGTATTTCGGTTATGCAAAGTAGTCCCTACATTCCACAGAAATTGCAGTTATCTTCATATAGTTGTCGCCGTCGATACGTGATTCTTTGTGTTCATGTGTACACTGCCGTGCATTCATAATCGAAACCTAATCAGGAGCAGCCGATCTAATTAGCTCGAGCCTCTGCCAGGCCTCTTGCACTGGTACATTCCGCTCGAGATAAGTACCTACAGCTCGCGGCAACTCTGGGTTACAAGTCAGTCAGGGTGTATTACGCGCTCAGCGAGCGAGACACGTACGGCCGCCCATGAAAAAATTAAATCTTAGATCTTACATTTTAAATTTAAGTAGGTATACTATTCATATTATCACTATACTATATATATATGTATATAAACTGCTTTGCAAAAAAAACGGGCACCTTACAGTTATTGGCTTTTCTATGGATAATATTAATATTTTTAGTATGTCGTTAGCATAAATGACTAGAAATTTCTTATTATCATTGAGAATATAGTTTTTAACCCTTAAATCCTGGAATCGGTGTTTTAGTCAATGTAAACAGAAAGTCGTGTTAAAATGGAAATTTTTAGGGTATAATTAAATTAAGACTACGAGTATTTTTATGGTATTTTAATAAAAAAAGACATTAAAAAATAAAAATTAATAACGAGTATGACCTCTCCTTGCAGCGATTACGGCATGTAATCGTCTTGGCATGCTTTCCACCAGGTTTTTGATGGTGTCCTGTGGAATGTGTTCCCACTCAGCCGAAATCACACCTGATGTTTTGTGGAAGGTCGTTGGACAGGTCGTACTCGCCGTTTTAGGAGGTCCCAGACGTGCTCAATGGGGTTAAGGTCGGGGCTCCGCGCTAGCCAATCCAGACGACGAATACCGACCTCTTGCATATAAGCATCTACGTCGCCAGAACGGTGGTCCCGAGCATTATCGTCCATGAAATGGCATCTTCACCAATTACAGTCAGTGCGGGCTGTGCATGTTGACAAATTATTCCTGTTATGTACCTTTGCGCATTTAGTGAGCCATTTGCAATGAACACTATCTCGGTACGATAGCTGGAAGTTACGCCCGACCAAAACATAACGGACCTTCCACCATAAGGGGTGATTTCTTCAAAACACACGTCGGCATAGCGTTCCCCTGGTCTTCGTAACACTCGCCGACGTCGGTCCTCACCATTCAGGCAAATTCGAGCCTCATCGGAGAAGAGTACGCTACTCCAGTTACCTAGTGTCCAAGATAGACAATTTCTAGTGAACCTCGGTCGAGCAATCCGGTACTCACGGAGTAAATTGGGGGCCCGCGCTGGTCGTCGACTGCGTATATCAACCGCTAAAAGCCTCGTCCTCACTGTCCATAGGCTAACTTGTGCTCCTCGTACCTCTTCAAGGTTTCTTTTGAGGTCTATGTAACTGCATTTGCGATTACTCAATACCTGAGTCACTAAAAAGCGGTCGTCTCGTGGTTGTGTGCAACGTTTTCTCCCACAACCTTGCCTTCTTTGAACGGAACCTGTCTCTTGGTATCGAGTCCATGTTCTTTGGAAGGTGGAACCACTCACGTTTAACGGCTGTGAACCGTAACATTGGCTACACCCCACTTCCAGCAGCACTATAATTTTACTAGCTCTTGTTGCTTTTTCTGCCATTATAATCGACACAAAGATATCTGTTTTAAGTCACAATGAGGCAGGATTATGCGACAAACATAAATTATTCTAATAAAAATAACGAGAAGTTAGTTTTAGTTGCCTGATAACCATTTAACCGCAAACCCGCGAATAGTAAGTAAAAAGTCATAAACTGAAAAAGGGATTATTATTATTAAAAACAACAGTTCTGAATTTGAAATTAACTTTTTTTCATACCCAGACTCTTTATTATGTGCCAGGAACATAGTTTGCCTATTAAAACCTCATGAGAACTAAATGATTACCAATAATGTAGAAAAATCCAAACTGCCCGTTTTTTTTGCAAAGGAGTGTATTAGTGATATAGTTACTTTTTTATGACGAAAATCCATTACGAAATGTCGAGTCTTGTTCCTACCTTTTTTTTACCTACTAAAAAAAAAAAATAAATAAAATAAAATTATGTTTATTTATCCCCACAAATTACATTCTTATTTCTTAAAATACTAACAACATAGTAAGTTGACACTTTGACAGGTATTTTAGACAATTTGTAATTTGTGGAAGATCTGAGGGGCAATTCTCGTATTTTTAACAACGTTCGCAATATCATCTCAAGACTCAATATGACAGAAATTGTATAGCGTTTACCTTCATTTTTGACATTTTGATTGACGCTGGCATGAGATTGTGAACGTTTTTAGGTACGAGAATTGCCCCTCTGGAGTCTAAACTAAGCCTAGGCCTGTATTTTAGAACTCCAGGACTACCTACTTACTATTATATAGTTGCCGACATTTAACTTGAGCTCTCGGCGGAGTGGTGGGGGTTTGTGTGCGCGTCGTATTGTTTCAGGAGTAAGGTCCAAAATCGCTTAAATTAATTAAGGATTAACAAGCAACTGTACCTACCCGCGATCGTACGATCGCACAAACTTAGTCACTGGTGCGTTGAGGCATCTTTAGTTGTTTTATGACCATGTTCAGGCGACTAAAGTGGACCAAATGTTACTTTCAATTTAAGACGTGTTTGTACCTTGTTTACTTTAGAACACTTCTAAATATTATACGAGATGATGGTGTATTAAAAATAATTGATGATTGAATGATGATCATGATTTAATAATGATTGTTTGATTGATTAATAAAAAATAACGTTTGAAAATTATAAGACATTACAGTAAAGTGAAACAACTCTAGATTGACTATTTAAAAATACAATAAAAGTATAAAAAGGTACCATATACACCACCACCACCACCACCATACCATATGGTATGTATGGTATGGTATGGTGGTATGGTACCATATTTTATTTTTCTTTGCGGACAGCCCTAGTACTCGGCTAAGCGGCGTAGGTATGTTACGGACGAGTAACGACACAAAGTAATAACAACTCTCAAGCGCGGCGATTAAGAGCAATTTAGCTTGCGCATGGGTAGGAAAAGATTTTGTAGGCTATTATAAAAGCGGCTTTCTTCAAGATCAAAGGAGTGCAACTTCTGTACGTTAGTACTATTATTTATTCTGTGCCTCTGCGGTTGATTATAAATTAATGCGTATAAGGTAAAATGTAATTTGCTTTGTTGCTCTAACTCTGTCTCTCTCTTGCTTGTGATGAAACGTTGTTGCGGTCTTTGTCTTAATTAATTGCTTACTCCTTAGTTTATTATTGGGTTCTCTGGAATAGGGGTCTTAGGTTTTCTTACAGTATTAGCGTGTACATTGTGGTTTGAAACAGACATTATACAGGGAATTTATTACTAGGTGGCCCGTGACTCCGTCCACAAAATTCCTCTGCTAATTCGCTCAGGGTTTACGAGAAAATCTTTTCTCTCTCGATCTTCAAAACTACATGTTTTATTTGAAGAATGAAACATGTAGTTTTGATTTATTGATGAAGCATGTCTGGGTTCTCTACCAGCCAGTCATAGCCATTGTTTTTAGGGTTCCGTACCAAAATGGTAAAAAAGGAACACTTACGGTGTGTCTGTCACAGCTGGATATCTCAAAAACTACTAATGCTATCAACTTGAAATTTGGAACAGTTTTGGATGACGTTTACCTAACTATTTTGCAAATAAGACAGAAATAAAAATGTTTATATTTTATTTGCAACAGGGACTGAAAGGGGGTCATAAAAATTAAAAGTGGAGCAACTAGTGCATGTGGGGTATCATATGAAAGAGCGCTATTTGCACATTCTCAAACAATTTGTAAAAAAAAAAACGTCCCCCCCCTTATCTATCGAAGTTTGCAAAGAGAAAAATCTGAAATTATTCTATGTGATAGAAGATTATGTAAAGATTACAGGAAAAATAAAACGATGTCTCTAAATAGCACATTTTTTCAGAAATCGGAACGGAACCCTCGGTGCGCAAGTCCGACTCGCTCTTGACCGGTTTTTTGTAATCTGATTGTTACATAGATGTCTTGTCAGCTAAAAAGTTCCTCGTACTCGTAATCCTAACTATCTTAACTAATATTATAACTGCAAAAGTGAGTTTGTTTGTTTGTTACGCTTTCACGCTAAAACGACTTAACGGTTTTGTATGAAATTTGGCACAAGGGTAGACCATGACCTGGAGAAGGTCATAGGCTGCTTTTCATCCTGAATCGCAGACGAAGTCGCGGGCAACAGCTAGTGATATTAAAAGGATTTACATCGTAATAAAAACATCCTAACTTTTCGCGGTAGTATAACACAATTCCCTGTAAATTAAGAATTTTATTATAGCTAGGTACTAAGTATGTAAAAGTTTAACCGTTTAACCTGTCCATAGATCATAGTTTAACGTCAAACTTAAGTTAAACAGTAGAAAGATATTATGTGGTCAAGATATCATGGATAAGGAAATACCCATTTGTGTAGTATAAGGAATGAGTAGTAAAAAAAACCGGGCAAGAGCGAGTCGGACTCGCGCACCGAGGGTTCCGTTCCGATTTCTGAAAAAGTGTGCTATTTAGAGACATCGTTTTATTTTTCCTGTAATCTTTACATAAACTTCTATCACATAGAATATTTTCAGATTTTTCTCTTTGCAAACTTCGGAGATAAGGGAGGGGGACGAACGGTTTTTTTTTACATTTTTCATCAAAAGTCGAACACTGTGCGGCCTAAAAAAAAAATAAAAATATGTTTGAGAATGTGCAAACAGCGCTATTTCATATGATACCCCACATGACCTAGTAGCTCCACTTTGAATTTTTAAGACCCCTTTCACCCCATGTTGCAAAAAAAAATACATATAATTTTATTTCTTTCTTATTTGCAAAATAGTTGGGTAAACTTCATCTAAAACTGTTCCAAATTTCAAGTTGATAGCACTAGTAGTTCTTGAGATATCCAGCTGTGACAGATAGACAGACAGACAGACAGACAGACTGAGTCACACCATAAGGGTTCCTTTTTTACCATTTTGATACGGAACTCTAAAAAGAACAAAACAAAATGTAATTTCTTGTTACTGAGTACAAAAAACTAATCACAGTAAAAAAGTAATTGATATACTTTTTTACTGTGATTAGTTTTTTGGAAAGAATTCGCGAAAATGATTCTTGTTTCATTAATTGATTATGTAAATTAAAACTACTGATATTTATAATTAAATAATTGAGATACCTTTGCATAATGCAAATGATAATTATAAAGGCTCCCGAAGACAGGCGTGACGCGACGGTGCGACGCGTTTCTGGAATGTTTTCATAGAAGTTGTTCTACTATGCTCGGAGCATAGACGTATAAAAAAAGGAGGACTCCGCGCCACGCATATCGAAAGTGAAGCACCGTACCGATCTACATAGTGTTTTTTTTTATTTCCCATAACTCTAGGGTATTAATGAGACCATCATTATGAACAACTTTTACTATGGGACCGAACCCAAAATCGCGAAAAAAAAATCAGCTGCTCCTACATTTTGACGGGTTTGCGAACATAAATGTAGGGGGCAGCTGATTTTTTTTTGGCGATTTTGGGTTCGGACTTTTAATTAGCTGCAGTAAAATGACACTTCTTATCTGTCATTTCGCTAAAAATGACACTTCTTATCTGTCATTTCGCTAAAAATGACACTTCTTATCTGTCATTTCGCTAAAAATGACACTTCTTATCTGTCATTTCGCTAAAAAATGTTCCCATTTGACAGTGAAATGACAATAAAAATTACATTAGAAATGTCATTTTACTGCAGCTAATTAAAAGTCCGACCATAGAGTCGCTTCGCGCCTGTATGCTCCGAGCCTTAAGTCTTCTCCGTTGCAAAAAGTGCGGTCACTGTCCGACTGCATAGAAAAGAAAGAGAAGCGCGATGACAGAACGCTTGCAAAATATGAAGTAATTAATAATTATCGATTTACAAAAAATCTGTTGATTAAACTATAAAAGTAATGACAAGAAATCATTCCTTATTAGTTTGTAAAGAACTGTATAAATTTATGAACACTTTTAATGAAAACTGTAGGAGTAATATGGACACAACTCGAAAAAATAGACCGAAATAGACCTGGATTTAGGTTTTTTTTCCTTAGTTCTACAAACTAAAATAGATTTCAGGACACATGCAATCACTTCTTATGTATTGTAGATTACTGTGTATTTTTTCCTATACGAAAGAAGCTATAGTTACTGTAAAATATGGTTACAAAGTTACTTAGTTTCGCCGTATTTTAGGGAGGAGCAGCCTTAACTGGTTATTTAAATACCAATCCGCTTGAAATTGTAACATTTTGCTCGGACTATGTTATTGCCACTTACACCCACTTAAAATTATCAACTTACTTATTATCAAGGTCGGCTTATCATTATGATATAGCAAGATGATATGCCTGCCGTATAATAATTCATTTTGCATAATTTAACTTATAGTTAAAGTATGAATCTGGAGCCCCGATTTTCAGCATGCGAAGACTACAGTTCTCTGAAGAGAATGCAACGTGTCGTGTTACTAAATATATTATTAAACGATCCTTTTTATCTTGTCCCAGGTTATCTTAAAACCCCTAAATCCTCGAACCGCAAACCTATATTTCTTAATTTTTTTTACCTAATATGGTATAGTAATTTTATTCTAGATGCATCATCTTCACGTATATAATCACATAATTAATGTATAATTAATCTATTCCAAAATATTGTAAAACATTTTAAAAGAGTAGGGGTGGAGTTGTTTCCCATTATTTTCCACATTAAATCTTTAAATTACCTTTTGACGTTAAAAAGTGCCTTTTATGTGACTATTTGAAATAAATGATTTGACTTTATATACCTATCCCATCTTGAATGAAGATCCTAACGAAAAGTAACCTTCGTCAACCCTCGAAACCACTTTTGATACATATCTTTTGAATATAGTATACCTAAGCACTTTGACAGAAGGCGAACAAAGGCTGCTTATTACCGTGATTATAATGCAAGAATTTTCCACAAAAGCTTACAGAAGACCAATAAGATATGGAGGCCATGAAATCGCTCCACGTCAAAAAAGTCTTCGATCACATGGATCACATTATGAAAGTCAATCTCCTTATACATGTATGTCCTGGCTTAAAAATGGAACAACAGTTTAATAAAGTCGATATTGCCATTAGCAAAAATCTTTGAAACATACATCGGCAGAAAAATCCGAGGCGTTAGCGTTTTAATAAATACAACATGAGAAATGTTTCGATCTAGCCCGCGATCAAACGTGCTCTGTATTCTATTGAACTCAGCAATCGATTCTGCTGCCAGATAGATATATGAGGTCCATATTAGAGAGGAGATCGGTAGATATAATCAGCGATTCGAGCCTTGCTTTACGGTTGAGAGAGCACGTGAACCGTCTGCCCCAATTAACAATGGCAGGCGTTGATCGCTTCCAGCCTTTATCATCATTTCTGTGTTTATTCAGAATATATGTTACTTATTATATCTGCGCGAAATTGTTCTCTTTCGTGGGCTGGTACATAAGCACCGCTTAGAGGCATGTGTAATATGGTTGGTAATATGTTTTAGTATAAATTAATAGGGAATCACTTATCATCATTTTCCTGTCCTTATACCAATTTATTTGGGGTTGGCGAAACATTTATTTTTGTTCCATACTTTTCATTAGTCGTCGAGGAGCTCGTGGCTAAGTAATAACAGCCGCACGGGTCGATCCGTCAGGTTAAGCTACGCTTGCCGGGGTTGGTCAGTGGATCCATGTCTACATACCGAGACTCCTCCGTGCGTCGGAAAACACGTTAAGCCATTGGTCCCTACTGTCATTCATGGATCTTTGACAGTCGTTACGGTTCGTCAGAAGCCCGAAAGTCTGACACCCAGTCTTACCAAGGTTATCGTATTACCCAGTTACTGGGTTGTGGAGGTCAGATAGGCAGTCGCTCCATGTAAAATACAGATATTCAGCTACATCCGGTTATACTGGAAGCCGACCCCATCATAGTTGGTAAAAGGCTAGGCAGGCAGATTGACCTCTCATTAGTAGTCATCTCGGTAGTCACTCCCTTTCTAGCCACATCTTCTTTCACACAGTCCATCCATCGTTTCTTTGGTCTTCTCCTACTCGTATAGCCATCCACATTCATACTCAACTTTCCTGACGACATTTTCCTCATTCCTCCGCATCACATGCATGAAGAAAGGGAGTTGCTAGCTCTGACAGGTCTTCAAACAGGTATTCTGCGTAGTTAAAAGCTGATTTTAACGAAGAGTCAAAGAGAGAGGCTTACTTATGTCTGGACAATAAGCCTCTCTTCTAGGTTACGATGGACTAGTATTTTTTAAATTCTCCGTGGGTATGTTAATTTACGAGGAACGCACGGAACCGTGAAGTAGGTATGACAGAAATGAGAGGAGACCCAGCAGTGGGTGATTCCCGACTGAAATTATGATGATGGTAATTTAACGTAAGTATTCATTTGTTTTTAGGGTTCCGTACCAAAATGGTAAAAAAGGAACCCTTATGGTGTGACTCAGTCTGTCTGTCTGTCTGTCTGTCTGTCTGTCTGTCTGTCACAGCTGGATATCTCAAGAACTACTAATGCTATCAACTTGAAATTTGGAACAATTTTAAATGACGTTTACCCAACTACTTTGCAAATAAGAAAGAAATAAAAATATATGTATTTGTTTTGCAACAGGGACTGAAAGGGGGTCTTAAAAATTCAAAGTGGGTCTACTAGGGCATGTGGGGTATCATATAAAAGAGCGCTGTTTGCACATTTTCAAATATTTTTAATTTTTTTTTAGGCCGCACAGTTTTCGACTTGATGAAAAATGTAAAAAAAATACTGTTCCCCCCCCTTATCTCCGAAGTTTGCAAAGAGAAAAATCTGAAATTATTCTATGTGATAGAAGTTTATGTAAAGATTACAGGAAAAATAAAACGATGTCTCTAAATAGCACACTTTTTTCAGGAATCGGAACGGAACACTCGGTGCGCGAGCCCGACTCGCTCTTGACCGGTTTTTTTTAGGTTGTGCGATTTGTTTTTCATAAGTTTGTCCCTCTTAGTTGCTAATGCTCTTCCTCTAAAGTGCTTTGGTATACTCGGATTTAGCGGTCAGATAGACCATACTCTTGCATTGTATTGCAATTGCATTGCTTGCACACAAAGCTCTAACATTTGTTAAAGCACTCGGTACTAACTGCGGTAATGGATTAGATCCCAATGCTATTTGGTATTCGATAGGTCCTGGCCGGTTTCACCGTCTCTTTCCTTGAATCCGTAGTTGAGGAGTATTAACTATCATTCGCGTTCTATATCTATAATTTTCTTTATTAATTCAGGTTATTTTTTAGCTCATTGCCAGACAATATTATTTTGGTATAGGTCAGTGTTATACCCATGTTTGATGATGAACTGCATCAATGTTTGCATGACAAAATGGTAGAATGACAAGGATTATTTTATATTATTGTAACCACCTTATTGTAGATACCTACATTCTGAGCAAATAAATGAATATTCTATTCTAGAATAAGAATAATTTAGAACAATTTATTTGCAGAAAAGACAGGTTTTACCAGATGTAAAAAATTGGTGGTTTATGCACGGTCCATATTTTGCCTGTTTAGTTTAGTATTAATAATTGGTACTATTTATGTACTCATTTTGTCCCTAAGATTTACAACTATGTTCTAATAAATTACAAGACCCAACTTTCCCAATAACTATGTTGGGGTCGGCTTCTAGTTTAATCGAATGCAGGTGAATACCAGTATTTTACATGGTGCGATTGCCTATCTGACCTCCACAACCCAGTAACTGGGTAATACGATAACCCTTGGTAAGACTGGTTGTCAGACTTTTGGGCTTCTGACGACCCGTAACGACTGTCAAAGATCCACAAATGACAGCCGGGACCAACGGCTTAACGTGCCTCGGAAAGCACGGAGGAGTCTTGGTATGTAAAGATAGTCACCCATCCACTGACCAACTCCAGGAAGCGTAGCTTAACGTGATGGATCGACCCGTGCGGCTGTTATTACTTAGCCACGAGCTCCTCTACAATACTATAAAATATGATCTAATATAAATTAAAAAACAACCTTAACATAACAATTTTTACTTACCTTAAAATTAATTAATATCTACCAGAAAATGTACAGAGTAACTAATGAATTTCAATGTCCAGAGAAACGTTTGATACGGTACAATGATTGGGTCTGGTTAATCGATTACTCAATATATAGCATTCACTGTAGTCTAGAGTCTAGACTAGACAATGTCCAACGTTGATGCATTTTTATCGAGAATCAATTCAACCTCATACAACATCAGTTCTCGAGTAGATAGAAACCCATCAATAACTACTGCAAATGCCAGCGTTGGCCATTGTGTAGACGCAAGAGAGTACTTTAATATTATGATATTATCCATCATTAGAAATCCATCAATTTCCTTCCGAACTCTCCAGACGAATCCTCTTTATATATTCCACTTCCACGAATGCGTCGAAATACACATTCATAATTTTGGAATCAAGAATCTGGGGATTGAGTACTTACTCGTGCTAAAATCTTATTATCTACGTCATTATAAAGAATAATAACCTCCCAGAAATAAATGCGAACCATATTTAATCAGCAATCTAGGAAGTGCCGTGCTCAGCAGAACATAAAAAAATGCTGATTCATTATTGCGTAAAAGGTAAATTGTTTTTAGTAAAGAAATAACGTGGTTAAAACTTAAACCGGGATTCTCTGCGATGAGTAATAGCAAAAAAAAAGTCTACATGTGAAGTCCTCAGATGCTATTAATTACGTCACTATGGCTGCGTAAATGGCGGCTAGCACGTTTTATAGCTCAGTATAAACAAATGGGATTCAAAAATGGAATGCAATTGTGATGTTCATCTTCGTTTACTACTGCGGCTGCGTGCGATTGCTTGTTCTATGCTGGTCTGTGGTGATTATCATAACATTGGTTTTATGACGCAACTGAAGATATCGTAATGAACTATTCTTACATAACGGGACAAGAGAAGACTTCTATATTCGTCGTACCTGTCATTCGGACAGGTTTACAAGTTTAATGCTAATCTTGTCCTCTCATAAAATTCTTTTTTCTGCAGAATAAGCAACTCCAAAATCATTTAGCCGCCATTTTCGCTAAACGCTCAGTACTTTCTTTGGGCACAGAGTATTTTGCTTGATTAAGACGTAGATATATGCCCATGGTCTTGAGTGGTTCTGCTTTGTGCTCACGCAACGCGTCGTACGTCCAGCCAGTAATAGGACTCGCCCATCAAGGAGCGCTGTACCAAATTAGACGCATTATTAATTTGTTGTAGGTACATAAAACAAAAGGTACTTATATTAAAACACGTAAGTAAGAACAAAAAAATTATCTTTAAAATGGTGAAGGTTTCATAAAAATACGCTTGATAGTTATTGCGTGATTCTCAGTTTTTCAGCCGCGTTAGACGTAACTTTACAAATTAATTACACTATAATATAAACATAATCTGAAATACTCGCGTATTATGTTATTAAGAAAATGCTCTAATTTAACATACATTTTCTCCAAATCATTAACACTGCTCGTTTAGACGTGATCTTCAGTTTAAAATCATTAAAAGTCGTTTATCGTCGCCTTAACATGTACTTTACTCCACCTGTATGAGCTGACCCAGTTTCTCAGTAAAAATACGTTTGCGACGTACATACCAATTGAAATTTCCTGCACTAGCAGAGCTACAAATTGACCAATCAGGGCTGGATGACATGCTATGGAGCTGTTTAATCATGTACAGTTCACAAAACAGATTAGTTTGAAGAAAAAATCCTTCGACTAAGTTTTAAACTTTTAACCCATCTTGTGCTCTGTTGAGTAGGTAGTAAATTCTTTAACATCTAGCTTGTGTAATGCTGATTGTGCATTTTAATTCTTTTGTTGGCTGTACCATGAAAGGCCAAGTTTCCGGAGGCGCATCGAGAGTTGGATTGCACGTAATCTAATCTTTGGAGTGACTGGTTTACACCTCAAGGACGAAACGGCTTTGGTTTTCTAAACATTAGCGTTAAAAGCTAAAGCATACTTTTCGGGCTGTATTATTGTCCGGTGGTTCATATTTATGTAAATAAAAAGCTTTTATAAGGTTCTTTTATTTTGCGTGTTGGGTTCGAAGTTTCTAACGCGACTGCTGGAAAACATTTTGGTTTTTATTGTAACCCATTTAGAGGCCTGGACACTTTCAAAAGTTCTTAGAAACGGACTAGGTAGGTTAACTAGAAGATAAAGGTTTATATAGAGCAAGATTTATCCAACAAAACTCGTTTAAATATGAAAGAATGTGTCGTGCACTGGTTGGGTTGCAAATAAATCTTATCTCAGTATCTTTTACTGCTCCGCAGATTGTTATTTGCAAGTTCTTAGTACGGGCTATTAAAAATAGATCCCAAAAAGTACGTGAAATTTATTCGTAACTAATTCTAAGAGAAACTCCTCGAGCTCTCGACCGTCGACACAATGTTCTTAGTTAGCTATTCCTTCTACATTAATTATTGGTGCTTTGTGCCCCCGGGGATTATCTGCCTTATTCTACCTATAACCTGCGTCTAAACAGGAAAATCCCTACATTTCTCCTAACGACAAACCATTAGTAACTATTTTTTCTCGATAAAGGTCAGTTAACTTGGCAGAAACTCGCGAGTGCTTAATGGCTATTGGCTGAATCAGCACCTTTTAGCCAGTCACTTAGGTGAATATCAATTTGGGATGGAGGGAGGAAATAATTTTCTGAATCGTCACCATTTCTTTGTCGAAAACATTCGTTCGTTTTTTTAGGGTTCCGTACCAGAATGGTAAAAAAGGAACCCTTATGGTGTCACTCAGTCTGTCTGTCTGTCTGTCTGTCACAGCTGAATATCTCAAGAACTACTAATGCTATCAACTTGAAATTTGGAACAGTTTTAGATGACATTTACCCAACTATTTTGCAAATCAGAAAGAAATAAAAATATTTATATTTTTTTTGCAACAGGGACTTAAAGGGGGTCTTAAAAATTCAATGTGGGGCTACTAGGGCATGTGGGGTATCGTATGAAAGAGCGGTGTTTGCACATTCTCAAACATAATTTTTTAATTTTTTTAAAGCCGCATAGTTTTTGACTTTTGATGAAAAATGTAAAAAAAAAAATACCGTTCCCTCCTTTTCTCCGAAGTTTGCAAAGAGAAAAATCTGAAATTATTCTTTGTGATAGATGTTTATGTAAAGATTACAGGAAAAATAAAACGATGTCTCTAAATAGCACACTTTTTCAGAAATCGGAACGGAACCCTCGGTGCGCGAGTCCGACTCGCTCTTGACCGGTATTTTTTAGGAACTGATATAAGTTCAGCGCTATCTGTCTTGTTAGGCGGCTAAGTAAGTGAGTGCTAAACTTGTTTTCCAAGCTTTATGTGTATTGTTCTTTAGGACTTCCTGAAGTTCCACTCCATTAAATTCGTAGATACGGATTTATCGGCAGAGTTTAGCAAGTTGGTTCTGTTTCTCTGAGATAAGTTCAGGTCATCCGATTTCGTCCTATTGGTGTCGTACAGGCAACAGAAATATTTGGGCTGTTATGCCCGAGGCTAGCTTTTTAAGCTAGGATATCGAGATTGTGCTAGTAAGTTATCAAGCTAGTCACTCTGGTTTCGTGAATACAGAACTATCCTCATTTTTAGGCTAGTATGCTAGTGAACTAGATAGTTTGGGGTCCTACCCCATTATTTTGAGCTAGTGGATCCCTAAATGATTTTACTATCCAGCACCCTGTAGGAAACGGTTTAATTTTGACAGTTCAACTTCAACAACATTCATTGCGTTATACGTTGTTGAGAAGACAAATTTTTCGAACATTTATGAAGCAATGGATTAGCAATTTGTTTCAAAATCATTAAAATGCCGATGGATACCTAGTGTGTTACGTAAAAAAATGAAAAAGCGTTTATTTGTGGTGACATCTTTTAACAAAAAGTTTACGTTTAGTTTAGTTTTTTTTTAAGTTTAGTTTGTTTAACTTTAGTTTAGTTTTTTGTTTAGTTTAGTTTAATTTTAGTTGTGTACTAGCCTTGTGTGCCAGCGAAGCTAGTATACAATGGGATAATTTTACTCTACGGACTAAGTCACTGCTATGCTATTGGCTTTTTTCCTAGATATGGCAAGCCAGGCCAGCACCCTAATTGCGTAACACATTATCAATCGGACTTGGTTTCATTTTGACAGTTCAAAAAAATTCATTGCGTTATTTACGTTGCCGAGCAGACTAATTTTTCGAACATATGAAGCAATGGATTAGCAATTTGTTTCAAAATGATTCAAACTCCGATTGATAATGTGTTACGCAATTAGGGTGCTGGATAATATTCGCTCCTCGGAACCTATACGTTTGCTACGAGTTTGTGCAAAACAACAACCATGGTTTGTGTATATCGGAATATTGAAACTATTTCCAAACTAAGTAGTTGAGCCAATGACGTATTATAGATAGACGCGTCATACACGAACATCAGTGCATTCAAAAACAGCGTAAGCCATGATGTACCAACATACCAGTATATACTGGCCGCAAAGAAAAGGAAAGACGCATGCCGATACCTGTTGTAAGAAAGAGATGAATATACTTATTTAATTACGTCACTAGCTGCTGCATGTTCACTGGCGCGCGTGCGTGACTGATATCACGCCGGGCAATTACTAGAGATGGGTCATTGACGGTTTTTGAGTTAATGTAATTTAACTGTTAAACATTAATGGTCAACGGGTTAAAAAAACTGTTAATAAATAACAGGTTAAAATTTCAATGATTCAATCGTTACCGATAATCGTCAATTTATTGTGTCAACGTTTACGATACGAACGAATACGCATAAAATAACTTTGTTGCAGTTTAGGTTGAGATTTGATAAGAAATAAGTTTTTTTTTTTAATGAACTGGACTGTAATGCAATGACCTTTTCTTCGTACTTATTCCAGGCTTAGGACTGGCTGGGTAAAAATAGTATCCAGGCGTACTTAAAAGATCATCTGATTGTTATACATAATTAATTTTTAAAGTAACGAATATTTCCGCAGGAGACTAAATTCACAGAAATGAATAAAATAATATTGAAATAATGCGTTGAGTGCGTTGACGTAAACTGACAGCTAATATTTTCAACCTGTTTTTTCATTAATGATTAACAGTTTATTGATTCAACGCCCACCTCTAGCAATTACCCTTCATTTAATTTCCCATTTTTGAGCCCGGGTAACGCATCTAAAGGTAATATATCATTGAGTTGAGCTAGGAAAATACCAACGTTCTGCATCAATCATGCATTTGAGATAAGGCATCGAACTGAAAATGAAAGAAAAAAGACTAGCTTTCGTTTGCACCCAAACAATGTGACTTTCATTACATCAGTTTATCAAAGTTTTGTAAACAAATCTTAATGTTTTGTCACCGTAAGGAAGCACTGTCTCCGGTGTTACTATCTAGAGCCTAAAATAAATATCCCGAACAATGAAGTGATGTAATAAAACAAACAGTATTGTGATTCACTCTCGTTCTCTCGGTCAGTGTCACAATGGAGGTTAGCAGCATGGTTCTAAATTCAAAGTCAAATAAAATGCCGCCTTTTTTCATTACCAATTTTTTTTTTGTCATAAAAGTTTACTGAAATCGTTTATTTTAATCTAAGCGTTTATCACTATCCAGGCAATAGTCGTGGTAGAAAGACCAGTATTTATTAATGTTTTAGACTTTTGAGAGCCTACGCGAGGTTATTAGAATTCACATTTTTTTACAAACTGGATGTATTGTTGATTTTGTTGATATGGTAATTTTGTTCTCCATCTTTATTAACCGTTTGTTCTTTCCTTTTTTGATTTCCCCCTATACTGTTGCATACCATCGAAGAATCTTTTGATTGATGTAGCCAACAAGCCTAGAGACCATAGAAGGTTCTCTCACAGCACGCATTGAAAAAAAAAAAAGTCAGATTGATTTTGAATTTAGAATATTTTAATTTGTAATGGCGCCTATCCACAATTGCTAACTGCGACTATGATTTACGTATGAAATCAACATGGCTGCGTGTGTTATCCTTTCGTCACGCTAAACGGGTCGCGTGGCTAGCCAAGTAGCCAGTAGTGATAGAGAATTAAATTCACACTTGATTAAATGGAACGTGTTGAGCTACAGCGTATGTGCTGCATGTCATGGCATATTATGAGAGCGTTCTATTATTGATTTGATTTTTATAAATACTGGGTCATCGACATAGATGCATTTGGTATTTCCCTTTGCTTTTTTCCTCGTTAGCAAATGGTTTATCAGTGTAATGTCAGTCTCAGTACCTACTTGTGTGTTAAAAAAAAATTACAGTCATGGGTACCTACTGCTGACAGAAGTGAAAATTTAACCGTAAAACTAAGCATAGCATGTCGAGGTGTCGCGATGACGTGGTGACGCGTACTCGTAAGATTTCCCCCTACCAAAAATGGCTCAACGTCGCTAAAGAAGTTTTCACTGAAAAAAAAAAGAATAGCACCTATTTCTTATTGCGTTCGTTGACTATATATTCTTTTCGGACATTTCACAGTTGTTGATGTGTCTTTCCTCTCGCTTTCCTGCAAGCTGTGGTCGTGACTTCGTGAAAAGGGACGGAAACGGAAGTGTGTAACAGGAAGCCGGAGAAGCGCGCGCTATTTGTTTTGACCAATGAGCGCGCGCGGTGCTAGAGTTAGCTGTCATCCGTCAGATGGTATCAACCCATTTTCCGAGAGGTGCGCTGGTTTTTTGATTAAGGCTTGTCCGTCGCAAAATGCGCGGTCACTGTCGGACTGCATAGAAAAGAAAGAGAAGCGCGATGACACAACGCTTGCAAAATATGAAGTAATTATCGATTTACAAAAAATCTGTTGATTAAACTAAAAAACTAATGACAAGAAATCATTCCTTATTACTTTGTAAAGAACTGTATAAATTTATGAACACTTTTAATGAAAACTGTAGGAGTAAAATGGTAACAACTCGAAAAAATAGACCGAAATAGACCTGGATTTAGGTTTTTTTTTCCTTAGTTCTACAAACTAAAATAGATTTCAGGACACATGAAATCACTTCTTATGTATTGTAGATTACTGTGTATTTTTTCCTATCAGAAAGATGCTATAGTTACTGTAAAAGATGCTTACAAAGTTACTTAGTTTCGCCGTATTTTAGGAAGGAGCAGCCTTAACCTTCTAAACCTTCTTAGATATTTGATCGGGAAATTGGGCAAAGGCCTAATACCTACCTACGTCCAGCAATGAATTGCGATAGACCGAGTTGATTGATTATTCTTCAAAAAGTAAGTTTTAGATACCCAAAAAGGGTTTAAATCGGTGCAAAGCGCTTGCAGATTTTCATAACTCTTTTGATATTTTAAACGAAACGTAATATCTCGTTTTGCTTTGCGCTTTGCACTCCGGAAATTGCGAAAATTCAGCAATCTAAAACAGAGATTCCACCATTGATCTATGAAGAACCATCAGAGATACCTACCTAGCTAGGTACTTGCACCCCATTAATGGAGTCGGACAGCCAATCAGAATAGCGTATCACATGTTATTTGTTACCAACAACATGAGTATCAATGTCGGTATGTTTGCGTGTTGATCGGTATAATGTGTCTTTCACAACTTCAGCTTACAATCCATCACTGTCAAACTTAAATATTTGACCATATACAGCTAATAGACGATTTTGTATCTTATTTTTGGTCGATTTAGGTTTATTTTAGGTTTTGTGACTTATTTTCTATTGTATGGTGTTGCTTGTAACTTATTCAATATGTTTAATAGTCAATTGTATTACGATAAAATGATGTAACTACCTACGAGTAATATTTTTTCCTCAACGAATCTACACTGTTTCATAACTTGGTTAATATTGTAATTAAGCCGGTTGTTTCTTCAATTAAGCGGAAACAAAAGCCTATAAAATAATTATAATAATAAAAGTAAGCGAGTAATGAGAACCTAATATACCTAATAATAATGAACTTAATTATAAATCTGGTTGTTGTTCTATTACGTAAAACCAATAAAAAATATCGTACCCGTATTTTTCTACAAATTTTTTGCATAGCTTATTAATTTTGTAAATAATACATATAAATATATAATTTGGCTTGTAAACCTGATCGTAACGAGGACATTTAAAAAAAAAACATAAAAAATAAACACAAAAGGTTACAAAACAAGTTTCTAATCATAACATAATGGAAATAATAGGAACAAGTTCATAAAGTTCAAAGGTATGATGTAAAAAAGTATCTTAGCAGTCGGTAACTTAATACAAAAATAAATTTGTGCATGACATTATTAAAGGACGATATTTTTAAATTATTACCATTATTTATGCTTCATTGGTATGTGCGTTTAATTTTTTTGACCTATGACCTTGCATGCAAATGTTTAAACTAGTCTTTACACAAACTTCAAAAGCCGGCTGCATATTGGAGTTTGTTTTAAGAAAAACTAAAATATGTGTTATTGAATAAACAATCATCATCGTCTGACACTTCACAGCCGCGCGTGAGCCTTAGCCTGGTCAAGCAATATTTTACCAATGTGCTCTATTTCACAATTTTTCTCTCCAATTTCTCACTCCAACAGTTCTTAAATCTTGGTCTACGCCGTCCAACCATCGGAGCTTGGGCCGACCTCGACTTCGTCGAACATCTGGTTTACTATCATGTTAACGCTTGGGTCCTCTGAGAGCCTAGACAAAATAACACTATGCTCGGACTTTTAATTAGCTGCAGTAAAATGACACTTCTTATCTGTCATTTCGTTAAAAAATGTTCCCATTTGATAGCGAAATGACGGTAAAAATGACATTAGAAGTGTCATTTTACTGCATCTAATTAAAAGTCCGACCATAGTAGAAAAGCCAAAAAAGGCAAACAATTTAGGTGATGACATAAGCTATCGAAATGTCACATGATCGTGTCAATGTCACTTTGAATCTATAGCGATTGTAGAAATAGAATCGCTCCGAAGCGAGTGCCATTTGTCTAGGCCCTCTGGTCTCGTCCATTCTTACGACATGTCCTGCCCAACGAAGACGTCCTATTTTAATGGTCTTAATAATGTTAGGCTAGTCGTACATCTCATATGCCTAGGCCGCACACATCGCGATAACCCGAAGATTCGCGTAATTGCGATGTATGTAGCCAAGTATTCGCATATACTTCGGAGCTTCGTGCGTAGTCGCAAGAACTTCGCTCCGCTGTCGGTAAACTCTCGCAGATCAAAGCGTTTTATCGCGATGAACTTCGCTTGCGCGGCCACACTTCAGTTGGCCCCCACCCTTCGTGCGTAGTGGACGTGTTAAGTTAAACTACAGTGCATAATATAGCTGAAGCCGTAACATGGATTGGAGTAATGATAAAATTTTAGAATTTATTGCAAATTACGAGTCTGAGCCGATTGTTTTTTACATGACATAAATGTAAAAAATAATTATTTGCTGCCATAGAATCAGAGCAACCGCGGCGTCCATTTTGTTTTTTGCGTTTGTACATCGCTCGTACATCACGATAAACTTGACAACACGCACTATGTGGCCGCGCAGCTTCGCTGTAGACCGAAGACGAAGTTTATCGCCCGAATGTCATCGCGATGTGTGCGGCCTAGACAATAGAGCTCATGGTTGTACCGCGTTCGCCATTGCTCGTTTTGTAGCACTGCATAGAATAAGTATGCGATTGAGGATTTTCCATCCAAAAACTAATCTCGTCTTTTTGGCTTGATACCCAGCATTCCGAGCTGTATGTCAAATAAAAATAAATAAATAAATAATTTATTAAAACAAAAAAAAAAAATACAGTAAGAAATATACAATAGGTATCTAAAATTCTGCGTCTATTTACTTACAAGTTAAGAAAATATAACGATACGATTTTTATATAGCGAAATACTGAGAACAAGAAAGAGAAATTAAATAAAGCAATTTCCTCCGCCTTGTAAGGGACATAGCGTGGTATGGTGAGCTGTTAATCTCTACTGTGACCCCCAGGGGCGCTGCTAAGCGGTACTAATGAACTGCCCTACTAATTTGTACAATGGCGTCGCTTTATCACGACAATTCAGTTTAAGCTCAGTAAACTGCAGGAAACATGAATGGACTTACAATGCGGTAGGGACTAGGGATTTAAGACAAGAAACAAAAGAAACTTAATAAGATATTAATGAAGAATTATGTTGTCTAGTGATTAAAGCCAGTTATTATAGGTACGTCTTCCAAAAAATATATTAGTGTCTCTTGCAACACTGTGTATGCAATAAAAAGTCAATCAATCTGCCTAGCCTTTTCCCAACTATGTTGGGGTCGGATTCTAGTCTTAACCGGGTGCAGAGCTGAATACTAGTATTTAACATGGAGCGACTAACCTCCACAACCTAGTAACTGGGTAATATGATACCCTTTGGTAAAGACTGGTTGTCAGACTTTCGGGCTTCTGACCACCCATAACGACTGTCAAATATCCACGAATGACAGCCGGGACCAACGGCTTAACGTGCTTTCCGAGACACGGAGGAATCTCGGTATGTAAAGATGGTCACCCTTCCACGGACCAACTTCGGAAAGCGTAGCTTAATCTGATGGATCGACCCGTGCGGCTGTTATTACTTAGCCAGGAGCTCCACACCTATATAAATAAAAAGAGAAGTCCTGACTGACTGACTCATCAACGCCCACCACAAACCGTTGAACCTAGAAAGCTAAAATTTTGCACAGAGGTTCTCTTTATAATGTGGATAAGGAATAAGGAAGTATTTCCTGGTAGTATGTTCCAGTGGGATATTTTCCGAAATCCACGCGGGCGAAACCGCTCGGGAAGTGCTAGTATGCAATAAAAAGTCACACTATGAAAACGACACAGAGTAAAAACATTCGCAAAACATTGAAAAGAACATCTGAATCAGGTCGGAAGCCTAAAACAGTGGCAATTGCTCTGTGTTGCTCAGTAATTGGGATGCATAGGTCACATGACAATCGCTCCGTATAAAATATTGATACTCGGCTCCATCTGGATAAACTGGAAGCCGACCTCAACATACTTGGCTAGCCCGACGGTGATGAATTAGATATTTTAGATTATTCGCACACAAAAGCAGTTTCGCAGCAAAAGTGATCTTCCAGCTTGGAGCAACAAATCTTCATAATATTACGTAATAGGTCGTATACTAGACATCTGGCAGATGTTTTCACAGGTGCCATATATTACTGGCCATCATAATAGTTTGCGGAATTCCGTTGATTACACTAACTGTCTTTGTTAGTGTGGTCTTTGGCGTTCTGTATTTAAACTGCTTCTTTTTTTTTTTGCGAAATTTTCAGTTGTCTATGAGTCCACTATTGATCTTGCGGATTTTGTCAGGTGGAGGGCGATGGATTAGGTCTACGTTGGAACGAACTAACCCTAGAAGATGCCTATTTACTCTTGCTCTAAAGGTTGACGGGTTATAGGTACATTTCATGGGTTTGTTCCAAATTAGAAGTTGTGACCGTTACTCTATTTTGGGATCAGATGGAATGTATATCTGTTTTTGGTCCAAAAAGGATTTTATTAGTATTGTTGGATTCTTTTCGCTTCGGTTACTGCTTGCTAAAAATAGAGGGGTTTTCCTTTGCAGTGTTGTGAGCTATGGGCAATAGCGATATTGTTGAAACGCAGAAATCTTTCGATCGTTAAAATAGTGTGTTCTTAAAGCTGTTTTGCTGATTATCTAACAATACTTTCGAATGAAAATGGCCTAATTTGTGGTTTGTAATTCGTAAATATTCAATTAATGACTATCATCTGTAAAAACTAACCAGCACCCTAATTGCGTAACATACTATCGATCAGAATCTGAATCATTTTGAAGCTTGAAAAATTTAGTCTGCTCAATGACGTAAATAACGCAATGAATGTTGTTCAACTGTCAAAATGAAACCGATTCCAACTGTAAAGTGTGTTACGAAAATTGCCTTGCTGCTTAAAAAAAAGAGGGTGTGCCAACGACCACACGATAGAAGTGAAAACTTACGACTGGAGCTGAGTATACGCGATTCGGAGCCGAGTACACGCGATTCAGCGTCGCCGACCGACTGGAGCTGAGTATACACGATTCAGCGTCACCGACCCGAGCGTGACGATTTTCGTTCACTATTCAGAAAGAGCGCAAAGTGCGTCTAAAGAAGTTTTCACTTCAAAAATATTTTTTTTTTCTGATCTGATGACCAGCTGTAATACCATACAGGCATGTCTTTTCTATAATATTAGTGTTAGAGCACTGAACAACAATTTTTAGAATATCCAAAATCTAGAATAATTTACAGGTATTTGTTGGACACTTTGAAAAAGGGTACCTAGATGGAAAGACAGACTAAGTATGGAGCGTACAAGGCTAGAATACTAATCCTCTAGTCTCAATAGGGGATTCCTTAAAGTACAGAACAGCTTGAAAGGCCAAATACTTTGGAAAAAGTCAGGCGATAGTGTCGGAGTTTAGAAACGATTTGCCGTCGTCGAAGTTTCGGTCGATTTCTGAATATATTTTCGAACGATGTTTTAAAAATTCTTGGAGCTTTTGTAAGAGTAATGGATGGTGAAATGTTATTAATGAATGTTTGGTAAATGTTTAAAATCGTTAAATTAATAACTTGCAGAACCAAAAGCTGCTCGCCAAAGCGATAATTGAATTCGTTTCTAACGTCAAAATTGATTCAATTAAATACAAAAATAGAACGGTCGTCATCACGAGGTGAAACAACATTAGAGCAAACACAATTGTATCGTCTGCCGCTAGATGGCGTTGAAACGTAATATCATTACCGGCCGACAGCCGTCACTGGCGTCTTATCTCACAGTCGCTTTTGCCTTTATAATATCCGACGTCCCCGCTTCACTTACAAACAGAAGTTGAATAGTTGAATGAAATGTATCTACTCGAAGGAAAATTTTATGATCTTTCGTTCTGTTGTAGTCAGAAATGAAGACAGGCTTTTCTACATTGAGCGAGTGAATTTTGTAGTTGTCTAGACAGACTACTTTTTATTAGGGTTCCGTAGCCAAATGGCAAAAAACGGAATCCTTATGGATTCGTCATGTCTGTCTGTCTGTCCGTCCGTATGTCACAGCCACTTTTTTCCGAAATTATAAGAACTTACTGTTGAAACTTGGTAAATAGATGGTTTCTGTGAACCGCATTAAGATTTTCACACAAAAATAGAAAAAAAAAACAATAAATTTTGGGGGTTCCCCATACTTAGAACTGAAACTCAAAAAATTTTTTTCATCAAACCCATACGTGTGGGGTATCTATGGATAGTCTTCAAAAATGATTTTGAGGTTTCTAATATATTTTTTTTCTAAACTGAATAGTTTGCGCGAGAGACACTTCCAAAGTGGTAAAATGTGTGCCCCGGTAATTTCTAAAATAAGAGAATGATAAAACTAAAAAAAAAATATGATGTACATTACCATGTAAACTTCCACCGAAAATTGGTTTGAACGAGATCTAGTAAGTAGTTTTTTTTATACGTCATAAATCGTAAACCGCAATTTATCTTTCATTCAATCAACTCAAATATATATATAAAAAAAAAAACATTTAATTTCATAAACATAAACCTTATGCATAAACCGTGAACCATTATTTTCTAATAATAAATTTGTAATAGGTGCCTAAGTAAATAATAATTATTTCGTTATTCGCGCGGGGCGTGGCTTGTTTTGCAAAGGAGTGTTGGAGTGTATATGGTACGGAACCCTTCGTGTGTGAGTCCGACTCGCACTTTGCCGCTTTTTTTTATCACGCTGTCATTATCCGGCAAGCTAATTGTATTACCATTTCGTTATTTCTCCTAGAATCCTTTTATCTAAAGTGTCATATCAAACGAGTTTCGTGACTTTCGTCAATAAGGGCGCAAAACAAATGTCTAAGATAATGAGCCACGTTTCAATATAACCATTGTACTATAAGTACTTTATGTAAGTAGAACATCAAAAGGCAGTGGTAAAGCTCACGCACATGCGGGTAGTCAGTAGAGTAACTTTTTGGCGCCCAACGCGGTACCATGTCTGTGTCTAATAGTTTCGTACTTTGTTGTCCGTTCATTAGTTTTCATCTAAATAGGGATAGACTTTCCCAATAGACAATATTGTTTTCTTTTGCAGATGTAATTATTCTTATTCCGATATTCTTCGGAATATAAGTTAGGTACACGTACAATGGTCTACCCGAAGGACGTGCGTAAGTGCGGTAACCAAACCCTACAACATAGATAGATAGAAGTTAGGTAAAGATTTAAAGAGCCACGCTTTACATACTTTCTTTAATTAAACTAGATTCTTTTGAAACTTTACTAATTCGAAACCAAACACAATGTTTATAAACAGAAAGATTTACTAAACCACCAGTCATTAAAGCGAAAAAACGAATCACAAATGTGCGGGTGCCATTACGAGGGACTAATGAAGCGTTACCTGGACCCTTTGTGACGTGCAGGAACGTACCAAAGAGAATAATTTACATTTTTATGATTAAGCTCAGGTAGGTGATCCTGAAAGCATTCACTTTGCCTCTGTTTTGACGGAGTCCGGAATCATATTACGTGTAAGTATTACGAATAGTATGGCTCATAAAACTGTTTGTTTGTTGGAAAAGGGATTTCGATTGAAATTTTTGAAGAATTTATCACTCACACACGTCATTCGTTCAGGATTTGAATGAATTGTTCCAAGTTTACATTGCGATGCATGCATGCAACAGTAAATAATGTTTGAGTCAGTAAAGATTACTATTGGAATTTATACGGAAATGCAAAAACTAATTAGAAACACAACAATGACTCACGCACCAATCATGCTACTTCGTGTCGTCATAGTACGCTGGGATTTCCTGCAACGTGGGTGCCGCCACAAATCACATGCAGATTCAAAATAAATACTCCTCGTCGGTTAGGGCAAATGGGTACGGATCTACAAAATAAATATGCCTGATTTTCCCGCATAATGTGAGCTTTTAGATAGAATTTTCCATTTTACAGCAGTGTGTAGTAAAACGGGGTAAATAAGACCGAAACTAAATTCTTTGCATTTTACTACCGGCCGGCTTTCGCCCGAATAAGTTTATGTAAACTTTGAGAGAAGCTAGCCTCAGCGAGTAGGGCACTGGGCACACATAAGGTGAACAAACATGAAGACGTTTTAGACACGTTTATATGGCTGTAAATAAGTGTAAAACGTAGTTAGCTTCACTGATTTTTATGCATGACCAATAAGTGAAGCACATAAAATATTGCTATTGAGTAGCAATAATGTTTCAATTTGATAGTAAAGTGGATTGAAGTTAACAATCAAAATTATGCCATTATTTTCATTCATAGCATTGAGAATAATGGCTCTTAAAACATACAGATCTACCATCCATAGCGGTTAATCAACCAAAATATGCTGAATTACTACATTTAAAATTAAAAGCTGAAATAAAAGCTGATATAAATAATTCAAATGTGCCTATTTAAATTCTTACAAAGACATCCAGAGAATATTAGCACCTAGTAAATCCATATTTAATGAGAGTCCACATTTTGATGTTTGTTTTATAATATTAATAAATCTTTGGGACTATCCCCACAGAGGACATTAACATAAATATTATAATAATTCTGGCATACTTTTAGGCAAGAGAATGCGTAAATGAAAAATGATGTCAGTTTGTTAACATAGTTAATTTGATTTATTGCGGGTTGAGAAAGAAAACGAATGTTTTGGATGTTACAAAAGAAATCATCAGCGTGATTTATGTTAAACACTAATTAGAGATAACTGCTTAGATGATCTTGATGAAGATGACAATAAATATAAAAACTTATTTAGTACCAAGTAATATAAATAATAAAATTGTGTGAGGCACAAAGAACCACTGGAATTAGAAAGCGCCTTTTATCAAGTCCCCATCCCTTAACCAGAGAAGCTGAAGTTGTTTCATAATATATTTCAAACATTGTGCGGGATATTCGAAACTGGGGCGTTTGGTTAATGGCTTTTTAAGTGAGGCGGGGCAGGTTGCCTGTGACCTTGACGCCCACAGAACAATTTCACGTATACCCCGATGACCGAGTTGTTTTTCTGCATTTTTAAACTGCCACTGTTCAGGGGTTATGCAAACGCATGTCTTATATAACTTATGGTTATTTTTGCATAAATAACGATTTAGTCTCGGGTATCTGGAAGAAAAAAAAATGTTTTGTAATTTAATTATTCTGTGTATAATTTTCCAGCTATAAAATTAAATAAACATAAAGTAATTAGTTCAGAGCGACTATCTCTCAAAAGACTTCATTATTAATGAACCTTTGCTGCTTCCACGAAAATTTGAGAAATAACATGAAGCTCATTACTCCCTCTGGAACAGAGAAGCGGGTTGTCAAATAAAACTTAACTGCATAGGAACATGCAAAGAAGATGCGGGTACGTTGTTCATACGTTGTTAAAAGTATTAACGAAGCTGGGAAGCGTTTCGTTGGCTATTTCATTTTCAATATGAGGTTCTTCTGGAAAGATAGATATTATAATAATTTGACGCGGATTTTTATTATACTCGAGACAAAATTGTATCTTTATTTTCGTCATAATCTGAATACTATAACGACTTTTACATTATAAAGGTCTGTTTTACCATGTTTGAATCACTATCTATGAAGGCATGTTGAAGTTTTCTGCCAGAAGTTAAAGAAAACTTTTCAGACAGTGGTGAGAGAGGGCCAAAGACAAAAAAAAACTGCTCTGTATCTCTGCACCAATCAAATCTCTTGCCATCCTTTTAAATTAGCATGTACCATGTACAAGAATCTTATTTGTATCTTACCAATTTCCCCCACATCCACACATTAGTTCATTATATCTACCCAAACAATTTAACACTAATTAGAAAGCTTACCCTCAATTTTCGTGCAAATGATATCACAATACCCTTTTGTTCTAATTAAAATGACGTGCTCTGAAGTTGCTCTCCTCGTAATTACGTGTGTTTCTTATAATTATATTACGTAGGAACAGCCGATGTGTTTAGGTTCTTATATTAATATGTGATTCTCTTTTTCAGGTAAGTTGGCTGAGTTTTTGCAGAGTTGAGGAGATTTTTACGTGAGTAGACTTTGTTGTTGATGATTATTGAAATTCATTAACAATTCCTACTTAATTTTAGCTTAAATCTTGTCTGGAATGTTAACACTTTAACTGCCCCCGAAGCAAACACAGCAGTTAAACAATAGCCATGAATTATAATGTGATCACGCTACAGGGAAAAGTGTGACAATACTGAGAAAATTCGGTATTTTTTATCATTTAATTTAACTAAAATAATCCTTAAAAATCGTCGCGAATATAGTTAGTGCAATCCACGAAGACGCGCCCCACTCTTCTTCCTAATCGCTTATAGTACAAGTATGGAACATTGTACAAGTGTACGCACTAATTACCTATACCTATAGTTCATTACCTGCAATTAGTGTGTATCGACAAAACTAAAACACTAGCGGAATGGTGCACACTTGCACTGTAAGCGGTTAGGAAGAAGAGTGCGGCGCGTCTTCGTGGATTGCACTAACTATACCATATAATTAATAGCCTATTTCGAGTTACCGCTAAATGCCGATTATAGTCGTCATAAAAAAATATTATTTCGTTTCGTTTTAAGATAAATCTAAAACGTTAAATCTCTCTTTAAAATACATGGTTTTAACTCATACAAAACACCACTTATGAACAAAACAGGCACGACAATAAAACAATAGTAGTGTCACTATTGTAATGTAACACATATTATTTGAGAGTTACTTGCTAGCGCGAGTAGGTAAGTAATTATAATTATGTTCTTTAAGGCTGCTCCTTCCTAAAATACGGCGAAACTAAGTAACTTTGTAACCATCTTTTACAGTAACTGTAGCATCTTTCTGATAGGAAAAAATACACAGTAATCTACAATACATAAGAAGTGATTTCATGTGTCCTGAAATCTATTTTAGTTTGTAGAACTAAGGAAAAAAAAACCTAGATCCAGGTCTATTTGGTCTATTTTTTCGAGTTGTTACCATATTACTCCTATAGTTTTAATTAAAAGTGTTCATAAATTTATACAGTTCTTTACAAACTAATAAGGAATGATTTCTTGTCATTACTTTTTTAGTTTAATCAACAGATTTTTTGTAAATCGATAATTACTTCATATTTTGCAAGCGTTGTGTCATCGCGCTTCTCTTTCTTTTCTATGCAGTCCGACAGTGGCCGCGCTTTTTGCGACGGACAAGCCTTAATTAATAGGTAACTGTACTGTGCTGACTTTTTACTAGTTATTATTAACATTGAACAATTTTACTCGTGTTCAGTACCGTAGGTAAGCAATAAACATGTTATTTTAACTTTTATATCGTCATGCCCGCCATTTGGACCATATTTGACAAAAATTGAAGTTGTTATGATCGTTCTACTTTAGAACACACAAACAAATTAGGTACCTATTAACAATGACCCAATTCTCGTTAACATAAATTACTACAGCTGTAAAACCGTAGTGTAACCACCAATTACTGCAATAGAATTGTCATTGACTAAAAAACGAATTTACGTCAATAGTACAAAAGACTCGCTCTAAATTGAGAGGCCAAGACCAAACGATTTATTCAAGGTCCTTCGAATTTAATGACTCCACTCATGGCCTGCCCATGTCTACCGTTTGACACATGTCAAAAATTACACTAAACACAACGCGACATCTGAGTGACGTCAGAATCATAGCCGATATTAAGGCAATCTTTCATCCTATTACTCACACGTCACCTCGGAAAAAAGTATTCCGATATATTTTTTTACTCAGCAGAAAATACGTGTGAACCTAAAATGAACTGTGACCCAAATACATACGGCATAAAATCCTTTATAACGCAAGTCATTAACGAACCCTTGATTAGTCAGTGAAAGTTCGTCCTTGCCTGTTTTGTGCTTTTGTAAGCTTCATAATTAGGTGCTGCTGATGTATTTTGAGGCTTAGTAGTTGTGTGTTAGGTAGAAAATCGAGTGGCTTAAGTAAAATGTGCTGTTGGTCTGTTCAGGTGAAATCTCAGCGAAAATTTAATGTAACGGCTGAATTTCGAATAGGACATGATCTTTTACGGCTTGAATGGACTTTTGTAAATAGCTGGACGTATAATCAGCGCCATAAACGTGTTAGTGACTGTACCTTTTTGTTGGAGAAACTGTAATTAGGTTGAGGTTTCGTTACTTAACGTTTAATTTTCGTTTAGGACCTTTTTCTGCGCCTGTACCTACTGAATATCTTTCAGCTTTGAACAAACTTACGAGAATATACAGTGTGTTTGGAGAACGGTCAATACTTTAAGGACATGTTATATACTTACACATTTTTAGGGTTCCGTACCTCAAAAGGAAAAAACGGAACCCTTATAGGATCACTCGTGTGTCTGTCTGTCTGTCTGTCCGTCTGTCCGTCTGTCACAGCCAATTTGCTCCGAATCTAATGGACCGATTAAGTTAAAATTTGGTACACATATGGATTTCTGTGACCCAAACACGTACAGCTAAAATAAATAAATGAATTTTGAATATGAGAGTCACTTTTAGGGGGAAAATAAGAAAATTAAAAAAAAAGTTTTGCAAACTGTACCGTGTGACATATCAAATGAAAGGGCTTACTATGAGGGTCTCAAATATATTTATTTTTATAATTTTAAAATATATTGTTTTAAAGTTATTTAAGAAAATAGACGAAAATTGACCATTCCCCCCCCCTTTATCTCCGAAACTACTGAGCCTAAAATTTTGAAAAAAATATAGAAAATAGTTCTATACCTGTAGATTACAGGAAAACCTATAAGAAGTCTGTGGTCTTAAAATAACATGGTAAATCTATATATATAAAAAAAACAAAGTCCTGACTGAGTCACTGACTAATATATCAACGTACAGCCCAAACCAATGGACCTAGAGACTTGAAATTTTGCACATAGATACCTTATATAGTGTAAGCATCCACTAAGGAAGGATTTTTGAAATTCCATCCCTAAGGGGGTAAAATAGGGGATGAAGGTTTGTATGAAAAATCCTATCCCTTGAGTTAATAGACTTGAAACTTAGCACGAATATTCATCTGAGTAAATTATAAAGTTTATCATTTTGAGTTTTCCTAAACTACCCCCTAAAAAGTTGTTGGGGGTCCGATTAACTCAAAACTCAGTTTTTATACTTGAGACTAAAAATGAAGACTAACGTGTATCAGGGTTTTCCAAAAATCTACCCCCAAGGGGTGAAAAGTTAATTTTATAGCGGAGGATTTTATTGGGGGCTTGATTAACTCTAAAATTGGTGTAAATAATGTTTGAGTCAAGTTATGGAAACATACCAGACGATTTTTGAAATTTTTTATCTGTGTTCGTGAAAACAGAGATACAGTTTATATGAAAAATCTTATTAATTTGGTTAATGAACTTGAAACTTAGCACAAATACTTGCATAAGTAAGTAATAATGTTTGTCATTATTAATTTTTCAAAACTACGCCTCAAATGAGGTTTAGGGATGTTAAAGTTGGTATAGAAGAATTTTAAAGCGCAGTCCGATTAAAAAAATGGTACTTTGAGTCAAGTTAGGAAACTTGCCAAACGAATTTTCACCGATTTTGACGGCATATAGCTGATGTTTTAAGGAGTAACTTAGGCGAGTTCAAACATAATTTTTTTTATCTTCTAAAATTAAGAAATAGGGGCCCGCAAAAGTTGTAAATTTTAGGCCATTTTTGTACGAGCTCTAGCGCAACAATTCAACAAATTAGGAATTTGAAACTTCTTTATACCATGTAGGTACCATAAATTCTGTATTTAAGCAACAATACTGAAAACGGCGATTCATAAGGTATTTTGTTTAAACATGGGTGATTTTCTGCAACTGCAAAAATAACCTTGTAATTCACAGTATCATTATAAAATAAGTAAAAAGTTATCTCTGCGATTGTTAAACATATAATATGGTACGGAACCCTTCGTGCGCGAGTCCGACTCGCACTTGACCGGTTTTTATCGATAAATGCACTTTTATAAATACTCCTAACCCAACACAAAACCCCGCAAATGGCGGCTGCCATTTCATCCTATTTTTTTTTTAATCTGCTGAAATAAGGTATGGTCAATAAAATGCAAAAACATCTTAGAATCTAAGAGACCTACAGTCGTGCAAATGACTTCATGCAAAGGTAAACGTCAAGGCTATCGAATAACTAAATAAATATTCCTGAATAATAAGCAAAAAAAGCCAAAAAAATATGAAATTACGATATTTTACTAATTTTTTTTTACATTTTCTAATCTAGTGCAAAAATAACTCCCATTTTCGGGGGCCCATTATTGAATGTACCCCCTCCCATTTTATCTATGTATTTTATTTAAAACATTGGTCAGGCAGGGGCCATAGTCTTTCCATAGTCCTAGTTAACCAGATAACTTTAGCCACCCAAACAAATAATCTAATATCTTTGTTTCCATAACGGCAATAGATTATGACTAAACTGTAAAATTGTTGTTTATTATCGGAATCAATATAAATTGCGGTCAACACTGCCTCTATCCCTGTATATAGTGTTATAAAATTAACATACCATTCATAACTACCTATGTAAACCAAACAGAAAACTGTAGACACTGCATTAGCACAGAATAATACAGAAGGTCGGCACCATACGACGGCAACGAGCGAAAATGCACGCACATGTAGCTACGCTTCACGCGTTTGATAAAATTTTGTGATAAATAACAATAAATGTAATAAAATAATGTACTTACAAGTGAAAAGAAATAGCGCTGCTTCTGCCGCTATACTTTTTACACCATTTAACTGAAGATTTAGTCATTTTTGGGATGTGATGTTTTGTTGACAAGTAAGTGCTTGAGACTGTCGCAAAAACAAGCGACCAAGGCTAGAATTTCCTGGTTACTGACAAGACCGGTAAAGGTACGTCCGCTTATATGTCGGGTCCAGTGGTTAATTCGTTGATGGCTTCACGTACAGCGAGTGCAAGCGGACTCGCGAGTCGCATGTCAGCGTTTGTTTGAGACAGTTTGAGATATTCGTACGTCCACACGTATGCAGGGCGTAAAAAAATCTGTACACCTTTCTGATACTCCAGCACACTTGTAGCATGACGACGTTTTGTCGACGAAAGTATAGACAAAACCGGTCAAGAGCGAGTCGGACTCGCGCACCGAGTGTTCCGTACCATCATTTATATTTAATTTTTGTTGATGATTTCTGAAAAAGTGTGTTATTTAGAGACATCCTGTAATCTTCAATGCGATCAGTCCTGAATACTGCATCAGTTGTGTATTGACACATGTGACTTGTGATGCTGATGGTTTTGTTTATCTTTGTGAATCTATTGAAAGCAGTTCAAGGTAACAAGCTAAGGGTCGTCTCAGACAGAGCAGCAAAATGCTTGAGCATGTTCATTGAAAGTTACGAATACGCTCTAGGGAATCATCTCTTGCACGCTGTTTTGAACAGTTATGATTTAGTTTATTCATTTTTCATAATTCTCCTGCCCTTATCCCAATCTATTTGGGGTCAGCGCAACATGTCCTTTTTTTCCATACTTCTCTATCAGTCGTCATCTCGGTAGTCACCCCCTTTCTAGCCATGTCATCTTTCACGCAGTCCATCCATCGTTTACTTTGGTCTTCCCCTATTCTTATAGCCATCGACATTCATACTCAAAACTTTCCCCACGACAGTTTTCCTCCTCATTCCTCCGCATCACATGCCCGTACCATGACAACCGATTTCCGCACAACTTTTCAATCATCGGTGCGACTTTCAAACTTCCTCTTATGTACATTCTATCCATTCGGGTAACACCAGACATCCCTCTTAGCATTCTCATCTCAGCTGCATGCAATTATTGCCTTTCATTCATACCTTTTGTGGCCCAACATTCTGATCCATACAAGACAGCAGGTCTAACCATCTATATATCTATATCTATAAAAGGAAAGCGTTACTGACTGACTGACTGACTGACTGACTGACTGACTGATCTATCAACACACAGCTCAAACCACTGAACGGATTGGGCTGAAATTTGGAACACAGGTAGCTATTATGACCTAGGCATCCGCTAAGAAAGGGTTTTTGGAAATTCGACCTTTAAGGGGGTAAAAAGGGGGGATATTGTTTGTATGAAAAATCTTATTCCTTGAGTTAATAAACTTGAAACTTGGCACGAATATTTATCTAAGTAAATTATGATTTTTGTGATTTTATGTTTTTCTAAACTACCCCCTAAAGGGAAATTGGGGGTTCTCAAAGTTTGTATGGAAAAATTTTAACGCGCAATCCGATTAACTCAAAACTCAGTATTTATACTTAAAACCAAAAATAAAGAATAATGTGTATCAGGGTTTTTCGAAAATCTACCTCTAACGGGGTGAAAAGGGGTAGTCAATTTCACAGGGGAGGATTTTACTGCGTGGCTTGATTAACTCGAAAATTGGTGTAAATAATCTTTGAGTCAAGCTATGGAAATATCTCAAACCATTTTTTTAAATTCCACCCCTGTGGGGGTGAAAACAGGGAATACAATTTACATGAAAAATGTTTTAATTGACTTGAAATTTGGCACAAATATTTGCCTAAGTTTGGCATTATTAGTTTTTTAAAACTACCCCGGAGGGAGGGTTAGAGGGGAAGGGCAAGGGAGGGGTGGTGAGGAGTGTGAGGGGGAGGATGATGGACGCAGGGAGAAAGGGCAGGAATTGGTGAGGAGAGGAGGAAGAGATGGTGAAGGCTGAGGGGTGGGTAGGGGTTGGTGAGCTGGAGGTGGAGGAGAGGGGTAGAGGGAGGGGACGGGGTGGTGAGAGAGAGAGAGCAAAGGGGAAGTGTTGAAGGGGGTGTGGGAGTGAGTGAGAGGGGGAGGGAGAGGTAGTGGAAGGGGATGTGGTGAAGGAACGAGCTAAACTCTGGAACTACCCTACCAGTCGGACTTTAAAAAATCTTTTTGCATTAATGATATCCGAAATCTTATAGAAGGCATATTTAACATCACTGTAGGACCCTTAGGTGCCGAGCAAAAAGAAAAAAAGTCTGAAAGAACGCTAATTGAAAACGAAGTAATAGCGCGGGTAGGCAATGCTATGCGACGGGGTGGGTCGAGCAAAAAATAAATTTCACGCGGACGAAGTCGCGGGCAGAAGCTAGTCTATATATATAAAACAAAGTCGGGTTTGTTCGAACACTTATAACTCGAGAACTACTGGACCAATTGTCATGGTTTTTGATTTGTTGTATTTGTCTCCGTCCCGAATAGCAGAATAACTATTAAAAACATAGGAAAATTCACAAAAAAATATGAAGAAAATTCATTTTCTCATACATGAAAGGGCAGGGCAATGTCTGTCGGGAAACTTTCATTCTTTTTAGAATTCCAAATTCAAATTCATTTTATAATCAGTTGTTCATTTGTTTTGCTGCCGTTCGATTTATTGAACTTTTGACAGGTCGTCTGGCGGGTCAGCTACTTATGTAGTATTCTAAAATAAAAATCAATTGCCGAATGTATGTAGGTACGCGCATCACTTCAGAACGGATGCACGTATTTGGCTAATTCTTTTTTGTTGTATTTGTAATTGTCAGGACAAAGTTTGTATGAAAGAAACTTCTACACAGTTTATTGTTATAACGTCAATTTACTAACACTACTGTACTAAATATGTGGAGATTTGATACAAGTAACAACCTCAGATTTTTTATAGGCCTACGGTAACAACCTACTATCCCAATTTATTTTGGGTCTGCGCAACATGTCCCTTTCTTCCATACTTCTCTATTAGTCGTCATCTCGGTAGTCACCCCCTTTATAATCATATCATCTTTCAAACAGTCCATCCATCGTTTCTTGATCTTCCCCTACTCATAAAGCCATTGACATTCATACTCAAAACAATTTTTTTTTTCAAATTAATTGGCTCCAATTAATCATTTTCATGTTCTTGACTTTTTACTAAGTATAAATTTATTCCGGTATTTTACTTTTCAGCAAAAAATCTTAGGTTCATTCTTAAAATATAAATTAAGTTTTCCTAAACAATTCAAAATGTACTCAGCTTGCGCCTTCAGGAACTTCGCGCGTTTACATTAGAATATTCATAGCTAAGACAGGACAACGTCTGTCGGGTCAGCTAGTCTAAATATAAAAGGAAGTCGTGTTAGTTAGGTACACTATTTATTGTTCAAGAACGGCTGAACCGATTTGGCTGAAAATTGGTGGGGAGGTGCCTTAGAACCAGGAGACGGACATAGGAACGGCTGGACCGATTTAGATGAAATTTTGTGTTTATATTTGATTGGGTTCCTGGATGGTTTGAAAACACAATTGGACCCGGTAGGTGGCGCTGCAGTCGGGTTCTAGGATCGTTCAGACAGGACAACGTCGGTCGGGTCCGCTAGTTGTTTTATATATATTCCCCGTAAGTTTAAAGTTGTGATTTAGTTTATTATCAATGAAAATCTATCTGGCCTGACTCCTGACCTTAAGTAAACAGAAGGCGATCGTAGAGACATCAATAGTGCAGGAGTTCTATGATCCGTCAGTGCAGTCAGCCATGCGATGCGATCAGTCCTGCCGACTGAGTCAGTTGCGTGTTGACACATGTGACTTGTGATGCGTATAATTCTGTTTACATTTGTAAATCTGTTGATGTTTGAGCTTATAGTAGATTATCTCTATGTTAATAGTCTTGGTTTGCCCGCGGATCTACTCACGTAAAAAAAGAATAATGACATAATCAATTTTCGTTATTTAAAAATAACGAAAATTGATTAGTGATTCTCGACTTCAAAATGCACAAGTGTTTTTTTTTATAATATGACAGTATGACTGGGGTGATCAATTGAATTAGCATGTTATTGCGGTATCAGGAAACAATTGGCAATAGTTAGAAGTTATTTATGTAAAAGAGAATGTCCATCGTAAAACAATTGAAAATAACAGAAACATAAAATGGTTAGGTGGTGTTCGGTATATCTGTAATACCATATGGTCTACATAATAAAGAATATTCTATTCTGTACTTAAGAAATATTTCCTTGCAAAATACAGCGAATTTTCTTTTCACAAAGACTGCATTCAATTTATCTTCCATTATTCTTATAGAAAGAATTTAAAAATAGAACTAAACGTCAGCATAATGAAGTCTTTAAATCCACAGAGTAAATAATAAACAGAGCGAACGTAAACATAGGATATACAGTAATGCAGTAGACCAATACTGAGTTGTACTTCTTTATTTTACGCGCCATTTTCCTTTTAACGTTGTTGGATTAAAAGTAGGTACTTACCTATACCTTACCTTTGTTTGTTGCATGACATTTCCTAGTGTCACAACACAGAGCAGAGGCAATATAGAGTTCATAGTCTAAGTAGTATTGTAGAATTATTGTTTTAAATTGTTGTCTTTGGTCTGAGATCAAAGACAACTTGGATACGAGGCTTTTGCTTACTTTGCATAATGTGTGTACTTTGTTATTTTTTAGTTTCTAATGTGCGTTTTATTTGTGCAAAATAAACGATTTTTCTTTCTTTTTTTTTTTTCTATGATTGATAGTGAATTTTTGAATTTATGTACAGATTTTATTAAATTTAGAAATTAAAAATGTATTTATTGAAAACTTATCAAAAAATTAAATAACTAAGAATCAATAAAGGATCTGTATTGACACACTTATAGACCTACAAATAATTAGGAACACAATACGTATTATCAATCTTTAATTAATTCCGGGATCGACATGGCAAACTCCGACCGTACATTTTAATTGACGCAACAGTGGTTCAAGGCAATGAATTGTTTTAGTCTGTGACGTGCTCTTTATGAGTTACTGTGTGACCACTTCCTTAGAACTCGGAGTTTTGTCGTCCCGCGAGGATAGAGAAAATAATTATGATGTTTTAATTTCTGACATTAATAAATCCGTTGAACTTATTGTTTGTTAGGGTTCCGTACCAAAATGGTAAAAAGGAACCCTTATGGTGTGACTCAGTCTGTCTGTCTGTCACAGCTGGATATCTCAAAAACTAATTCTATCAACTTGAAATTTGGAACAATTTTAGATGACGTTTGCCCAACTATTTTGCTAATAAGAAAGAAATAAAAATATATATGTTTTTTTTTGCAACAGGGACTGAAAGGGGTCTTAAAATTCGAATTGAAATCATCGGTTATTGAAAAAAAAACTGCTGTACCATACATTTTGACCGTGTAGGTATTGCACTATTGAAGGAAACTGCAGATTTAACCGATGAAAAAATTCTATGCGAAAACGGTTACCACGTATTCAGTACATCATTCTGAGCCCCCCGCTCAGAATGACATACTGAATACGTGGTACTGGTAACCGTTTCCGCGTCGATGTCCCTTCCACCCTGTATATACTATTTTTCAAATCGGACGACTCTGTAAAAAGTTATACATAAAAAAAAATTGTAAAAAAATATACGTGTCGAATTGAGAACCTCCTCCTTTTTTATTTATCGTCGGTTAAAAAGAGGGAACTACGTATTGACCGCTGACACTGTGCGTTGCGTTCAGACGTCGTCGTGTGGATCGGAACGTTGACGCTGAACTTAGACGTCGCATTATAGCATAAAATAGGAGACCAAAGCCTATCACGGCAACTAAATTCGATCAGACAGGCCTGCCGCTGCCGCCTGCCGCCTGCCGCGCTAGTTTGATTACTGCAGCTATCAAGTTAACACTCTCGCATCTGCTTGATACACAGATCTCATTTCCGGCAAACTTGGTATACGTGGAACAAGTTTCGTATGTGAACTTGCGGTGCGCGACCACGAGGTCGGATGAATCTGGAATGGCCTCGGTATTGCTTTTGAATTTTCCTATGCTCATATTTTTAGTCAGATGAGGTAGAATTTTTCGGCTTAGTCGTTAAATGCCCAATTAGCAAAATACCTAGCATTCTACAAATAATTCTTAAAATGACCAATTCGCAAAAGGACTAGTTTTTAAAATGGCCAGTTCGCAAAAGGACTAGTTCTTAAAATGACCAATTCGCAAAAGGACTTGTTCTTAAAATGGCCATTTCGCAAACGATCTAGTTCTTAAAATGGCCCATTCGCAAATGGACTAGTTCTTAAAATGGCCAATTCGCAAAAGTACTTATTCTGTGTACTGTACTTATATTGTGTGTGTGAAATTGATAAATATTTGTTTCGATAATGTCTGTAACTTTAAAGAACTATGTTATATTTTATTTTGTCTGTATTAAAAAAAATGTCCTTTTAAGAATTGGTCCTTTTGAGAATTGGGCTTTTTAAGAATTGGTATTTTTGAGAATTAGGCTTTTTAAGAATTGGGTTTTTTACGAATTGGGCTTATTAAGAATTGGGCTTTTTAAGAATTAGGCATTTCCAGAAACAGGTATTTTCAGAACTTGGTATTTAGCGAATTAGTCCTTTTTCAGGCTGTTGGGCATTTTGCGAATTGGGCATTTAACGACTAAGCCAATTTTTCGTCCTAGGTTCGAAGTAATAAATTCTATGCTATTATAACTGCTATAAATAAAAAAAAAAAAATCTACTTCATCTGACTAAAAATGTGAGCATAGGAAATTCCAAATTTATGTCACCCACGGACCAACCGCAGCAAGCCTAGCTTAACCTTATGGATCGACCCGTGCGGCTGTTATTACTTAGCCACGAGCTCCTCTTCAACCAGACCATAATTTCAAAAAAAGTAGCTAAACTACATTTTTTTTCTGAACCGAATTCCACGGTTCATAGTGTAAAATTTAATTTGAAATCATGACTCTTTTAGTTATTCGCCGCGTTTGCGACTTACAGGATTTAACTGGATATAACTTTTAATTAGTGGAATCTCCTGAGATTGAAAAGCTAATGAGGTTGGGTACTGTTGTTTAATAAAACCTTATTACTTGATATTTTATGCTAAGTCTGCTTGTTCCCAATACAGACAGCGCAAGAACTCTCTCGCTCACGAAAGCTGGCGAGCCATACTTGTATGTGTAAATGTTACATGCACATTGTATTTGTGTGCGTAAGCTCGGGAGCGCGCTACCTGCAGGTACGCACACAAGAGCGCGTGTCGAGCGCGTGTCTATGCGCATTACATCTACAAGTATGGCTCACCCGCTTTCGTGAGATAACTGTACTGTTACCCGTGCAGCTGTTATTACTTAGCCACGAGCTCCTCTCGTGGCTAAGTAATAACAGCTGCACGGGTCGATCCATCAGGATAAGCTACGCTTGGCGGGTTAGTCCGTGGATGGGTGATCGGCTTTACATACCAAGACTCCTCCGTGCCTCGGAAAGCACGTAAAGCCGTTGGTCCCGGCTGTCATTCGTGGATCTTTGACAGTCGTTACTGGTCTTCAGAAGCCCGAAAGTCTGACAAACAGTCTTATCAAGGGGTATCGTATTACCCAGTAACAGGGTTGTGGAGGTCAGATAGGCAGTCGCTCCATGTAAAATACTGGTATATACTCTGTCTCCTTAGCAAATACCCAATTTGGTCGAATCCTCTAGAAGTTTTACCGGTACTGTTGGAGTTTCGGATATCAAATTCGCAACAATCGCATCGAAATCGGATTTCTTTAACATGTTATTAGATATCACTACGATCCGGATTTGTTGCGGTAGAATGGCATTTGTATAGGAAATCGTGGTACAGAGGGAATATATTCAAAAGTATATTAAAACTAAACGTCTTTGGGAAGACAGCTTTGAATGGTGACTATTGTTTTCGTTGTTATGGTGGTTGTAGGGATTGGAAAGCCTTGTCAAGCTGTCGTGTTTCCTGCAACCTTTTCACCGCTCGCTGCCGAATCGTATATATGTAGTATTATTTGTGGTTGATGTTGTAAGTAGCGATAATCTTAGTAGATGCTTCAGACGTGACTTGGGCAGCCACACACCATACCATTTTATACGAAGTTCTTTGAAGCGGCCTGCGGTAGGAATAAACTGTTGGAAATCATCAATACGAACGCGTTATGCCCGAAAAAGTCAGTTTCAGCTAAAAACTTATGAGTATAGAGCCATCTATTATGAGTTTTAAAGTTTTTTTTTTTTTGTTTTTTAATACAGATTAAACAACAAAAACTTTGACACTTGACACTATAGACACGATAGATGACTACGTAATATACTTACAGCGAAAGAACCTTCGTTCCAACCCAACCGACTGTCCCACGACACCTCCCAACTCTTTTATTTTTTTTTATTATTTATGTAGGTACACACCGTAAAATAGATACAGATACGACATATAATTTAAATACTACTTGTGCCTTACTGACTGGTTGATATTTTTACCACACGCGCTATGAACAATTCTCATAAATTCGAGCTTCGAGCCGATATGAAAGAAGAATCGCAAATCGCCTGGCGCTGGGGCACTCCTTTTCCCATTTGGAAGCACTCTCAAATCATAATAAGTTAACGTTATAGTAGGTAGTTGTAGAATCCTGTTGATTCCGTCATTAAGTTGAACATGTCACTACATTGACTCATCACCACACCAAAGCCAAAAGTCAGGCACGCTTCACTCTTCACTGTTTCCCGCCATTTGTGTTGAACTGACAGTTGACATTAGTGACCGCTACCTCGCTCTGATGTGCATGAAACAGTGTTTACATATCTATTAAATGGATACACTACAATAGTTATCGAGTTACGTCAAAAATCTTCAGAATCACGCGCCCTTTAGCGGAAAGATCATACCTATCCAAAAGTAAAGTCTGCCATTTCGCGACACATTTTCCTAAAGATTTATTTGCTACTTCTCCACTAAGCTGCAAATAAACGATAAAAGTGTACCCTTTTACCGTATCATAGAGGTTCTAGAGCAAAGAGATCGTCTTTATACCGTTACGTAGGTGACAGTGTCCTGTCCACATAAGTAAACATATAAAAAGATTCAGACTTCGAAGGGTCTCTCCATAAATAATTTCGCAGTAACAGCCGAGCCACCATGAGTGGATTTGTGGCTGTTTAACGGCAATAGAGCAATGGTGGCCCAGTGGTAATGGCCCAGACTTACGAGTTCTTCCTACATAGGTCGTGGGTTCTTTCCCAGACAGGCGCTTTAGTTTTTGTAAATAATTTTCATCACCACTGCTCCCAATACGGTGACGGAAAACATTGTGAGGAAACCGACATGTCCTAAAACCAAAAATTCGAAGGCATGTGACATCTACCAACTCGCACTGGGCCCGCGTGGTAGATTACAGCCCTCGGCCTTGGCTCTTAAAGTTACTTACAAAATGTGGGTGGTTTTCGAACCTCTGCTTTAACCCTTCGGGGATTACAGGCATAATGTTACCCTTTCTATACTTCGGGAGGCTCAATTATATAGAAGTAGCTGTTGCCCACGACTTCATCTGCGTGTATTTATAATACAAATATCCAGGATGAAAGTGCTTTATGTCCTTTTTCAGCTCTCAGGCTACCTATCTGTAAAATCGTAATCGTAGTCGTAATAACGATCGGTTCAGTGGTTTAGGCGTAGAAAGGTGACAGACATAGTTACCTTTCGCTGTATGTATGGATGTTGTCAAAAATTTTACCAGAATTGCAGGCCAGATTTAATTGTTTTGCAGTGTTAACTCGGTCGCGGAAGCAAAAACATTCTAAGGAGGGAAGATAAATGCCTTGAAATCATCCGTCTAAACTCATGCTTAGATGGTCTAAGATTCAACTATAAAACATAACTTTTCTAATAGTCCCCAAAGATGTGACTGCTATTTCTCGACTAAAGAATTAGCTTTTAAATTCTCGAGACATCCAATCAATCAATCTGCCTAGCCTTTTCCCAACTATGTTGGGGTCGGCTTCCAATCTAACCGGATGCAGCTGAATACCAGTATTTTACATGGAGCGACTGCCTATCTGACCTCCACAACCCCGTAACTGGATAATACATACCCTTTGGTAAGACTGGTTGTACGAACTGTCGGGCTTCTGACGACGCGTAACGACTGTCAAAGATCCACGAATGACAGCCGGGACCAATGGATTAACGTGCTTTCCGAGGCACGCAGTAGTCTCGGTAGGTAAAGATGGTCACCCATCCACGGACCAACCCCGGCAAACGCAGCTTAACCTGATGGATCGACCCGTGCGGCTGTTATTACTTAGCCACGAGCTCCTTTAGAGCCATCCATTTTATTTAAATAACTTCAGAACCATTGCTAACGGATTAACACAAATTTGTTCTTTTAAATTGTTTGTAATGCATATGCTAATTTGAATGTTTGCGTGTGTTGCCTATGTCTAGCAGCTGTGACATTTTTCACTCTAAATTATTGTGAAAAAATAGATAAAATTTTTGGGAAAACTAGCGCTGTGCATGGATGAATCTAGTGTGAATGAAGATTTAGTTTTTGTTTTTGTTGTTGTTTTGTTGTTGTGTTGTTGTTTTTGTTGTTGTTGTAAAAATCATCGACGTTAGTTTTGTATTCCCAGTATACTTGCTATTGATCAAAGTTATTCAAGTAAATCTCAAATTGATCTATCTAGGTATATCTATTCTATCAGCTGTTAAAAGAAAAAAAGATGTGGTCAAAAAGGGTGTGGTACAGACCATCAAACTGAACAACTTTCTCCATGGGACCAACATTGTAATCGAGAAAAAATTATAAGTTGTCCCGTACAAAGCTTCAAAACCTACTCGACCTAATTTAATTGTATGGGACGGCTGATAATTTTTTCTCGATTGTGAATTGTTAGTTTCGTGGATAAAGTTGTTCAGTTTGATAGTCTGTACAACATCCTTATATTTACACACACCTTTCCGATACACCCTGTATAACGAACAGCTGATTTGTTATGAATGTTATGAATTTATGATATATCACGAAGGCGACCTTATTACAAATCAAAATTAATTTATACATCTCAGCCACGTATTATTGTATTTATACAGTATAATATGTGCCAGTCCCTTTGTATTCCAGACACAAACATAATATTAAGAATACATTTCGTAGATAATTATGTAGGTTTCACGTATAATATTTTCAGTGTAGAAATACATACATATTATGTTAGTTTTTCTTACTCGCAAGTTTTCGGGTTGTGAAGGAATTTGAATTACTTTCGCATTGAGCTCAAATAACATCTTATTGAATATCGAAATCATGTCATTTGTGTCATGTCATATTTTTTTTTTATTCTTTTAGGTTTTTATTTTTATTCTTTTAGGTTTTTATTTTTATTCTTTTATTATTCTTTTAGATAGATTATTTTCTATTTTGTGAATGTGAGAACGTTGCAGGCCTGGTAGACTGTACATTTGTTGACTATTTTCTATTTTGTGAATGTGAGAACGTTGCAGGCCTGGTAGACTGTACATTTGTTAACTATTTTCTATTTTGTGAATGTGAGAAGGTTGCAGGCCTGGTAGACTGTACATTTGTTGACTATTTTCTATTTTGTGAATGTGAGAACGTTGCAGGCCTGGTAGACTGTACATTTGTTGACTATTTTCTATTTTGTGAATGTGAGAACGTTGCAGGCCTGGTAGACGGTACATTTGTTGACTATTTTCTATTTTGTGAATGTGAGAACGTTGCAGGCCTGGTAGACTGTACATTTGTTGACTATTTTCTATTTTGTAAATGTGAGAACGTTGCAGGCCTGGTAGACTGTACATTTGTTGACTATTTTCTATTTTGTGAATGTGAGAACGTTGCAGGCCTGGTAGACTGTACATTTGTTGACTATTTTCTATTTTGTTAAGTACCTGGTACTTGTTGAAAGGCCTACATTGTCCTCACATACCTATTAACACTGTTATTTGAAAATATTGTAAAAGCAAATTATTTTTAAAAGAGTAGGAGTTTCTTGTTCTTCTCCATAGGAAACGACCAATTGGAACCGTGCACATAGCTTCTGAAGATGTAGGTTTATGTGAAATAAAATATTTTAATTTAGGTTTTTTTTAAAATTTTTGATATCTATCTAGATAATACGTATGTAAATAAAAAGAGAAGTCCTGACTGACTGACTGATTGATTGACTCATCAACGCCCAGCCTAAACCCTTGAACCTAGAATGCTGAAATTTTGCACAGAGGTTCCCTTTATAATGTAGACAAGGAATAAGGAAGGACTTCCTATAGGATTTAAATAGGAGTGGGTGTACTATAAGTAGGTATACCTCTGCCTAACCCCTCGCCCTTCTGGGGTTACGGCGTGATGTTATGTTATATAATAGAAATATTATAAACAAAATTACAATGAATCAATAGGCTTCAATAGAAAAAAGGTATTCTAAACCCGTTTCATAAACTTGAGGAGTGATTGAAAGCATTTGTTCCTATTGTTTATTGAGTACTGTTACGACATGTTTAATATCGGTTTATAGCACTCTGTAAATAAACCTAGTGACATCATTTTTAGTACCGTAAGGATAGAGGAAGTGAAGATGAGAATGTGCTGGAGGGGAATAAATGGGTAGAGGTTGTAAAGATAAGGATTTTATGTGAGGATCTTGTTGAAATTGAAATTCGAACGCTTCACTAGGATCTCGGCAGAAATTTATTTATTTATTTACTAACTGACCCGACAGACGTTGTCCAGTCTTAGCTATGAATATTCTAATGTAAACGCGTGAAGTTCCCGAAGGCACAAGCTGAGAACATTTTGAATTGTGTAGGAAAACTTAATTTATATTTTAAGAATTGAATTACGATTTTTTGCTGAAAAGAAAAATACCGGAATTTTAAAGTAAAAAGTCAAAATTATGAAAAAGACTTGAGTTTACACAAAATAAATTTCTGAACGCACGTATAAATATTTGACAACCAATATTTATTTAGGTCAATCCTTTTTCATTACTGACATTATTCTACACTTTTAAAATCTAGAATACGCCATTATCCGAATATTGTGGATTGCCATTCTAGCTAGGGCAATAGTAGGAGTGTGATATACAGGGTGTCCTAGAATAATGTGCAGAAACTGAAGGATGTGGTACAGACCATCAAACTGAAAAACTTTTTCCCGGGGACCAACATCATATAATTTTGAAAAAAAAAAACAGTCGTCCTTTACAAAATTTCAATACTTACTTGACCAAGTGTATGGGACGACTATTTTTTTTTTACGATTACGATGTTGGTCCCCTGGAAAAAGTTGTTCAGTTTGATGGTCTGTACCACATCCTTGAGTTTGTGCACATTATTTTAGGAGGGACAACCTGTATAATAAGTTGAAACTGAATACTTAAAAATATAACGGCCCTCGACCCTCTTGACCTCCCTCTACCTCTTTAATTTATAGTATAGCTATCCCCCTGTGAGACAAACTCTCACAATACTAACCTAATACATAATGCAAAAAACCTGTATTGCTTTGTCTCTAGTGAATGGTGAAATGGCAGACATTCTATGTATGAGACTTGAGAAGTATCAAAAGTCGTGAATACATCGTCATTTTCAACAATGTAGCACCTCCAACACTGAAAACAGAAATAAAGAAAAACGTTTATCTATAAAAATAAAAAGAGAAGTCTGACTGATTGACTGACTGACTGATTGATTGACTGGTCGAAGTGTTTGGGCTGGGCGTTGATGAGTCATCATCAGTGATCGGAGTAGGTAGATTGATTTTTGGTACTTGTATTATAAATGCCCACAGAAAGAAGAACATGGATAAGCCATTTTCCCGGAAAGTAATTCCGGTAATTCCGGTATTTCCGGATCCAAATATTGTTAGTGTTGGTAGTGATATTATTACAACTCAATTCAAAATTTAAAGGAAGGTATCAAAACTAAATTAATTTATTATTTATCTGTTGAATAATAAAAACAATTGAATTCCGACGAAGCTTTAAATACTTACACATTTTTAATATTTTATTTTTAGCCTTTTAATTACTGCCACAAATTTTTATAAATTGTTTTCATAGTGGTCACGGTCATTGACATTAAGGGTGGAATGAATAGCAATAAGGAAAATGTTTATTGTTAAATATGTACATTTTACATCCAATTTTTATCAAAAATAAAATTACTACAATTTCTACATAAGTTCCGGTTTTTTTAATAATCAACCATAATTTCGAAATTCCGGAGGAATGTCCATATTAATATATACGTTTCGGATCAATGACCCCAATTCAATCTACCTACTCCGATCATTGGTCATCATCAACGCCCAGCCCAAACCCTTCGACCTAGAAAGCTGAAATTTTTCACAGAGGTTCCCATTATAATGTAGACAAGGAATAAGGAAGGAATTCTCGGTAGTACGTTCGCGTGGGATATTTTCCCCACGCGGGCGAAGCAGCTGGCAAAAGCTAGCTGTATTGATAAAAAAATACTTAGATGAAACGCATTTTTTTTTCTATCATAATCACTATTGGAGTGGTCCTGCAAGAGTGAAAATACATTGAAGACCGGTCTGCTTTGCTCTTTTATAGATTAATAAAAAATTAAGTTTAAAAAACTTTAACCCGACCACGGAAAAATAAAAGTGATCTAAAAAGTACGAAAACGGAAAATTTATATAGCCTTATGTCACCCGGACTATTATTACAAATCTGTTGATACCTCATTCATCAAAATCGGGTCAGTAGTTTAGGCGCTGCGATGGAATACACGTAAATACATACATACATAGACTGCTACAATCATAACCCTTCCTTTTAGCTTTGCCGTAGTCGGGTAAAAATAAATACAAAACTTGACGACAAAGTTAGTGATATACAAATTCAGTTTAAAATGCGAGTTCCTTTTGCAAGTTCCTCGCTGAGTAACCGAATTAATATAGATTGCACATAGTTACTTTGCTGGTAACTTTCAGAAATCACTTCAACGTCTCCGTTTTCCTTTTAAATAAAATTGTCGCTTCCCGTAGTTTTGAGTCTCTTCGAAAAAACTTTTTAATTTGCAACATTTGATGCTTTAGTTTCGTGCCATCTTAGCCAGACATGATGGCAGCGTTCAGTTTTTAATATAACTTTAATATTTTAAAAGATCGCGTTCAATTTATTCAGTTAAAATTATCACAGTTCTACACACACCTATGCATATGTGACGAATTGTACTGAGTATGAGAATGAGAACTTTTTTTGCTATGAATGTAGGTACAGGTGTAAGATGTTAAGTGTTGTTGTGTGCCTAGGTACAGTAGTGCTATTCTGTAAATATCTCACCGTGAAAACTTAGGTGAAGTGATCTTAAAGTGAGCTGTCAATAGTGTCAATCTCTAGCATTGGGTGGAATGACAGCTCACTCCACGCTCACTTCACTTAAGTTTTCACGGTGAGATGGTTACAGAATCGCACTGCTGTAGAGGTTGTGCTTGGAAGGATTCCCATCTAACTTCCATTGCACGAATGTTTGATAAATTAATGGCCTATTACGAGATAAATACGTGCCCGGTTGACATACACCGCATTTTAATAAATAAAAGTGATTCTTATAAATAATTATTTTATTAACGATACATAATATGAAAATTTAATTCTGGTAGATTACTGTTAGTATCCTGGACCTAATACATTTTCGAGCAAACAAATCGACTCAACTTCTGATCATGCATTTCGACTCAAATAGAAATATTACTCGGAAAAAACTAAACCGATTTTGACAATTAAGGTTAAATTCGACCAAACTTTTATACTTAGTATAACCTACCTACCTAACTTCGAATAAATTTTGAATTTTTGACAGTTTCTCTATACAAAAACTGTCAGTCGTCAATTTTATTCCACGGATAAAAGATATCCGACTTTGATCAAATTAGCCCTTTGTACCATCTTAAAGCTGAAACGTCGGGCTTTAACCCTTCGTATAGAAAATGGATCCCCGCGAGACATAATGGCTTTTTAACTGTGTGTACTGACGGCATTCGACTCGTTAATAAAAAAAAGTTTTTCATAAATGGGATAAGAACTTTTTGAAAAAAAAAAAAAGGAAATTGCTTTGTATGCAAGGGTTGTTTGGGGTTGAGTCGATTTGGTTGCTCGTGAGTGTAGTAGGTACATTGATGCGAATAGCACAATGTAGCTCTGAAAAGGTCAAACTATCAGCAACGCTGTTACGGCTGAATGCCCAGGTTTTACCGAACGCACTTTACCTAGGTTGGTAAAGGTTGGTTGGTTGGTTTACCTTGGTTTATCTTCCATACCAGGCTTCTAATATCACGCCTGACGTCACCCACATACATAATTACGATACAACTCCAATATGCAATGCATTTCAAAGTCTTTACGTCTGCCATTTGCAGTTAAATGCAGTTGGCACCACCGCCATTCATATTCAGGTCATAAACACCATTTGATGGTCACGACCATATAATTTATGTGTCTTTGGTAGCTATTGAGACGTGCTGGCTGGAAATTCGAAGTCGTTGAAGAGGTCTTATTTGAAATGAAGACGGATTTGTGGAGCGGTTTGAGGATGAAAAGGGTTTAATTTTTTTGTCTTAGCTTATTAGGTATTCCAATAAAATAAATTACTAATAAAATCAAAAAACCCGACTGCAAAAAAGTCAACTTATGAGAAATGCATTAAAAAACCGAAACATGATTGAGAAAATAGTAAACAAACAAAACAAAATTAAAGTAAACTCAACTTCAGTTTAACCCAAACTTAATGCGAGTCGAATACCCAAACGTAACGTGAGCTTTCAGCTGACAATATAGTCTGCCAGGGTAGCCCGCGAAATTCAAAATTTCTTACGTTTTTTGCTATTTTTGGTCAGTGTGAGCTTGTATGTTGATTAAAATATGATTCGCGGCCGTAGCTAATATGGCTTTACAGAATTATAATCATTAGAATCAGCAATACAACTCCATAAGTTAGCATTTATCTCAAATCTAGCGATTTCATGAAATCATGAGGTTTGAGGTAAATGCCAACTTATGGAGTCGTATTTCTGATTCTAATGATTATAATTCTGTAAAGCCATATTAGCTACGGCCGCGAATCATGTTTTAATCAACATACAAGCTCACACTGAACTACAAATTGCAAAAAACGTAAGAAATTTAGAATTTCGCGGACTACCCTGGGCGAAGTAGTTTCCTTTGTTTTTAGTTAATTTAAATTTTGTTTACTTACTATTTTCTCAATCTTGTTTCGGTCTTTTTAGTGTATTTCTTAAGTTGACTTTTTTGCAGTCGGGTTTTTTGATTTTATTAATTATTTATTTTATTTTAGACTTTAGTGTCCCGGCACACTCCTATGAACGAAAAATGTACTTTTATTACTTATAGAAATAGAAATAAATCGTTTAAGCGATCGAAATATATTATACGAAATTGAACCTAAAAATATACCTAACCGTTCTTCGGTAGTCGGGTATAAAGTTACTAACAAAATGATAGGTAGGTACCTAAATTAATGAGAACTTAATTTATTACAGTCCGTACAACCGATTTTGACCTCTACTCCGTAGGCTTAAGGGTTAAAGGCAAAAAAGTGGTTACGGTCATGTCAACGCAATAGAAGTCAAAATCGGTTGAACTGACTATAAAAAGGTTTGTTTATATGTCTAATCTTATTGCAAATGGAGTATAGTTGTTTAATAAATATTTCATTGGTTGATTAAATGATGGTGATCACGGTCCTTAGAATCCTCCCATCCCTTGGCGAAAAAATACGAAACAAAAATCAAAAGCATACTCTTTCTAGTTAAATGCCGGCGACCGCGTCGCTTAACCTTAATTAGTTAAAAAGTTTAGTCAGTTACGAACCGAGCTCGTGTTCTAAGGATCGTTAATTCTTTTCAAGTATAAATGGAAAGTTCTGGATCCCGATTAATTTTCTAGAAAACTTCGAAACAGATCCGAACGCGTTCGGAAAGTTCCGTCGTGTTCTTTTTTTAATTTAAACAAAAGAATGAGTCCGTTAAAGTGGATCGGGTTTCGTTAAGAACAAACATGTTCTTTTTGAAAAAAATGCTGACTCATTGAAGTGTAAATTCTTAAAAGATGTAGCAGTTTATTTCGTCTGTCTTTGAAGTTTGGTTTTTTACTGGCTTTGATTGGTCTTTATCAAAAATCTCTGATCCTGGACTTCCTTATACTACAATCTTTCTAGAATATATTTTCGATAATTCTGTCAGAAACGCAGTCTCCTTTATAGTACCACGTTTTCACTAAACATCAATTAAATTAACGGTAAAAATTAAATCATTCTCTTGGAACTTTCCGAGATCCTAAAAACAATTGAGCATCAGTAAAATTACTCAAGAAAAACCTGCAAATCATCATCATTCTCCTGCCCTTATCCCAATCTATTTGGGGTCGGCGCAACATGTCCCTTTCTTCCATACTTCTCTATTAGTCGTCATATCGGTAGTCACCCCCTTTCTAGCCATATCATCTTTTACAGTCCATCCATAGTTTTTTTGGTCTTCCCCTAAACTTTCCTCACGACATTTTCCTCATTTCAAAACCCAGCAAATCAATATACCTATATGTATAATGTTTTGGCCCAACAATATCCAACACACGTAGCTTTATCATTTACAGAAACATATCCCGCCTACAGAAAGTAATTATTAGTACTATTAATCTGAGGAAGCGACAATAGATGTACTTGTAGAGAAATAGAGCGGAAAGAATAGATGTTTCATTCTATTGTATTTTGTTACTTATCTTGCTTTTATAAACGTAGGAGGAAATAGATTCCTTCTTTTAGTAAGGATTCTTATTGACAATATTAGACTTATTAAGAGGGAAGGTGGCCTCCGATATAATGACCCCTTTAAAATATTGCCCATGAATTCAATTTCAACCTGTATAAAGCTGTTGTTTATCTAAAACTCGGATGTTTCCGAATTACGGCTGGGCACCTATTCTACCTACAATTTGTAATGAACTTTGCAGGCAGATTATTATTTGGCAGCCTAACACAATACGCCGTGTTATTAACAAACAATACAAGCCTATTACCTCCCCACTAACATAAACCACCCACGTACATCTTCCGAATCGTGCTCCGAAGTTGTATGCTGTTAATTGCATTGTTGCATAATATTCTAGAACCTGTGTGAACTTGCTTTCGCATCCCGATGTGTAGATAAGTCTTGTTAACAGTTTCCCGATGGGCAACCTTGTTTGTTGGCTTAGTTATGATGTAGGCAAGATTAGATGGAGTTTGTAGTATTTAGTTCAACAAAATTTAGTATTTTCGAGCTTTGTATACAGGCTGTAAAAAGACACATCACAAAAACTATGCATACTGTACATCTAACTACAGTCCCCGGCGATAAATATTGCACATCGACGTTTGGAAAGAGACAATCGGCAAATTTCGGCTTCGTAGAGCGTTATCTCTGTCGCACGAAATACAAACAGTCCGGTATCTATTAGGAGCTGTTAAAACAATTATGATTTGCTTCTTTTGATAATTCTTTTTATTCTTTGTATAAAACACACCAATTTTTCTATAAGTGATGGCTTTAGGTTGGGGTAAAATAAAATAAAAAAACATGTTCACATTATGTTTACGTATTTAATTATTTTGGAAAATTACAGCTGTTTTTAAATCTGTCAGCTTCGGTTACAAAATATTTATAAACATTGTAGATAATTTCGCGTGACTGACCTCGTAAAGGTTTCCCTCTTTTGCCTAAAGATGCCATAGTATAACTTTAAATTATTTAAATTTGGGGGTGTTAACAACTCTAAATATATATTTTGAACTAACACTCTATCGCACTTGAGCAACGACTGACAAAACGTCACATAGGTAGTGTGCGACAGAGATAACGCTCTACGAAGCCGAAATTAGCCGATTGTCTCATTCCAAAGGTCGATGTGCAATATTTATCGCCGGGTACTGTAAGTAGTTTTGTGCAAAAATTATTGCTGGGAAACGACTTTTATTTTTAGGTATAAAAAAAAGGATTTTTTTATTACGCGCAATGTAACGCGAACCCAGGCAAACGGAGTTAAGCCCCGCCTCTTCGCTCTACGGTACGCGTAGGTACTTGTCGGAAAAAGTTTAGTAATAACACATGTCCCTTTTTTCCATACTTCTCTATTAGTCGTCATCTCGGCTGTCACCCCCATTTCCAGCCATGTCATCTTTCACACAGTCCATCCATCGTTTCTCTGGTCTTCCCTTTGAACTTTTCAGTCACCGGTGCCAGTTTCGAACTTTATCTTATGTACTCATTTCTTATATTCTATCCATTCGTGTAACGCCACACATCCCTCTTAGCATTCTCATCTCAGCTGCATGCAATTAATTGTCTTCAGATAAACTCTCAAAAGCTGAATTCGACGAAGTTGAAAACGAGTAAGAACTGAACCTCCTTTGCTCTATGCTTTAAGAAGTAGGCTAGGTATTTCCTTTATTTATAAATTCTCAGTACTTACTCAAACGTCTTTTGCTAATATAAACGAGCTATAAACTTGCCTGCAGTCAGTAAATATTTCCTCAGTTTATTCGCGTCATGTGTCAGTTGAGCATGTGATAATCGTGTTTGTGTGTCGTATCCACGTATCATATGCGACGAAGATATTTATTAAATGATAAATGATAAATGATTTATTTTCTGTAAGTAGGTTTGTACAAACACTTTTACACGTCAAACATATATTTTTTTAAACTAGATGAGTTCGACGTTTCCTATCTGACTACTCTGAGAAGAAACGCCGAAACAAACTCAGAGGTCACAGTCTCTTTTAAAGTCCAGACATAATCTTGGTCAGATCATGTGAAGACCATGTAGATTGCAGTCAGAAATGGTCTTTTGATGAAAGAACCACACAGATTGAGTGGACCTGTCCAGTCAGTGCACGCATTTGTCAGTAATCGTGCAGCTCAACTCAAAACTTAAGGAGCTTAACGATTCGACGAACAATACCAAAGAAAAGACATTTGGGTAGGCCGCATAAATTACTCAAACTGTCAGACTAAAACTGAGAAAAGGATAAAATAAATAAAAAACAATGATCCACGTAGTCTTCACATTCACAATAATTAAAAATAGTATAACAAACAAAATATTCATGTCATTGTATAGAATATGTAAAAAGGTATTTAAATCAACATTAATAGTGTAAATTTATTGGAGCAGCTCAAACCCAAGCCTTTTTGTCCTCAATATAGTCTTTGACAGTATAAAAGGCTTTCTGACAAAGTTTCCGCTTTATACAATTTTTGAATTTATTAAGGCTTAGTTCTTGAATGTGGCTAGGTAGTTTATTATAAAAACGTATACATTGGCAACTAAACGAACCACTTATTGACTCGTTAGATAATGTGCTAATGTCGCAGTGAGATAGTTGTAGCCGTGATATTGTTATATCCCTAGGGATATAGCCATCTATACCGGAATATAGTCCGAAACTGATTCCGATCTGGACGAAATTTGGTATAAAGGTTTTACGACTTTATAGATTTTTTTTGTTGATTGGATACTTCCTCCAAAAAGAGGCAAAAAAGGAGCTACTGGCTATCTCAACATTATTTAATCCGATTTCAATGGTTCTTTTTTTATTTGAAGGACTTTCAGTTGGTATCTTAAAAATTTGGTGAAGACCCGATGAAAAAAAACGTTTTACATAGCTTCAGTGGAATATTATTGTAGCAAAAAAGTTTGTGCTTGCGAGGTCTATGTTCGAAGAACTAATAGTAATAACCTTCTTATTAATGAAATATTAGTAATCTTCTATCTATATAGATAGAAGTATATAAAAGGCAAAAGTGATTGACTGATGTATCAACGCACAGCCAAACCGCTTGGTCTAGAGATTCCAAATTTAGCACGTAGGTTCCTTATGAAGTTCTGGGGGTGCACTAAGAAAGGATTTTAAAAAAATCATGCCCTAAAGTTATGAAACGGGGGTTCAAAGTTTGTATGAAAAATCTTATTCCTTGAGTTAATAGACTTGAAACTTCCACGCGGGCGAAGCCGCTGGAAAAAGCTAGTTAATTTATAATATGAATATTGCTTTCAGTTGTGTAAGTTAACATCGACATAATCAAACGTAAACAAATCTTATGCAATCATTCTCTACATACCGACGTCGGTAATAACTTCTTTCTGAACCACTTGGTTCAGAAAGAAGTTATTACCGACTTCAGTACTTATGTTTCTTTCGACCAAAGGCTTCGACGATAATATTTGTTTATCAAAGTAAGAGGAAAAATGCAAAGGACTTTTTATTGAACAAAATATTTGCTTATTTATTTGTCATTATTTACTTTTGCTTCTTGCGGTTTGTTTGTTTATGATGTGTTTATAAATATTTATTTATATTGGACGTCGTTTAGGTACTTGTTGAGTAAATAGGTTGTGGTTGAATCCTTAACAATAAATTACGGTTTCTGTGCAGAGCTACAAATCTTCGATTTATGTAATGATATCCTGTTTGACTGATAAATATTACTGCAGTGTCTTATGTAGGTACCATTTATCAAAATTAACATCTTGTCTTGGGACGCAACGTCTGCCGATACTCTTGCGCAATCCCATCTTCCTGGCTCGGCGTGCTGTGGTGGCACTGCTGCTGCGGCTGCGGAAAACCTCAAGCGGCGGAAGTATAACCTTATTGGTAACTATATTTTGGGGTCGGAGTGCTCATGCTCATGGTCTCTTTAAGAATATCTCGAAACGGCTGGTTGACACTTCCCGTGACCCAAGGGCTGGCTTTTACCTTGGCCAGAGGCTTAGCATTGCCATACAACGTGGCAATGCCGCCAGTCTCTTGGGTACTTTACCAGTCGATATTGATGCGGAGGAATTTTTCGACGACATATTTTAGTTTTTTAATAGTTTTAGTTAGGTTAGGATATTATACGGGGTGATTTTTTAATGACCAGCCAAATTTTCACAGGGTGTTCTACCCATGAATATGAACAACTTTCACTATGGGACCAACTTTGAAATCACGAAAAAAAAACCAGCGGTTTCCTACAAAAGTTCAATACCTACTCGATCAAAATGTATGAAACAGCTGATATTTTTTTTGCGATTTCAAAGTTGGTCCCATAGTGAAAGTTGTTCATATTCATGGGTAGAACACCCTGTGAAAATTTGGCTGGTCATTAAAAATCACCCTGTATAGGTATTTAATTTAAATATAATAAATGTATGGGACGGATGATTATTTTTTCTCGATTACGATGTTGGCCCCATGGAGAAAGTTGTTCAGTTTGATGGTCTGTACCACACCCTTAAAGACCACACCTTTCTGATTACTCTGTCTATGTATATGAACACACACGGTAGTAAGTATATAGGTATAATTAATTAACAATCGCATACACACATTTACATAAGTATGAGTGCTGTAATCGGCTTTACTTCGCGTTCGCTGGTTTATAATCTGCGCAAAAAGCTCTTGTTATGAACGATGCCGGTGCGGTGGTGGAATAATGTAACATTTGTGTTGTTTTGAATAAGATGGAATAAATGTGATGTTTGAATTCAGTGTTTTAAGATAATGGATTTCGTGTCTTGTGTGTAAACTTCACTTATATGTACTTAGAAGTTAGCGAATCTCGGTGACGGATTATGATGGGTATCATCGATATACGATATCAAAACATGATAATACAAAAAAAAAACAGAATTTCTCAACTCATTCTTCTAGTCACAACACTACAAGCGGTCGCTGATAAAAAAAATCATCTAGTTTAGTTTAGTTTAGTTTTATTTATTAATAATTATAAAAAAATTACATGTCAATAGTCATTATAAGTTACAAAATAGAGCATAATCATACAAGTTGTCATAATAAGATTAATTGAGAGAATTCCAACAAAACAATATAATAATTATTCGTAAAAAAATAAAAAAATAAATCTCTATCTTTTCTATCGATCTATCTATCTTTTTAGGGTTCCGTACCAAAATGGTAAAAAAGGAACCCTTATGGTGTCACTCAGTCTGTCTGTCTGTCTGTCACAGCTGGATATCTCAAGAACTACTAATGCTATCAACTTGATATTTAAAATAGTTTTAGATGACGTTGACCCAACTATTTTGCAAATAAGAAAGAAATTAAAATATTTATATTTTTTTGCAACAGGGACTGAAAGCGGGTCTTAAAAAATCAAAGTGAAGCTACTAGGGCATGTGGGGTATCATATGAAAGAGTGCTGTTTGCACATTCTCAAACATTTTTTTTTAGGCCGCATATTTTTGACTTTTGATGAAAAATGTAAAAAAAAATACCGTTCCCCCCCTTATCTCCGAAGTTTGCAAAGAGAAAAATCTGAAATTATTCCATGTGATAGAAGTTTATGTAAAGATTACAGAAAAAATAAAACGATGTCTCTAAATATCACACTTTTTCAGAAATCGGAACGGAACCCTCGGTGCGCGAGTCCGACTTGCTCTTGACCGGTTTTTTTATTTTTATTTTGTGGTGTTTAGATCAGCGACCATTTTGGTTACCCATTGAAAGGGTTTTCGATAGGGTTTTTCTAAGCAGTTAATCAAAAACCCATACGATGTGGGTAACCTTTTGAACGGCTTAAATTAAGCCTTTCAAAGGGGTTACACTTCAACTCTCTTAAAAACTATAACAGCGTAACATTCTGACTCGGAGCAATGTAATATGATCTCTCGATTATGGGCATACTTTGCAAATAGCTAATATGGTAACGCAAACAAAAACTCTTATATTATATCTTAATGAAGGGGTAACCCTTTCACTGGGTTTCAAGTACAGGACCCATTCAATGGGTTATCCATATTGAAGGGATAACCCTTTTACTGGGTTTCAAGCCTAAAACACATTCAAGGAGTTAACATGATAAAGGTAACCTCATAAACGGCTTACCCCTTCGAAAGACTTAACTTTTAACCGAGGTTGTACGGTCCCTGGTGGTTTAGATATCGATACCCATAACGTCTGCGGAGTTCCGCTAGATAATTTTATTTGACCCTGTAACAAAACACAACAAAACAAAACAAAATACTACGCATATTTTCCCCGAAGGGTTAGGCAGAGATCTTTGTAGTCGTGTTGATGATTCCGTTTGTAAACCGTTACCGTTCTGTTTTATGTTCTTTTTTTTTTCCTATATTTTAGGAAAGCTTCGACTAGAAATCGCCTCCAGAGTTGGCCTCGCAAAGGTCTTCCATAGTACCGAGGGCTTAGTGCGAGTTTTTATACTTACTCGATCACGTTAAACGTAAACGTCATTTTGTTCTGAAAATTAATAAGCGCCGCCTGGTGACTATAATGGGAAACACAATTATTCCATACGAATTGACATAAGGTACTTAACGATAACGTATACGCGATCGAGTATAAAAACTCGCACTAAGCAAACAGGTGTTGTTGTACTGAGTGCACGACAAGAGGTGAGGCCTCGTCTATGATGTGGCTCCACAAGTGGAAGAACATCGTATGATGTTCTTCATAAAGCCACGAAGGCCTTTCAGGGACACGACCTTCAGTAATGAAGTACGTGACCAAGAAGAAGTACACAAAATTGATTAATTTAATACTAAAAGCTAAGAGGATCCCTAATCGACCCTTTTAACCTTGACCGATAGAACTCATTAATCATGCCGGTAGAAATACCGTGATCGCCTGCCTCTGTACCTTTGGGAAATGATTCGGTTTTTTGCATGGGCCGCTGGCTAAGAATAGTTTGGACTTAATAGTACTATTTATATCTTTAGTTTATTTTATGTCTTATGGGAAAACTAACAGTAGTAAGTATATTAAAAATAAACAGAAATAACTTAACATTTACTTTATTCAGAAAAACTAATACGCTCTGTAAACATACTATTTTAGCTATAGAAGTGTTTTGTCTTCTTCTTTCAAACTCAAATCATAATTTGAAAAAAATTGACAAAACACTTCTATAACTGAAATAGGTTTATAGAGCGTTTTAGTTTTTTTCTGAATAAGGGGATTATATCCTGTATACATACTGCTGAACATGATGCCTGGGTTTAACGGGTAATGCCCGGTTTCTGAAGAATTCTTATACGGAGTTTAAACTGAGGTTCTCAAGTCTTTAAACAAGGAACCCTTATGTTGTGACTCAGTCTGTCTGTCTGTCTGTCACAGGTGGATATCTCACGAACTACTAATGCTATCAACTTGAAATTTGGAACAGTTTTAGATGACGTTTACCCAACTATTTTGAAAATAAGAAAGAAGTAAAACTATTTATATTTTTTTTTGTAACAGGGACTGAATGGGGGTCTTAAAAATTCAAAGTGGGGCTACTAAGGGTATCATATGAAAGAGCGCTGTGTGCACATTCTCAAACATTTTTTATTTTTTTTTAGGCCGCATAGTTTACGACTTTTGATGAAAAATGTAAAAAAAAAAATACCGTTCCCCCCTTATCTCCGAAGTTTGCAAAGATAAAAATCAGAAATTATTTTATGTGATAGAAGTTTATATAAAGATTAAAATAATACGTATTTTTTCTATGTGATAGAATTTTGTATAAAGATTAAAATAATACGTATTTTTTCTCCACTTTTTATGTGGATGATGTTCCAATTTCTTTTGCAGATAGTGGTATTAGAATTTGATTTAAAAAAAATTTAAAAATAGGAGCTCGTGGCTAAGTAATAACAGCCGCACGGGACGATCCGTCAGGTTAAGCTACGCTTGCCGGGGTTGGTCAGTGGATGGGTGACCATCTTTACATATCGAGATTCCTCCGTGCCTCGGAAAGCACGTTAAGCCGTTGGTCCCGGCTGTTATTCGTGGATCTTTGACAGTCGTTACGGGTCGTCAGAAGCCCGAAAGTCTGACAACCAGTCTTACCAAGGGGTATCGTATTACCCAGTTACTGGGTTGTGGAGGTCAGATAGGCAGTCGCTCCATGTAAAATACTGGTATTCAGCTGCATCGGGTTAGACTGGAAGCCGACCCCAACATAGTTGGGAAAAGGCTAGACAGATTGATTGATATTAGAATTTGTGTGGGGAAGGTATCACAACTAAAAAGGGAAAAATAAAAACTTTATTACAAAAAAATACAACAGACTTCTGTTTTTGGTAGTCGGTTGTATTTTTTTGTAATAAAGTAATAAACTTTTTTGTAATAACTTTTAATTTCGGTAGTCGGTGGCAAAAAATGAAAATATAAGGTGTAAAAAAAATAACTGCAAGAACTTCGTCCACATACTCGACATCGAAAAACAAACACATTACAAAAAAAAAATTTGAATGGAATCGCGAAAAAAAAATCAGCTGTTCAATACATTTATGTTCGCATAATTCGTCAAAATGTACTGAACAGCTGATTTTTTTTTCGCGATTCCATTCAAATTTTTTTTTGTAATGTGTTTGTTTTTCGATGTCGAGTATGTGGACGAAGTTCTTGCAGTTAATTTTTTTACACCTTATATATTTAACCAGACAGCGACTTCCGAAATTAAAGTTAATTTTCACTTTGTAGTGTTGTTTTTGGAAGTCGGTTGTATTTTTTTGTAAAAAAGTTTTTTTGAAAAAAAGTTTACGAGTCAACAAGGGGTTATGGCGAGCGATCCATTACACCCAGCGTTTTCACACGCATAAGTCTCGATCCCGCTGGAATATCTGAATAAAAAGTATCCTGTGTCCTAACCCAGGCCATGGTCTACCCATGTGCCAAATTTCATCCAAATCCGTGCAGCCGTTTGGCCGTGAAAGCTATAAATAAACAAACAAACTCATTTTCACATTTAGTTAGGAATTTAGGATGGACCAATCAACGGTACTAACTAGTTTTAGCTACTAATTAGTTTCAATACTAACTAGTTTTCTTTTACGTAAGGGACAACTTCAGAGTATTTTGTGTGGCGGGAATCACAAAGTCAACCATAACTTTTCACTCACTGAACCTCTTTGACGACATTCCCTTTGCAACATTGTATCATTCTCCGTAAATGCAGTCTCAATCACGATATTACAAGACTCTGTGCAGTGGGTAGTGCGATGTCGTGTTGCAATGTAGTGTCGGAACGAGTGTCGGACACCGCTGAGAGGTGTCGGAAAACTTGTGAGTGACGTCACGTAATGTCTCCGTTGCGTTGTGTAGGGACTATGATATGGACGATGAGCGGAGAAATTCATGTTGTTCTCGGTACCTTCTTATGTCCGGGATACACCAACGGGAAAAGCCGTTGATTATCGCGATGATGGACGTCGGCCGTAAGTGGCCAGCCACAACTTATCGCGATAATTTTACAACGGCATTCACATTGCCGATTGACGTGGCGATAACTCGGTGGCGGCTCAATTTATCGCGATAATTATCGCAACAATTACCGCGATGTTTATGGCGATGATGCGCATTGATGTTGACGTTGGTGTAGCCCCGACATTAAAGGAATGCCGGTTACACAAACAACCTGTGGATGGCAAGAATCGCGCAAAAAAAACATGGTATTTAAGAGTTAGTAAAATATGCGGTCTTTAGGAATATTGCCTTGCTTAAGGTTTATGTATAGCATAATCAGTCTATAACTTTCCCACTGTTGGGACACAGGCCTCCTCTCTGTGAGAGGGAGGGGGCTGTAAATCCACCACGTGGGCCCATTGCGGGTTGGTAGATGTCACATGTCTTCGATTTTTTGGTGCTGGTTTCCTCACGATGTTTTCCTTCAGCGTTTTGAGAGCAACGTTGATGAAAAATAATGTACACAAAGAAAAGCGTCTGTCTGGGTTCGAACCTGTCTAGGTAACCTAGGTTTATGTATAAGTTTCATCATTTAAAACAACCATTATTTGAAAAAGTTTTACGATTTACGAGTTAATGATAATGGGTGAGCAACCGCGCTTATTATTGTGTTTCTACTAATTAACAACGGCTTTAATGTTCACCGCCTCGTAGTATAAAATAGAAATATTCTTTACTGGTGGGTGTAATGTATGTAATAAAAATAAACACTTAGCTGTACTAAGTTTAATTGCTGTTTATTTTATTAAGCTTGTGTTTAAATTTATTAATATCTGTCTTGCCTTGCCACTTTTACTACTATTACATTCTTGTTATAAAACGGATGATGCCTGAAAAAAATCTATTTAGTCCGTCGTTCAGATAATAAAAAAATATTAGACATGGATTTTTTGCTTTATCATATTAATAAAAAATTACTTAGATAACACGCATAAGTTGGGGAAGGGGGGGGGGGGTGGCTCGCTCCGTTACTTCTACGTATAAAATCTAGCTAGCGAGTGACTTCATGCCATAATTTAAGTGATTGTATCGCTGTAATCATTTGTTAACGTAAAAAAATAAAAAATACGTTTCCAATATTTTTTTTTATCAACATGTCGGACAAAAATACATTTTTAGTCATCATCCCTATTATCGTATTCTTGTGCCAAAATATTATTTTTTGTTTCAACCTGCACCCTAATTGCGTAACACACGATCAGTCGGAATTTGAATCTTTTTGAAGCAAATTGCTAATACATTGCTTCATAATGTTAGAAAACTTTGTCTGCTCGACAACGTAAATAACGCAATGAATGTTGTTGAACTGCCAAAATGAAACCGATTCCGATTGATAGTGTGTTACGCAAATATGGTACAGATCTCTTTCTATCCTTTTCTGTCTTCTTTCACCACACTACAATGTTTAGAGTAAGGAATTATTAAATATACTTATTGGTATTGACGCCATTTATGTATTTCATTTTTGTTTCTATATGTTACGCATAGCTAAAGACATATGGGTACGTATGTTATTTTTTTTTTATCCTGTATGTTTATCTTTATTTATTGGTAAATTATGTTCAGCTAAACTCACACGTATCTCTGTGAATAAAGTTACTTACCAGAGTTATTAGGTCACACAGGGGGGACGTCATTACGTCATTCGATAGGTAGTTGCTGAAAATCAGCGCCGCTGATGATAGGCTCGTCCGACGTCACGGCATTTTGCTGAGCAACGACCTTTCTTGCACAGATAGGACGCACGGATTAATTTGTTCTTGTTATTTTTGTTATAAAAGTATTATTTTTCCACTCTGCAATTCGGATTTGTTTTTTGTTTTGTTTGCTGCATGTTTGTTGACATTTCCTAGTGTCACAACACAGAGCAGAGGCAATATAGAGTTCATAGCCTAAGTAGTATTCTAGAATTACTGTTTTAAATTGTTGTCTTTGGTCTGAAATCAAAAGACAACTTGGATACGAGGCTTTTGCTTACTTTGCATAATGCTTAATACTTTGTTATTTTTTTTAGTTTCTAATGTGCGTTTTATTAGTGCAGAATAAACGATTTTTCTTTCTCTCTCTTCTTTCACTAACACCTTTATACCTGGTTGTCTCCTGCCTTGCACAACACCTCAGCATCTCTATTATATCATTGTTCCGTCACACCACAAAAGGCGCCTCCACCATTAGTTTCCCTCTGTTAATGCAGTAACCATTGTTGTCTATGTCTCATTTTGTTTTCGGATATATGATACTAAATATATCTGTGTATAGCTTGCACTTGACTGGGTTTTTCATATAATGTATTTTATTATCTTTTGTTGTATGTGTTGTTATCATCATTGTCATCCATCATTTGTATTTAAGGGGCGTTCGGTAAAAGCTTTTTTTGTTTACTTACAAAAAAAAATGTGTTGGTGTTCTACATATCCTAACTAATACGAGTATTATAAATGCGAAAGTAAGTTTGTTTGTTTGTAAGCTTTTCACGCCTAAACCACTGAACCGATCATCCTGAAATTTTGCATATACGTTGTCAGGTGTACAGAAACGGACATAGGGTACCTTTCATCCCGAAAAAAGTACTGTTGCTGAGGAAAACAACAATAACGTTGTTATGATAATAGATTGTCTTTTGAATCATGATTGAATTATTATTACAAGCAGAGTACAAACCGAATTTATTGTCAAATTCTAAATTAACGCGCGCGAAGCCGCGGGCAAAAGCTAGTAAGTAATAATTTAAGCAACATTACATCTTATACAAGTAATTCTCAAAAATGTATTTTTCTAAAATCCGCCTGGTGGACCTAGTAATAAATGTATTATTTCCTATGTGAGCTTATTGTCTCATTAAAAAGCTTTATTTTTAGCAGTCTTAGTCGTATTTAAGCTCATATAAGATCCATGAACATCCATGGAGTCCATGAACTGAATACATACTTGAATATTGTATGACAGCATCAAAAATAAATACACCGATTTCCAAATTCATTTTTCGACATCTTAAAAACAATTTTTAATTCAGCAAAATGTATTCGAGCCAGTCTGACGACTGCATTGAATGACGTAGTAATCTCGAACAAATCGTAGCTACGTGCTACGGCTACGCTGCTACGCCGCTACGCTCGTAGCGCTACGAGGAAATAAGAACCGTTCGAGTTTGTCTGAAATATTCATTGGTTATCAGTTACAACATTGAATACATGTTTTTTCATGAAGATGGATGGTTTTCCCTATGAAAATAATGTCTTAAGGATCTGGGAAATGGAAGAAAATTTTCTTGAAATTCTATACTGCCTTAGAAATGTAAGTAGGACAATTTGTCCTGAAGGTTTTATCGAGATTTCTTTGTAGTTGATATTATTATTTTTATAGGGCCATGAACTATCGTTGTTTATTTGATGTAACGACATCAAATGTATTGAAAAACAATAAAATATACATAGAAAAAACCGGTCAAGAGCGAATCGGGCTCGCGCACCTAGGGTTCCGATATACGATTTATGAAAAAGTGTAATCTTTACATGTACTACTCATAGAAAAAATTCAGATTTATCTCTGTGCAAACTTCGGAAATTGGGGGGGGGGGGGGGGGGGTATTTTTTTTTTACATTTTTCATCAAAAGCCGAGAACGCTCTTTTATATGATACCCTACATGCACTAGTATCCCCACTTCGAATTTTTAAGAGACCTTTTCAGTCCGTTGCAAAAAAAAATATTTCTTATTTGCAAAATAGTTGGGCAAAGGTCATCTAAAACTGTTCCAATTTTCAAGTTGATAGCATTAGTAGTTTTTGAGATATCCAGCTGGGACGGACAGACAGACATACAGACTGTAGAGTCGCCCCATAAGGGTTCCTTTTACCATTTTGGTACGGAACCCTAAAATAACCCAATTCCTAAAGTGTGACGAACAATCTTTAGTGCCAAAGTTCAATATGCAAGGACAGTATACGTAACATAACATTACGCCTGTATTCCTCGAAGGGTTATGCAGAGGAGTACCTATAGTACACCCACATTTCACCAGTTATGTTCAAGTCCCATGTAATAGGGGGCGAGCCTATTGCCATCATCCGGGCACTAATGCAGACTGCGAGCTGCTACTGAGAAGTTCCAGATAGGAAAAACCCAATAACACTTTGCCCGACCGAACCGAACCTATACCTACCTCATGTTCATGGTCACCAGCGGCGGCAGTCGAGAGCCGATTCCCGGCCACCGTAGGCGCGGGCTTGCGGACGGCGAGTAGTGGGTAGCTCGCCGTCCGCAAGCAAGTAAGGACCTACGGGCTACGTGCTTAGGGAGTAGGCCCCTCTACTCCCTAAGCACGAAGCCCGTAGTTTCGGTCTTCGTTACGGGCGTTTCTTACTCCGTATCACCTACGGATAGATGATTGGTTCGGGGCCCGAACGAAGTATGAATGACAACATGATTTGCCAGTTGTCCCTACTCCCGATGTGTTGTTGCCCGTCCGAAAAATTTAACATTTACACTTGTTTTAATGGATCGTAATGTCAGACGGATGGATAAACGGACGGACGGGATGACGGACGGACTTAGGGAGTAGACCCCCAGGCCCGAGTCGACGGCGCGTTGTGTTCCACGCGCGCCTCAAAGAGATGTCAGAAATGACGGGGTCCGATAGGGCCGACGCCGCCGGGGTCGCGGGTTGTTCGAAAGAGATACCGTGGCCCTGGCAAAGGCAACTGAAGGAACACGGGTGGGTTGTAGTCAGTAAAAGTCTGACACGGCCTCCCGCTTCGCCCAGAGCGGGAGAAGTCATTTGATGATTACCCATACACAAAAAAAAAAAGACTACGGGCTGCTATTGAGAAGTTCCAGATAGAAAAACCTAATAACACTTTACCTGACCCGGGAATCGAAACAGAACCAGGCCAGACCACCAGGAAAACACATTTTACAATATCTAAGGATGTTTGCAAGTAAATTACCTACGCTTTGTCTAACAAAGCGAATGCTAGCAACACTAAATTGACGGTAATGTTCTTATAAAGAATTCTCTTTATTCCTCGTAAGTTGCGATTGTCGGGGACATGTAACAACGATCGTATCTTTGTGAGGCCAAAGGGAATAATAACGGGATTGAGACAATTCTACGGGCATTGTATGTGAAATAATGTACGAAAATCGCCATTTTCTATGTGAGAATGAGAATGGAATGTTATAGTTACTTGTTAGAGAATTAATAATAATGTATTGTCTCGTGATTGGTAATTATTACTTTTTATTTGACAAAAAATTTAAAAATACAACGTGTTTTTTTAACCGACTACGGCGAACCTAGTAACATAATATGTATGTGGGTATGTATGTTCATTTGTTCCCTCATAACTTCTAAACTGCTCATCATAATTTAAAAAATGAAGCGTCTTGATCGTTCGCCGGTTATAGGCTATGGGACGTCATATGAAATTGAATATTATAAATAAAATAAAAATAAAAAATATGGCGCTCTCTAGAGAACGCGTCAATGACAGAGGCAACTGCACGCGTCGACTGCGGTCTTCAACGCACCGAGACGACCGCACACCGACATGGCGGCAGCCGCCGATCTAAAGCGACGCTTGCAGTTGCAGCGTGTCGCGTCCGCCATTTTGTCAGTGGACTGCAAATAGTTTAGGACTGACAAAATGGCGGACGCGACACGCTACAACTGCAAGCATCGCTTTAGGGACATGTCGGTGGGCCGTCGTCGTCGGCGCATGCAGTTTCCTCTGACGTTGACGCGTATCGCCCGTGTTTAAGAACACTTAAGCTTCACAACATAAGAGACACAAGACCCTTTCATCAATTTGAAGCGTTCACGTAATAAAAGCGGACGTAAAACATTTTGCAAACATGGCATCCTTTCGAGAGTTTTTTTTATGTAAACCAATTTTATCTAAAAAAGTGAAAAGCATACTAAAAAATACATTTACCTGTAATAGCTAAATGCATGAACAAAGAGAATACATACCCTTTGAACGTTTATTTTTATTCGTAATATGGAAAGTGCTTTTTATTCCATTTTTAAATTGTACCTTTCTTTTTTATTTTTTTTGGGATTATTTTACCAATTTTTTTTAACAAACACAGCACTTTATAAGGTATGCTGGAACGACCTAAACCTCTCTCTAGAATTGTCCGAAAAATGTTAGGCAAGCGTTTTAAAAACCACTTGCACACAGCTTACTAAAGCGGCCTATCAAGCGGCCTAAGGCTTTACAAGATTAGATTACATTTATTTATTTGTATAAACATGGTACATACACACCAGAGGCATGCAAGAGCAAGTATTTAGTCTGTTCTTCCTGTGCGAGTCCCAATAAATACTATTTCTTTCTTTCTTATAAGTTGGGACATTGCTTCATGCCGCCATGAGACATACGTCACCAAATAAATTCATTTCATTTCACTAGATTGTGGACGATTAAGGTTGACCACGGAAATTTTGTTGATCGCCTCAAAACATAATCTAAGGTCGATTGATGAACGGCTGTTATGCACCATACTGCGTCGATCTCAACAGTTGATGTCATAGATCGACCGCAATCTAGTTTTACTTTTACGTATTTATCTACACACTATTTATTTCGGTTGGAAAACGAATCTAAAAAAATAAAGTCTACAGAATCATTATGACGTGTGTAAATATTGGTTATTTGAGTAGAAACCATTTTAAATTATTTTTGTGTACGTTAGAAGTTTAAGTATTTTTAGGCTTGTTTTTAAGATAGGTCGACAAACAAACGGACCTTGATTAGAGACTTTATTTTCTTTGATATTTTAATGTTAGAAATTTAAAAAGGTCTTTGATTTTTTTGTTATGCGGCGGGTCAGACGGACTGTTGGTGTAGCGACGCGTCGTCCACGGTGCCACTCGCTCTCTCGCAGAGTTACGAAATTTATTTTAGTATTGTGGCGGCATCTACATCGCCACATACGAACTACGCATCACAAAGACATGACGTCACGCAATCCTGCATCGCGCAATTAGAGTTTACCACGCGACTAGCACATATACAACGTCCCGACATCAACCGTCGGGCAGTAGCCCACCAGACACGACAGCCGTCTGGTCGGAGGATCCTCCCTTTTCAATAGAGGATGAGTGAACTTTACACTCTATTCCTCATGCCTCTAAAGTATTAAATTAATCTGTGTTTTTTAAATAAAGATTTTTTTTTTCTTTAAAAAAAGTCTGAATATTTTGTTGTTGATAATGCCATATTTAATTCTTTTATAAAAAAATAAAAATAATAATGTCTATTCCCTTCAAACGAGGTTGTTTAAGCCCGCGTACCAACGGGTGATTATTTTCCGCGGTGATTTTTTATTGTGCACTGCTGGATTTTCAACACACTGCCTAGCGCAGAGAGTTGAAATTCCAACAGTGTATTTTTTTGACGTGCTAGGATGTAATCTGTTGAATTCTCGATGCTCGGCTCAACACCGAGAAAGCGTTGCGGGAAAAAATCGTCCGTGGGTACGACGCCTGCACTGTCTTAAATAGGATGTCATACGTAACGTGTACCACAATACAGGGTGTTCGGCGCATGGACCGACACAATTTTTTGGGGGATTGGGGGGGTCATTTGCTAGGTTTCACCTAAAGACCTCCATGTCCTAAGTGTGACGGTAATTGAGATATGTTTTTTTTTGTTCTTTCTTTGAATTACCCAAAATCTCGCCTTTGAATCGATATATTTTTTTTTGTTTATGGTTGCAATAGAACAAAATAAATTTTATAATAGTCTGCAATGTATTTTTATTCTAAATAAATTATTATTTGATGTAATTGATCAGTAGAAAATGACTTATGTGCTTCCAAAGTCTTAAAAATGTTTAAATGTATGAAAAATTACTACTCTTAAATTCATTTTTTTTTTTAATGAAGCCATTTTGACCTTATTTTTATCTCAAAAAGTTCTTTAGCTTGTACCCTTTCTAAGGGTATGCTACACGCTATGAAAAACAATTCAAATGTAGTCAAAATACTAGTTAGAGAGTCAGTTATGGAGTGTTTTAAGAAAAGACTTATTACGGTAATTATATTTTTTTATTTTATTTCGAATAATAATACATTGTAGACTATAATAAAAATTATTTTATTCTTTTACAACCATAAACAAAAAAATATATCGATTCAAAGGCGAGATTTTGGGTAATTCAAAGAAAGAGCCAAAAAAAACATATCTCAATTACCGTCACACTTAGGACATGGAGGTCTTTAGGTGAAACCTAGCAAATGACCCCCCCAATCCCCCAAAAAATTGTGTCGGTCCATGCGCCGAACACCCTGTATAAGTTAATATAGCGCTGGCTCAAAGTTGCCAATACGGTGCAAAAAAAAAACCAGCAATTATTTTTCGTCGCCTCACGAATCAAAAAACTCACCATGTTCAAACCAGATTTTTTCTCCACCCAATGAAATAGGAAACAGCGGAATCAAAATAAACACATGGCGAAACGGGCCTGTTGCTCGTTGAGACGTGAATATGGGGCGAACGTGGAATAAACGTAGAATTGTGTCACATGCTGGTTGAATGAAAGTGTACAGATATAAAACGTGCAGGTTATAGGTACGATTGTATAAATGTTTATAAACTCATGATGGTTTTGTATTTTAGTACCAAAAAGCTTCAGTTTTGATTAGGTTGTTTTTTTTTTTGTGTCATTTGTGTCATTGTTTGGCAAATGAGCAGCTTGTGGCTAAGTAATAACAGCCGCACAGGTTGATCCGTCAGGTTAAGCTACGCTTTCCGGGGTTGGTCCGTGGATGGGTGACCTTTTTTACACACCGAGACTCTTCCGTGCCTCGGAAAGCACGTTAAGCCGTTGGTCCCGGCTGTCATTCGTGGATCTTTAACAGTCGTTACGGGTCGTCAGAAGCCCAAAAGTCTGACAACCAGTCTTACCAAGGGGTATCGTATTACCCAGTTACTGGGTTGTGGAGGTCAGATAGGCAGTCGCTCCATGTAAAATACTGGTATTCAGCTGCATCCGGTTAGACTGGAAGCCGACCCCAAAATAATTGGGAAAAGGCTAGGCAGATTGATTGATTCTTTGGCAAACTTGTTGAGGACCAGAGGCTTGACTTTAAACTTTTTCCTACTTCCTACTTCTTCCTCAGAAAAGGAAAAAAATAATACTGTTGACCTTTGTTGGTGTTTAAAAGTTCACATCTAAACTGTTTTCCCCAATTAAGGGTTCCCCTATTTATGAACAAAGCATATTTCAATTTTTACGCTGCTTCTAAGATTATCTTGTAGAAAAATACCTGTACCAATGGAGAATTTAAACCAGATCCACTAGCACTTTTCTGACTGGATAACATTTTTACAAGAGCAAAAGCTCATAAAATTCTTAGAGAAGCTAATATTCCATGATTTTCCATAAGACTAAATTCCAAGCTTCTCCTACTTATATTTTTGTAGGTCAATGAGAAAAGCTGTAAGATTTCCTAGTCTTTGTGAGATGCATGAAACTGCGTCTTGGAAACGCGTGGGCCGTGAAATTACTCTCATTTCGAAAGGTCAGGAGTTCAAACCGAGCAAGTTTGTCAGTTAAAAAGATTTGTAAGTTCTTGTAGGCTGTGTTTTAAGGTCCACTTGGAACATTGCAGGTTTTGGTGGGAGACAAAATATATTCATTAAAGTTCTGTTATTAATTATACGCTACAGTGATTTAGAGATGGATCTGATTTCGGAAAGCAGATCAAAAGAGAACAAATCTAACTTCGAGAGAGGTATTGATGGTTCTTATGGTTATAATTATGTAAATATTTTGATCAAGATACAATCTGACCTGCAAATTGCAAAAAACGAAAGAAAATTTCGCGGGCTCTGTAGATCCACCTAAATTTTAATTTGCGACGTTAATGACATGGCATGATGCAACCAAAAAGCGTGTAGGTTATCATGCGTATATAGGTACACACTATTATTATACGTTTTCTTGAAATTGGCAGTCTTCTTCGAAAACGAAGATGTCCGTGGATCACTGCTTAGCATTATCTGAGAATTTTATCAACTGATTATTATGTAGGCATATTATTTTGTTGATAATAGGTTACCAACAAAATAATATGCTTGTGGGAAAGACCGATGGCCGGTGGAGCAGATGAGTCCTGGAGTGAATTCCGCGAAGCGGCAAGCGTAGTGTGGGACGCCTCCCAGCTAGATTGACCGACGACCTTTAAAAGGTAGCTAGGACAGACTGAATACGGAAGGCGTAGACCATATCCAGCAGGGTGGGACCTAGGTAGGCGGTTTACTTTATGTAGATAATTTCATCACCACTGCTCTTAAAACGATGGAGGAAAAACATCGTGCATATACCAAAGTTAGAACCAATAACTCGAAGACATGTGATATCTACTAACTCGCACTGGGCCCGCGTAGTGGATTACAGCCCACTCCCTCTCATTGAGAGGAGGCCTGTGACCCAGCAGTGGGAACATTATAGGCTGATTTTGTGATATCCAGCAGTGGACTTCGATATAGGTTGAGTTGATCGAGGTCACCAACAAAATAATATAAAATGGATAGTTGTACTTATTTGTTGAAGTTGTAAAAAAGTTATCGTCTAGTTATTTCTGAAAGTTATCTCCGAAACTACTACATGCGGATTATCCATTCTATGTCCATAATGTCTCTGGCTATCATTAAAAACATTCATCCCCTCTATCATATAGCCACTAATTCACACTAGACTTCATTTGTCGGCGCACCTGTTAGGGCCGGATTAAACTGGATGTAACCAGTTCTATCCAGCCGCCCGATCTCGCCAGCTAATTATATGGATTACGGGGAACTTGGAGCTGGTCATTATGTTCGGGACTATGTTATACAACTTCATTTAGGATAATGTGCTCTAAAATGGTGGGTAGTTCGTGTTAGGGAGAGAATTTGCGGGTTTTGTTACGTATTTATTTTTGTACATCTGGAACTTAAACGTGAACTTTGTCATTGCCATGCGTTGTACCTGCTTATTTATTTTCTACAGTAATACTCGTGTATCCTAATCCTAATTAATATTATAAATGTGAAAGTGAATTTTTTTGCTACGCTTTCACGCTAAAACGGCTGAACGCATTTGGATGAAATTTGACACATGGGTAGACCATGATCTGGGTGAGGATATAGGATACTTTTTATCCCGCTATACCCACGGGATAGAGACTTATACGGGTGAAACCGCGGGTCGCAACTGTTAATATTATACATGCAAATGTGAGTTTGTTTGTTTTTAGGGTTCCGTACCAAAATGGTAAAAAAGGAACCCTTATGGTGTGACTCAGTCTGTCTGTCTGTCTGTCTGTCTGTCTGTCTGTCTGTCTGTCACAGCTGGATATCTCAAGAACTACTAATGCTATTAACTTGAAATTTGGAACAGTTTTAGATGACGTTTACCCAACTATTTTGCAAATAAGAACGAAATAAAAATATTTAATTTTTTTTTGCAACTGGGACCGAAAGGGGGTCTTAAAAATTCAAAGTGGGGCTACTAGGGCATGTGAGATATCATATGAAAGAGCGCTGTTTGCACATTCTCAAACATTTTTTTTTCTTTTTTTTAGCCCGCATAGTTTTCGACTTTTGATGAAAAATGTAAAAAAGAATACCGTTCCCCCCCTTATCTCCGAAGTTTGCAAAGCGAAAAATCTGAAATTATTCTATGTGATAGAAATTTATGTAAAGATTACAGGAAAAATAAAACGATGTCTCTAAATAGCACAGTTTTTCAGAAATCATCAACAAAAATTACATATAAATGATGGTACGGAACCCTCGGTGCGCGAGTCCGACTCGCTCTTGACCGGTTTTTTTTTTGTTACGCTTTCACGGCTAAACGGCTAGACCAAGTTTGTTGAAGTTTGGTATGGGGATACTTTGAACCCTGGGGAAGGACATAGGTTACTTTTTATCGACATACCACGCGGGCGAAGTCGCGGTCGGAAGCTAGTATTTAAATACATACTACATTATGGCTTGCAATTTTTGTAATAGGCTTGATAAGTCTGGCAAACAGTCTTACCAAGGGGTATCGCATTACTCAGTAACTGGGTTGGTTAGGTCAGATAGGCAATCGCTCCATGTAAAATATTGGTATTGATCTGCATCCGGTAAGACTGGAAGCCGACCCCAACATAGTTGGGAAAAGGCTAGGCAGATGATGGTGTTATGTTATGCAAAAATACCACAAAGTATTCACGTATTCCATTAACTTAATTAATAACATAGAAAAGCACTTCCAATTCATACAATATCCTGTCCCTCTAATGAAATGTACCACTATTTATGAAACGTCCCACAACCGTTTCGGAGTATGGACCGTCCCACATATGAATCGTACCATAATATGAGCACTCACTGAACATTTATCAAACCTTTCTCTTAGGGTTGGTCGTTAATTAACATTTCTTACTTCTACCCTTCTTCCTTAATTAACACAGAATTGATATGTACGGGTGACTGCGTTTACACTTCTTATCGTAACCTTATTCAGGGGATGTCAACCTTGATATTATAATGTATGGAACTGCCGTTTTAGGGTTTTGCATGGACCTTTTGTGTTATGAAAAGAGTAATTGCTTTAACAATTAGTATTTTACGTAATATTACAGATATAGAAGAGTGGTGGTGGTAACTATCTGAGCAATACATTATCTAAATGTATAGAGGATATATCTCTGTCAATAAAGCAATTAATTATGAGCAATATTATCTTAATTATTAGATTCTATTCTATTCAGACATGATAATTCATAATTTCTTCTTTCTTTTTCAGGTAAGTTCGTGTCCCTGTATGAAGAATTACCTAACCTCCATGGCTGCAAACAGTGAGTACACTTTCTTCTGTTAAAGAAAATAATAATATGGACACTATTGTATAATATGCAAGTGGGTCAAATCAGCCCCTTACCTGTGAATATAACTACAGTAAAAAGCTATCTAGTCACCAATAAACAAACCTAAAATAAAAGTAATTCACATCATAATCATTCTCCTGCCCTTATCCCAATTTATATGGGGTCAGCACAACATGTCTTTTTCTTCCATACTTCTCTATCAGTCGTCATCTCAGTAGTCACTCCCTTCTAACCATATCATCTTTCACACAGTCCATCCATCGTTTCTTTGGTCAAAAGTCAAAAGTGGCGGCCATTAAAGCTCGCGCTGACCATACAATCAGCTAACGATTCCATTTGCATAGTGGTGAATAAACAAACGTTAAAACAATACACTAGTACCAATGATGGTTTTCGTAGTTCACTTGTGGTTGACTGTACTGATAAAATTACAAATGAAACTTTCCCATGGCAAAAAGCCTTCACATGGCAATGTGAAGGCTTTTTACATAACCATATTTTTGTGGGTTGTTGATTTTAATCAACAGCGTATGGTATGTTTTCTTTCTTTGGAGTAAATGTGTTTGTTAATCTTCTTAAAATGTTGTTCAATAAAGGGTCGTCTATTGGGTCGTCCGTTTGTCTGTCTGTCAACGGGCTGTATCTCATGAACCGTAATAGGTAGACAGTTGAAATTTTCACAGATTTTGTATTTCTATTGCCGCTATAACAACAAATAATACAAATAAAATAATTTTAAAATTAAAGGGTTGTATGGGATACAAGAAACGTGTTTTTAGGGTGCCGTACCAAAATGGTAAAAAAGGAACCCTTATGGTGTGACTCAGTCTGTCTGTATGTCTGTCAACTCTGGATATCTCAAGTACTACTAATGCTATCAATTTGAAATTTGGAACAGTTTTAGATGACGTTTACCCAACTATTTTACAAATAAGAAAAAAGTAAAAATTTTTTTTTTTTTTTTGTAACAGTCCCTGAAAGGGGGTCTTAAAAATTCAAAGTGGGGCTACTAGGGCAGGTGTGGTATCATTTGAAAGAGCGATGTTTGCACATTCTCAAACATTTTTTATTTTTTTTCAGGCCCCATAGTTTTCGTGTTTTGATGAAAAATGTAAAAAAAAAATACCGTTCCCCCCCTTATTCCGAAGTTTGCAAACATAAAAATCTGAAATTATTCTATCTGATAGAAGTTTATGTAAAGATTACAGGAAAATTAAAACGATGTCTAAATAGCACACTTTTCACACACACGCACACTTTCAGACATCGGAACGGAACCCTCGGTGCGCGAGTCCGACTCGCTCTTGACCGGTTTTATTTTTCTGATGATCCTACTTCCTAGTTCGAATTATTGTGAGTGTGTGTGTATGTTTGTTACTTCTTCACGCTCAAACGGCTGGACCGATTTCGATACAATTTAGTACACAGGTAGTTTTAATCTGGATTAACCGATATTCTTACGGCTCGAACCCGTCCTTACGCGGGTGAAGCCGCTAGCGAAAGTTAGTTCTTTAATATTTTTGGTTTCAGATGGGTGAAATGATATGCAGAATCTCATAAAAAACAGTAAATTTCCATAACCCTCTCCGATTGGTGGCAGAAATACCATAAAAATACAGCCTATTCATGCTAAATAATCCCTTAATCACCTTTTACGGTTCCGCGAATGAAAAATTTACAAACAAAAAAGTTTTTATTCTTCTTAAAAAGTAACAAGTGACACCAAAGACTTTTTTACCATAAATCTCGGGCAAGCTTGCGGACGCTTAACCGAATTAATTTAAATAATGTAACTAAGTGCTTGTATTAAACCATTGTACCGCGAACGGTGTAGCTCAGAACTTTGGAGCTTACTGCTACGTCTCGTAGCACTCCTTCTGCTACGTGCGTAGCGAGTCTAACGAGTTCGTAGCACACACTCTACGTTCACATCTTGCAAAGTTTCTCGGGTGTGGAATGGATTGAGTAAGGATTAAAGTGAATGAACTTTTGAACTTCTTTTAATAAAACTGAGAAAGAAAATAAATTATATGGTTGAATACTTTTCTCTCTCTTTTATCGAATACGTTTAGAAAGTATCCTATTGGGATTTTTTTATTTCCATAATGGCAAACCTCATCAAAAACGCAAGACAGAAGTATCATTTATACTCGTATCACAATAAAAAAACCGGTCAAGGGCGAGTCGGACTCGCGCACCGAGGGTTCCGTTCCGATTTCTGAAAAAGTGTGCTATTTAGAGACATCGTTTTATTTTTCCTGTAATCTTTACGTAAACTTGTATCACATAGAATTATTTCAGATTTTCCTCATTGCAAACTTCGGAGATAAGGGGGGGGAGCGGTATTTTTTTTAAATTTTTCATCAAAAGTCGAAAAATATGCGGCCTAAAAAAAATAAATAGTTTGAGGATGTGCAAACAGCGCTCTTTCATATGATACCCCACATGCCCTAGTAGCCCCACTTTAAATTTTTAAGACCTTTCAGTCCCTGTTGCAAAAAAAATATAAATATTTTTATTACTTTCTTGTTTGCAAAATAGTTGAGTAAACATCATCCAAAACTATTCCAAATTTGAAGTTGATAGCATCAGAAGTTCTTGAGATATCCAGCTGTGACAGACAGACAGACAGACAGACTGAGTCACACCATAAGGGTTCCTTTTTTACCATTTTGGTACGGAACCCTAAAAACCGGTCAAAAGCGAATGGGACTCGCGCACCGAGGGTTCCGTTCTGATTTCTGAAAAAGTGTGCTATTTAGAGCCATCGTTTTATTTTTCCTGTAATCTATACATAAACTTCTATCACATTTTTAGAATAATTTCAGATTTTTCTCTATGAAAACTTAAGCAAGCTAAGTTAGGGAGGGGGACGGTATTTTTTTTTTTACATTTTTCATCAAAAGTCGAAAACTATGCGGCCTAAAAAAAAATTGAAAAAAATGTTTGAGAATGTGCAAACAGCGCTCTTTCATATGATACCCCACATGCCCTAGTAGCCCCACTTTGAATTTTCAAGACCCCCAATCAGTCCCTATTGCAAAAAATATATAAATATTTTTGGTTCTTTCTTATTTGAAAAATATTTGGGTAAACGTCATTTAAAACTGTTCCGAATTTCAAGTTGCTGGCATTATTATTTCTTGAGATATCCAGCTGTGACAGACAGACAGACAGACAGACAGACTGAGTCGCACCATAAGGCTTCCTTTTTATCATTTTGGTACGGAACCCTAAAAACTGTCACACGATCCAAGGATATTCAGACATAACTACCATTAAACATCTTTTTACGAGCCATACAAATTGTAACACGACCATAATACGATGTAACTATAGACCGAGCATTGCCCACTAAAACGTGACCTATCTAAATTGGTCGTGTAAAAAAAAAGACTTTTACCTTTGAATTTTCACGCGCGTTTCGCGTGGGTCTTTAATATTTACTGACAATATTTTCGGTTGGCGGGGTAACAATAAATATTGATGGTTCGACCTTTGCCCTTGCCTTTGTGGATGTTCCTATCTGGAGAGACCGACGAGCCAGACGTTACAGAATGACGCTTTAAAATTTTAGTTTATATTGTTTTCCTGGCGGGAATGCTGAGTTGCGAAGGCTGTCACTTTTCTGTGGACGTTTGGGAGATGCGGCTTATGGAATATTGTGTTCATATGGCTGTCTGGAAAGACAGTTATCCTTATTAGTGTCTGCCTACAGTTCACACAATGAAATCGATGATTTATTAAATCTCTGGGATTTTTATTTTTTGACAGACAGGAGAATTGACCGTGACGTTATCAATGTATGGGGGAACATGTTTTTCAACTGCAATGTTATGTTTGTTTTTGGGATAAATTCTTTCCGACACGCATTTGGCCGGTGTTTTTTTCGGATAAGACCACTATATTCGACCGGCGAACAAAAGGATTATGTTGAGTTAATTGCTTGTAACCGCTGTCGTCTCGTTTCCAAAATTAACTGAAAAAACCCTGTCTGTACCTGTACAAGGGCCGGTAGTTTTAAACGTCAAATAATGACGACATAAGCCCCCTTATTCATAAAAAATTAAAACGCTCTACAAACGTACTTTAGTTAAAATAGTGTTTTGTCAATTTCATTCGAATTATGATTTGAGTTTGAAAGAAGAAGACAAAACACTATTTTAGCTAAAATAGGTTTATAGAGCGGTTTAGTTTTTTATGAATAAGAGGGAAGATGTTTAACGTTCGTTAAATACAAAGCGAAACGCACTGCATTAAAAAGCGAATGGTGCCGATTCTGTTGTACACCGAACTAAACTAACTAAACTATCACTAAAATTCCTTACTTAAAGGCTATGAGAATCTTAGAAAAAAACCTCTAAATTTAGAAAAATTTTGACACAACTAAAATCGAGTTTGACAATCGTGACTCCGCGTGGTATAGTGCTCGTAGTATATTTGACCCGGTGGCTTTAATTGGAACTAACGAAATCACTATGAAAAGTGAGAAGGCTTGTCATATTTTGTTTACAGACAATCCGACATCGCCGCCGTTACCGTGTCAGATATTTTTTAGAGCTGGAGGGGGGCAGGCAGGGGGCAGCTTCAACGTGTTTTTGTGGATTTTTTTTGGTACCTACGTGTTGAGGTTTAGGGGTTAAGGGTTATATAAAGGGAGGCCAAATTTTCATTATTTTTGCGATAGGACACACCGTTTTCGAGATATATAGAAAAGAAAAAAAAAAATACAGTACTGTTTTTGCACTTGAAGTCAAGGTGTTTGTGTGAATTTTAGCTCGTGACAACTAATCTTATTCCACACCTTTTTAATCGCGATTAAAAATAGTCTGATTTAGTTTGACAATCAAAATTTTAGGTGAAAAAACGTCAAATTCAGAATAGCAAAATTGCGATTTTCACTAAACTATTATCTCAGTACAATCTTAGTGCTGTCAAACTAAAATTTAGTTAAGTTGTGTCACTTTAATCAATTTCAGAATGGGAAATCGTCGTTTGACAGGAATAAACTAAATTTTAGTGATTTTTTAGTCTAGTTTAGAGGCATTTGTGACAAGAGAATCGGCACCATTGTCTGTGAAACCACGCGGTTTGTCGTATACCCGTGAGTTAAGTGGACGTGAAACAACCCGCCCTAAGTAATTGTTTTAGTCGACACAATTAAAAATATTGGCTTCAAATTAAACTCTTACTGAATTTCCAATACACTCGCTTGCAAAATAAAACATAACTTTTATCTTTGCAAAAAGAAAATGAATCTGTAGTCAACATGTAGTCTGTGTGTGTTTAAACGTAAAACTAGTTAGATTTTACAGGCTTAGGGTCAGCGCACACCAAGAGCAGAGCAGAGCAGAGCATTTTCTGTGACTATTGAACAATAAATCTTATGACAATTCCATACATTGAAAAATTAAATACACGCCAAGCATGCTCGAGCATGCTCGAGCGTAGTCGAGCATCAAGTTTGGACGATTGAATTTTGCAATGTAAGGAATTGTAATAAAATAAATTTTTCAATAGTCTCAGAAAATGCTCTGCTCTGCTCTGCTCTTGGTGTGCGCTGACCCTTAGTTAACTTTTAGCCCATTTGGTATAATATTCAGTTAGTAGAATCAGGCTCGCGGGGCTCACCAGCGTTTTGTGTTAATATATTTCTAGTGTAAATGTAGGAACTTTAAATGGTTTCTGTGAGATAAGTGTAGACGATCTGTCTTGAATGTTTCTAGTGTTATTGTTTAGCTCGATTTTTCTTAAAGTGTATGTGCTTTTAAGACACTAGAAAATAAAGTCGACTAAGCTTCTGTTTAGTCCTTCTGTCCTAAATAGAAGGACTGTTTTGAGGTAAATAACCTCAAAACAGTCCTTCTGAACCTACATCCACTTTTTACATTAAAACCCTTTACAATCCCTCGCAAATACTTCATTTTCATCCTCCCGGTTACTCATACTTTTAAAAACATTACCCGAAAGGTAACGTACCATCCTTTTCTTGTACAAACTAATTTAACTTGCGCTGAATGGCAAACGTATCGGGTGTATCAACCCGGGTATCTTGACCCGGGTATCCGGGTAACCGGGTACCCGGTCCAAGGACCCTTGATAGCAATGCCCGCGATTTTGATAAAGCCAGTTTTTCCTGTTTAACCCAGATTTTTGACAGTCCGTATTTGTTTGGTAGCTTTTATTTGATACTATGTTTCGAGCTTTAAATGTGATTCTGTTATTTGATTATGCTGTCCTAGTACCCTTTCTGTGAGGACAGTTTGGTAAGACCTTATTTCGTGATATTTAAGACCTAAATATTATTTTAGCTTCTCGGGAGCTACCGCTTATTGGTGTCTCTTGTAGTGCTAATTTGATAACTAATTACAACGATTTTCGAGTAAATTCTGCGTGTTAAAATGGCAATGAAACGAATTTTTACTACAGCGGTCACATACATACCTACACAAACTCGCCTTCTTTTCATGGGGCTAGGCAGAAACTACAGAACGCCACAGCATGCAGCGGTCACGTATCCTTCTAATTTGTATCATAAAGTGTTTTAATATCAAGTCGATTTACGACAAAACAGAGTGGAAGGGAACGCCCTAGGAGGACCTTATTGGGGATGTTCTTCAGAAAGGTCAGGTGCGGAGTACTAGCAACCGGCTGCGTGTATGACCAGATGTATGAGCGTAAACGAGGCGAAAGGAGTATGTAAGGATCGTAGCAGGAGGCGTTCTGTAGTTTTTACCTTTACACCATGGGAAGAAGTCATGAGATTATGTATGTATGTATGCATGTAAACTGTTTAATCTATACCAAAATATATTTATAACTCTTCGTGTACTTCTTCGTTATTATTGTCGTCTACAACGTGTAACGTTCAATGCGCAAAACCTCTTAAGGGGTCATTGTACTCATCATTATGAACAACTTTTACTTTGGGACCAAACATGAAATCGCGAAAAAAAAAATCAGCTGTTCAGTACATTTTGACGAATTATGCGAACATAAATTTACTGAACAGCTGATTTTTTTTCGTGAATTCAGGTTTGGTCCCATAGTAAAAGTTGTTCATAATGATGAGTACAATGACCCCTTAACCCCTCAAGTGTCTGAGTTTGTCTGATTTTAGACCCAAAACCCCAGCGAGTGGGGAGAGTTGGGGGTTAGTTGCGAACCCCATAGGTTCACAACTACTGATAATGATATGTTTTCCATCAGATGATGTTTTTTTACGTTTATATATACGTGATCTAAGCTTATATACCTATTATGTAAAGTTTTGTCCTTTTGCACACTTGGGGTGCTTTTGACACGCGGGGGGGGGGGGGGGGGGGCAGGTTAGCTGCGAACACAACAAAAGGTCACAACTAATGATTTGATTGGTTTTCCATCGGATGATGTTTTTTTACATTTATATATATGTGATATAAGCTTATGTACCGAACAAAAAAAGGGTTTTTCTTATGCACACATGGGGTGCATTCGACACTTGAGGGTTTAAGAGGTTTTGCGCATTTAACGTTACACGTTGTATATCATAAAGCCATCAAAATGATTCTACTGGAAAACCATACAATTACAATATTAACAAGGTGATCTATGCGGCAAGCCTAATTAAACCCATAAGTGCCCACCGTCACCGGTTAGACAAACATTTCACTATATTAATCTGCTGAACGTCGTCGGCTGACGTTAAATCAATCGACTGTACTGAACTAAATGTTATTTTAACTAATGGCTGTTTTGTTTGGGACATGACAAGAGTATCTATTAGTTTAGTTACCTATTGTTTTTTAAGACATTTTAAGTAGGTTATGAAACTGAAAAACTCCGGAAATAGGGATGATGACTAAAAATTTATTTTTAGTCCGTCATAGAGATTATTAAAAAATATTGGACACGTATTTTTTCTTTTTTTACGTAATCAAAAAATTACGGCGATAGATTGAGTTAAAATATGGCATGACGTCACGCGTAGCTAGGTTTTATACGTACAAGTGACGTAGCGAGCCCCCACTCCCCAACTTTAATGCGTGATAGCTAAGTATTTTTTTATTAATATGATAAAGCAAAAAATACGTGTCTAATATTTTTTTATTATCTGACTGACGGACTAAATAGAATTTCTTTTTTTTTACCCAGGCATCATCCCTATTGTGAGAAGAAACACAAGATCAAGTTCGTAAGTTCATACTTGACAAAAAATGTACCAAATTCGTAAGTTGACGCATAAGCTCACGCCTACTGGTAACTTCCCAGGGGGGAGGCAGAAACTTCAGAAAGCCATCTGCTGCGAGAATGCGATCTTTACATACTCCCTTTGCCTCCTTTACGTTCATACAAGCACACAGGTTGCGAGTACTACGCTCCTGACCTTTCTGAAGATCATCACCAGTATTCACCAATAAAGTCACTATATGCGCTATATCCAATCGGTCGTTTACAGTTTATTTTCTTTGAAAACAAAATGTATGTTTGTTAATCAAAATTGTATAACTGCTATGTTAAAAACTATGTACATCTAAAAACACATCTGATCTCCAGGAAAATTATAACTTTTCTGTTTTTAGGATTCCGTACCAAAATGGTAAAAAAGGAACCCTTATGGTGTCACTCAGTCTGTCTGTCTGTCTGTCTGTCTGTCTGTCTGTCTGTCTGTCACAGCTGGATATCTCAAGAACTATGCTATGAACTTGAAATTTAGAATAGTTTTAGATGAAGTTGACCCAACTATTTTGCAAATAAGAAAGAAATTAAAATATTGATATTATTTTCGCAACATGGACTGAAAGGGGGTTTTAAAAAATCAAAGTGGGGCTACTAGGGCATGTGGGGTATCATATGAAAGAGCGCTGTTTGCACATTCTCAAACATGTGATAGAAGTTTATGTAAAGATTACAGGAAAAATAAAACCATGTCTCTAAATTGCACACTTTTTCAGAAATCGGTACGGAACCCTCGGTGAGCGAGTCCGACTCGCTCTTGACCGGTTTTTGTTATATCAAGTAAAAGAGAAAAGTAAACTACAACAAAACAAATATAAAACATTACTGAAATGAGTGCAATTTAAAAGCACTACAATGAAGATACGTTTCTACATTTTCCTCCTCATGAAACAATGAGAGAGAAAACTATGAAATTCCCGAGAAAACAACAATTCTTACCAAACTGCCCAAGCAGACAATTATTATTGTTGTACAATACAAACACCGTGTTATTTCAAATCGAAATAACTCGAAAATTAGGTACCTAATGTCCTTATCCACAAGAGTCAAAGACGTAATAAGCTTGAAAATTGAATAAGTTCGCTCAAAGTTAGCTGAATGAAAACGAATGAACGAACTGTGGAGTTGGCATGAGCCATGAACTCTGTTGAACGTACTTTCAACAAAAGAAATTGATATCCTTACAGAAAAAAAACAACTTTCTTACACTGAAAATATTAATTTTTATTGTGTCCTCTATAAGCCTTTTAAATTAAAATTAGCACATTTTTAGGGTTCCGTACCTCAAAAGGAAAAAACGTAACCCTGTCCGTTCGTCTGTCTGTCACAGGGCTGTATCTCATGAACCGTAATAGGTAGACAGTTGAAATTTTCACAGATTGTGTATTTCTGTTAGGGCTATATATATCAACAAAAAATAAAATTAAGTTAAAAATTAAAGGGTTATTAAAAAAAAATTCTTACCCTAGCATGTGGGGCGTCACCGAGTAGAGTACAAATATATTTTTTATTTATCTTCAAAAATGAACAAATAGGGGGCCGTAAAAGTTGTCAATTTTAGACCATTTTTGTACGAGCTCTATCGCAACAACAAGTTAGGAATTTGAAACTTCTGTATATCATGTACAGTTGGCTGCATGAATTGGGTACCCCCGTTGTATTAAAATTAACTTTGCTACAACTTTGCAATTCAAACAATACATTCTTAAGAATATTACAAAAAGTGTTTCTAATGCCCGGACGAGATTCCAACCAACAACTCATTGGTTATATGTACAATGATTACCGCTAGCTCTTACCAACTAAGCGAGTTAGGTAGTTAAAATTTTAATGAATTATCAATCTACTTGGCGTTATAACTCTGTCTCTGTCTATGAAATCGCAGTGAATGAATAGTTTGTTATTAGAGGGTAGTTATGCATACATTTTACTAATCTATAATGAAGTTACCGTCTGATGGGTCTAGTTTTGCTTCACCTTTCGCATTTGTCTAGGCACCCATTTGTCTCAGTTGGCAAAATATGTCTAATAAGGTAACTGTAAATTATCAAATCAAATTATTGTAAAATATAAATCTTTGTAGTTTTCTTACATAATATCAATAAAAAATATTATTAGATGATTATTAAAGTATTTTATTTTTCTTGATTTTTAAATTCTTTAGAAATATTACTAAAATAAAACAAAAAAAAAAAAACAAAAAAAAAAAAAACAAAAAAAAAATTTAGTTAAAAATACAAAAAAAAAATACTTACTTTAAATAGAAATATACTTTATATTAAAAAATATATATAATGCATGACAAAAACCATTCGTGCTTAAGATTTGAACCTCCAACCCTATGCACGGCAAGCGCTCTTGAAACCTCGGGTCTATTTAGACGTTGAATAAGTCTTCGTAAATGTCAACCCTATTATTGCTTGTCGTTATACGCAATATTAGAAGTATTACAGTTTTATTGAAAAAGATAATAATAAAAACAGACTTAAGTAAAAATAAATACTAACATAAACGTATTTATTCACAAAAACAATACATTAATTATAATAAAATGTTTTTGCGAAATACAAAAACCAACTTCGGACTATCGTGGATTTGAACCCACACGTCTTTTGAGGGGTACCCAATTGATGCAGCCATATACTGTATTTAATAAAAAAAATACTAAAACGCCGACTCATAAGCTATTTTTTTTTTTAAATATGGGTGATTTTCTGAAACTACAAAAAATTTAAATGTAATTCACAGTATCATTATGAAATACAAAGTTATCTTTGCGATGGTTAAACATATATGGCACGGAACCCTTCGTGTGCGAGTCTGACTCGCACTTGGCCGGTTTTAATTAATCACATCACAACACACACATACATGCATGTCACAACATTTAATTTTAATTAATTCTCTTAATTAATTAAAATTAAATCTTTATTATGAAACGGACACACACTTCCCTGTGTTAATAATTCTAGCGTATGGCATTCGTGGGCTGCAGCTGAAAACCGGCGTCAGGTGGTGTGTGTGTGTTGTGATGCCATCTGACAGCTCAGAGCATGGCAGAAGTTGAACGGTTCCAGTGTGAGAGAAAGACGGAGCTATATACAACCTATAGCACCATCCTTTTTTCTCAACGGATCCATGATGGATCCATGATCTTTTTTCATGTCAAAGTACACGTCATAGTGTACCTACGGCCCTTGAGGTCCTGTTGGCATTACAATCATTGTTTTATGTTTTTATAGTTTTAAGGTGTATTTATTCGGGTTCCGTACCAAAATGGTAAAAAAGGAACCCTTATGGTGTGACTAAGTCTGTCTGTCTGTCTGTCTGTCTGTCTGTCTGTCACAGCTGGATATCTCGAGAACTACTAATGCTATCAACTTGAAATTTGGAACAGTTTTAGATGACATTTACCCAACAATTTTGCAAATAAGAAAGAAATAAAAATATTTATATTTTTTTTTGCAACAGGGACCGAAAGGTGGTCTTAAAAATTCAAAGTGGAGCTACTATGGCATGCGAGGGTATCATATAAAAGAACGCTGTTTGCAAATTCTCAAACATTTTTTATTTTTTTAGGCCGCATAAATAAAATAATAATAAAATCATTTTATTTCAAGTAACACTGACTCATAATACCTATCCATACACTCAAACAGTCACATTACCTACACAACATTACAAATCAAATTTAAATTCATATAATCCAATTCATTAATTAAAACAATAACACAACATAATACATAATAAAAATAATCTTAGTTAAATTCACAACTTACATATACAAATAGTATAGTATAGCATAGTTTTCGACTTTTGATGAAAAATGTTAAAAAAAATACCGTTCCAACTCCTAATCTCCGAACGTTTGCACAGAGAAAAATCTTGAAATAAAACGATGTCTCTAAATAGCACACTTTTTCAGAAATCGGAACGGAACCCTTGGTGCGCGAGTCCAACTCGCTCTTGACCGTTTTTTTTTTATGTAATGCCAATTAAACGCATTTTTTTTCTTTCTTTTCTTTACTTGACTGTAGGTACATTACATACTTGTTTTGTCTCACATTCCGAGAGAAAATCGTGGGTGCTTGGTGAATAAGGAGCTTAAATATATTGACTGTACTTCGGTATGTCTCCACGCTTTCCTAATCCAAGAGACATTGTTTAAATTTTGTTTAGGATTATAACTTTTGTTTATTTTGAGTTATGTTTGTCTTGGGATGCTTCTTGATCTTTTGTTGACTTTGGATTCTCTTTGTAAGCTCTCCGAGTGTATGCTTTGACTTACAATACCATGCAATAATTTACATATGGTTTTTCAAGATTATGTCAGGACTAAATAAAAGAGACTGTGATCTCTGAGTTTATCTTTCTTCTCAGAGTAGTCGGATAATGGATAGGAAATATCGACCTCATCTAGTTTTAAAAACATCAAGAATCACAAAAAACAAAGTGAGGAAGCGAATAAGAACTATCGAACTAGTGATTATTAACTTTCACACCTTTTTGGATAGCTGATAAGACAAGGATATTTTACTATTCATTTGTACATCAGGCGTAGTAATTTTATTTTGTACTAGACAACATTTTGTATGAAGCAAAAATGACGAAAAATTAAATGTTTGATTAGTGATATTTGCCAAGCTTTTAAGCATTTTTGAACTTTTAATTATTAATAAAGATCTGCTACGGCATCAACTATTATATCTTAAATTTCAGTACAGTCACGCCGTAAATCATTTTTAAATTGGCTTCAAATGATTTAATCTGGGATTTTCATAAAAAAACACTAAAAAGCTGACTAACTCAAAAATACCTGAACTTCACTAGAACATTTGGTGTTGTCACGTATCAAATTATAAAAGCGCACATTAGCTCCAAGGCAACCCACAAATTTTACGTATCAAGTAACATTAAACCACATGCAACCATATAATTTGTCTGACTTCTGACTTCATACTGAACAAAACACATTCTACTTAACGTTACTGAGATGTTACGGATAATGTTTGTGAAGATTATGGCGAGGCTCTCGTTGTTTTCGATTATCTCCAGCCTGCAACGGTTCGGGTCGGTTATTAATAATAACAAACGTTCTCACACTTCAGGTAAGGGTGCTATTATTGGCACAAGCCAAAATAAACTGACTTTACTGAGCTAATTTGTGTAGAACAGACCTTGAGTTACATGTATAATAGCTATATCTACAGCCGTAGTCCTATCTTGTGTGTTGGAACTTGCAACATTTTAGTTAATATTTTTTCTTGCAACACTGCGTTTACTATCTTCTTTTAACTGTCGCCTGTCAATATTTTGGTGTTGTCACTTGTGAGTAAAATATAATAAGTATTGCATAATGGTTGTTCTTCTTACAAGCGAGTCACATTTTCTCTATCTTGTGTGTTGAAACTTACAAAATTTTACTTAATATTTTTTCTGGCAACACTACGTTTACTGTCTTGTTTTAACTGTCACCTGTCAATATTTTGATGTCGTCTTTTGTGAGTAAAATATGATAATGCTTATTGGTTGTTCTTCTTACAAGAGAGTCACGTTTTCTCTATCTTGTGTGTTGAAACTTACAAAATTTTACTTAATATTTTTTCTTGCAACACTACGTTTACTGTCTTGTTTTAACTGTCACCTGTCTATATTTTGATGTCGTCTTTTGTGAGTAAAATATGATAATGCTTATTGGTTGTTCTTCTTACAAGAGAGTCACGTTTTCTCTATCTTGTGTGTTGAAACTTACAAAATTTTTGTTAATATTTTTTCTTGCAACACTACGTTTACTGTCTTGTTTAAACTGTAACCTGTCAATATTTTGATGTCGTCTTTTGTGAGTAAAATATGATAATGCTTATTGGTTGTTCTTCTTACAAGAGAGTCACGTTTTCTCTATCTTGTGTGTTGAAACTTACAAAATTTTTGTTAATATTTTTTCTTGCAACACTGCGTTTACTATCTTCTTTTAACTGTCACCTGTCAATATTTTGATTTTGTCACTTGTGAGTAAAAATATAATATTACATATTGGTTGTTCTTACAAGCGAGCCTTTTAATTTGCGTAAAAACCTCTTCCTTATATCGGCGAATAATCGGGAATCCAACATTCCCAACATTGTGTAGGTATTTGGATGTTGAAGAGTTAATTATGAATGATACAATATAACATCACGCCTGTTATCCCCGATGGGTTAAGCAGAGGTTTACCGATAGTTCACCCACATTTCGCCAGTTATGTCTAAGTTTATCGTGATTATTTCATTAAATCAAAGAACAATTTCCTCTGAAAAATTCTTAGATCGTTAGTATTTGTAAGTATGTATGCTATTTTTTGACAGTTATTTTGGTAATTTCTCTTAGAAAATAGCAAATAAGTGAATGTCATTTTTTAAGAGTAAATTACAATACTACAATAACACACAACAATAGCTGGGAATTCAATACATATATAGCACAGGTACAGTCAGCAAGGAAAGTTGATTATCACTGTTAGTTTTACATAATATCTAAATGGTGTTGTTTCTCGGAAACTTTGCCGCAAGAGATCGCTCGTGTGTTTGTCACTTGTCAAAGTCATGTTGAAGACAATGTGAACAATCGGCGACAAGAAAAAACACTTAGCGCCATCTCGCGGCTAAGTTTTAACAAGGTTGAATGAAAGCTATTGACAGCTGAATGAAAGTATCAAACACTTAGCGCCATCTACGCGGAACTAATTTGACAGTTTTCTTCCCATTGACGCAAAATTATTCGATACCTACTGACTCTGGTTTTCAGTGTTTTATGTAATCAAAAATGCGTGTTATTTTAATCTATATAAATAAAAAGAGAAGTCCTGACTGACTGATTGACTGACTCATCAACGCGCAGCCCAAACCTTTGAACCTAGAAAGCTGAAATTTTGCACAGAGGTTCCCTTTATAATGTAGACAAGGAATAAGGAAGGATTTCCCGGTAGCATGTTCCCGTGGGATATTTTCCGACACCCACGCGGGCGAAGCCGCGGGCAAAAGCTAGTATTAAATACTTACATCTTTTAGTTTTGACATGGTGTTCCTTTAAAAATACTGAACTACTGACTTTAATTAATATCTGTTCATACATACGAGTGTTTTAGTTTTAACAAGCTCAAAATGTACGATTGTACACTAAAATAAACATACGTTGGTAATAAAATGTTAGGCTTGAAAAATATGCGAGTCATATTTTTGTGTAAAGTTTTGAAAAGCAGTTAACAATGTAATAACGAATTTAGTTGTTAATTAGTGAATGTTCTAGCTTTTATTAATTTGGTTTGTGTAACGTGAAATGGATGTAGAATTAATAATTACATAAGTAATCACCCTGTAGTTTTCGGCGAATTTAATTTAATGTTGGTTTTAGGCATAATTAATTATTACCTACTGAGCAATATTATTTTGTTCGTATGATATTGTTAATACTCGTAAATGGTAGTTAAAAGAGCCTACATGAACGACAAAGCTAAAAAAAAGTCTGGAGTCTTTCCTTTCGCTGTATTTATCTTCACTGCATATTATAAAACAAAGTCGCTCCGCCGTCTGTCTGTCCCTATGTATGCTTAGATCTTTAAAACCACGCAACGGATTTTGATGCGGTTTTTTTTAATAGATAGAGTGATTCAAGAGGAAGGTTTTTAGGTATAATAAACGCGGGCTAAGCCGCGGGCAACAGCTAGTAATGTATAAAAAACTTTTTTACAAAAAAAAAACCGACTTCCAAAAAAAACACTACAAAGTGAAAAATAACTTTATTTATTATTTATTTATTTATTTATTAAATCTTTATGCACAAGTAAAAAAAAATACCGTACAAAGGCGGACTTAATGCCTGAGGCATTAATTTCGGAAGTCGGTGTCTTTGGATCTGTATTTTAGTTTTTTGCCACCGACTTCCGAAATTAAAGTTATTTTTCACTTTGTAGTGTTTTTTTTGGAAGTCGGTTTTTTTTTTTGTAAAAAAGTTTTATTTTTCACTTTTTAGTGGTTCAGTTTGTAATTTATCTAAGTTACAATAACCCAATGTCAACTGCTCATCACGTTTTACAAAATATTGCTTTTCCCGATGCAGGGACGTTAATTGTTGAGGAGTTCTCCTAGTAAGAACCTGGAGAACTGGAGCTCATGGTGAAGTCACCATTACCATTATGCATTTTGACGAGCATAAACCATAATAAAATAATCGAATCGCAACCTGTGATATACTTAGATATAATTGAGTATTTCCGATGGATTCATCATCAGTTCCAGTTCACCGAATGGTACTTTCCGAGAGCAAATGCACGAGTTACTATAAAAAATACCGAAATCGATATAGGTGTGCCCATAAAATTTGAGGGTTTCCCTCGATTTCCATGGGATCCCATCAGCAGATCCTGACTTGATGATCATGGGACCACTTGGGAAGTATACCCTTTCGAACAAAAAAAGAAAAATCCAAATCGGTCCAGCCATTTTCGAGTAATCGGGGGACATACATAAAAAAAAAAAAAAAAAAAAAGGTTCCGACGAATTGAGAACCTCCTCCTTTTGGAAGTCGGTTAAAAAGAAAAGTCCTGACTGACTGACTCATCAACGCCCAGCCCAAACCATTGGACCTAGAAAGCTGAAATTTTGCACAGAGGTTCCCTTTATAATGTAGACAAGGAATAAGGAAGGATTTACGTTCCCGTGGGATATTTTCTGACACTAAGCGTGCGAAGCCGCGCGGGAAGTGCTAGTGTATTAATACAGAGCCATCTAGTATGGTCCCACCCAAGTTTCAAGTGTCAGAAGTTTGTTTTTTTTTTAAAATAAAGTTTCATTTAGTATTATAAGTTTTGGTTTGCTAGAAACTTACGTTTGACACTTGAAACTGACTTTTTCGGGCACAACGATTTTTCGTTACGTGACGATTTCTACTAGTCAACTCGTACCGCAAGCCGCTTTCAAGAACTTCGTTCCGAAAATCAGCTGTTTGCTACATTTTGACGACATAAGCGATCATAATGTACCTACCTAAAGAAGAGCTCATTTTATTTCGCGATTTCAGGTTTGGTCCAATAGTAAAAGTTGTTTATAATGATGAGTACAATGACCCCTTAAGAGATTTCGAGTATGAATAGATACACCTTCAAAAACAAAACAAAAACATCTCTATCTACAAAATACATAATGTCATGTTAGTAAAAGGAGCTTAGAAACAAACATGAGTTAAAATAAAAAAAAAAACGAACGTCATTTTAAAATGTGATATCCCAACTTTATCCTAAAATCCTTGCTACCGTACTCGGGATTACGTTGAGTACCTACATAAGCCGGGAACATATGAAACTGGAATATCCCGTGCATCACCTGCACGTTTGTGGGTTTTCTCAGCACTTGCCCGTTCTTATCCAGTTACGCTTTAATCTAAGCTGTCTTGCCAGTAATATTTTGATATTACTACAGTTTCTTGGAGTACGGAGAAAATTAAAGTTTATTATTTTTGAATTAGGAACGCTTTGTATTCGTTATATTTGATATTCTAGAGAGCAGAAGGGAAATATGAGTGAAGGTAATTCGTATTTCGTAACAAATAAGAATTTCAGACAGCACGACTGTTATAAACAAGAAAACTGTTCCAGCTTTTGAGATACAGTTTTCTTTCCACTATCTTACTTCTTATTATTATTACAAATGCGGAAGTTCGGAGGGATGAATGGATGGAGGGTTGTTACTCAATCACGCCAGAACGGCTGAACGGATCTTAATGAGATTTAGCACAGAAAGAAAAGAAAAGAAAAAAAAAACGCACATTAAAAAAATAAAAATGACAAAGTACACTCAGAAAGCAAACAACAGCAAGCAACAGAGATAGATTCAATATATTATAATATATTTTTATACTTTTTATTTTATTATCTATTATTATTTTGGTTGGGTCTGGAATAGCACATAGGCTACATTTTTTTTTCGGAAAAAGTAACTACTGTTCCCGTGGGATAATTTCCGACTCCACGCGGGCGAAGCCGCTGGCAAAAGCTAGTACATACCTACTACCTATTGAAGGACTAATAAAAAGCCAGCATTTTATTATATTTTATTGATGTAAGGACCGTGAACAATGCATGAGTTTATGTGTAATTGGATGCTCATCTATCCAATATTAAGATTCTCCTCGCAGCATTATGCCTCGAACATAAAGCCCCAAGATAAATCTTACTGCTAACAACAATCCCCCACAAAAGAACCTTTACATAAATATTTCACTGTACTCGGTAAGTACTTACCAACTTGTTGTATTGACATCTCTTTGTTCAGCGAACCACTGCTCTTTTAAAAATCAATATCGCCCGGGATTTTACACGTTGCTGACGACCTACATTTATTAATTGCACGTTGCATCCATCCCAGGCCAGGCATAGCCACGTGAGTTCCAGCTAAAACCGCCCGTCACCGGTATGACCCGGTTAATAACCGCCGCGAACCGGTTCGTACTGCTTTTGTTCGGTAATGAGTGGAGTTATTTTGCCGATTGTTTCTTTACTGAAATAAGCATTGCAATTTATTTTAAATACTCGCGTTCGTTACTTATGTTTGATTCTGCGAATTAATTTTCGATGATCGTAACTCTTAAGGTTGATGCGCCAAGGTAGCCCGCGAAATTCAAAATTCCTTACGTTTTTTGCAATTTGTCGGTCAGTGTGAGCTTGTATGTTGATTAAAATATAATTCGCGGCCGTAGCTAATATGGCTTTACAGAATTATAATCATTAGAATCAGCGATACAACTCCATAAGTTAGCATTTATCTCAAATCTAGCGATTTCATGAAATCATGAGGTTTGAGGTAAATGTTATGGAGTTGTATTGCTGATTATAATTCTGTAAAGCCTTAGTAGCTACGGCCGCGAATCATATTTTAACCAACATACAAGCTCACACTGACCTACAAATTGCAAAAAAAGTAAGAAAATTTGAATTTCGCGGGCTACCCTGGCGCTTTCGCCTTAACTGTTTATCTACTTGTTTAAAACCATACATCCGGTGGTATAAAATGTTAGGCAAACCATATAATAATCTATACTAATATTATAAAGAGGTAAAATTTGTATGTAAGTTTGTAAGTTTGTATGTAGGGGGTAATCTCTGGAACTAATAATCCAATTCTAAAAATTTTTTCACTGGTAGAAAGCTACATTATTCCTGAGTGCTATAGGCTATAAATTATATTTATATCATGCATATTAGCCGAGCTATCACAAGTTTTGTCTAACAAGTCGGAAAGAAATACCTCTCTAAACAGACTTTTTTGCATGCGCTGCCTAAACGGTTGTTTAAAATTGAAAACAATGTATGGCAGTCTGGTCTGTCTTAAATAATTCTACAAAAAAGTCCGCAACACCATATTTCTATCTTTTATATTTTATCTTTTATACATCTTTTATTGTTTTAAAAAAGTATTTTTTAGACATACTTACGTTTGGATGATTATTTAAACAACAAAACATTAATCCTTATCAAAATGAGTTATATGATCACAAGGATATCATGGAGATAAGATTTGGCCTTTACAGTATGGCAATTGGTCATACAGTTTCGGAGATAATATAAAATTACTAAAACGCAAAATAACTATAATTCATACCGGTTGCTCTTGAGCAAACATGTTTAGAGCGTACGTTTTATCAATTTACACATAGATGGCGTTGTGCAAAATGTCGGTGGAATACAGCGGAAGATTTTGTTTTTTTGTTAGTTTGTTTGAACGCGCTATATCTGGAACTACCCCAGTCGGATTTGAAAAAATCTTTTTGCATTTTATAACCCACTTCTTGAGGAGGGCTATAGGCTATTTAACATCACGCTAGGGCCCTTAGGAGCCGAGCGCGAAGTAATAGCGCGGGCAAGCGATGCGGAAGGATATAGGCTATTTAACATCACGCTAGGCCCCTTAGGAGCCGAGCGCGAAGCGCGAAGTAATAGCGCGGGCAGGCGATGCGGAAGGATATAGTCTATTTAACATCACGCTAGGGCCCTTAGGAGCCGAGCGCGAAGTAACAGCGCGGGCAGGCGATGCGGAAGTATATAGGCTATTTAACATCACGCTAGGGCCCTTAGGAGCCGAGCGCAAAGTAATAGCGCGGGCAGGCGATGGGGAAGTATATAGGCTATTTAACATCACGCTAGGGCCCTTAGGAGCTGAGCGCAAAGTAATAGCGCGGGCAGGCGATGGGGAAGTATATAGGCTATTTAACATCACGCTAGGGCCCTTAGGAGCCGAGCGCGAAGTAATAGCGCGGGCAGGCGATGCGGAAGGATATAGTCTATTTAACATCACGTTAGGGCCCTTAGGAGCCGAGCGCGAAGTAACAGCGCGGGCAGGCATTGCGATGCGATGAGTCGGGGTTGGTGGGTGGGGTGTACAAGAAATTTCACGCGGACGAAGTCGCGGGCAGAAGCTAGTAAATAAATAAATATCCTTGGACATTTCACACAACGCCATCTAGTCCCAAGCTAAGCAACCTAATGCTTGTGTTATGGTAATGAGATGGCTGATAAACTACTTATATACATTTTTTTTTTTGTAAATACATTCATATTATAGATAGAAAAACACCCAGACTCGGAACAAATACTTGTAGGCCGTACAAATATTTGTTCCGTGCGGGAATCGAACCCGCGACATGCAGCGCAGCAGTCAATCGCTCAACCACTGCGCCAACCGTGTCGTCAGTCTTAATTGCTATTTATGACTAGAAAATATTTGACATGTCTTACCGTACAATACCGTTATATATCATCACACTATCACATCACGCTAATATTATAAAGGCGAAAGTTTGTGAGTGTGTGCGTTTTTATGTTTGTTACTTCTTCACGCTCAAACGGCTGGACCAATTTGGATGAAATTTGGTATGTAGTTAGCTTATATCCTGGATTAACACATAGGCTACTTTTGATCCCGGTCTACGCAGAAGAAACCGCGAGGCGCAGCTAGTTCTAGAATAAATGACACACAGATGCACAAATGTAATTTTGCACAAGATTTCTCGACGACGACTTTATACCGTCTATAATACACTCGGAGAAAGGTCAAAACTGTTCCAGGACGTTGATTAACCAGTTTGAACCGCTTTTGTCCAGTAATCTCGGAAATTATTCCACATCGCTGACTGGTTCGTCCGACTGTCTGATTTCGAAGGACGCCATTGAAAGGAGTCGGATAATAATATCCAGCTTTTGTTTAATTCCGTCTTTAATTGAATTGATTAATTAATAGTTGTCCGGTTTTGTGTATTGACTTGATCTTTGAGGGGTTTAATTAAATTGTTTATTGTTTTGGATATCCGTCATCTAAAATCTAAACAATAAGGAGTTGAGAGTTCTACCACTATAAATATATGGACAGTAAAGAAACTACGTACAAATACTCTCGAAAAACATAACCCTCCTTCTGGCGCAGTCGGGTAAAAACGGTCGAAACGGCACACTCACACAGATGCATGCACTGATGAGGCAATCAATGAATATGACTAGCCTTTTCCCAACTATGTTGGGGTCGGATTCCAGTCCAACCGGATGCAGCTGAATACCAGTATTTTACATGGAACGACTGCCTATCTGACCTACACAACCCAGTAACTGAGTAATACGATAGCCTTTGGTAAGACTGGTTGTCAGACTTTCGGGCTTCTGACGACCCGTAACGGCTGTCAAGGATCCACGAATGACAGCCGGGACCAACGGGTTAACGTGCTTTCCGAGGCACGGAGGAGTCTCGGTACGTAAAAAAGGTCACCATCCACGGACCAACCCCGGAAGGCGTAGCTGAACCTGAGGGATCGACTCGTGCGGCTGTTATTACTTAGCTACGAGCTCTTCACCAACCTATATATAGGATGAAATTAAATTCATGGGCTTCCTTTTAAGGGGTCATTGTACTCATCGTTATGAACAACTTTTTCTTGGGGACCAAACCTGAAATTACGAAAAAAAATCGGCTGTTTCCTACATTTCGACGATTTATGCGAACATAAATGTAGGGGACAGGTGTGTTTTTTTTGCGATTTCAGGTTTGGTCCCTTAGCAAAAGTTGTTCATAATGATGAGGACAGTGACCGCATAAAACTATGAACTCAATGTTATCCAGTATACATATTAGCGGTTTAAATGACGATGTTATTTATAGTGTTGGTCCCGCACCTACTCATGTTAATAAGGATATAGTTAGCGCCGAGTGCTGGGCTGATGTCATTCACACACAGCTGACGACTGAAGAGATGCTCTGATTTGAATAGTAGGAATTTGAGCGCTAATTTGTTTTGGAACGTTGGTCTCAAGGTTGATGTTGCTATGGTAATAGTAAGATAGGTATCTATACTTATCTATCTATATCTACAACGTGTAACGTTCAATGCGCAAAACCTTTTAAGGGGTCATTGTACTGTACTCATCATTATGAACCACTTTTACTATGGGACCAAAACTGAAATCGCAAAAAAAAAATCAGCTGTTCAGTACATTTATGTTCGCAATTCGTCAAAATGTACCGAACAGCTGATTTTTTTTTCGCGATTTCATGTTTTCATGTTTACATTATTAGTATACATATACAGCGTTACACGTTGTATATGGTATATGTATACTAATAATAACGCTGAAGAGTTTGTCTGTTTAAAAAAAAAAAAAATTGCTTGCCCTATTAAATTTTCTTCGAATCAGGGGGCCTACTCCCTAAGTACGTCCGTCTTTCCGTCCGTCCGTCCGTTCATCCGTCCGTCTGACATTACGATCCACCAAAACAAGTGTAAAAGTTAAATTTTTCGGACAGGCAAAAACACACCGGGAGTAGCGACAACTGTCAAATCATGTTGTCATTCATACTTCGTTCGGGCGCCGAACCAATCATCCATCCGTAGGTGATACGGAGTATTAAACGCCCGTAACGAAGGCCGAAACTACGGGCTTCGTGCTTAGGGAGTAGGCCCCCTGTAGGCACTTAATTAGATTAGCGACGATATATGCAGGGTCATTGACACATCATAGCATATTTCAGAAGGTACGTATATTTTTTTACTGTACCCAGATGTGTCGACGACAATAACTTTCAACTGCTGACACAATTTGATTGATTGATGGCTGTGTAGATTTTTATTGACGCTTAAAAATGTACACTGTGAATAGGAGTATGTGATATTTTGCGTTATGTATATTGTATCTCTGTTTGGAGGATGGAACTGAATTAGTTATTTGAAATTAAAAAAAAACCGGTCAATAGCGAGTCGGACTCGCGCACCGAGGGTTGCGTCCCGATTTCTGAAAAAGTGTGCTATTTAGAGACATCGTTTTATTTTTCCTGTAATCTTTACATAAACTTCTATCACATAGAATAATTTCAGAGTTTTATCTTTGCAAACTTAGGAGGGGGGGGGGGGTCTTTTTTTTACATTTTTCATCAAAAGTCGAAAACTATGGGGCCTAAAAAAAAGAATGAGAATGTGCAAACAGCTTTCTTTCATATGATACCCCACATGCCCTAGTCGCCCCTCTTTGAATTTAGAAGACCCTCTTTCAGTTAGTAGTTCTTGAGATATCCAGCTGTGATAGACAGATAGACTGAGTCACACCATAAGGGTTCCTTTTTTACCATTTTGGTACGGAACCCTAAAAACAAGTAATTCCGGTAGTTTCTGTGATCTAGAATCCCATTCTTTCATTACACATTTACCCATTTTGGCGATATTTTTTGTCGCGTGTCACTCGGTTCACTTCGGCTGCCGTCATACAGAGCACTGAACTGACGTTCGCTACGCATACGATACGGCTGTGGCCGTATGTCAAGTGGCAACGCCTTGGCGCGGCAATTGCTAATCTAGTGTAACATATATGTATCAATCATGTATGTAAAATTATTTTATGTCTCTAATTTCGTGAATGTAAATCCGGCTTTAAACGCCACTTAACTTTAAGACGTCCTATAAAATATTTCTGTCTCTCTAATATACCTTTAGAGTGACAGGTTCAGCATGATCCACAACGGCTATAAAAACAATGAGTTAGCATCTCAGTACTCGGCCTTTACACTTCTAGACCAACTGACATCCCAATTCAGTTCGCAATTCATCAAAAAAAATCCCTTTGAAGCATCCCGTCACTGTCAAGCTTGACCCAAAAACGTCGAAACCAATAACACTTGTCCTCCTGCAATAATATTGACTTATCACCGAGCAATGTTTGCTATAAGGGAACACGGAAGTGGCCATTACATACGGGCCACGGGAATCAATCGGCGATGTTCGTAACGTTTATTTGAAGAGCTGTTATAATATTTTTGGGAAGGAAAAATCTTTATTTTGTGTTTTAAAGGGCTTTTATCTTGGCTTTTTCTTGTGTGAGAATTGGCTATAGATGTACAGTCAGGGAAATCAATTGGCACCATTAGTCAATTTACCGTGCTATTTGACCGAACGAGCGAAGCGTCTCTGCTTCAAGTCTGGCAAAATTTGACTTCCTCTGTCAGTTTGTTGCTACTCCTCTACAGGTCGTATTTTACAACCGATCTGGACGAAACTTGGTATACTTACTTCAGGTTTTACGACTTTATAGTTTTTTTTGTCGTCGAGGATTTTTGATTGGAGGGATACTTCCTCCAAATCCAAAATATGGATATATACTGGATATCTCCGCCTTATGAGATCTGATTTCGATGGTTCTTTTTTTATTTAAAAGGCACAAACTTTTATTTTGGTATCACACTAATCACACTAATATTATAAAGGCGAAAGTGTGAGTGTGTGTGTATGTTTGGTACTTCTTCACGCTCAAACGGCTGCACCGATTTGGATGAAATTTGGTATGCAGATAGCTTATACCCTGGATTAACACATAGGCTACTTTTTATCCCGGCCTACGCGGGTGAAACCGCGGGGCGCAGCTAGTTGATGATACAACTATCCATACTTTGATGTAGAAACGAGGCAAATAAGCTAAGCTTCTAATGGTAGGACACAGTAACACAGCAGTATAAATTATAACTACACATATATACATCTTATCATCATAACATTATCATCAACTGCCAGCCTTTTCCCAACATAGTTTGGGGTCAGCTTCCAGTCTACCTGGATGCAACTGAAAACCGGTATGTATTTTACATGGAGCGACAGCCTATTTTACCTCCACAACCCAGTTACTCCTTGGTAAGACTGGTAGTCCGACTTCCAGGCTTCTCACTACAGCAAAATCAAACATAACAAAAAAATGTGCAAAAAAAATTCACAACGATCGTTGGCTGGCTACAACCAATAAATGCACTACAGCAATGCTATTGTTCTTTTAAAAAGCTATTACTTACAAATTAACTGAGGCCCAAAGGCTTACCGAACCTGAATTAAACCGGGTATTATCCGGTAATTCCGCAAAGCAATTCCGTATCGGAATCAATTCCGTTTATCCTATTAAGTGCGTTATTCGAACTAATATCGGGATAACTCCTCTTCTGCAATGAATTAGTACTTGGAGTGGTGAAATTTTGAATTGTTGTTCTGGTAAAGTTTTAATAGTGTTGGCTGGTATGTTGTTTAGTGTTGTTGAACGGTTTCAATCATTGTTTTGGTCTTCGATAGCGAATTACCTACATTAATTTACAAATAAAGTCGCTTTTCGTGTCTGCCTGTGTGACCGTGTTGTTCTTCTAAACTACGCAACACATTTTGATATGGTTTTCACCACAATTTAGAGAATTTATTCCGAAAGGTTTAGTGTCTACTAGCTGCGCCCCGCGGTTTCACCCGCGTAGACCGGGATAAAAAGTAGCCTATGTATTAATATATAAGCTATCTACATACCAAATTTCATCCAAATCGGTCCAGCCGTTTGAGCGTGAAGAAGTAACAAACACACACACTCACAAACTTTCGCCTTTATAATATTAGTGTGATTAAGTGCGAGTCGGACTCGCACACGAAGTTTTCCGAACCATATCGTACAAGATTTAACACTATTTCGTAAAAGAAACAAGAGAGGCGATATAACAATATATCGCAAAGATAACTTTGTGTTTTATAATGATAAGCAAGGTTTTTTTTTTGCTTCTTTTCGCTTCAAAAGCCCCACCTAATTTTATATCTCCAAAATCGAAAGCAATAAATTAAACTAAAGGCGTGAAAAAACGAACTGGGGTGTGATTAAATTACGCAAGCGAGCCGTACCGATCTGTCAGTGGGGCACACTGACAGCTAATCCTTACAAATCGAAGGTAGGTAGTACCTACCGACTACCGTCCGTAACCCAATGTTTTATGTAAACAAGGTGCCATGTAGATGTAGCCACGCTGTTGGGTAAAACCGCGGAATTAGGAGCTACGACCCTTGAAAACCCTTTGTTTCTGCGATCGTTAGCGCTTAAAAGAGAATTAAAAAGGTTTTTATAACACATTTGCTCGTAAAGGGTCTCTTATTTCACCAATTTCAATATCGTAATGTATGTCATTACGTACTTGTGCGTAATCGTAAAGTAAAACGCACGAGTTTCTTTCTAATAAGGTAACACTTACGGTTTATCATGCTCCGTCTAAAACCAACGGTACTTTTTTAATACTTAGGAAAAAAAAAGCAAAGAAAGCAAAGCAAAGAGTTTTTATGTCAGAAAAGTGGTCAACATTTTATGAATAAAATTAACTTTGGAATAAAATAAAATTAAAGAATTGAATTGAAAAAAATTTGATTTAATTAATTTTGGCAATAAATTACAACCATTTATCTGTAAACAAAAAAATATTAATTTACTTTAATAATACTGGATGTTTTTGTGCCTTTGCCTTTAAAAAAAAAGCGCTGATGCGTGATTGCGTGCGCATCGCTAATTTGTGAACAAGTAAAAATTATTCCGCGCGCTTTTCCTTTTCGCTGTATTGTTTTTATTTGAAAATGTCGTCAAGTAATGATGAATTTATTCATTCGACACCGCCAGAAGTCTCAGAGGCAGCGAAAAAGGCTACTCTAAGCCTCTTGCCCGAAAAATCGACCGATAGATACTTACAAGCGGATCAAAATTTCATCGTATGGAAAACAAGCAAAGATGCAAATTCATTTTCAGAAAGTGTGTTTTTAAAGATTTATTCGTTTAAGAAAGTCCGAGTTTTATTTATTTCCTCGCAAATATGTTATAAAACGTCGTATGACATACGTGCGCTTTGATAATTACAGCCTCTGCTTTCTTGTAGCCCTCGCCTACGGCTCGGGCTAGCAATATCGCCTCGGCTGTAATTTTCACCTTACCGCACTTATATCATAATGTACTATTACGATACGTTCGACTTTCAAAATAAGTAGTGAAAAAGTATGTTCTTTTATTTATTTTGCAAAAGTACGAAACCGTTGACAACCAACATTTCAGCTCACTTTTTTCCTGTTTTTCACATTTCCAATCCCTACGGCGCGGCGCTAGTTCATTTCATTCCGAACTCAACAAAAACGTCACCTAATATTCTTTTTTTTAACACATTCGAACTCCAAACTACATTACTTGGTCACCCTGCGGCAGTATATTTTCCATTGGAATATAAAAAGTTTCCTAACGTTCGTTTTTCAAAAAAGCGCGCGAACGTCAGCCATTTTGTTTTACTTGGATCTGACGTCACGGTCGCAGACGAAGCTTTGTTCCTGTTAATTTCCGTCGCGGAAGGCCCCCGTAGCGCAACCTTTGCCAATTGATGCGATTTTTTGCCGTGACGGTTCGTTAGATCTGCGAAGTTTGAGGAAAAGTAAATAATTGCGGTTTTTGGGCGTAATTTTTTATATCGAATGCTGTTTGAAGTGAAGCATTAGGTATTGATTGGGAGTTTATTTGATTTACTCAGCGTTTCTAGATACTGGAAAATGTTTTTTTTTTTGGGCAGTGTCAACCACGAAATGAACAAGTCATACATTGAAACGTATTATTCCGAAAATACTGAATTAAATATCTGACAACAAAAATGATACTCCCAAAAACCATTGATCTACATTTAAGGAATATCTCAATGCGTAAACGAAAGCAAAAGCAAAAGCTCGTAGGCAAAAGGAGTATGTAAGGATCGTAGGAGACGGCGTTCTGTAGTTTCTGCCTACCCCCGTGTGATGTGTGTATGTATCTCAATGCTCAAAACAAAGTGAAATAATACCAACTCGAAGCTCAAAACATTAATAGTTTTGTTTGAAACTCCATGAAAGACGTAAGTAAACTCGGCACAAGTACCAGGGAGTATGAAAACAAAGGAGAAATATTTTCATATCCCCATCAACCTGTGCCGTATTTTGCAAGGAGTATGAACCGAATCTTTATTATTAAATATGGAGTATTTGGGAGGCAAATACTAGGTCTAGTTTGAAAATAAATATGGCTCGGAACACTCGATTAAGTTTGGCGGTCGTAGATATTTTGTAAGAAATCAAGCCCATAGTACTTTAACGATAAAATATGAGAGGCGCTAGGAATCTTTTTCGATTAAATTAAACTTCAAGGGGAAAGAAAATTATTATATAATTTTGATAAAATGTTAACATAATATTCTGATACGAATTTATTTTCTTCTTATTTCGGAGTGGTGGTCCATGGTCTGCCCATGTGACAAATTTCATCCAAATCCGTTCGACTGTTTCAGTGTGAAAGCGTAACAAACAAAACTCACTTTCGCATTTAATCATACTTTAATTAAGTATGTATAACCATAATAAAGTACCAAGTATTAACTGTCCCTAAAATCTGCAGAGCACCTAAGTCCTTCTATACCTTTATGTATGCAATGTTATTATCTCTTTGGAATTCCGTTGTTATTCCCCCATAATCCTAACTAATATTGTAAACGCGAAAGTTAGTATGTTTGTTACGCTTTCACACTAAAACGGCTGAACGGATTTGAAAGAAAATTGACACATGGGTAAACCATGACCTGGACTAGGGCATATGATACTTTTAGTCCCTGTAGTAGGTTCCCGTGGGATAATTTTCGACCTCCAAGCGAGCGAAGCCGCGGTCAAAAGCTAGTGCACTATACATATATCAACAAAGAGGCAATTACTTTTTCATCAATCACATGAACCCTCGTGCAGTCGATGGTTATTCTTATCGCCGTTCACCCTTTTAGTATTTCCCGTGAATGTAGATGACATGATATCCGGAAAAATATGGTTCTTACGGGAATCCCATAATAGACTAAGAGGTCACAGGATTTTTCGTAACGATCATGGATACGGTTAGATTTACTTCGATGGGTTGTAGAGTAGTCCCCTAATGTGAATGACGTCGGTCTGCCTGCTCTGAGTGGTTGCAACTTCGAGTTATAGCGCTTACAAGAGGCGTCATTGTTACGAAAAAAAAACGATCAGGGAAATGGTCAGTTTTGGTACACATTCAAAGTATGGCGTCTCCGCAGATGAAAAAAGTTGGTCTGCCGGCTCTCACTGGTTGCATTTCAGAGCTATGATGCGCGCAACATTGTTGCAAAAATAAAACGATAAGAGAAATGGTCAGTTTTAGTACCCATTCGAAGTATGGTGTCTCCACAGGTGAAACGAGTTGGTCTGCCAGCTCTCAGTGGTAGTATTTCAGAGCAATCGTTGTGTATGCAAGACTCTTATTTTTGGAGAAAGCCTAAAAAATACATCAAAAAACGGGACAATAGGCGAATTTTTCAAGTGCACGCCGGTCGGTGTCGTACCCCCACCCTACACCTGCGCCCGCTGCGTGACCGTTCCCCCTGTAAAGGAATAGGGAAAAAGCTAGATGTGTCAAGAGGTGTCAATAAGAGAAATGGTCAGTTTTAGTTCCTATTCAAAGTATGGTGTCTCCACAGGTGAAACGAGTTGGTCTGCCGGCTCTTAGTCGTTGTATTTCAGAGCATTGTTATATGCAAGGCGCTCAGTTATAGAAAAATTCAACTTAACGGTAATCAGTCAAATAAAGAATGAAATCGAACAAATCCAATTTTTAATATTTCAGCCTATTGCTTTGGGTAAATCACAGACACCTCTCAGTCTATAAGCTTCAGGACAGGCTTTTGTTTTGTTGTTATGAAGATTTTTCTGTGTGCAATTCAATGTTTTATAAACTACATCTTTATTGGTTGAAATATGGAACTCTAAAGTCAAATTAAAACTGGTTTAAAGCTTGTCAAATCCAGGAAATTCCAAAATTGAAGGTTCGTTTTTGCTGCGAAATCATAAAATATTTCAAAAACACGCAAAATACAACTTCAAAATTTAAAAGCAATATTTCTGTATCTTTCATCAAAATGGAGACAATGGAGTGGAAAAATGTGATTAATAGAAAAATCTATTGAAAAAGACCAATATTTTGCGTCCAAACGGACAGACGGACGGTCGATCGCATTAGCGGGCCGGTTCTGAACCATTGGAGCGTGGGCCCTGCCTGCCCGGAATTAGGTTAGATTGTATATGTATGTATTAGTGTATTAGTTTTTGATGCTAGGTCAATTGGTACATATAATCTGACCGGTTTTTGGGTCGAAGGTAAGATTTTTTTGGTAAATAGTTTGATATTTACACGCGTATCTTAAACAAGTACGTACTATTAGCCCATAGACTTATAAAAAAAGATGGACTCCGCGCCGCGCATATCGAAAGTGAAGCACCGTACCGATCTATGTGTGCATGATTTGAGTACCTGCAAAGACGCCGTCGCTCGTGTCACGTAATGGCGGCCGGTCGGCATACTATGATGTAAATGTGTGCGCGAGGCGTGTTTGTACAAACGGTCCGGCATACTTACTGTGCTTCACTTTCGATATGCGTGGCGCGGAGTCCATCTTTTTTTATAAGTCTATGTATTAGCCATATTAATTTTAGGTGATGTTCGTTACTTATTATATTCATTCCTCTTTGTTGTAGCGTCTCATGTATCGTGTTTTTCAATATTTTGGTCCTTTTAAATAGATTAAGGACCTAATCTTTCGGAATTCCAAACTAATAAATCCAATATCAATACGGGCTTGTCAATTTAAAAACAATAATATCGTTATCATAATCTCATATCAAAACCAATTCCAAAGCGATATATAGACTCGTAACAGTCCATAAAGTTAATCACTCTGTCAATTGTTCTGACATCAGCAATCATTGTAATGTTTCAATTCAAACTATATTTCGACCACATTTCGTGATTTTCCGAACAATCGCCGCAATTTACCACCGGATTACATAGTGATGTCAAACCGCGAGACAAGTCCATCATCGCGGGATCCCGGTTTTTAAGGGACGGATTAATTTTAAGGGTATCGTGTCTTGACAGCCTGTAGGCGATTTACCCTTCGCAAACGTAAGACTGCTTTAATGTATAAAAGCTTTTTCGGAATTGCTCCTAGAATATATAATAACATTCCTAATACCATAAAAATGATGCCACTGTCAAAATTTAAAATCGCACTGCAGAAACTTCTTCTTGACAAATGCTACTATACAATAGACGAGTTTTTAAACGATAAAGAGTTATAATTAATTATTAATAATGCATTTAAATTTATTTTTTAATTTTTGACATCTGTAATTTTTGGTGACTATTGGAATTTTTCTTTTAATTAATGACATTTTTGGCAATGCTACTATACAATAGATAAGTTTTTTAATAATAAAGAGTTATAATAATGAGATATATTAATGCTGCAAAAAAAAAATATGACATTGTAATTTTTAATGAATATTGGTATGTTTCTTTTTATTAATGATTGAATTATCTTTAGCAGATTTACTTTGCATATTATTAGATTTGTATGTCTTAAAACAAAACATAGCGTACTATTTTATGTGTAAGACCTAATTGTATACCTACCTATGTTTCACAAATAAAGATTATGATTATGATGATGATGATATGATCGAACAACGTCATTGTCTTAAACTAATATTTTCATTTTCGGTTTTTTTTTATAAGTATACTTATGTTGTGGGAGTTTTTACAATTACGAATAGTTTTTACGAGTGATTAAACTTAGCAATATAGCCTGCTTAGTTCCAGAATTCTGAAGGCCAATTCTCGTACCTAAAAACGTTCAAATTCAAGTCGCACTCGCAATCTCATGGCATCGACAATCATAATATATGTCAAAAATGTAGGTAAACGCTATACAATTTTTGACATATTGAGACTGAGATGAGATTGCAAACGTTGTTAAAAATACGCCATTTGCCCCTCAGATTTCGTAAGAGTTTTTCCACCCTGAATAATTTAACAACAATTTTTTTTCCCACCCCCACTTAGGTATATACCGGAATATCCCGGTAAAATTATGTCATATTGACAGCACTATTGAATGGACATGTATGACATGGGGCAAATTGGTCCGGATTTACAGTCAGGACACGGTATCCCATGTGGTTTGATTAATGTGGCGTCTGCATCGAATTTCACTGTATTTTAGGTACCTGGACTAAACCACCCGGGGTTATTTCATAGATGTTTTAACATTTTCCTTTTTCTGTGTTCATCTTTTATGTGGGTAGTAGCTAAAGATTTTAGTATGATTATTTGTTACACGTTAAACCCAACGGTTTAACGAAAGACAGCCGGGATCAACGTCACGGCTGTCATTCGTAGATCTTTGACAGTCGTTACGGGTAGTCAGAAGCCCGAAAGTCTGACAACCAGTCTTATCAAGCGGTATCGTACTACCCAGTAACTGGATTGTGGAGGTCAGATACGCATTCGGTCCATGTATAATACTGGCATTCAGCTGCATTTGGTTAAACTGGAAGCCGACCCTAACATAGTTGGGAAAAGGCTAGGCAGAGATAGATTGTATTTTTATACGTGTAGGAGTTTTTGTGATTATTTCGACCGTTGTATTTGTATAGTTTTAGAGCTGAAAAACCCGGAAATTGTGTGGGAAGTTCTAGTAGTGGGATGATACAGGGCAGTGTTCATTTGTTTCATGTAGGAGTGGTCATTAGCATAATATACAGGGCAATTTTTAAATCACTAGCTAGATTTTTACAGGTGTGTTCTAACCATGAATATGAACAACTATGGGACTAACACTATAATTGCATAAACAAATCAGCTGTTTCATACAAAAGTTTAATACCTACTCGACCAAAATTTATAAAACAGCAGATTTTTTTTTCGTAATTTCAGAGTTGGTCCCATAGTAAAAGTTGTTCATATTCATGGGTAGAACACCCTGTGAAAATTTAGCTAGTGATTTAAAAATAGACCTGTATATTTGGCTCTCTTTGTTTTAAATTTATTTTCATGTCGAATATTGGTTGTATAATTCTAATTTGATGTTTTGTGTTTGATTTTGCATTTACTTGTGTTTTTTACAGTACTAATTAAGATTTATTTCTCTTCTATATTAGGTGTAAAAAAATTAACTGCAAGAACTTCGTCCACATACGATACATCGAAAAACAAACACATTACAAAAAAAAATTTTCGCGGAATCGCGAAGGAAAGATCAGCTGTTCAATACATTTATGTTCGCATAATTCGTCAAAATGTACTGGGCAGCTGATTTTTTTTCGCGATTTCAGGTTTGGTCCCATAGTAAAAGTTGTTCATAATGATGAGTACAATGACCCCTTAAGAGGTTGTGGGTTATTTATTTTACACTTTGTATATTGATTCTAATATAATGATAGCGCCTCTTTTTGTGAACCTCAAATAATTCCTATTTCGGGGTCCTAAAATACTAAATAGCCAAGTAACTCGTAGTAGTAAGTAGTAAAGGCATGAAAGTTAAAAAGAGGCCCAATCATTAAAAACAGTTTGCGTCATTAGATGGGCAAAAAGTTTTTAGAGTTTCATTAATTTAAAAAAGTGTCCAATATTAGAATGTCAATAAGTTTTTAAAGGATCATTTAAATATTTTCCAAATCGAAAACGCAACTCATAAAAACAAACCGTTTCAAACATTTTTCAAACTAACCCCGTGTTTCAATCGTATTCCATTTTATTTCCTAACTCGAAGATACTTGAACAGATTCCCGATATAACTGATACGGAGATTCGATTTGTCAGGCTTTCCGATTGAATCGATTTGATTTATTAATCGCTGAGACGGGGTAAGGGTTGGGTTCTATTGTTCAAAATGGATAGTTTAAAACCGTTGTTTGATTTGGTCCGGGATATCCGTGAGCTTATTGTGACGTGAAATTAAAGGATAACAAGCTACCATTTTATTATGATTTGGGGGTTTCATGAATAGGTATTGTTTGTACAGAGGAAGCTCTAAAAAGCTCTCTCTCTCGGCCCTTTTTCTTGCGTAACTTTTTTATACACAAATTCTGATGGTATTAAGAGGGAACAGGGCCTGCAAATCCTGCGTTTCTCCTTAAAAATGTATTCACCGTTTTTCTTCCTGAATAATGCCTCTAGAAGTCTAGAGCAATCCTTTTTTTTTTCATGAAATCAATGTCTGCTGTAGACACGTCCCTGTCATTTCCTTTTTTCAGGAACTAATTAGTAAAGAAAATATGACCCTCCAAAAATTACAAAAAATGTCCAATTTTTACTGCCGTGATCAGAGGACTACCAGACAAACTCTTTCTTAAAATTTGAATCTAAAAAATAGTTGAATCGGCTCAGTTATTGAGGAGAAAAAAGGGGAATACGAAACGCCGATCTCATGAAAATTTTTGTGATGTTGGTCTGAGCTGCAGCTGTCCCTATCGCACTCTCTTATCACTGTTCGGGCGCAGTGCGACGGCAATAGTTTCTTCAAATAGGTACCTGTTTTTCAAATTCCTCGCAGGTCCTGTCCCCTCTTAAAACTTAATTTTATCGAAAAACACAACTTTAGAATGTCAGATCATTAGATTTGTTAGTGTTAAAAATACATGATGGATGAAAAATACTGGGCCTTCGAGTCGTAGATTAACTACACTTGATTCAGCGCAATTCAGCTTTTGTCCATAGAAAAAAAAAAACAGTTATGTATGGAACGAAGCGGAAAGCGGAACGCATCTCCATGCAAAACTGTTTTTTTTTCTGCAACATACGTACCTACCTGGTATTGGTCTTTAATTATATCCTTTGACATATAATTATGTGACGTCACAGTCTAATAATAACTCACAAAAAACCAGTCTGATAACTAGAGATCGGATAATCGGATGCATATTAACCTAAAGTTAATATTTTGCTAACAAAGTATGGAAGCGGCTTCATAGCATTTTTTTTCTTAATATAAATCCCGGGATTCAAGAAAATGTGGGAATGCACAACTAATCGGATACATGGTATGGAAACGACTTCATAAATAACGTGGTTTTATTTATTTGGAAATACGGGGAAATCGGGATCACATAAATATTCCGTTTGTTACACGTGATCCCCGCGAGAAATACAAAGCTGGAAAATGGTTGTCCCTGGAAGGTACCATCACTATATCGGTGGGGTTGTTTTCATGGGTTTAGAGAATGTTAAAGCCAAATTTGAAAATGTAAATCCAAGATGGCGGCTGCAAACATTTTCAAATTTTTCGTCAGGGGTGTCGTTTTCATGCTTTTCGAGGGTGTTAAAGCCGATAGTGATGTTAAAATGTAAATCCAAGATGGCGGCTGCATAATTTTCAAATTTTTCGTCATGGGTGTCGTTTTCATGCTTTTCGAGGGTGCTAAAGCCGATAGTGATGTTGAAATGTAAATCGAAGATGGCGGCTGCCAGCATTTTAAAATTTTTTGTCATGGGTGACGTTTTCATGGTTTTCGAGGGTTGTAAAACCGATAGTGGCGTTAAAATGTAAATCCAAGATAGCGGCTGCTAAATTTTCATACTTTTCGTCATGGGTGTCGTTTTCATAGTTTTTGAGAGTTTTAAAGCCGATAGTGGCGTTAAAATGTAAATCCAAAATGGCGGCTGTGAAAATTTTCAAATTTTTCGTAATGGGTGTCGTTTTATTGGTTTTCGAGGGTGTTAAAGCCGATAGTGACACTGACATGTAAATCCAAGATGACGGACGCGAATATTTTTTAATTTTTCGTCATGGGTGTCGTTTTCATGGTTTTGGGGGGTGTTAAAGCTGATAGTGACATTAAAATGTAAATTCAAGATGGCGGCTCCGAAAATTTAACAAAAAATTGTGATGGATATCGTTTTCATGGTTTTTTAAGGGGTATTAAAGCTGATAGTGACATTAAAATGTAAATCGAAGATGACGGCTGCGAACATTTCGGACGGTTTTACAACCCTCGAAAACCATGAAAACAACACCCATAACAAAAATTTAAAAATGTTTGCAGCCGCCACCTTGGATTTACATTTTAATGTCACTATCAGCTTTAATACCCCCGAAAACCATGAAAGCGACACCCATGACGAAAAATTAAAAAATGTTTGCATCCGCCATCTTGGATTTACAATTTAGTGTCACTATCGGCTTTAACACCCCCCAAAACCAGGAAAACGACACCCATGTCGAAAAATTTAAAAATATTTGCATCCGCCATCTTGGATTTACATTTAAGTGTCACTATCGGTTTTACAACTCTCAAAAACCATGAAGACGATACCCATGATGAAAAATCAAAAAACATTCGCATCCGCCATCTTGGATTTACAATTTAGTGTCACTATCGGCTTTAAAACCCTCGAAAACCAATAAAACGACACCCATGATGAAAATTAGAAAATGTTCGTAGCCGCCATCTTGGATTTACATTTTAATGTCACTATCAGCTTTAACATTCTCGAAAACCAATAAAACGACACCCATGACGAAAAATTAGAAAATGTTCGCAGCCGCCATCTTGGATTTACATTTTAATGTCACTATGAGCTTTAACACCCTCGAAAACCAATAAAACGACACCCATGATGAAAAATTAGAAAATGTTCGCACCCGCCATCTTGGATTTACATTTTAATGTCACTATCAACTTTAACACCCCCGAAAACCATGAAAACGACACCCATGACGAAAAATTAGAAAATTTTCGCAGCCGCCATCTTGGATTTACATTTTAGTGTCATTATCAGCTGTAACAGCCTCGAAAATCATGAATAGTACCCATGACGAAAAATTTGAAAATATTTGAAGCCGCCATCTTGGATTTACATTTTCAGCAGCTTTCACTATGGGACCAACTCTGAAATCACAAAAAAAATTACGATGTTTGAAACAAAAGTTCAATACCTACTCGACCAAAATGTATGAATCAGCTGACTTATGTTTCGTGATTTACGGGATGATCCCATAGTAAAAGTTGCTCATGAGTAGAACACCCTATGAAAATTTAGTGATAAAAAAGTTACCCTTTCAAAAAATACTTAATTTATCAATTCCGGAATCGCGACATTTTGACGATCGACACAAAAGTGCATTCCATAGTAGCCAGAACCTAAACGTAAGTAAATATATATTCGATTCTATAATCAGAACTATTAATTTGTGAATCCCGGCATCCCGGGATTTTTTTAATACAAAAGTACAATCCATATTAGCCAACACCTGAACGCAAGTACCTAACTAAAATATTCGATTCCAAAATCAGAACTTAAAAATTTTCGTTCCGGAATCCCGGGTTTTTTTTTCTTTTTAAGTGCAATCCATATTAACTAACATCTGAACTTAAGTAAATTATACATTCGATTCTATAATCAAAAGTCAAAATTGGCCGATACCGGAATTCTGGGATTTTTTAATCCAAAAGCCCACTCCATACTTAGCCAACACCTCAACTTTAGGTTAATATGCATCCGATTATCCGATCTCTACTGATAACACATCGCGATCAAATCCGTTCTAAACAAATTCTCGTTTGAATATTTTCGCTCGGCGCACGAGGCTCCCGGTTCAGTAGGCCGGCCGGTTCAAAGCGGTAGATATAGCGCCTAGCTATAACCGTACCTCTGACGTCATTCATAACGTACGTGGCTATATGGAGCCTGTTTTGGATCTCGATGTTTTGTTCTGAATATTGCTTGTTTAGGTGGTTTTGTCCTAGAATAGGTCTTAAAGGTGTGGGTAGTATTGTGACATCGCGTTGTATTGTCGAATTGTTTCTGCAAAATTGGAATAAGTACCAAGTGGTTGTAGTAAGTAGTAGTTGGGGTTGGAGTGTTTGTCAGTGTACAAGTACTTACATACAATATATAAAACCGGCCAAGAGCGAGTTGGACTCGCGCACCGAGGGTTCCGTTCCGATTTCTGAAAAAGTGTGCTATTTAGAGACATCGTTTTATTTTGCCTGTAATCTTTACATAAGCTTCTATAATATAGAATAATTTCAGATTTTTATCCTTGCAAACTTCGGAGTTAAGGGGGGGGGGACGGTATTTTTTTTTACATTTTTCATCAAAAGTCGAAAACTATGCGGCCTAAAAAAACTTAAAAATGTTTGAGAATGTGCAAACAGCGTTCTTTCATATGATACCCCACATGCCCTAGTAGCTCCACTTTTATTTTTTAAGACCCCCTTTCAGTCCCTGTTACAAAAAAATATAAATATTTTTACTTCTTTCTTATTCGCAAAATAGTTGGGTAAACGTCATCTAAAATTGTTTCAAATTTCAAGTCGGTAGCATTAGTAGTTCTTGAGATATACAGCAGTGACAGACAGACAGACAGACTGAGTCACACCATAAGGGTTCCTTTTTTACCATTTTGGTATGGGAACCCTAAAAAGGTATAATTTTGTAAAAGGGCGGACACCTGAGGGGCAATTCCCGTATTTTTAACAACGTTCGCAATCTCATCTCAGTCTCAATCTGTCACAAAATGTATAGCGTTTACCTACATTTTTGACATTTGATTGTCGCTGGCATGAGGTGGAGCTCGTGGCTAAGTAATAACAGCCGCACGGGTCGATTCGTCAGGTTAAGGTCAGTGGATGGGTGACCATCTCTACATACCGATACTCCTCCATGCCTCGGAAAGCACGTTAAGCCGTTGGTCCCGGCTGTCATTCGTGGATCTTTGAGAGTCGTTACGGGTCGTCAGAAGCCCGAAAGTCTGACAACCAGTCCTACCAAGGGTATCGTATTACCCCGTTACTGGGTTGTGGAGGTCAGACAGGCAGTAGCTCCATGTAAAATACAGATATTCAGCTACATCCGGTTAGACTGGAAGCCGACCCCAACATAGTTGGGAAAAGGCTAGGCAGATTGATTGATTGATTGTCGCTGGCATGAGATTGCTACTAGAATTTGAACGTTTTTAGGTACGAGAATTGGCCATCTGGTGTCATGAAATACAGGCCTAGAGCTTAGTTTAGGCACCAGTCTCCCACAATATTCCAATGTTGTATTCATGGTGTATTGTGTATTACCTGTAATATTCAATCTGCCTAGCCTTTTCCCAACTATGTTGGGGTCGGCTTCCAGTCTAACCGGATGCAGCTGAATACCAGTATTTTACATGGAGCGACTGCCTGTCTGACCTCCACAACCCAGTAACTGGGTAATACGATACCCCTTGGTAAGACTGGTTGTCAGACTTTCGGGCTTCTGACGACCCGTAACGACTGTCAAAGATCCACGAATAACAGCCGGGACCAACGGCTTAACGTGCTTTCCGAGGCACGGAGGAATCTCGATATGTAAAGATGGTCACCCATCCACTGACCAACCCCGGCAAGCGTAGCTTAACCTGACGGATCGACCCGTGTGGCTGTTATTACTTAGCCACGAGCTCCTCGTATTACCTGTAATATTGTGGTCAGAAAATAAACATACTTATTATCTTATCTTCTTATCTTATCCATTGCAGATTTTTTGATTTTTGTTGTTTTATTTACGTAAATGGAGTGAATTTATTATGTAATTTTATATTGAAATAAATAATAACTGAAAAAACGATTAAAAAGAAATGATTTTTTTTTTAGAATTTTTCCGGTGGATTATGATTCAAAATAAGGAGCTGAATGCACCCTGTTACTTTTCGGAGGGCTGTCCCTTACACCCTGTATTTATCACAGCTAAAGATAGCAATATTTTATTTTGATTTTTTTACCCACCTAATTTCTTCAACCTATATTTTTCGACAGGTTAGGCGTAAACAATGAATGTAGGTACACAACAGCATTAATCTATCGTCACAGATTAATACAGATAGGACACTCCTCAAAATCATTTAAATAAAAAGCGGCTCTTGCTACGACACAATAAAGGGCAATTCAGGTCGCACAACGCTTCTTACCTACAGTTATATTCAACTACAAGTTGCCTCTCTTTCTATCGCGTAACTCTTATACCTTCTGACCTACTGAATTAGCCCCGCGGACGGGGCCCGCCGCGTACTTGTAGCTTCATATCTAAACTGCGGAGTGTCCCATCTGTATTAATCTGTGCTATCGCATCAAATGAAACGATGCGAATCACGCAGCTAATCAAATTCGGAATGCGATCGCTCGCTTATCCAATATTCGGCCTAATGTATGTCAACTGACCTGTAAACTAAGGTACACTGTTGTTACCTATATCCTATATCAATGACCCGTATTACCTATAGCACAAGTACTAATATAATAAAGCTGAAGAGATTGTGGGTTTGAATGCGCTAGTCTATGGAAGTATCAGACGGATTTGAAAAATTCTTTTTGCATTTGATAGACCAATTTTTGAGGAAGGTATATGAAGAAGAAGGTTATTTAACATCACGCTACGCCCCTTAGGAACAGAGCAAAAATAAAAACAGTCAGAAACAGAAAACGATGCGATGCGATGCGGTGGGTTTTAGGCCGCGGGCCGTGGGAGTTTTTTTAAAATATTGTGACTGTTATTTTAGTATTGTATTGTGTATCTTACAACTTCTACGCGAACAAAGTCGCGGGCAGAAGAAGTTGATATAACAATACTAGCTCAGATTAGCCTTATTGGTTATGGACCCTTTGTTTTGTCGTCTTCGTGTATTAATCTGCTGAATGGTTATAATAATGTTGAACGGTGACCATGGAGGAGCTCGTGCCTAAGTAATAACAGCCGCACGGGTCGATCCATCAGGTTAAGCTACGCTTGCCGGTGTTGGTCAGTGGATGAGTGATCACCTTTACATACCGAGACTCCTCCGTGCCTCGGAAAGCACGTTAAGCCGAGTTGGTCCCGGATGACATTCGTGGATCTTTGATCGTCGTTACGGGTCGTCAGAAGCCCGAAAGTCTGACAACCAGTCTTATCAAGGGTATCGTATTACCCAGGTATTTGGTTGTGGAGGTTAGATAGGCAGTCGCTCATGTACAATACTGGTATTCAGCTGCATCCGGTTAGACTGGAAGCCGACCCCAACATAGTTGGGAAAAGGCTAGGCAGATTGATTGGTGACCCGGAAAAGACCAGTAGCAGATTTACTATGTCTATCCTTATGCTAGCCTTCCAAGAATGACCTGTGAACTGTTTATAATTATGTAATTACCAAGTTAATATCCTTGTTTTGCTTATTATAATAAACTGCATTCCTTCGTTGACATACAAATGTCAAAAATCGCGCATAGGTATTTTTTTTTATAGATCCTTGACTTTTTCTTGAAAACTGGTCTCTCGTGCCGAATGTGAATTTTAATCATTTATTATATTTGTAGTTTTTTACATTTCCTCCATTAAACGTGTTGTAGGTACTACCTACTCGTATACATTAAAATAAAAGATCAGATGAACCTAAACGAAGTAAAAGGAGTCTCTAAGGATCATGGGAAGTACGCCTGGCAGGTCGCGGGTTGTTGGAAAGAGATACCGTGGTCCTGGCACAAGCAACTGAAGGAACACGGGTGGGTTTTAGTCAGTAAACGTCTGACCCATCATCAAATGACTTCTCCCGCTCCGCCCAGAATATTCGGTGTCTACCTATACCTTAAAATTATTTATTTCAAAATTTACATAAGTATCTCAAAAAATAGTTCTCTCTACAAAAAAATATTCCCAATTTTATTGGTTCGTATTTTCCAGCACTTCTACGAGCGATATCGTTTTGGAATGCTAGAGGAGGCCTATTACCGTTCTGAATACGTACCAAGGGAGTCAATTCCATTACTGAGTGCCTATTCTGTTCACAATTTGTTTCTAAACATCACGTATTTGAACTCTAAACGCCTTGTATGGATAAGATGGATAAGAAAGCAGTATTATTTTAATGTAACTTTAGTGTGAGAAACAGATGGAGCTATACAGGTCGTCTAGCTCTATCTCTTTCGCACACTCAAGTAAGATAAAATAATACTGCTTTAAGAGGGTGGTCTAGCTCCAGGGATGGCCAATAATTTTTATTATTAGTCCCATAAGTCACGGATGCTGATAACGATATAAATTGCATACGCCAAATGAGGGAACAAAATGTACTGCTGTCCCTACAATGATTTATTCCTTGCCTGGATAAGACTCGTTTATCATACAGGCTGTAAGACCAATTACATAGCCTTTACCTACGCATCCTGTATCAAACTAAGCAGAAAATATTGCTGGGAAACGACTATTATTTTTAGTGTGAAAATCGCTGTTTTCTGCAGCGCGCAATTTAACGCTCGTAAAACATTGTGCTTATGGATGTATGCAACGGTACAGAAGTTGTGGAGGTATTTGAAGTTAAAACTTGTTTTCGTGAAAAAAAAAGTTGGAACTTTGATCTTCAATATCATCGTAACCAGAAAGTCATCAGGTATTACAAAAATATGATCACAATGACATGGAGTATAAGCAACTCTCGGCTTCGTTAAGCACATTTTACACCCATTGCAAATAGGAGACACAAACAATTAAGAATAAAAGCTATTGATGAAAATATCATTAAAATAGAAATTCCTTACGATCCTCAGGGCTGAAAACCAATCATTGAGCCGCTGCTCTAATTGGGTCGCAAAATTCTTCATCTAATCCAATTTAATTAAAGGTATCATTAAGGAAGCTCTTGCTACCCGATGGTTCTTGTTTTTCCTACATTGCCATCCTTTGCTTTACTTTTATGCAAGCTGGAAACATGCCCAGTCGTTGGCAATATGCTCGCTCCTATTACATGGGACTTCATTTGTCGAAATGTCATCTCTTCCTAACCCTTCAGCGATTACAGTCGTGGTGTTCTGTTGTGTGGAAACACCACACCATGCACCTTTGCAATTTTTTCTCGGCATTATGGTCTGTAATGTATTCCGGCGCTATTAAATAGCGTGCCTAAGGTTCGCGAACCCTACCTTAGACAAAAATGTTTCTCGCCCCGTCTGCAAAATAAAAGGACCAATCTCAATGTTACTGGTCCTTGTTCGGAAGCTATAATAAAAACATAAAATAAAGCACACTTTCTTTTTCAGACTGTTGTATTCTAATGACATGCTGATCTTAGCGAAACCATTAGTAATTTATCCAACGTTCTTAGTTTTGTTTTTATTCTCTCTTTAACAAGGAAGTTCTATCATTAAATACTAATCCTTATCCTTAACGTTTATACCTTCATTTACCCCATAAAAGTATCCTTTTCGCTAAAGTTAACGTTAATGTGGCCATACATCACTTCTTGCATTATTACTCTCATTCTGGTGATTAATGAACCTAGGGTAAGAATTTAATATCTTCTCTCTTAAGATCCTGGATGTAGTTACAGTGCTGGTTCTTTGTTTATTGAAAGAGATCATTAATTGTTCGCAATGTTTTGTATGATCTTAAACAATAAGTATCCAGTTACGGAACCTACACAAACAAGGAAATAATACAGTAGCACACGGAAAAGAAAACTACATACAAAATGTAGGTAAGTTCTTTTTCCGTCCCTAGGTGACATTTATTGTGTGCTTGGGTGGTACGAATTTAAAAATCATTTATTCATAAGTACGCGAAATCATTGTTTTATTTTATGCTGTAATTCAGATATATATTTCCCTGGCAATTATGGTCCTTCGAGCCGAGTACGAACAGACTCAGCCGGCTCGAAGGATCAATATTTTAAGTAGACGTTTTAAGATTAACATTTCTCATCTACAGTCTGTATTGCCCATCATATTATATTCTACCTGTATAAATTCCAAAACCTACATGTACTAGAAGATTAAACAAGCTATAATTAATTATAAACATTGTAGCCGGCTGCGTATTATTAAGCTGTGCCGAGGGCACGTGGGGCTTCCGAAGGCTTCTCTCTATCCACTTATACAACGGCTTTGCTTCGCCTACTTACCTATGTTTTATGGCTTGTTGCTACCTAGGATATAACAATTAGGCCGCGCTAGTATTTCAATTGGATTGTTGTGTGAATTGGAGGGTGCCACGGACGAATTTTTGTTAATAACTTCTTTGGCTGGTTGAATACTGGTGTGTGTTTACATAGTAACACAAATCTCTTTAGGCTACGAATCTAATCTTGAAAAGAAAAAAATCTTGCAGATTATTTTCTTCAACATTACAAAGCTTTGTAGTATGACATACTCGTATAAATGCACTATTTAATCTTGTAAAAACACTCAATATAACAGATTTCTTCCCCATTCAGTTTTAGTATCAGTTTAGGAAGATCCCGGAGCTGAATCCTTACTGAGTTAGGCAAACAATGACGACACGGTTGGCGCAGAGGTTGAGCGATTGACTGCTGCGCAGCATGTCGCGGGTTCGATTCCCGCACGGAACAAATATTTGTACGACCTACAAGTATTTGTTTCGAGTCTGGGTGTTTTTCTATCTATAATATGTATGTATTTACAAAAAAAAAATGTATATAAGTAGATTATCAGCCATCTCGTTACCATAACACAAGCATTAGGTTGCTTAGCTTGGGACTAGATGGCGTTGTGTGAAATGTCCAAGGATATTTATTTATTTATTATTTATTATTAACAATATCAATTTACTAGCTCCGGGCATGGCTGGAAAATAAGGTTGAGCTGCATTCTTCCGACGTTACTTTAAATTGTTAAGAGTGTTACTTGAGCATTCTGAGGCTTAGAGTTGAAGGTCTAAGTTTGAAGCATGGTTTTAAGACATGTAGATTTTTGTAGTTTAGATGTCATCTAGGTCTGGTTTTTTTATGGGTTTAGAAATAATTTTATAGTATTTTTTGTTGACTCTTCTATGAGTTGAGTATTTCCTTTTTAATCGTTTTACCTTCTTTTAAGCATTATTATGCTTTTCCGCTGAGTGACATTAGATTTAGAGAGATTTTATTCAGGGGATCTACGTAAGAATCAACGAAATCTGCATAATGAAAGTACCAATACAGTGATACGTAAATCTTTTTAAAAAAATCGGGGAAAATGACAGCCTTCTCTTGTTAAGCCAGGAATACACATGCCGCCAGTAAATAGCACAAAAGTATATAAGTAGTTATGTGCCATAATAACTTTTGATTGGTGAATGTGTGTAGGTCAAAAGGCATGTAAGATACTTTTTTAGACTATCTTACATGCCTTTTGACCAGGTTAAGTTAAACTTGCCGCGGTTTGTCCGTGGATGGGTGATCATCTTTACATACCGCGAACCCTCCGTGTTTTGGAAAGCACGTTATGCCGTTGGTCCCGGTTGTCATTCGTGGATCTTTGAAAATACGGGTCGTCAGAAGCCCGAAAGTCTGACAACCAGTCTTACCAAGGGGTATCGTATTACCCGCTTACTTGGTTGTGGAGGTCAGATAGGCAGTCGCTCCGTGTAAAATTCTGGTATTCAGCTGCATCCAGTTCGACTGGAAACCGAACCCAACGTAGTTGGGAAAAAGGCTAGGCAGATGATGATGGAATGTAAGATACTTTTGTGCAACTACAAGCTTAACATAACATAACATCACGCCTGTATTCCTCGGAGGGAAAGGCAGAGGTGTACCTATAGTACCCCCACATTTCGCCAGTTATGTGTAAGGCCCATGTAATAGGGGGCGAGCCTATTGCCATCAACCGGGCACTAATGCAGACTCCGGGCTGAGAAATTCCTGATGGAAATACCCGATAACATTTTGCCCGACCTGGCAATCGAACTCAGGATCTCATGCTCAGCAGTAGCCCTTCGATCAGTACACCAACAGGCATTTCGTACAGTCCAGAATCTTGTTGCGTTTCTTGCCCTTTTTTTGTGGATGGGAAATCATCAAATGACTTCTCCCGCTCTGGGCGGAGCGGGAGGGCGTGTAAGACTTTTACTGACTAAACCCCACCCGTGTTCCTTCAGTTGCCTGTGTCAGGGCCACGGTATCTCTTTCGAACAACCCGCGACCCCTGCGACATCGGCCCTATCGGACCCCATCATTGCTGTTATCTATCTGAGGCGCGCGTGGAACACAACGCGCCGTCGCCCCGGGCCTGGTGGTCTACTACCTAAGCACGAAACCCGTAGTTTCGGCCTTCGTTGCGGCCGTTTCCTACTCCGTATCACCTACGGATGGATGATTGGTTCGGGGCCCGAACGAAGTATGAATGACAACACAATTTGAGAGTTGTCCCTACTCCCGATGCGTTTTTGCCCGTCCGAAAAATTTCACTTTTATACTTGTTTTGATGGATCGTTATGTCAGACGGACGGACGGACAGACTTAGGGAGTAGGCCACCTGGTGCTTAGCGGACGGCGAGCTACCTACTACTCGCCGTCCGCAAGCCCGCGCCCACGGTGGTCAATCAAGTAATCAAGTATTGTAGATTCAAAGACTTTACTTCCAAAGCCCTAAGCTCCCAACAATATCGAAAATCACCAACACAACATTTTAAAGTAACATACAACTATTATAGTGTTCTAGAACTCAAGTGAACAACAAACAACAATAGTATTAAACATTAGCCATTCTAGAGGTTTCCTTGTATTGTGTGGAACTAAGCGAAGTTTCAGGACTCATTGTTTAACAATACGTGTAGACTTTGCTCCCGTTTTGTGAATATTAATTTCTGTAACTTGATTGGTTTATGTATGTATGGAAGTTATTTTGGGTTGGAATTGTTGGAAACGTGATCGTAATTTTAGTTGTTTTGTGCCTTGGAGACCTGACGTTCTTTTATTTAAATTAAAATGAAGTATACGGTGCGTCTAACCGTGCGTTCGCACTAGCGAAGCACTGGCGTCAAAACATGTTGTAATCTCTGTTTTCTGTCAATGCCCAGAAGTCTGAAAACCTGTCTTACCTGTGCTACCTAGTAACTGGATTTTGGAGGTCCGACAGGCAGAAGCTCCATGTAAAAAACTGGTATTCAGCTGCATCCGGTTAGACTGGAAGCCGACCTCAAAATAGTTGGGAAAAGGCTAGGCAGATTGATTGATATTGTATCGACCCGTGTTTGCATTGTCAAATAACTTGTTGAACTGAAACTGGTTTGATGTTTGATGTCACTTGATATGGTTTACCTAATAAATCTTAAAATCTGTCGAAAAAATCGGATTTTGATGCGGTTTTCACTATCATTTAGAGAATTTATCCGGAAGGTTTATGTGTATAATACTATACTACTATTAATATTAAACTTACATATAATAAAGAAATATCGATGTTATGTCTCGTAAAACCGTACGAAGCAGGGGCGGGTCGCTTGTTAAAAATAAAATAATGGCTAGTTAATTCTGACAGATAAAATAATTAACTGCATCCATTTTTGTTACAACAACAGCAACGTTGATTAAAACAATGACCGAAACAATTTTCATTTAATCCAATTACGAGACTGGATTGTACGCGAACGCGACCGACATGCCATTCCTATTCATTCACAAATTGGCACAGTGTCAAACTGCTATCAGCATTCCTATCCTCAATACCATTCAGCTGAATCAATAAAAGTTTAAAATTGATAGCAGCAATTACAGCCAGAATCCGTTCTTGTAAGTTAAGGCTCATAATGAAAAGGTTTTTGTTCAGGCTATTTCAGACCCCCGTCCCCCGACCCCCGTCCCCCGTCTGGTCCGTAATGCTCCTAAGTAATGAACGATTAACAACACAATTCGGCCAATGTATTGACGGGGTATTAGCAATGATCCTTATGCCAGTTAGGACCAAATGGTTAGAAAGTAAATGCGTAAATTGGATTACGTTGTGTGTCGTAATTGAGTTATTTACTTAGCTTATGAGCTGGTATTTCGTATTGAGGGTATGCCTAGATTTGTCAGGGTTTTACGAAAGGTCTAATGACTTGTCCTCAGTGGTAACGGTCGCGATTTACGAGTTGTACGTCGTGGGTTCGAACCCAGACAGGCGCATTACTTTGTGTAAATTATTTTATCACCACTGTTCTTATAACGTTGAAGGAAAACATCGTGAGGAAACTGGCATGTCCTAGAACCAAAAATTCGAAGACACATCTACCAATCCGCACTGGGCTCGCGTGGTAGATTATAGCCCACTCCCTCTAGAAGAGGCTTGTGTCCCAGCAGTGGGAACATTATAGGCCGATTATGCTATGACTAACACCTTCTAGGTTAGAGGGTTTGCTTTCCACAAAAGTCCTTCAGATGGGCCATGGCGGGCGACAGTGCCCCTTGTAACATCTTATACCTAGCTATACTTATTTTATATCTATATCAGCGCGTAAAATTCCAAAATGAAAAGTAGGCTATCGTTTTTCTTCATCCATTAATATACTTAGTTGCTTCTTAAATGTTAAAGATAATAAACAAAACAATAAAAAAGTCAACAAAATAAGGACGAAGGACCAAAACCATTAAAAGAAGTATCAATTTCGTAGCCCCTGTTTTCCTCTCAACACCTTTTAATTCTGTAATCGATAGTCAAAGTTCATTCCTTAAAAATGTCCGCTGAACAAAATTAATGGTCTTTCTAACCCCGAGGTAGGGTTGTCAGTCGCCAGACGTTTAGGTTCGTAATTTTTGGTTGATTAGTATCTTTTATTCGTTCGGACTTTCTGGGATCGGGAATAACGTGAAGAACATATACATATATATACTAATAATAAAGCTAAAGGGTTTGTTTTTTGTTTGTTCGAACGCGCTAATCTCTGGAACTCAATCAATCTGCCTAGCCTTTTCCCAACTATGTTGAGGTCGGCTTCCAGTCTAACCGGATGCAGTTGAATATCTGTATTTTACATGGAGCGACTGCCTATCTGACCTCCACAACCCAGTAACTGGGTAATTCGATACCCCTTAGTAAGACTAGTTGTCAGACTTTCGGGCTTCTGACGACCCGTAACGACTTTTAAAGATCCACGAATGACAGCCGGGACCAACGGCTCAACTTGCTTTCCGAGGCACGGAGGAGTCCGGTATGTAAAGATGGTCACCCATCCACTGACCAACCCCGGCAAACGTAGCTTAACCTGACGGATCGACCCGTGCGGCTGTTATTACGTTAGGCACGAGCTCCTCTCTCTGGAACTATCAGTCGGATTTGAAATTTTTTTTTTGTTTTTTTTTTTAAAAAGACTAGATAAAATATTGTTAAATGATATCATGTTAAAGAATTAGTATTTGTCTTGATAGATAGATAAGTAGGTACTTAGGTACTCACAAAATTGCTATTATTTAATTATAGTCGCTCCAAACTCTCCTTGATTAGGTATGTAAGAAGTTTTAAAATTGTGGCAACCCTAAATATAGGGTAGTTGCGCCGGTTTCTCGACCACCTCCGGTAAGCGACCACTTGTCTGACTAGGTTTCTTTAATGAAAGATAATAACTTTTCTTTAGGAAATAAAAATAAAGAGTATGCCTTTTATATTATTTGAATAGTTATGTAATAAGAATTTACTAAATTTAATACCAACCGCTTGACCCGAAGCAAAGGAAAATGACGCTCAATTTACGTGTTGACTCAGTGGTGTGTGGATGTGCTGCGCTAGAGCAAAAAATTAGCAAGGTGCGCGGCGTTTGAAGGTAAGTTTTGATACTTATTATAGGTTGTTTACTTAAATTAGAAGCGTGGTTACTTCAATTATGTAGTGATTTCAATTGTTTAATTGCATTCAAGTAAATTTTTACCATATAATAAAATAAAACTCAGTGGTCGGTTACTGCATATTTTAGAAATACGTTAGAAAGCGACCAGGTGGTCGTATTCTGACTCACTCAGTTTTATTTTGTTTTGCTTATAATGTTCTCAATGTTTTATTTATGCTTACACACTTTAGGGTTTGGTGTTGTAAAAGCCTAAAGATGCAATTCTTCAGTAAACGACCACATGTTTTCTTTATAAAACTTGTTTAATTCAATCACAAACATTGGTTCATAGATGGTCGCTAACTGATACAGTTCGAAAATTACGATGGTAGTTTGCGACCATCTAAGATTTAGTACGAAGAGAAGGATGGCCGTAAACTAAAATAACTTGATTAAGTTCAGGTGTTCAGTATTCGACCACATATACGATTATTTGATTTTGTTTTAAGTAAAATAAATTTAAATTGAGATAAGATTTTAATAATCGTATTATTTACTTAATTAAGTGGTTATATTTTTTTTTTCATGATGACGCCTTCAAAAGTTCTGCAAATAACTAATAGTATGAAAAAGACTGTCCAATACTCCGAAGAAGATCTACAAAACACTCTTCATGACTTTCGGGAGAAAGGAAAGGGAATAAGACAGACTTGTCGACCTTGTCGTACATATGGGATTCCTCGAACGACGATACAGGATTGATTAAGTGGGAAGAGACGTGACGCTATCGAGACTAGAGGACCAGATCCTGTACTAGGAGTGGAGGGTGAAAAATGGGTTAAATAGTGCTTTTAAATGTTGTCAACTGCGGAATACCAATTAAGAAGCAGAGCTTCTGGATACTGTCCACAAAATTGTTAAAGACCATGGGTCAAAGAATCCATCACCAACGATTTTAATGATTGGGTGGACCGCAACTGTATAAAAAAAATCATAATGCTGCTGTGATTGATTGTCACAGATCGCACATGTCACTGGTCTTGAGTGCCACGTGCGAAAAGCTAGGCATAATTTTGTATGCTCTTCCTCCGAACACCACCCACATGCTCCAACCAGCAGACGTAAGTGTTTTTGGATCACTGAAATTGTCATAGAAGGCGGCTGTGAGAAAGTTTTTGCCAACACCTCAAAATGTAAACTAGTGCGTCAATAAAACCAACTTTTCTGTTAAATCAGATAATTAAATACTATTTGTGATGATGATTATTTGATATTTAATTTAAAGTGAAAAATAAAAAATATTTTATATTAATAAAAGTTGTTTTTATTAATTTATTTTTATTTTTTTAAAGAGTGGCCGTAAACTAGCATACTAGTGGTCGTCAACTGAAAAAAGTGGTCGTTATCTAACATTTAGGCTATTTTTGCACTTTTCCAATAATTTTTCATAATTTATGAATGGAAGTGTGATATTTTATGTTTTATTTCACAACTTGACTATATTTAGGACCAATTTACATGGTCGCCAACTATTTTACGTGTAAATGTCTAATATTTTGACTCATCTAAAGTTAGCAACTCAGCTAAGTGGTCGCCAACCGGCGCAACTACCCTAGCTGAAATTTAAATTACGAAAAGGTTCATGGTTCAAATCAATTTTGTTCATTATGGTCACTAGAGGTGATATTAATCTTCTCTGTTTAAATATAGAACTGGGTACTTTAATTGAAATACATAACATACATCACGCCTTGTTTCCTCGGAGGGTAAGGCAGGGCTAATAGTACACCTATATTTTGCCAGTTATGTTTAATTCCCATGTAATAGGGGGCGAGCCTATTGCCATCAACCGAGCACTAATGCAGACTCCGGGCTGCTACTGAGAAATTCCGGATAGAAAAGCCTAATAACACTTTGCCCGACTTGGGAATCGAACCCAAGACCTCATGCTCAGCAGTAGCACTTGCGACCACTAGACTAACGAGGCAGTCAATTGAAAGGGTTCCCCTGTGACAATTTGGCTGGTCATTGAAAAAAAACCGGGCAAGAGCGAGTCGGACTCGTGCACCGAGGGTTCCGTTCCGATTTCTGAAAAAGTGTGCTATTTAGAGACATCGTATTATTTTTCCTGTAATCTTTACATAAACTTCTATGACATAGAATAATTTCAGATTTTTCTCTATGCAAACTTCGGAGATAAGGGGGGAACGGGGAACGGACAGACAGACAGACAGACTGAGTGGCAACATAAGGGTTCCATTGGGGTTTTTACCATTTTGGTACGGAACCCTAATTAAGCCCTGTATAACGAAAGTGAACACGAAAGAAGAATTTTTGGAAAAGAATTCCAAAAATTCCAAAAAGTTTGTAAGTATACAAGTTTGAGATTTGTGCCGATAGGAAATGCCATCGGGCACAAAGCTTTTCAAGACATAAACTGATACATTGCTGATAGTATGGTTCTTGTAAACATTTGACATTTCATCAACACAATAAATTTAACCATCGGCCAAGAGTTTCAAACAATCCATCGTTCAAAAGAAAATATTCACAAAAAACCAGTTCGGTCAACGCTCGGCTAAAATACAGGCCTTCCATTTTAGTATGAAAATCTACAGCCTTCATATCCGTCCCAGTTTATTTCCATCCATCAAATTTTTTTGGCAACGACACAAAAACTTGGAGAGGAAAACATCGATATAAATATGTATTACCTGTCTTTTAGGGATGTGAAGTTCTAACAAATATTTGGGTACGGGGATGTGGCCCAATTGAGTTAAAATGTTACACAACTCTGGCAGTGTAGGTCGTGGCTACAAAAAGTATGTAACGGAATGGTTTTATGATGGGTTCCGCGGCCACAGAAAACTTCCAAGTTACTGTTACAGTTACTGCCAATCTGATTGCCACGCGTGGAGATTTTTCTATACATTTTACAGTTTATTACCTGATAAGGTTCTTAAATTAGTGCTTTTGATAACATCTTTTCGTCTGTAGTGCAAAGGGTGCGGATCAAATTGACGACCCCTGACTGTCAGTTTGCAACGTCACAATAGTTCTATTGCCACTTGTATAACAGGATTATCTTTAATTTAGTTAAGTAATAAGAACAATTACAGGGGTGCAAGTAGAAAGTATAGTTACTATGTTCGTCTGACGGACCCTGGGCAGTCAGCTTCGCTAAATATCCTGCTGACTGGTTAATATCTATACCACACCATGATAAGGAAGGACAGAAAGAAGAATTGGTTTACTGCCGCAAAAACACGTGCATATAAATAGAGCTATGACCATTATACTAAATAGCTGATTGGTCAAATAATGTGAGGCTGAAGACCATGTAGATCCATGTCTGAAAATTTGAGTGGACTTATCAGGGCAAACATTTGTGCGTAATCGTGGAGCTCAGCTCACAACGACTAGTAGATCTTAAAGTCCAAGTCGAGTAATGAAAGTTTCCAACTCTACCGCTGATAGTACACTAATTCGTTATGTAACTCATCACAGCATTCACAGCTATCAGGAAACTGTTTGATATTCCAATGTAAATAAAGGTTTTCGCTCGACAGAACAATTTATTAATTTGTATATGTGACCTGCAATTATTTAATTTGGGAGTCGGTCAGCCAAATTCTTTATGATTCGTTCGGATGCTGAATATTTTCGAATTTCATTTTGTTTACTTTTGGCACAGACCCACCCTATGACTGTTTGTCCACCGCACCGGTAACGGGACGTCAACGAGAAAATAGATGACGGCGATGAAGTAGCGACAGTACATTTACTATGGCGCCGTTATCTGTTTTCTCGGCTGTATGGTGAGGTGAAGCCAAAATAATAGTCAACTTACTACAACTTTTTAATTTACCAAATCGACAATCGACTAGCTTCATATCCGACTGACCGACTCCTTGACAATTCTTGGTTTGTTGGTTTATTATAATTAAAATAAATGCTTTTAGTTTGAGGTATGCTGTTGTTTCGATTCATCATTCTCCTGCCCTTATCCCAATCTATTTGGGGTCGGCTCAACATGTACTTTTTTCCATACTTCTCTATAGTCGTCATCTCGGTAGTCACCCCCTTTCTAGCCATGTCATCATTCACACAGTCCATCCATAGTTTCTTTGGTTTTCCCCTACTCTTATAGCCATCGATATTCATACTCAATACTTTCCTCACGACATTTTCATGGTTAAGTATTATTGAAACCTCACAATTTTCAAGATATTTTATGGAAGCATGGTACATGGTCTAAGCAATAATTTTTCAACTCCATGAATGGCCAAGAAACGACAAAGTCAGCAAAAACGAACAGAACAGAACGGGTCGAAGTGGCGGTGCTTGGGGAATGACTATGTCCAGAAGTGGACGTCTTTCGGCTGAAATGATGATGATACACGAATAGCTATAGTTAAACTTTCCAAGCCCACAAAGCTATAGTCATGGTTTTCCAACACCACAATTTCTCTTTGTGATTCCTAAACATCTTGTAAGACGCTGTTCTCCCCCACATTCAATATTCCACTTTCCGAACGTGTCCTTGAACCAGTTCCTCCCCTGTCCGACACGATGCCCCAAATACTCCCCTGTCTATACACCCCTGTCTCCCCTGACGCAGACCTAATGGTGTTGAACGTCCCCCGGCAACAAGGGGAGAGTGTCCCTAAAAAATGTCACATCGGGAAAGTGTAGCAATTAATATGAAGTAACTGTTAATCGCATTGTTTATGGTATGGTGCTATATTTAGACTGCGTTAGCGGATTTTTTTAGCAAAAAAATAAGCCAGCTCGATGACTTTTGAAATAAATCCGAAAACAGGTATTAGTATGTTATTTTTTGCTGCAGGACAAAGTCATGTCCCAGACACTCTATAAGTTACAGACAATGTGTAAAATTCTGATTTCCTAAGGATTTTTTGGTCTATTGCAAGTTAATTGTGTCCAAGCTTATTAAGGGTCTCGTTGCTAAGTAATAAGCCGCATGGGTCGATCGATCAGGTCAAGCTACGCTTGCCGCGGTTGGTCTGTGGATTGGTGAGCATCGTTACAGACCAAGACCCCTCCGTGCCTCGGCTGTTATTTGTGGATCTCTGACAGTCGTTACGGGTCGTCAGAAGCCCAAAAGTCTGACAATCAGTCTTATCAAGGGGTATTGTATGACCCGTAACTGTGCTGTGGAGATCAGATAACCAGTCGCTCCATGTAAAATACTGGTATTCAGCTGCATCCGGTTAGACTGGAAGCCGACCCCAACATAGTTGGAGAAAGGCTAGGTAGATGATGGATTGTGACCAGGCTTATCTTAGAAACATTATAATTTCCGGGGTACTACTCGTATAACTAAATTAATGTAAATTCATAATGTTGTCATGAAAACTTATTTACGGCAACATATTTTTACCACCGTAAAAACTTTTTACAAAAAAAAAACAGACTTCCCAAAAAACACTACAAAGTGAAAAATAACTTTAATTTTGGAAGTCGGTGTCTTTGGATGTGTGTTTTAGTTTTTTGCAACCGACTTCCAAAATTAAAGTTATTTTTCACTTTGTAGTGTTTTTTTGGAAGTCGGTTGTTTTTTTTTTTGTAAAAAAGTTTTAATTTTTCACTTTTTAGTGGGTCAGTTTGTAATTTATCTAAGTTACAATAGCCCAATGTCAACTGCTCATCACCTTTTCCCGATGCAGGGACGTTAATTGTTGAGGAGTTCTCCTAGCAAGAACCAGCAGAACTGGAGCTGGAGCCAGAATTCATCATCACCATTAGCTCGTCAAAATACGAGCATAAATTACTTAGCAACCATATTAAAGTAATCGAATCGCAACCCGTGAAATACTTAGGTATGAATAGTTGCGATGGCCATCTGTGGTCTTCATCATCAGTGTGCTTAGTGTGAGTTTGACAACATTGTTCGAATGACTTCACCATCGAGTAAATCGAGTTGACATCAAACCTATCGACAACCGTATGCAAGCGAGTGCGAGTTACCATCAAAGCTAACCATAAAGTACGCGTTTGGTCACCGTGAATTACGTTCATTACTTTTCTTAAGTTGGTGTCACGTACGCGTCGTCCGATAAACCGGCCAAATAGCATGACATTTATATTCAGTGTTCTTATTGAAAGCGGCTGTCTATCAAAATTGTGTAGGTTATAACATTAGTGTATAGTCTATGGGCTATAAAGACTTTGATGTTTCGTGTTTGTCAGTATTGTTTGAATATTAAAATATTATTGTGATTTGAATTAATATTGGATTCTATTAATTACTTAATAAAAATGAGGACAAGTTGGTCCCAATTCGTTATGATGGTGACATTTATGGAACCGTAAGTGTAATTTTTAAATCAAGTATTTGGTGTTTAACGAACTTAATTATGATCTGTGAACTTTGCAGAAATAAAACTAAATTTGTTTGGTTTTCAGGCTTGGAGACCTCGGCAAGCCTGCAGCAAGGCTGAGAGTATGTCATAATGTCACGCTCACTCGCTGGTGGTGGCGTGTGTGTTGGTTCCATCCAAAATGGTTGAGCTGAATGGTGATGATACATGCGACATGTTCCTGAACGGGCGCCGTCAGTTGGGACTGGTTGTCTCTTATCTGCCACGACTAGTGTTTTTAGTTTTTATCTTTTTATTACGGACGCTTTTAACGTGCACGTCTTTCTACATTGTTCTTACATGTATATTTTCAACATGAATGATGTAACCAATATTTTGATATAAAAGAGTGTCCGTGGAGTTTCTTGTGCCCGTTCTTGTCCATAGGAACCTACTACGCTTTGGAATGGGCGACTAGCTTCATCTTTCTGACTGACCGACCCCTTGATAATACAAAAGTGCGTAATTGGTTTATTTGAAATAAATGCTTTGACCTTGAGTTTGAGTTTCAATATTGTTAGGATGTTTAAGTACCCTTTCACAGCCAACGAGCGAGGACGAGGCTTCATGTACTGTGTAAGTATATGAAGCCTCGCCCAGTGCCAAGCTAAATATATCTATATATTTAGTTAGAAATGTATAACTAAAGATACAGTAAAAAGTAGTGATGATGATGATGGTCGTCCTATTGATAAAATCTTTAAATCTAATTTAATTTTATGATTTTCTAATATAGAGTAATCATATTAAAAATGATTTAAAGCTAAAATAATTATAATACTTAAGCCATGGCAATGACCAAAGAAGAAAAGAGAAACCAGTCCTAAGTAAATATGTATTAAAATTATTTTAGAATATAATAAAGTGCAACATGCTGCCTTAAATAAATAAATGAACCATTTATTTCAGGCGACATAGGCAATAGATAAACACCTTAACCACCTTAACATAAACATACATATTTGAATACAAACAAAACTTGTGTTAATAAAATAGACTTAAGACTATGTTAGTAGCACTCCTCTTGCACTAGCTTGACTTAGTGCTGTCCTGTAGAACTTGTCCGCGGAAGCGACGGAACACCACGTCCTGCGGGTAAAACTCTTCTTCCATGACGAGGGGCAGGTAACAGTTCGGTACATGCACCACTTCACCACGTCAACTTCAAGGCGTTCGCCTTGCGGCGCGCGGCGCGACTCCAGTAACTGCAACCTAGCTAGGCGTGTACCTCGTCTTCTGGCGCACGTACTCCACGATGTCCGCCGCCTTAGTGGTGTAGTGCAGGCGGGAGATGTATACCAGTGTGTTCGGCTTTGCGGCACGCAAGGTCATTTCGGCCTCCGCAGGAGCTTTGCCGCAGCGGTTCTTATTATTTCGCGATCGGCGCTTCCTCCTGTGTACCGTCACGAAACCCTCACCATTATCAGCCTTGTTCGGCGACTTCTGAGGCATAGGCTTCACCCTTGTCGCGCCAGGGACGCTCGCAAGCAAAATATAAACGTGATGCCATAGAACTTTGATCCACACAACGAATTTTAATATAAAATACTTTGACAATTCACCACACTCACAAGGCTCTCACTACAAACCCTTCAGTGAGCACGTAAACGTATTCGAAAGTGAACGCGTTTGTCAAACGAGCTGTCAAAACTGTCAAAATTGTAACTCACACTCCCGTTAACACCTATTCACGCTAATTTACGAGCTCACTTTCGAGTAGGAATCGATGGTCACCATCGACAAAGTAAAATAAAAAACTTACACTCACAATTTTTAGTTCTCGCGTATGGCACCAGGTGGCGCTGACCCAGCGCCATACAAATCTGAGTATACTCTAACGCGATGGTGAAGTTAGAAAAACTCACACTAAGCACACAGTTCCACTTCACCAAATGATACTTTCCGAGAGCAAATGCACGAGGTACTATAAAAAATACTCAAGTCGCTATAGGTATGCCTATAAAATTTGAGGGTTTTCCTCGATTTCCATGGGATCCCTTCATCAGATTCTGACTTGGTGACAATGGGACCACCTCGAGAGTATACACTTTCAAACAAAAAAAGAATTTTTCAAATCCGTCTTTATATGACGAAGTTATGCCCAAACATACATACAAAAATATACATTATTATATATATATAAACATCCCGAATTGATAACCTCCTCCTTTTTCAGAAGTCGGTTAAAAAACAACAGCCCTTATTTATAAATGAAACATACCCGGGATCTGGACAAAAATTCCTCAACCGTTTAATTTCGTCCATGCTCTGTAGTTATCGAAAGTTCGCCGAAAGTAAGCTTCACAGACTAAAACTATCCGTTTTATTGATAACTGTATGGCGGTGTAGGGAAAGTTTGGCTACCCAAAGTTTTCGGGTCGACAGAAGTTGGACATTCCATGTGATCCCATGTAATGTTGGGATGACAGTCGGAACGATTAAACTGTAGTTTTATTATTGATATCTTGGCGTGTGTATGGGTAACGTGTTTAGAGTTAGACAGTTGGGAGTTTAACAGCGGAACTTGCAAGAAGATAAATAGTTTGATAAGCTAGTGTCCATAGTTGGAAAGCGCATTATATGGGACAGGGGATGGCAGAATGATTACTTATAAATACTACAGGTTTCAGTTACCATCTGAGCCTTTTCCCCGCATATAGATAAATCCAGACCTCTTCTATAAATCTTCATGTGGATCGGGTTGCATTCATCAATTTCCCATGACCCTTATTAGGAAACTTAATAAATATTTAGAGAATGTTTTCATATGCTGAATTATCTGCTCAGTATTCCCGATTTTTCTGAATCCACAAAGCGTGTTCCCAAAGACTAAAATCCTCTACAGGGGAACAATGAAAATGAAGAAAATAACTAAGTAAACTATTCAAAGACAACTCCTATCTCCGATCGAGAACCGCGTCTGGACGTGACAGAAATGAAAAGACACTTCAACAGTAATGCAATTAACAAGAACTTGGCTGATGAATTGATATTCTTTTAGAAGCATCTTCAATTCCGTGAGAGAAATATAAATTAGTAAATGGGACCCTGAGGTGTTATAATGATATTCTTTCGTCCATTTCGAGAATTTTGAGAGTCCGTTTTTGAAGTGCCGATGAGGGACTATTGAATAAATGTGAAGGGATCTGCGTTTGTTTGTTTACGTATTTATCCGTATTGAAAGGGTATTGAGAATCGGCGAACTGTGGGTGTGTATTTACGATGGTAATACCGGATAACCTCTTGGGTATGTACATAAGTATTGACGGTTGTATTTCGGGTATGTAGTCAGATAGGAATCGCTGGCATCATCTGGATTGAAATAATGGGCATATTAGAGAGTTACTATTTTCTGGGATAAAGAACTTCTCTATCATAATAATAGTAAATTTTCTCCAGGTTTTGCAGCCATTCAAATCAAATCATTTTTATTTGTTATATTAGAGAGTTACTATTTTCTGGGATAAAGAACTTCTCTATCATAATTATAGTAAATTTTCTCCAGGTTTTGCAGCCATTCAAATCAAATCATTTTTATTTGTTATCTCAGGTAAAGAAATACAGATCTTATATTTGATGAAAGAGCGCTATGTTATGCCAGGAGGCGTACAAATATGGTGTGCATCTAGCTCAAGATTACAAATTAAAAGAAAAAACCGGTCAAGTGCGTGTCGGACTACGCACAATAAAGGGTTCCGCAGTTGGTATGAAATTATCCCAAGAACAAACTTAACAATATTGAGAGATTTACCATCTTATTTTAAGACCACTTATAGGTTTTCCTGTAAACTAAATGTGTAGAACTATTTTCTGTATTTTTTTCAAAATTTTAGTCTTAGTAGTTTCGGAGAAAAGGGGGGGAATGGTCAATTTTCATGTATTTTCTTAAATAACTTTAAAACTATTTATTGTAAAATTATTAAAAAAATATATTTGAGATCCTCATAGTAAGCCCTTTCATTTCATATGTCACACGGTACAGTTTGAAAAACTTTTTTTAAATTTTCTTATTTGCCCCCTAAAAGTTCACCCCATATTCAAAATTCATTTATTTTCTTTAGCCGTACGTGTTTGGGTCACAGAATTCCATATGAGTACCAAATTTCAACTTAATCGGTCCATTAGATTCGGAGCAAATTGGCTGTGACAGACAGACAGACAGACAGACAGACAGACAACGAGTGATCCCATAAGGGTTCTGTTTTTTCCTTTTGAGGTACGGAACCTTAAAAAAAAAAAAGAGAAAAGAAAAATATAAACGAAAGATAAGAAAGATAACAATGACTGCAAATAAAGGCTTGTGGCCATGTCCCGATCTATTAAAAAAATTATGTGCTATTTAGTTTCATCTCATAGGTTGTAAGTAGGTACAGACTGTTATTCTACAATCTTTTTATAAGTCATCATCATCTGCCGTTTTCCAACTGTGTTGGGGTCGGCTTCTAGTCTTACCGGATGTAGTTGAATACCAGTATTTTACATGGAGCGACTGCCTATCTGACCTCCACAACCCAGTTACAGGGTAATACGATACCCATTGGTAAGAATGGTTGTCAGACTTTTGGGCTTCTGACGACCCGTAACGACAGCCGAAAATTTAATCTTTTTCCAAGTATGGCATTGTAATATTTCAAACGTACTATACAGAATTAATCCATTCTACTGAGCTTCCTTCAAATACTATAACTTTTTATATCCATAACATTTTGTATATTAATCCAGGAATGCTACTTAGATTATGATAATGGCGAATAGCCTGGTATGCCAAAGACCCGCCCGCCCTAGCGTACCGACCGAGAAAAATAATTAATGAGGCTGAACCTGGATTCCTAGCGAGTACCGACCCTACGCCCACGTTCCTTGAAACGGGAAAACTTTGAACAGGTACATTGTAAAAAAGTTTCATCTATAGCTACCTACTTTAAGAACATAGGGCATTGGTCTTATGTTCTTTAGACAGGGTTACTTATAATTCGACGTATTCCATGCAGGACCGGCATAGTAGGATTAAAATGCAACAAATTAAGCCACCAAATGTTCTGCCGAAATTCAGTATTTTTTTTTTTTGTAATTTTTGTCTAAGAAAAATATAAATTGCGAAAAATAAAATGTTTAATTACTTAGTGATCTTTGCCAAAGTTTTAGGCATTTTTCAACTTTTAATTTTTAACAAAGATTTGCTACGGCATCAGCTATGATAATAACTTAAATTCCGGTAACGTCGCGCCGTAAATAACTTTTCATAAGATCAATTATATTTTTCATTAAAAAAAAAACTAAAAATGTAATTAACTCAAAAACTAATGAATTTCGGTAGAACATTTGGTGGCTTAATTTGTTGCATTTTAACCCTACTATAACTTCCTGCAAGGAAAACGTCGAATTAATCTAAAATCATTTCCAAAACTAAGTTGAATTTTGATACTTTTAGATCACAACCATTCTACATAGTAAAATTCTTAAGGATTTTTTCTTACTGTCAACTAGCCTATTATACGTATTTTTTTATTTCTTTTCTATTCCAGCCACCAAGCGGCATTGCTGTGTTTCGATTTGAAAGGGGGATGCTTGAAGGGTCCAGGTGTAGGAGACAATACCTGTCAAGCACCTCATATGCTTATGTTAGTTATTTATATTTTTTGGCAATACGGAGATACAATCGCAAGGGATTAGGGACCAGAGTGTCTACTCCCTAACTCCGTCCGTCCGTCTGACATTACGATCCATCAAAACAAGTGTAAAAGTTAAATTTTTTGTACGGGCAAAAACACATCGGGAGTATAGACAACTGTCAAATCATGTTGTCATTCATACTTCTTTCGGGACCCGCACCAATCATCGATCCGTAGGTGATACGGAGTAGGAAATGCCCGTAACGAACGCCGAAACTACGGACTTTGTGCTTAGGGAGTAGACCCCCTGTTTCGAAAAGTTGTTACGTCGGACACTAACTACATTTAGCAAAACAACTGAGGCTAAGTAAGTAAGCTTAGAAACCTTACTTTCACCTGAAACGACCTCATATAGGGTTTCCAATGTTCCAACAAATAGGCTACAACTTCAAGACTAATTATTCCGTCTCTTTACAAAACGAGTTCAGAGTCAGTTTTTGACCGAGCGAGCAAAGTGTCTCTGCTTTTAAGTCTGGCAAAATTTGACTGAGCGAGCGAAGCGTCTGCTTCAAGTCTGGCAAAATTTTGTTTTCGTCTGTCAGTTTGTTGCTCTCTACAGGTCGTATTTTACAATCGATCTGGACGAAACTTGGTATACAAGTTTTACGACTTTATAGTTTTTTTTTTGTCGTTGGGGATTTTTGATTGGAAACGATAGCTTCAACTTTCTGACTAACTGACCGACTCTTTGACAGTTCAAAAGTGGTAATTGAAATAGATACTTGGAGTTTTGAGTTTTTTTGAGCCTAAGCGATCCGGTAACGATGGATCTTTCTTTATTTGAAAGGGTAGTAAATTTAAATTGGTCTCATAAAAATTTGGTGAAGATCTGATGAGGATCTTCGACAATCGGCCCTTGAACTACCTACTAGGTAGGGAATTGATGGAGCACCTGGGATCACCTTCTCATCACAAAACTAGCGAATTCTGAAAATAATTATCAGAATTCTCTGGCTTTAAAACGAACGTTAATGTTAGTTTTACAATAAGATCACTAGATGGCGCTACTGTGCACCGCTAGACCGCGCTATGTTGCCAAAAAGTTTGTGCTCGCGAGGCCTACTGTTCCGCAGAAATACTAGTTGTATTTTGAACATTATTCCGGTACACGTAAAGTTCTTAATACAAAATTAACCTCTTCGAATCGGTTTTACAGACAGTTTTTGTAATTAGAACTTTTTTCGTGGAAATAAAGTTCGAAATTTAAAAATCTCTCGATGGTTTTGGTATAAAGATAAATTTTGTTTTTTTTTTATGCGCGGCGCCCGTCGGTCAAGCAGATAATAAGGCCGATAATGTCGATGTCCAATCCGAATTTTCCAAACCTTAAAACTGGGTACATCCGTATTAATGAAATCGTGTAACAAACCACCGAAAGAAATCGAGATAACTTGAAAAAATTCAATGTCTAATCTAGATGTATTACTCTTCAGGGAAATCATCACCGCAGTTTTTCTGAAGAATTCGTTTTTTTTGCTTCACAAATTCACGCTCGTCCATTTGTTTGAAAGCTAGGGATTTAGAAATTAATGAAGAAATATGCTTGATTTAGTGTATTTAGGATTGTTTTTTACCGTACCTCAAAAGGAAAGAACGGAACCCTTATAGGATCACTTCATTGCCGTCTGTCTGTCCGTCAGTCTGTCAAGACCCTTTTTCTCAGGAACGCGTGGGGGTATCAAGTTGAAATTAATATCAAATACGTATCTAAGTATATGGTCCCTTGGAGCCCTAAAAATCAAACTTCTAAGTCAACGCAATAAAAAATACGGCCATTTATGCGACATATTTTAATACTAGCAAGTAAGCCAAAACCTATACGATACTTCCCGTTGTCCTAGAATCATGAAATTTGGCAAGAAACAAGATCTCACAGCACAATTAACTCTTTAAAAGTCGATTGACACCTAGGTGTGCAGATAACAATAAAACAGCTATTGTGTCTGCTAATTGGCGTGCGACGGTTAACGGAAAAAGTTCGAAAATCGTTAATTTGTAGTTTTATTACAGAAAAAAATAGGTTTTTGTGTTTACAAACTTAAATTTGAGAATTGACAAGAGGTATTTCGTTCAATTTTCCATCATCTTTTGTGCCTATATTACAAAAGCCATCCAGCCATAAAAAAAAAATCGATCGCGTACCAAAAGACCAACTACTTCATTACAGTATCGCTCTTTCCAGTACTTACGTTCGTTTCGTGGATATGAGGACATAATCCACGTCCCCTGGGCTCAGCGGTGTCACGCGAACCGCCAGGGCAATGTCATTACCGTAAATAACTACACGTTACGGGAAGATGGCTCCTTATTGGTTAATAGAGGCTGATAGAAGAGATAAGGACACACGTGAGAATGTGAATGGAGTTTCGTTTACTATATTGTACACTAGCTGACCCGACAGACGTTGTCCTGTCTTGACTATGCATATTTTAATGTAAACGCGCGAAGTTAAAATAGTCATTAAATTTTCTGAAATTTTCCAATTTTCTGCGAAATTTTCTTAATTTTTTCTTTCATAAGAACCTTCTCCTGACAGTAATAAACACAACAAAAAAAGAAATAACGAAATTGTACCATCCGTTCTCGCGTGATGCGATGACCAAGGGAAACAGGGATTCATTTTTATATAATATATACAGATAGAATCACCTGGTATAAAGAAACATTTGGACTCGTGTACAATTATTTCACAATTATTTTATCTGTGACATGGAGGAGCTCGTGGCTAAGTAATAACTGCCGCACGGGTCGATCCATCAGGTTAAGCTACGCTTGCCGGGGTTGGTCACTGGATGGGTGACCATCTTTACACACCGAGACTCCTCCGTGCCTCGGAAAGTACGTTAAGCCGTTGGTCCCGGCTGTCATTCGTGGATCTTTGACAGTCGTTACGGGTCGTCAGAAGCCCGAAAGTCTGACAACCAGTCTTACCACGGGGTATCGTATTACCGAGTTACTGGGTTGTGGAGGTCAGACAGGCAGTCGCTCCATGTAAAATACTGGTATTCAGCTGCATCCGGTTAGACTGGAAGCCGACCCCAACATAGTTGGGAAAAGGCTAGGCAGATTGATTGATTTTATCTGTGACATGAATGTGGTTTTGATTATATTAGTTGCGTTTTAGCATGGCATTAGCGGTCATTGCCCTTTCTCTAATATATCTGCGTAGGAACCCAAACAATAAAATATGTAGGTATGATTTTTTCGTTATTGGTACATGTTGAATATCACGATAGATATTGATTTAGGACAGTTACTTTATTTCAGTTTTGGAAATAAAAAAAAGCGGCCAAAGGATTCTGAAGTTGAAAAGAATTTATCCCAAAAACGAACTTAACTTTGTAGTTGAAAAATATTTTCTTTCATACATTGGTACCTAGGTGACGGTCAAATTCTCCAACTTCAAGTTTGTAATCCCACAAAAAAAAATTAAGTTATAAAATTACAAATTAACAATTTTCGGACTTTTTCTGTACTTGTACTGTGAGACCTTGCTTCTTGCCAAATTCCATAGTTCTAGGTCAACGGTAACAGGTGGCAGGGTACAGTGGGCTGCATCAATTGGGTACTCCAGTTATATTAAAATTTGAATACAAATGGGGTAAGTACCCAATTGATGCAGCCCACTGTACCTACCCTATATGTTTACTTGCGAGTATCAAAAAATGACGCATAAAAGGTCCTATGTTTTTATTGCGTTGACTTAAAAGCTTGATTTTTTTAGAGCTCCAAGGGACCATAGACCTACGTATTTGATATTAATTTAAACTTTATACCTCCTCGCGTTCCTGAGAAAACTTCTAGACAGACTGACAGACAGAGTTTTTTCCTTTTGAGGTACGAAACCCTAAAAATGCTAAAAAATGTAGGTGGGTCAATGACCGCTATTGCTATGCTAAATCGCGACAACTATAGGTACTAACCAAATTTCATTCATAATTTCGCTATTAGCAGGGGACTTTGTTGCGTTACTTCTTCCTAGCTCAATCACTAAGTACCGGTATTTCGCCTCTCTCTATTTTAGTAACTTTTGATCTCAAAAAATGCTTTCACATTCATATTTTAATAAATGCAACATCTTGCAGGACCCAAAAATAAAGCTTTTTAGTGAAACCGCGCGTCATAAACACATTTAGCAATTATTTCACCAACAGACACGGAACCTAAAATCCGCTAAAAACCATCCCATTTCTTCCCTAATAGGCCTACCAACGGACATCCGTTAGCATGTACTTCCAGTGTAAATAGTATACTAAATACATTCCCCAGCGATTGTGGCGCGGCACGCAACGCCCATGCTACCGCGAATTAGCGGGAATGGTCGGCCGCCATTTTATATGTCATACCGTGTTAAATTGTTTTAAGTGGAGCTGTTGATTTTGTTAAGTTTATTGTTGTTGTCTGTATTGTTGGGCTTGTGATTAACAAAAGTTATATGCTTATGTACCTACTGTAACTCAGGAATTTCTAAGCGGATTTTGTTGATTCTTCTTTTCGTTCGTCTTGGGCATAATGTAATTGTATAGTCAACTAAAAATGGAAAAAATAATTTATTTAAAAAAAGTAAAAACCGACTTCAAAAATCTAAAACGAATAAAATAACTTTCATAAAAAAACTTAACAGCTTCTGAAGTCGGTGTCTTCAATTCTTCAATGCAAGGTGCATTATTTTTGGTAAATTTATTTTTCCATTTTTAGTTGATTATACAATTACATTATGCTCAAGACGAACGAAAAGAAGAATCATCAAAATCCGTTTAGAAATTCCGGAGTTACAGTACATTTATGCATATAACTTCGTATATAAGTATAATAAGGATGATGACTAAAAATTTATTTTTTGTCCGTCATAGAGATTATTAAAAAATATTGGACACGTATTTTTTCTTTTTTTACGTAATCAAAAAATCACGGCGATACATTGAGTTAAAATATGGCATGACGTCACGCGTAGCTAGGTTTTATACGTACAAGTGACGTAGCGAGCCCCCACTCCCCAACTTTAATGCGTGATAGCTAAGTATTTTGTTATTAATATGATAAAGCAAAAAATACGTGTCTAATATTTTTTTATTATCTGACTGACGGACTAAATAGAATTTCTTTTTTTTTACCCAGGCATCATCCCTATTACTTAACGTATTATAAATACAAAAACCTTCCTGAAAGTATGTAGATCACGTTAGTGAACGAACATCATAATTGATTCATTAGTTTTTGAGAAAATTGCGGACATACAAACATTACATACATATATACATACGGGTCGAATACAGAACCTCCTTTTTTGAAAGAAAAACACAAAGAAAGAACATAAACACAAACAAGTTTCCTAACTTGACTCAAAGTACCATTTTTTTAATCGGACTGCGCTTTAAAATTCTTCTATACAAACTTTAACATCCCTAGCCTCATTTGAGGCGTAGTTTTGAAAAACTAATAATGACAAACATTATTAATTACTTATGCAAGTATTTGTGCTAAGTTTCAAGTTCATTAACCAAATTAATAAGATTTTTCATATAAACTGTATCTCTGTTTTAACGAACACAATTAAAGAATTTCAAAAATCGTCTGGTATGTTTCCATAACTTGACTCAAATGTTAATTACACCAATTGTAGAGTTAATCAAGCCCCCAATAAAATCTTCCGCTATAAAATTAACTTTTCACCTCTTAGGGGTAGATTTTTGGAAAACCCTCATACACGTTAGTCTTAATTTTTGGTCTCAAGTATAAAAACTGAGTTTTGAGTTAATCGGACCGCGTGTTAAAGTTCTTCCATACAAACTTTGACACCCCCAATCCCTCCTTATGGGGTAGTTTAGGAAAACTAAAAATGATAAACTTTATAATTTACTTAGATGAATATTCGTGCTAAGTTTCAAGTCTATTAACTCAAGGGATAGGATTTTTCATACAAACTTTCATCCCCTGTTTTACCCCCTTAGGGATGGAATTTCAAAAAATCCTTCCTTAGTGGATGTTAACACTATATAAGGTATCTATGTGCAAAATTTCAAGTCTCTAGGTCCATTGGTTTGGGCTGTGCGAGTCAGTGACTCAGTCAGGACTTTGATTTTTTTATATATATAGATTTACCATGTTATTTTAAGACCACAGACTTCTTATAGGTTTTCCTGTAATCTACAGGCATAGAACTATTTTCTATATTTTTTTCAAAATTTTAGACTCAGTAGTTTCGGAGATAAGGGGGGGGGAATGGTCAAATTTTGTCAATTTTCTTAAATAACTTTAAAACAATATATTATAAAATTATAAAAAAAATATATTTGAGACCCTCATAGTAAGCCCTTTCATTTGATATGTCACACGGTACAGTTTACAAAACTTTTTTTTTTAAATTTCTTATTTTCCTCCTAAAAGTGACTCTCATATTCAAAATTCATATATTTACTTTAGATGTACGTGTTTGGGTCACAGAAATCCATATGTGTACCAAATTTTAACTTAATCGGTCCATTAGATTCGGAGCAAATTGGCTGTGACAGACGGACAGACGGACAGACAGACAGACAGACAGACAGACACACGAGTGATCCTATAAGGGTTCCGTTTTTTTCTTTTGAGGTACGGAACCCTAAAAAGAACAAGTTGGAGGAAAATATGCGTCACTGCACGCAAAATGGCCATCGGTCAGCGACCTAAACATGTTCAATGAAACTATCATCTCAACTCTCTCTTACAAATATTATTAATTAGTCCAATGCTGAACAAGAGATAACAGACATTGAATGCCCGTCTCATCATCAAAAGAAAAAGCTTTAGGGAAAATAAAAGATAATTTTGCCTAGTAATGTCTATTGTAAGTTGCGCCCATCCCACTAATAAAGAAATTGCCCTATCATCATAATAATGTAGCATTGAAACGATAGGAGCACATGAAAAACTTTATTATTATAGTTCCACGAGTATAATATCTTTTGTCATCGTTAAGTTAAGGGTATACATCGATAATTTTGTGTTTTTAAAATTCCTATGAAACCATAAGTCTAAGGTTAATTTTTCATAAGTGTTATTTGACTAAGTATAGTCTAATGCTGTATTAAAACCGAAACATGATTACTTAGTTGAATTTTTTTCTATAGAAAAGAATTCCAAAGTAGCACGTATAAAACATAAATTAGACGGTGCGTCTAATTTATGTTTTATACGATTATACGTAAACAGTTCTTTATTGTGCAGTAAAATTTGCTGTTTAAACAAAGCGCGTTTAAATCCCATTGAACGTGAGAGTCTTCTATTTCACGCGTCAAACCAGACAGCCATAACGCCATTTCAATTACACACAGAGCTAAACCACGCTTCGATTTATACTCTTAACGTAATTAAAAGTATTCAGTGTGGCATGCATTCAATATTTTTGTTGGATATTATTATTAAGTGGTCAAGTAATAACAGCCGCACGGGTCGATCGATCAGGTTAAGCTACGCTTGCCGCGGCTGATCCGTGGATGGATTGATATACCAAGACCGCCCGTGCCTCGGAAAGCACGTTAAGCCGTTGGTCCCGGATGTCATTCGTGGATCTTTGACAGTCGTTACGGGTCGTCAGAAGCCCGACAACCAGTCTTACAAAGGGGTACCTATCGCATTACCCAGTAAATGGATTGTGGTTATGGAGGTCAGATAGGCAATCGCTCCATGTAATATACTGGTATTCAGCTGCATCCGGTTAGACTGGAAGTCCACAGAACAGATAAAAGACGTTAGAAGGTCCTTGTGCCTTTTATCTGTACTGTGTGAAAGCCGACCCCAACATCGTTGGGAAAATCCAGATGATGATAATCTATCTCTGTTCCAAACATCTAGATTCATTCAGCCGTTCTGACGTGATTGAGTAACAAACATCCATCCATTTAAACTTTCGCATTTAGTAGTAAGATTAACAAAGGCGCTGTTTTTTTATCTATAACTGGCTTAAGCGTTTCAATTTCTATGTATAAAAGAAGAAATTCTGTCAAGAAAAGTAACAACTAACTTATTGTTCAAACTTGTGGAAATTCATGTTCAATACACAAACAAACAAAATACAACAAATAAATCCTCATCGATTCTTATCTTACACGGCGGAGCTCAAAGAATTCTCACAGCTCAAGGGCGCGAAAGAAAATAAAAGAAATATTTTCCTTGAGCCTTCGCGAAGCATCGATTGTTTTAAAATTCTACGAGACTAATGAGACAGAAAAGCCTCATGAATAGGTAGGCGACGGTTAGCGAAGAATTTAAAATGGCGCGAAAATCCGCCATCTTGTATAACTTTTTCTTTTATCTTCTTTTAAGACTAAGTGGTGTTGACTATTGTGTTTCATTTACTTATTGCGTAAAGACATTTCCACGACGCAAAAACAGTTATTTTTGGTTTCTGAAAATAGGTAAGTACCTACTAATTTTCCACTTCAGCTGTACCGAATAATTCAATTACGTGAGTACCACCTAAACCGTGTTTCTGTTGTGGTTTCATAATGTGGCATTGCAGCTGAAGTGAAAAAATATCAAGTAACTTTTAGAGAGCACTGTACTAATAAGTAAGTAAGTATAAGTACATAATATAACATACTGGGAGTTAGGTAGATTTGCGTGATTGTGTGTTCTCTCTATTTTAGACAATAGGGGGAACTGACAGCTGAACGAACGATGACGTTTGATTTACACTAAATTATTGTTTCCTTTGCTATTTCGCAATGGGGAACACAGTTGCCGCTGTCAAAATGGCGCTATCGTAGCTAGGCTCGGACTTTTAACTAGCTGCAGTAAAATGACACTTCTTATCTGTCATTTCGTTAAAAAATGTTCCCATTTGATAGCGAAATGACGGTAAAAATGACATTAGAAGTGTCAGTTTACTGCAGCTAATTAAAAGTCCGACCATACTATACAAAGCGTGACGTGGTTGATGTATTTTATTTTTTCGAAAGTGATGCGTTGTTTTGTTCCTAAATACTCCGAAATTGGAGTACACCATTTTCCGAAAAACCCTAAAATTAGAAGATTGTGGATTTCGAAACATTTTGAAGAAAGTGATTACGAGGAAATATTTAAAGTTTTTTCGACACTTTCCAAGTGTATAAATATATTGAAATAACTGAAAATAACGAAATAGCGAAATGAAACCAAACTCATGAATGAACGAAGTGTCAAATTTATTATAGGCCTAGCTATGATCACGCCATCTACAATTAGCTTTGCCCGACCTTCGACATAGAAGAAAACAGGAAAGAAAATGATTAGCAATCTCAAATGAGAATTTAAACGTACTCTTTGGTGAAAATGCTTACATTTTCCCTCCATTATTAGCCACCCTTTTTACAAGCTTTTTTAACCCGTAATCCAAACCAGTGCGCTAATCTAAAAGTACCAGGCATGCATACAAAGGAGGTGGTAAACACACACAAGTAATTTGTACCAACCTAAGTAACGGTTATCGGCAATATTGCTGAACTTACGATAAGTATTTAAGTTAATACCTCGTAAATTGTAACGTCTTCGGCACGTATCTGATGGGCTCGGATATTCGTCGGGGATCCGGCTGTAAGGAGGAAACTTTTTAACATCTTTTTCAGGTCGAATTTCCGTAACTTAATTTGGTGTATGGCAACTTAATTTCTGAATATTGGTAAGGGCTCCATCACATCGTATTTGGACGTGACCTTTCTGATATTTAAGTGAAACACAATTTTCGTTTTATCGAGTAGGTAGTAGGTACGCATAAAAGTTCGGTACTTGTATTTTTGTTTTTTAATGGCATATTAAAAACAAGATTACACATTTTGTTTTAGATCTTTAAAAAACTAAGTCATATAGAGTTCTAAAACAAAAAAAAAATGTGTAACCTAGCTTGGTCTATACACTATAGGAAACAGTCATTAGTTTACTATCAATTCATAGAAATATTTTGGCTACTAGCCGGTGTATAAGTGGCTAGGCGCCCCGTGTCGCCCCCAAATTTTTCGGGAATGTTCATAGACAATCCTGGCAATGTCGCGCGGGGAGAGGGACGTTACGGTGGATACGCATCCTAAAAAAGCCTTTTTCTCACCGCTTACACTTGTGTACTGATATGCCAGAAATACTCTAAATCGTAATAAAAGAATAAACTTCTAAAGGTACAAAACACCATCCACAATGCCTCAAACATACTACAGCTACCAATAAATTCGTAATCCAGCACATCAGAATAGTCTCTTTATTGTAAGCAACCTTTCCACAATGTAGCACGTGTAATCTTCGTCATAATTCACGTAAAGCTCACTTGTGTTGCGAAACTGCGTCGTTTGAAGCATAATTTTCTGGAACGACGACCATAACCGGTGTATTTTGAACCCTAACGTTTTGAACATTCAACCCATTTTTGTATAAAACATTCGTCTCTCTGTGTATGGCTGTTGCTATTGCGTAATCTACGTTTCTTTCGGAGTCTGTGACTCGGGACAGAAATAAAATTGAACAAATATTTTTTTGGTTCGCTATTTGAAATCACAGGTGACGATGAATTGATTTCGGAGATACATCGCTGAAAATAAATGTGTGTCTTCGGCTCCGGAATTTATAGTAGGTATAGGTATTCTGAAGTTTTTTAATGCACAACAAATACTAACACCCATTATGATGTCTCCAGTTAGTGCTGGTTTTGCTTTATATGATGATGATGATGTGATGCTGTTTCTGCAAATAGCCGGTGACAAAATAGATATTATCACTGCGCTTTCCATTCCTTTGAAGTAATCCTTCAACCTGCTTTTACGACATCCAGAGGTAACGGAGGTCTGGAGGTGTATTCTTTACCTCATCCGCACTTTACGATTCGTGACTAACTAACTAATTAACTCCTAAAATCTAGCCCAGGAATATTATTCTACTGAAGACAGTTTGTTGTAGGTAAGTATACTATGTATGTATCCGTTAACCAGCTTTTGCTCGAGACTTAGTCCGCGTGAAATTTCTTGTTCGCTCGACCCACCGCGTCGCCCACTCGCGTTATTACTTCGTTTTCGCTTAGCGTTTTTTCAGACTTTTTTTTGTTTTTGCTCGGCTCATAAGAGTCGGTAGCGTGATTTTAAATTGAAGAATTGGGCTATCAAATGCAAAAAAAAAAATCAAATCCGACTAGCAGCTAGTTCCAGCACGCTTAGCATGACCGCCACGGGTTTTGTCGACGGAAGAATAGACAAAATGGCAGAGTGTATAAATATTTCTACGCGTCTAAGCATGGCAATGTGTAATTTTGTCTATTCTTCCGTCGACAAAACGTCGTTATGCTACGCATGTAGATATTAGCGCGTTCAAACAAACTGTTCAGTTGTATTATATTAGTGTAGATTATTTTATCAGTAAGAAATTGAGAATAGGGGTGTATTGTGTTGGTGGTGGAAAAATGTGGGTGGGAAGGCACTCAACACCACTTACCTCTTTGGGGTATATAATATACCAGCGTGATGTTATGTTAAATGGACAGTTTGTGGTTGGACGATACATGGTATAGTACGACATAACTAAATTTGCATTCATTCATTTAAATTTTACGAATGTATTTGGATATATGACTTTACAAGTCATTGTGTTTGTGTAAAGATCTTTTTCGATTAAAGCGGTTGATTGGTGATTTGAAGGAGCACTCAGTTCGGATGGTGATCGGTTTTACGAATTTCACTGTTTCTCCTAAACACAGGTTATACTGTAACCTATCTAGGAGAACAGTACGGCACCCACTAACTAGATTAAGTAACTATGCTTGTGCTTTATACATTATACATTACATAAACCTTCAGGAATAAAATCTCTAAATGGTGGTAAATACCTCATCAAAATCAGTTGCGGAGGTAAGAAGCACAAAGCGGTCAGACAGACACACGAAAAGTGACTTTAATTTATAATTTGTATATGTTACCGGCAATCTGTATAATCCGGTAAGTATTATATACAATGTATAGAATACCTAAAACGTTTAGGTAATGTATGAAATATTATTTATTTTATACTTTGCCTAGGTATTCTATACAGTACCGAATGCGCAGCCGGCAATGTGTGTAATATACTATGTGCTGGCAATATACTAGCTGTAGTCTTACAAAAAGGCTTGTGTTTAAACGCCTACCAGAACAGTACCTATTTTACACCAAAAAATTCGAAATACCTGCTAGAATGGATAAATGCTCACCAAAATTAAAACCATTTTATAGAGGAATTATAACTTTAGAAAACTGACAGCAGGTCGACGGAGCCTGCTCTCCCTACGCACTTCTGGCTCTAAAAAACAGTCTTGATTGAGATAGGGCAAACAAGTACCACATGGAGTTGGGGTTAGCTAACTCGGTTCTGTGACAGTTTTTGCACCTATTCTATCCTAACCAAAACGGCTGGTCAAAACATTGACAAATACAGGCCAAAATCTATTTACTTTACACATTGCCGGTGCACCAGCAGGTAGTCTATACAATCCCTGGGAATTGTATACATTACCTAGGCAAAGTATACAAGGTGATTGGAAGATGGGTGCAAAGCTTTAAGGCGAAGATAGTACAGACAGTTTAGAACAATTTAAGCCATGGTTGTCTTAGACGAAGTCTTACCATTTTTTTTAACCTAATTTTTAAGTTTTTTTTCGAAAATTGCCAAAATTTTAACTAAACTGGTTATTTATAACTAAATTGAATGATAAATGAATTCATTTTTATTTTATTTAATTAAAGTAATGTGTAAGCAATCTAGCAAAACATTTTTTAGGCCTCTGTGTTGTTAGACATTTTTTTTACAGACATTTAAAGTTCATATAAATTTAAAAAAATCAAATCATTTTTGAAAACCTTATTTAAAAAAAAAAAACGAAGGGTGCTTTTTTTTGTTCAAATATTTTTGTAAACATGCGTGATAATCGCTCTTTCCTTTGAGGTATCGTTTACGAGGATATTTTACAAATTATTGAAATTAGGATCTACAAACCATTTTGAGCGAGAAATTTTAAATTTTAGGCAGACTAATTAAAACAAAATTTTTGCTTAAAAAACTAAAACTAAAAAATGACAATTATCCGTTCCATGGTAGGGGTGTGCAAGGTCTGGAAGAGCAAGATCCCCAAAGAAGAATACAGTTCTGCCGTTTCCTCCTCACTCAACAGAGACATCGAAGATGCGTGGTTTCTGAAATCAATCTTGTGGACGGATGAAAGCAAATTTTCTAGGGAGGGCATTACAAACTTTCATAACCTCCATGAATGGGCCGACAGAGACAATAATCCACATTTTAAGAAGCGAGTGTCGTTTCAGGGAAAATTCTCTGTCAATTAAATAAAGTAAGTAATGTAGTAGCTGGAGTAATTGGCAGGACATTGATTGGGCCCCACTTCTTGCCGGATAATTTAAATGGTGAAAATTATTTGCACTTTCTACAATTTGATTTACCAGTTCTGATAGAGGAAACCGGTGTCCCGATATTCGAAAGAGACCGAACAGTCGTCTTTCAGCAAGACGGCTGTCCAGCGCATTGGACGTTAAATGTAAGGGAACACTTAAATAATTGCTTCCCTGACAGCTGGATCGGCAGAGATGGACCAATCCCTTGGCCCGCTTGCTCACCAGATCTGACCCCGCTGGACTTTTTCGTGTGGGGCCGGGCCAAAGAACTGGTGTATACGAATGTTGAAATAAACACGAGAGAAGAATTGATGGAGAGAATTAATTCAGCGTTTGAAACGATGAAACTGGAGATGATGTTGAAAATAACAACAACAGAAGTGAGAAGACGTAGCCGTGCTTGTATTAGGAATCATGGCAGACATTTTTAACATGAACAATAAATAATTTATATTCAAATGTTGTTTTAATTACTCCGCCTAAAATTTTAAAATTTGTCGCTCAAATTGGTTTGTAGTTCTTAATTTCAATAATTAGTAAAATATCCTCGTAAATGATACCTCAAAGGAAAGAGCGATTATCACGCATGTTTTCAAAAATATTTGAACAAAAAAAGCACCCTTTGTTTTTTTTTAAATAAGGTTTTCAAAAATGATTTATGATTTTTTAAATTTATATGAACTTTAAATGTCTGTAAAAAAAATGTCTAACGACACAGAGGCCTAAAACATGTTTTGCTAGATTGCTTACACATTACTTTAATAAAATAAAATTCATTTATCATTCAATTTAGCTATAAATAACCAGTTAAAATTTTGGCAATTTTCGAAAAAAATCTTAAAAATTATGTTAAAAAAAAATGGTAAGACTTCGTCTAAGACAACCATGGCTTAAATTGTTCTAAACTGTCTGTACTATCTTCGCCTTAAAGCTTTGCACCCATCTTCCAATCACCTTGTATAACGGACATTAACATTCATAATATTTCATACATTGCCTGGACGCCCCAGGTATTCCGTATATTGCCTAAGTATTGTCTAGAATACCTGTATTATACAGATTGCCGGTAACATATATACATAGTTAGATAAATAGATATAGAAGAGAGACTAGATCATCATAAATGGTAACATTCATGAAAACGGCTTGTTTAGTCAGTGAATACGAACAACTTTGGAGCCCGAAACTAGTCGAGTAATCCCGAAACACCTACGTGAATAAACAGAAAACGTGTTTTAGAGTTTAATCAATTGGTATAAATAACTTGTATCCTATTTATCATTCAACAAACGATCATCAAATGTTTGGCTCTTTACACGATGTAAAACACAAATAAATTGATTTTGAATACAAAGACATTTTTCATAATAAATTGTTGTTTATTATGCGTTTAGAGTGTGTCAATGAATAAATGTATTATTTATCCATCGACATTTTGGGAGCTCAGTTTAAATAATTGCGTAGGTATGTGATGTAGAAACAAATTTTTCGGGCTGTCGGCAAACAACTGTTTTGCTATCGGAGTCAAACAACGAATTAAGAACTTAATTCTTTGGAGTCAAACGATGAAATGAAGGTCAAAACAAATAAATTAAAAGCAAAAAACCTTTTAAAAAAAGCTTTTATTTAAATGCTCTGAAAAGAAGAAAATAAAAATTTTCTTTTAAAATTTTAACTATCAACTTATAACCTCATTATACACAATTTATATGATCATAAAAGCTTGTCGCGCGATTTACTTGTGTAAATAAACTAGTACCTATTTAATTGAGTAACTTAATCTGCTAAGATTATTTTTTTTTAAATTTCAGTTTAATTAAATACTTATTAGGTACTTACGCAAACCTCGCGACAAGCTTTCATGATCATATAAATTGTGTATAATGAGGTTATAAGTTGATAGTTAAAATTTTAAAAGAAAATTTTTATTTTCTTCCTTTCAGAGCATTTAAATAAAAGCTTTTTTTTTTTAAAAAGGTTTTTTTGCTTTTAATTTATTTTTTACTTTTTAGTTATCGCTGGCTGGGTTTCTGAGTCTGTTCATCTAATTTTTACTCTCAGCGCACCCTTTCATTTAATACCCATACTATAGAAAAGCATAAAAAACTTCAAAAGTCCACCATATTGGATTAAGAGTGATGTCAGAATAATTTTCTAATTACATATTCTCGAGTCTCGACGCTTCTTTGCTACCAGTTCCATTATTTGTTCCATGATGGAACTAGTGATAATTTTGTATTGCCACTAGTTCCATTTTGAATGAATCTGAAAATAATGGAACTAATGGTGATTTTTTTATCACTAGTTCCATCTTGTGAAATTTTTTAAGGGTGTAAAACACTAGAGGTAAAAAAAAACATTTAAAACGATAATGAGGTCAAAATGAAAATCCAAGATGGCGGCTGCGAAAATTTCCTTTTTTTTCGTCATGGGTGTCGTTTCTATGGTTTTAGAGGGTGCTGAAAACGATACTGATGTCAAAATGAAAATTCAAGATGGCGGCTGCTAAAATTTCCTAATCTTTTGTCATGGGTGTCGTTTCCATGGTTTTAGAGGGTGCTGAAAACGATACTGAGGTCAAAATGAAAATCCAAGATGGCGGCTGTTAAAATTTCCTTTTTTTTTGTTATGGGTGTCGTTTCTACGGTTTTAGAGGTTTAAACCATGGACCCTTTTTTGAATTTCGAACTTATTCCGACACTTTAGATGTCAGTTTTACAAAACTGACAACTTAGTGCCGGACTAAGTTGTCAGTTTTGTATAAAGAACTGTACAAGAACAATTTATCACAGCTAGGTTCTTATTACAAAAACTGGCTCGATGATGGTTTAAACCATGACAGATGAAAAACCTAATTTTGTAATAAGACCGTTAGTGATCCAAACTGAGCTGTCATATAACGAACTTACAGGACCTTACCAACAAAATATACATAACAGAACTCAAGAATTTGTAACTAAGTTATTGTTTTTCCTTAGAAAGGTTACTTGAAAAACTTCCGAGGTAAGCTCCCGAGCCCGTGTGAATGATAAATAACTTTAATAAAAATGTCGCCTAAAAGAATTTATCTTTTTAACGGCAAACTTTTTCGAGATGTGTTTTATGAACAAATAATCGAGGAAATTGAGTTCAAATACTTTTACGTAACCTTTGCTTAGCTGATTTATCTAAAATCAGGAAAATCAAGTTAGTGTAGCCTCGCTCTCGCTCAAATAAAATGATTGTTTTTATTAGCGGTGTATGTAGATTTTGTTATTTCAAACGGTTTGATTACGAAAAATCTTTATCTCATCGTAAAAAACTTTCTACTGTATTTTTACAATATAAATTTTTTCGATAGTATAAACCCAAACTAATATTTTTAAATGAAATAAAAATATTAGTTTGGGTTTATACTTCGGTACTGCTTTTTGCCATCATTTATTTACTTACTAGCTTTTGACCGCGGCCTCGCCAGCGTGGATGTCGGAAAATATCCCACGGGAACATGCTACCGAGAAATCCTTCCTTATTCCTTGTCTACATTATAAAGGGAACCTCTGTGCAAAATTTCAGCTTTCTAGGTCCAAGGGTTTGGGCTGGGCGTTGATGAGTCAGTCAATCAGTCAGTCAGTCAGTCAGTCAGGACTTCTCTTTTTATTTATATAGAAGATAGATAGATAGATAGATTAAACTTGAATATAATAAAGTGCAAAGGCGGACTTAGGTAATGCCTTAATGGCATTCTCTAGCAATCCTCTGCTGGATATACTTAAGCCTCCCTAAATACACGCCATTAGCTCGATCCTCGCCTTTACCACACCGTAGTAAAGAATCCAAAATCTAAAACATCGGCTACGTATAGTTCGCTTCTTAATAAAAGAAACCAGTAAAAATCAATGTTTAATTGCGGCCAACATAAACAGATTCCGGCCAATCTCATTTATGACCAGTTCGCTTAAAGAATGTAAAAGGTTTATTTGTACGAGAATTCTCATCAATTGAAATAAATGACTGATTTGTTTATAAAGAACATAATCTTTTTAATGGTCGTTAAATGTTGATGGCTATTGTATACTTACTCTTTGAAAAGACTGCCTTCGTTCGTAGTTCCATTCTGTTCATTTGATTAAAGGGGCATAAAAGAAGAAACGCATTATCGTATCTTGACAAACGGGGAAAGTATGATTGATTGATTGACTTCTTATTTACGCCAAAGGTATAAGAATACAGCAGTGCTTTTTGCACGTTTTTAGTGATTTTTTTTTTTTTATCAGTCACAAGGTTTATCCTTAATCCGATTTTTTCACTGACTGGTGAAACTCTTGAGCTAGCCAGATGTTTTTTTTTTCGTGGCTACTTCTTTAAGTTTTCTATACTTACGGGATATTTTTTTAAGCAGTGCGCAAATTTTCACAAGGTCTACCCATGAATATGAACCAACTTTTACTATGAGACCAAACCTAAAATCGCGAAAAAATAAATCAGCTGTTCAGTACATTTGTCTACACCAAACTCGTCAAAATGTAGAGAGCAGCTGATTTTTTTTTTCGCGATTTCAGGTTTGGCCCATAATAAAAGTTGTTCATATTCATGGGTAGACCTTGTGAAAATTTGCGCACTGCTTAAAAAAATAACCTGTAAGGTTACTTATCTGAATTCAAAGCTTATGTCAATTCTGATGAAAGTCGTTGTAAAAATACAAAGCTCTATGAAAGCGATTGCCACTTGTAATAGGCCCTCAGATTTAGCAAAACAGATAAAGGCTACCGCAGACAGGCGTTATGTGACGGTGCGACGCGATTCTGGTAGAACAATTTTCATGAAGTTTCCATAGAAATTGTTCTACTAGAAACGTGTCGCGTCTGTCTGCGGCAGCATTCAAACGTTAAAATTCACCACTAATTCACAGATCTTCAATACTTAATTCATAGATCATCACTAATTCACAGGTCTTGAATAAATTGCAAGAAACTTCTACAGCCAAGCCTCACTTTTGTTATTCCTTCCTTCTTAGCGTAGGAACCTAAAGTTTATCTACACAAGTACAAGATCTTTGTTGAAAACTTAGCACCGCGTGAAGAAACTTAGTTGCAATGCTTGAAGAATTTCTTTAAAATTGAAAGTTAAGTCACAGACTCACGAGCATTAATTGGCAAGGAAGAGCTCGTGACTAAGTACAGCTGCACGGGTCGATCATTACGTTAAGCTACGCTTGCCGGGGTTGGTCCGTGGACTGGTGACCACCTTTACATACCGAGACTCTTCTGTGCCTCGGAAACCACGTTAAGCCGTTGGTCCCGGCTGTCATTCGTGGATCTTTGACAGTCGTTACGGGTCGTCAGAAGCCCGAAAGTCTGACAACCAGTCTTACCAAGGGGTAACGTATTACCCAGTTACTGGGTTGTGGAGATCAGAAAGGCAGTCGCACCATGTAAAATACTAGTATTCAGCTGCATCCGGTTAGACTGGAAGCCGACCCCAACTTAGTTGGGAAAAGGGTAGGCAGATTGATTTTGAGTCACGAGCATTGATATCTACACTAAGCAACTTTTAAAAATGATTTTCTCCTAATTAGGTCCTACTGTATTGATTGTAATTTTGTTGTTACGATCATAATATTTTGAAACCCATACTGTTATGGAATAGGTCTTATCTCAAAATTGCAATCATAATTCCACGAGAAAATCGCTTTTGAATTATGCTAATTGTATAACATATCTGTTCTCGCGACTGTACCTACTTATTAAAATACCTACTAGGAGTCTTCTGAGCAGAAAGAAAATCAATAGTTTTTTTTTTAGCGGCTTAAAGTCTCGACAACCCTCAAGGGAGCTTATTGACTGATAAAAGAAATGTGGCCTCTAGAAGTGAAATGCTATGGCATATAATCCACCGACGAATCTTAGTGCTTCTTTAAAATATTATACAAAGAGATGTCAGCAATGATGGGGTCCAATAGGGCCGATGCCCCCGGTGTCGCGGGTTGTTCGAAAGAGATACCGTGGCCCTGGCACAGGCAACTGAAGGAACACGGGTGGGTTTTAGTCAGTAAAAGTCTGACACGCCCTCCTGCTCCGCCCAGAGCGGGAGAAGTCATTTGATGATTTCCCAACCACAAAAAAATTGTGAATAGTACTTACAGTAGTGAAATGCTGTGGCAGAGTGTAATCTTTGCCGAAATAAAATCAACCTAATCATGTTTCGGTTTTAGTAAAACACTAGACAATATAGTCAAATAACACATATGGAAAATCCGAATGATTTAATCCAAATAATTTTTTTTATTTGTTGTTTTTTTATTTTTTTTTATTTTTTAAATTTTAAATTTTTTTTTTTTTTTTTTAAATTTTGATTTGGTTTTATAGGAATTTTAAAAACACAAAGTTACCGATGTATTCCCTTAATTTTGAAGTCTCTACAGTATCTACCTAACCGCTATTGATATTATTGGCTTTAACAACGACATTTATGTAAAGAATAAAAGGCATTTCTTAACCAAACGAAATCTATTCACAATAATAAAGATGTTCGTCACTAATTCAAAGTAAACTAAAACGTAATGATAAGCGTAAAACGTAAAGATTTACGACTAGCGTGAACGTAAGCGTAACGCCTCGTAAACGGTTTATTGGCAGCTCCTAGTTCCTATATCTTCCCTCTCCGTTTAACACTGTGTTAAAGAAAGAGAGAGACGATAGAGTTTACTTGTTTATGATGTGATGTAATTGCAGATATTTGGTTTAGGAGTCGTGAAGTAAGTTTATTTGAAACTCAATTCAGACCAAAAATGTGGCTTAAAATTGGTTCGTTATGTAGATGTTGTTGCCCATAAAATATAGGAATCTTCTTAACTCAACTCAAAGCATTTATTTCAAACTACCTTATGTCCGCGGCTTCACTCGTGTGGAGGTCCGAAATTATCCCACAGGTACGTACTACCGGGATAAAAAGTATCCCATGTCATAATCCAGGTTATAGTCTACCAAGTGCAAATTTCATACAAATCCGTAGGTTCAGCTGTTTTAGCGTCACTTTCCCATCTCTTTCGCTTCTGGTTTCGCTGGTTTAGGATAAACCAATTACAGGCCCTTTTGAATTGTCATGGGGTCGGTCAGTCAGAAATATGAAGCTAGTTTTAATGCTAGAAATCCACAATGCGAGAGAGTTCCCGTGTGCTCAATATTCTCTATTGTGAAACATGTGTTTGTTAATCGTGATTTATGTTATGACTTCGAATCAATCAATCAATCTGCCTAGCCTTTTCCCAATTATGTTGGGGTTGGCTTCCAGTCTAACCGGATGCAGCTGAATAGCAGCATTTTACCAGTTACTGGGTAATACGATACCCCTTGGTAAGACTGGTTGTCAGACTTTCGGGCTTCTGACGACCCGTAACGACTGTCAAAGATCCACGAATGACAGCCGGGACCAACGGCTTAGCGTGCTTTCCAAGGCACGGAGGAGTCTCGGTGTGTAAAGATGGTCACACATCCACGGACCAACCCCGGCAATCGTTGCTTAACCTGATGGATCGACCCGTGCGGCTGTATTACTTAGCCACGAGCTCCTCCTCCATGTTATGACTTCGGATACTTACCTATTTAAGTATTATAAACATGTTTTCTTTCTTTTGCAGGTAAGTTCCTGATTAAAGTGACTACAAGCAAACCGTGAACCGGAACCTGATTCAACCAGACCACCTTCGAAAATTATGGTATAGTTTTCAATTTCCACCTTTGAATGTTTTAAATGCGTTGCATTGCGCCGACCCCAACTCACATGAGGTTAGGTTAATGAAGAAGAATAAAGAAGAATGAGGGTATCAAAGGTGCCAATCGAAGTAATATTGTCAACTTTGATTGATGAAATATTAAGGCGACGAAAACAGACTTTTAATGATTTTAAACTGGAGATCACATCTAAGCGAGTAGTGTTAATGATTTGGAGAAAATGTATGTTAAATTAGAGCAATGATTATTTTACATAATTAATTACATAATTTGTAAAGTTATTTCTAACGCGGATGAAAAACTGAGAATCACGCAAAAACTATCAAGCGTATTTTTCTGAAACCTTCACCATTTTAAAGATAATTTAATTATTTATTTTTAAGTATTTGTTAAATTAATAATGCGTCTAATTTGGGACAGCGCTCCTTAATTGGCCAGTTCTATTACTGGGTGGACGTACGACGCGTTGCGTGAACTCAGCACAGAACATGCAAGCTAAAGTATAGTTAAAATCTCGCTGCAGACTCGGTCATAAATCATTCGGGTGTTTCGCTCTCTTTCCCACTCACGGGCCTTATGGGCAGGCCACGCCCACACGTAGTCCTGTGCATTGCTGCAGTCGATGAGTGATATCGATAGTTTTATATATTTATAAATGGGTGATAGAAATAAATACACATTTTTTTTTATTACCAAATTTACTACAAAGCATGTTAAATATATAAACAAAAGAACGTATATATAAAACTAAAAATAGAAAATTTAAATTCTTCGTCTGAGTCATCGTCATCATCTGTTATCGATAATGGCCTTGAGAGCGCGCAACTAGCGCACATCCCTACTCCGATTATGACTTATGACCAAGTCTGCAGCGAGATTTTAACTATACTATAACCACTCAAGGTCATTACCATTTAAATCTGTGTCACCCATTGAGTGTCGAATGGACACCATTGGTTCATAAGGAAAAACTTTACATAGTATGTATACAAACGTAAAATATCATCATCCAATGGCGACCACGGGCTTACAGTAGTTGTGAACCTATGGGGTTCGGTTGACATTCGAGCACACATTGACATGAACCATAGATATAAGAAAGAAGGAGATGTGTCCAGTATGTTAAAATGTATCGGAATCCTGTGTCTCCACTTTTTCCCTTTGTCACTTTCATGATTTTAAAGACAAATACGGTAAAATTCTTGTAGATACTTACATAAAATATGGAAAGTGATTCCATGATTAACATGGCTTCGGTTTTTACAAGAAACCACTGAACAACACGGCATTCTTATTAATTGTCACGGTCACAGTCGAAAGCGCACTAGTTCGCGGAGACGGAATTTGTACTACTGAGCATGTCGCGCGGACACATTTTCGCCCGTTTGTCACTTCTCCTGTTTTTATATTTCTATGACATGAACCTATAGGATCTCACCCGACACTCAACGGGTTGTAAGATCAATGGAGCTTAGTTCTACCAAAACGAACCAACCCACATCATTTCTCCCATTAGACCTATAGCTTATTCGAAATTTCAGTATTGTTGACACTTTTTGCCTGCTGTTCGCATACATAATAATGGTAGCCGCTATTCGCGTTTTGTATACAGAAACTAGGCAATTCATTAAGTACTTATGTATAAACCGAGCCTGCTCATAACTACACTGGCCGTGCGCGCATTATTATTTCACGTGGTGTCACCCGTCTGTCTGGCCTTCGCCTGCGTGAATAATTACTGCTGAGCTGAATTTATCACAGGCTAAGCGTAGGGATGCCACCGATTACGCTCAACGCAATTTTTTAGTAGCATCTGTGCCCATTTTAGATTTAATTGATCTTTGGCGATTATTTAATTTACTAGTTTTAATTTATGGTTATTGAATGCTGATCACATTGCGGAGGAGCTCGTGGCTAAGTAATAACAGCCGCACGGGTCGATCTATCAGGTTAAGAGGAAACGTGGGTGCTCTTTTCTCCATACAAAAAGATACAAACGCTATCGCCTGTTTTCTTTCTGGTTAATGACCATAAAGCAATGATTTTTTACAGAAATATAAATATCAGTTAATTGTATGCCCCTATGTTTTCCTTTTTGATGATATATTATTTTTATAGGAACTAGAACCTTCCAAAAATGCTCAAAATTGCCTATTCAGACCGCTGTCAACAGACGCCTAGTGTACCAATTTGACAACTATTAACGAAAAAAGAAAAACATAGGGACATAGTATATATCCTTCTTATTCAGTTTATGAAATATCTTTTAAATTGGTCCAATATTGGAGGAGGAAATAGGCGAGAGCCAAACCTCGAAATGTGACTTTTTACATAGGCTATTTAGTCGGATCTGCAGTTGTCCTTATCGCACGAATTCGAGGGCGGAGCGCTCGCAGAGCGACAGCAATACCTTCTTAAAATACCTAACTGGCCACCCGTCTTTCCTCTTAAGCTACGCTTGCCGGGGTTGGTCCGTGGATGGATGACCATCTTTACATACCGAGACTCCTCCGTGCCTCGGAAAGCACGTTAAGCCGTTGGTCCCGGCTGTCATTCGTGGATCTTTGACAGTTGTTATGGGTCGTCAGAAGCCCCAAAGTATGACAACCAGTCTTACCAAGGGGTCTTGTCTACATTATAAAGGGAACCTCTGTGCAAAATTTCAGCTTTCTAGGTCCAAGGGTTTGGGCTGGGGGTTGATGAGTCAGTCAATCAGTCAGTCAGTCAGGACTTCTCTTTTTATTTGTATAGATGATTATCTTTCTCGAATATAAATTGTAGTCAAATTTATTCATTACAGTAAAAGACATAGGTACTCATATCACATTTTCTTTTACAAGGTAGTTGTACGAGTATGTCGTCTAAAACAAAATGGTCGTATTATACAGTATTCAAATTGGTGTTTCAAGCAAAATTAAGGTCTTCCCAGGGCAGATTTCTACGTTTTACTTCTTGTTGGAAATCTAGGTTCTCACACTTCAATAAAACGAGTTACGGGCTTTTTAAAATATAAAGATTATTATTAGCCAATTATAAGTCACTAGGAAGGTTATACGTCCGTCTCTATCAAGGCTCAAACATGAAGTGAAGTACTACTAATGGTGGGTAGTATTTATGTAATAAGTAGGTACCTACGATATATCGATTATTATAAAATCGACTAAAGATTGATTTTTGTAAATAATTAAATCAAATAAATCAACACGCCCCCTCAAAAATTAATCTACCAATTATACAAAAAAAAAAACTTAAATCAAAGTAGGTAATACCTAATTGACCGGAACATATTCACTTCCTAGTGTTTGCTGGGAATACATCATGGTCCAACATTTGCTGCCAAGGATTAAGGAAAACCCAGAAAACCTTAATCAAACCACTTCATTAAATTATTCTTAATAATAATTAAATTAATCATAAATCATATTATTATGTAGAATCACTAAACATTCAATGAGTATCTTATTCGAAGCCCATTTTACTTCTCATCGCTTGAAAAGTGATAGCGGTTAATGCCTTGGTCAGAACATCTGCCAACTGCTGAACTTTTGGAATGTAATTTTATTTTATTACATTTTTCTCAATCTGTTCCTTAGAAAAATGATACTTTATTTCTATGTGTATTGTACGTTTGTGATGGGTTGGATTATTTGCAATGCTTATGCAGCTATTTTTATCCTCATAGAATATGATAGATTTAATTATATCTATCTTAATACTAACTGCTAGTGATTTAAGCCCTAAAGCCTCCCATGACAGTTTCATACAATGCCATACAATCTGCCTCAGTTGAAGAGGCAGCAACTGACATTTGTTTCTTTGTACTCCAGGTTTGCTTGCAGCTTGAAATACCCAGTTGTACTTTTCCTGTCATTTGAATCACTGCCACCCCAATCTGAATCTACGTAGCCACATATAATGTTAGTGTAGGCACATCTTTTACCTATAACTTAATTTTAAATTAACAGTACCTTTCAAGTACCGAAGCACTCTCTTTAGACACTGCCAGAGTTCTTTACTATTTTTGTTCGTATACCTTCTCAGTATATTAACGCTTGTAAGTAATTAAATCTGGACGAGTGCATAACATGACATACATTAAACGTTCTATAACGTTTCAACATGTATCATTATATATTTTTCTTCAGAGTTTAATGCGTCATAATTAAGTTTATTTTCCATTGGTGTATTGACAGGTTTACAATCGTGCATATTAAATTTATTTAATACCGTTTATATTTATGCACTTTGATTTAATGCTATTTCATAAAATTAAAATTATTTCATAATTATCATTCATTTCATTCATCGTCATTTTAAATTTACTCATTATATAATACCTTTTTTTTAATTATTTCAATGCATACTCTAACTAAATCACCTATATATAAAACGACAAATATTTTTATGTATACATCTCCATTGTCTAGCACACACCTATTCGACTGGAGAATTTTGAAAACCTTCTTCTTTATGAGATAGATCGAAAACTTCAAACCAACATTTAGCTGCCAGCATTTTTCAGCCCGTAAAGTTTATTTAATTTAACACATAATTATCTAAGATACCCTCAGGGACTTTCATATAATATCTTCCTTTAATTCGTCATTTAGGAAGGCAGTTTTGACATCCCTAAGACGAACTAGCAAACTAAGTTGATTCGCAAAAGTAAGATACATCTAAAACTAGCTATTCATGCTAATACTGGTGCGAAAGTTTCATTATAGTCCGTGAGGTATTCTTGACCGAAACCCCTTGCACAAGCTGTTTTTTTTTTATCTTAAAGGTTTTCTAAATTCATCATGTTTTACAGAAAACATCCATTTACAATAAATTGACAATGTTTTTATTTTCAGGTGTTGGTATTAAAGTCTAAGTATTATTTGCACTTTCCCACTGAGATCTGTTTTGATCTCTTCTAATGAATTTGGTATTTTACATAGAATAGACTGAGCACACAAAATTGCGATCATCATCATCGTCTTCACTAAACGACATAGGTGGACGACTTTTGAACCTATTGCATCATCTAACGTCAGGATTTTATTTGTGTTTTCTTTTGGTGAAGATGGGGTATCAAAAAGTATATCATTTATTTGCTCCGATTCAATTTTATATTATCATGGTTTAATTTGCGAACTTTACTAGGACACTCGTGCTCATCAGATTTAGACCATAGACGTATCTGATATAGAACTGTCAGAGTTATGAGACTTGACCGGCACTGACTTGGATATTACATCATCAGCTTTGCCGTGAGAATTTTTTAATATTCCCTTCAGACTTGAGGTCTGGCCTGGATTGAAGAAATCCAGTCTCATTAACAATAACATCCCTGACTACTATGTAATTTTTCGCACTCTGGGTTCCAAACTTTATAGCGTTTGGTTCATAACCCACAAGTATCCCTTTCCATGATTTTTCATCAAACTTGGTCTTACTGCTTTTATTATGAACGTAAGCAGTTGAACCAACCTTCAAATTTTTTTTTTAATTTGAGGTTTTGTATCATGTCACATTTCGAATGGTGTTTTTGAAAACTTTCAAAGTTTTAATTGGGGTCAAAATAATCAAATAAACAGCAGTTGGTACTACCTATCGCCCCAAAACACTTTGTCTAATTTAGCACTGCTTAAACGAGCTTTTCCATTATGTAATGGTTCCGACCATACGTTCAGAAACGCCATTCAACTGTGGTATTCTCGGAATTTTTAAATGTTATGATATCCCTCTCTCTACACAATAACCTTTCATTTCAGTCGATAGATATTCGCCACCATTATCGCAGCATAAGTTGACTAATTTTAAATTAAACTTAGCCTCGCTTTTAGCCACGAATCAAAAAACAGCAAACACGTCTGATTTATAGGTGGGTTAAACAGTACGTAACAAAGTACCTAGTGTGTATACTCATCAACAAAAAGTACAAAGTAGTTTTTTTTTTATTTGTCGTTAGTTGGGGGTATAAACAGTAACAATAGTCCACAAATATCTGAGTGCACAATAAATAATAGTTGTTTAACATGACTATTACTTTTGACCTGATATGAACGGAAATCGACTTTGTTTCCAATTTATACAGGCCTCACCTCCGTGGGCCTCACACAATTTATCATCCAGGCTCGCATAACAGTTTCAATTTGGCTGGTGTCATCAACAATTTTATTATTATTTTTTTAAATTTCGATGAATTAATTTTTACTAATTATGACCAAAGCCATAATTTGTACATACTGCACACTTGAGAAACACATTGACACTTATTTACAGATGCCATTAAGTCTACAGCAATTAAATTATTTTTCAACATACCTTGCATGATAGTTTTATTAACCTTACGTATTTGGGCTCCTCGCTCGTCGACAATGACTGTCAACCCTGCTCCTTGCATTTTCGTTAAGAACAACAGGTGGTACCGCAGCACAGAAGAGCACGTCCTCCAAAACTTCTTGAACGCCCATGTTGCTGGTCACATACATCGTTCCCTGAAATAAATTCACCATTTTAAGCAATAGAAATTTTAATGGCGTTTGCAAGACGGTGTGACTAATGAAAAGATCTTCCCTGTTTATAATATGGTCCGATGTTCCAGAAACCAACAGGAAAGTATCTTCCATCATGATCCGCTTGATAGTCTGCCATCATAACAGCAAAGCCAGAAAAATAGCTCGACGTGGATGGTTCACTGATTCCAACTGCCTGAACCGTCCTTGTCCTCTCCGTATTTTCTGCTGCTGCTGTAATGTTTGAGCTCTGTTGAAGTAGAAGCAGTTGTTTTTCACATGCTTCTTGCGGACACAGTGATAACACTTCATGAACTGAGACTTATTCTTCTGCTTGTTAACTTCCTAGTTGAAGCTATTATTCCCTTTATTATTTTGAGAATTATCGAATTTGGTTTTTCGAAATTCCTGTCCATTTTTCCCTCAAATTGCAAAACTTTTGACACTGGTATCACTGGACTCATTTTTAAACTTGACTTCATGATCCAAAAGCCTTGGTTTAACGAATGCTAGCATTAAATTATCCTCCGATAAAGTTTCGATCGCAGTTATAACGCCATCATAAATTGAGGGTAGGTTGAGCAACAAATGCGTGGCGTGGCGTCTTGCCGTACCGTATAATATACTGTAGTCTTTGGTGCCGGCTAACAATTCGATGATGAACTTTTTTTTTGCACCTTTTATCACGTCCATTTCACTTGACAATGCCCATATTTTTTATTTAAATTTTAACCACTTATATTGCAGTAAAAACGTAACCTGGTCCCATAACCTGTAGGAAATCTAGGTTCTAACACTTTAATAAAACGAGTTATGGGCTTTTTAAAATGTATAGATTATTATTAGCCAATTAAAAGTCACTAGGAAGTTTATACGTCCGTCATTCTTAAGGCGCTAACGAGAAGTGAAGTACTACTAATGGTGGGTAGTATTTATGTAATAAGTAGGTACCTACGATATATCGATTATTATAAAATCGACTAAAGATTGATTTTTGTAAATAATTAAATCAAATAAATCAACACTTCTAAATAATCCAACCTCCTGAAACCTGGAGATTACCTAGATATAAAATAATAAAGACAGACATCCTTACTCGTGATTTGTAACACCGTGCGTCCGTAAATAATACATATCTCGTGAGTTACCGTAAAGTACGCACAGAAGGATCATTTTTTGGTTACGTTAGCTCCACGTCTGTTATAATTTTCCGAAATTAAATATGTTCCTAGACGGACGTAGTTTAGTAGGTCCATGGATGGGCGACCATCTTTACATACCGAGATTCCTCCGTGCCTCGGAAAGCACGTTAAGCAGTTGGTCCCGACTCCCGGCTGTCATTCGTGGATCTTTAACAGTCAAAAGTCTGACAACCAGTCTTACCAAGGGGTATCGTATTACCCAGTAACTGGGTTGCGGAGGTCAGATAGGCAGTCGCTCCATGTAAAATACTGGTATTCAGCTGCATCTGGTTAGACTGGAAGCCGACCCCAACATAGTTGGGAAAAGGCTAGGCAGATTGATTGATTTAGATAGACATAGTTTGTTACCTCACTCCCAATAAAACTACTGAAAAGCCCATCAAGGGCTGTCATACAAATTAGACTGAATATAATTAGTGTGACCAAATAACGTATGAGAGTCCGTTCCTTATCCATTATTAAAAATGCTTATTTTGAATGGATGAAGGTTGAAATCGGAATAGCATCCTTAGAGACAAAATTTTTTTTTGTCTGTCATACATATTATTAAAAATCCTTTTTTTACGTAATCAAAAGATTACGGCGATACATTGAGTTAAAGTGTGGCATGACGTCACTCCTTGCTAGATTTTATACGTGTTTTGTTATAGTTGTGAGTTGTGACCATAGAAATTCTTTCTGGTTGTGACATAGCGAACCCCCACTCCCGAAAAATGCGTTTTGTCTAAGTCATAAGCATAACTCATAAGCAAAATTGTACCTGACTGACGGATTAAATAATTTTTTTTTTACCCATCGTCTCGCGATTCGCTACTTCTTTCGAAATATAACTTCGACTGTCCGTTACATCCTCAATCAATTACAGAACTGTTTAATAAGTATTTAATTAAACTGCTGGCTAAAACTCTACCCAAAAACCCTTTCAAACTAAGTGAATCTTCTACCCATCTTCCCACAGTGACTTCAACACGGAATGAGTTGATGGTTGCTTATCTCCGAGGGGTGGGGCCTGAGGTCAGGAGCGAGAATATTTTAATACCAATGAGCTTCACGATATTGTTTCAGCAGAAAAAATAACTAGCAGTTTGCACTGGAGAGACTGTCACAACAGTTTTTAAATTCTCGTTTTTAGGGTTCCGTACCAAAATGGTAAAAAAGGAACCCTTATGGTGTGACTCAGTCTGTCTGTCTGTCACAGCTGGATATCTCAAGAACTACTAATGCTATCAACTTGAAATTTAGAACAGTTTTAGATGACGCTTACCCAACTATTTTGATGAAAAACGTAAAAAAAATACCGTCCCCCCCCCCTTATCTCCGAAGTTTGCAAAGAGAAAAATCTGAAATTATTCTATGTGATAGAAGTTTATGTAAAGATTACAGGAAAAATAAAACGATGTCTCTAAATAGCCCACTTTTTCAGAAATCGGAACGGAACCCTCGGTGCGCGAGTCCGACTCGCTCTTGACCGGTTTTTTTTTTTAAAGTGTTGTCTTGGGGATAAGGTTAAAATGTTATTGCAACGGTTTTCTTTATTTAGTCTTTTGTATTTCTTGGCTTTCATTCGATTCGAACATGCTGTATTTAAAGAAGCTTTCGTTACTTTAGATCTTATAAACATGGATTCGTTAGTTTAGAAGTTACACCCGCGTAGACCGGGATAAAAGTAGCCTATGTGTTAATACAGGTTATGAGCTATCTACATACCAAATTTCATCCGAATCGGCCAACCGCTGGAGCGTGAAGAAGTAACAAACATACAAAAAGACACACACACAAACCTTCGCCTTTATAATATTAGTGTGATAGTGTAATAATAATTAGAAAGTACTTACTACTTACTCCTTAAATGTCAGGATTTCATGGAATAGTCATTCAATAGGACTTGGCCTCAAAGAGCTATATTGATGACTGTAATTGCTGTAATGTTTATAATTCAGTAAATACATAAGTACTTGTTACTGTCGCGAATCATATACTGATCAACATACAACCTAATAATGTGATGACGGAACAGATGAACATACATACATACCAGTCAAAATCATAACCCTCATTTTTGCTTCGCCGTAGTGGGTAAAAAGTAGTTTAAAGTGGGCCACAGGCGAATTTCACTAACTATCCTGGTAAAATATTAACATCATCATGCAGTATACACAAGCGCGTCACTGCTCCAATTTGTCTTCGTCAGAGAACGACCATCTGAGCCTGGAACAATCTAAAAAACATTAATTCATTTTGCGACCCACAGCCGCAGCCCACACAACTTTTTGTGGACAAATTCTGTCTATTTTAACCTCGGATATTGCAAAAAAATGTCCAACTGAAAACTTACTAAGAGGTCCTTTGTCCCGGGAAAAAATGTCGTTTATTTAATTTTGAGAGCTTCGTCTTCTTTAACAAAATTGTAATGAAACAGAAGTACGTAATAAAAACTAATTTTGTCTGTAATGACCCAATTAGAGAACAGCTTGGTATTGTGAATTATGAAGATTTTCTTTGGGGAGGTTGTATAATTTACTTTAAGCAGAGCGACATCGCTGCAGGCCCAGACGGAGATGGCGGATACCCGAGTACGACGAAGCAAAAAGGAGGGTTATGATTTGGACCGGAATGTATGTATGTTCAACTAATTTTCTTTAAACAGAGCGACATCGCTGCAGGTCCAGACGGAGATGGCGGATACCCGAAGACGACGAAGCAAAAAGGAGGGTTATGATTTGGACCGGAATGTATGTATGTTCAACTAATTTTCTTTAAGCAGAGCGACATCGCTGCAGGTCCAGACGGAGATGGCGGATACCCGAGTACGACGAAGCAAAAAGGAGGGTTATGATTTGGACCGGAATGTATGTATGTTCAACTAATTTTCTTTAAGCAGAGCGACATCGCTGCAGGTCCAGACGGAGATGGCGGATACCCGAGTACGACGAAGCAAAAAGGAGGGTTATGATTTGGACCGGAATGTATGTATGTTCAACTGTTTCCTCTTAACTTCTAAACTACTTGTCATAATTTGACAAATTAGGTATCGTTGGAAGCGTCTTGATAGTGACGTCACATTAAATTGAAAATGACGCCCTTTAGAGGACATAAACTAAAAAAAAAAAAAAATGATGTCGTGTTGGGTTTCAAATGAAAAGCACAAATGTTAGCTATACCCGATGATTGGTAATAATTTCTAAATTGACGCCTCAGATATTTTCTCTTCAAACCTACCCAAAATACATATATAATAATTATTGTTCTATAAAAATGTCTCAGAAAAAGACAGACAAATTAAAAATCCGGAGTCACATTAGTGATCTGTTCGATTTATGCCTTAACATGACGTGTGACTCCGGATTTTAATTTGTCTGTCTTTTTCTGAGACATTTTTATAGAACAATAATTATTATATTATGTATTTTGGATAGGTTTGAAGAGAAAATATCTGAGGCGTCAATTTAGAAATTATTCCCAATCATCGGGTGTAGCTAACATTTGTGCCCTTTCATTTGAAACCCAACACGGCATCTAATTTCAGATGAGAATATTTTCTTGTTTCATACTTTTTAGAGCGTAATATTTCAGTAGTCGGGTTTTAGTTTTTACACTTACTTTTTTTATTAAATCTCCTCGCAAAGAAACTCTTTCCAAGATTCCGCGTTCTGAAGACTGTTCCAGTAAAATGAAGGTTTTCATCTAGCCCAGAATGCACTGACAACTAGGTGTGTTCTTATTACAGACGAAAAGGAACTTGAAAAATGCTTGAAGTCTCTCTTGAATATAATGATTTGAATTGTTTCGCTAGAGACACTGAAGCTTGCCTGCATTTTACTGGAACTGAAAGACAATAAGAACAAAAATTGTGCTTTCAAATTGGAGAATTATGAAATTTTATTTAATTTAGTTTTATTTATGATCTTGTGAAAATACTTTAGATACTTACTAAAGTAGAAAAAAAAAATGTTTATAATTGCCATATTTTATATACAGGATGAAATTTATATCATGCACCAAATCGAAATGGGTGATTGTACGCACGGCTACAGATCAAGCTACATTTCCAGTATAAGCTGATCTCGCATTGTATAGGATTTCCTTACAATGAGAGGTCAGTGTAAACTGGAAATGTATAGCTTGATGTGTAGCCGTGTGTACTCATCATTATGAACAACTTTTACTGTGGGATCAAACCTGAAATCACGAAAAATATATCAGCTGTTCAGTACATTTATCTACATCTAGCTCGTCAAAATGTAGGGAGCAGCTGATTTTTTTTTTCTGGATTTCAGGTTTGGTCCCATAGTAAAAGTTGTTCATAATGATGATTACAATCTCCCATTTCGATTTGGTGCACGTTATAAATTTCATCCTGTTTATGGAAGCTTGTAATTAGCAAATTTTCCTGCCTACGAATGATTGTTAATTCTGATATTAGTCTGTAAGCTTTCTGTAAAAATAAATAAATAAGACAGTTGGTATCATAGTTTTCCTTCTTTATAAGTTACTTTGAGAAAATTAAGTAATAGTAATAGTAATATTTATTTAATTCTCTCTTCACAAAGGTTCACTTAGTTTATTTTATAAATAGAGACTAGAATAGTAACATTACAAAATCAAAAATATGATCCTTTGTGAGAGACTGGCGTCCATACTAGGATACCCTGTGTGACAGATCACCAGGCCCTCACACCGAATTTAATCTAATAAATAATAATCTAATTAAGTGAAATGTGTACCCACCTAGGTACTAGTCTTTCTATGTTTTGCTAAATTAATTAATTAATTGCACTGAGTTGAGATTCTAACAACTTGAAACTTTGAGTGTCTGCTCTAATTTTGCCAGAGAGTGCTAGTTCACTTACCCTGTAGTCTTATCTAGATGCACTATATTAATATTACAACAGCTTATTAAAACAGCTCCATCTATCTCCACAAAGACAAAACAGATACCAACCATTTCAATACCTATACCATCACGGCTTTTGCCCTTTTTTTTGTTTTTTTTTTTTGAGGGTGGGACATCATCAAATAACTTCTCCCGCTCTGGGTGGAGCGGAAGGGCGTGTCAGACTTTTACTGACTAAAAAGCCGTGCCATCTCAATAAGCTTTCGTATTCCATCCAACCTTTGGCAACCGCCTGGTTACGATTGTGGTCACCAATGTCTACCATCGTGGTCACCGTTGCCTCCCACAGCCCATGGGATCAGTGTCGGACCTTTGAGGACCGACCTATTATAAAGGATTCAAAGGGTTAAGTTTGCGAGTTTGTCATCTAGTTTATTTTAGGGTTGAACTAGCTTTTGCCCGCGGCTTCGCCCGCGCGGATGTCGGAAAATATCCCATGAGAACGTTCATGTGGAAAACATATATAGGGCCGTCCGATATAACTGTGCAAACTCAAATCGCTACGATATATCGTTGCCGTGTATAGTAGGCATAAAGCTACCAGTCGGCATGATTTTTTCCGACATCTTCAACAGTCGTCGTCATATTTCATAACAAATAACTTTTGTCCGAGTGTCCACTCGTTCAAATAATTTCCTCGTAAAAACGTCGAATGAAATAAAGACTAAATGTTACCTCAAGATTCGAACTATGACTACATTTCCAATCCCTTAAATCTCTTAAAAAGAGATAGGTACACAAACATTTTGTCAACCCCTATTGTACCCCCTCAAAAACGCTGTACCATACATTTCTTTATTTCCTACTTTGGTAGGAAATAAAGAAATGTATGGTGCAGCGTTTTGCATAAATTTGAATTTTCATATCCCTAACATAAGAATTGCTGGGTTTCCCATACGAACTTTCATCTCTTATATCAGCCCTTGTTGGATTATGTTTTAAGACAAAAAATAGCCCATGTCCTTTCCCAGGATGCTATCTATAGCATTGCCAAATTTTATCGATCCGTGCTGTTTTTTTTTACTCCCTTAGGGGATGATTTTTCAAAAACGCTGAACCGCGTATTTTACCCCTTAGGGGATGATTGTTCAAAAACGCTGAACCGCGTATTTTACCCCTTAGGGGATGATTGTTCAAAAACGCTGAACCGCGTATTTTACCCCTTAGGGGATGATTGTTCAAAAACGCTGAACCGCGTATTTTACCCCTTAGGGGATGATTGTTCAAAAACGCTGAACCGCGTATTTTACCCCTTAGGGGATGATTGTTCAAAAACGCTGAACCGCGTATTTTACCCCTTAGGGGATGATTGTTCAAAAACGCTGAACCGCGTATTTTACCCCTTAGGGGATGATTGTTCAAAAACGCTGAACCGCGTATTTTACCCCTTAGGGGATGATTGTTCAAAAACGCTGAACCGCGTATTTTACCCCCTTAGGGGATGATTGTTCAAAAACGCTGAACCGCGTATTTTACCCCTTAGGGGATGATTGTTCAAAAACGCTGAACCGCGTATTTTACCCCCTTAGGGGATGATTGTTCAAAAACGCTGAACCGCATATTTTACCCCTTAGGGGATGATTGTTCAAAAACGCTGAACCGCGTATTTTACCCCTTAGGGGATGATTGTTCAAAAACGCTGAACCGCGTATTTTACCCCCTTAGGGGATGATTGTTCAAAAACGCTGAACCGCATATTTCTTTATTTCCTATCAAAAGCATATATTTTAATTTTCACATCCCTAACTTAAGAAATAATGAGTTTCCCATACAAACTTTCATCCCCTATATCACACCCTGTAGGATTATTTTTGAAAAAAAAAGTAGCCTATGTCCGTCCCTAGGATACCATCTATAGCCTTGCCAAATTTTATCGAAATCCGTTCAGTGGTTTAGGCGTGAAAAGGTAACAGACAGACAGACAGACAGACAGACAGAGTTACTTTCGAATTTATAATATTAGTATGGATGGGAGGATGTTGTGGAGGTTGTGAAAGGAGGATGATGAATGTAGGTAGGAAGGAATAGACAATGAGGGTTACATAACAATAAACTAGATTTGAGTAATTCGAGATTTAACTATTATATAGTAAGTATAGACTTGTCACCTATGCTAATTATTCAGGTAGCAAGTTCTCTGTACAATTACAATTTTGGTTTTTTTTTTTTATCTAAGACACCGTAAGACTTTCACAGGTAAGATTAAAAAAAAAATGGCCAAGTGCGTGTCGGACCACGCACAATGAAGGCTTCCGTAGTTGAAAAGAAATTTTCCCAAAAACAAACTCAACGTTGTAGTTGCAAAACATGTTCTCGCATACATTGTGATATATCACGGTCAATTCTCCAATTGCAAAATTTAAGTTTGTAAAATTACAAATAAACTATTTTCGGCCTTTTTCCTTTACTTGTGCTGTGAGACCTTGCTTCTTGCCAAATTTCATGATTCTAGGTCAACGGTAAGTACCCATAGGATTTGATTTACTTGCGAGCATCAAAATATGATGGCCACATTTTTTTATTGCGTTGACTTAGAAGCTTGATTTTTATAGAACTCCAGGGGACTATATAGACCTACGTATTTGATATTAATTTCAACTTTATACCTCCACGCGTTTCTGAAAAAAAGGGTCTAGACGACTGACAGACAGACAGACGGACAACGAATCAACGAAGTGATCCTATAAGGGTGCCGTTTTTTCCTTTTGAGATACGGAACCCTTAAAAGATTCACCTCATCACTACATTCAACTGCAAGATAATCTTTCAACAGAATGTTATTGAAACTAAGTTTTATAATAGAGTTCTTGAACTTTTAAGTGCAGCTTGGTGACTTTAACTTCTGAAGAACAATATTTTAACCAACTTCTGTTAACTTGGACAGATAATCGTTTCGTTATATTAAGCTTTTTGTCGTCAGATAGTTTTATAAATTCAACATTAATGATGTAACTATTTGATAATTTAAAAGACTGTCCATGGAGTTTCTTGCCCGTTCTTCTCCAGAACCTACTGCGCTTTGGAATGGGCAACTAGCTTCATCTTTCTGACTGACGGACTACTTGACAATTATTATTATTTTTTAAATTATTTTTCATGTATTTACTAACACTATATGGACGCATTAGTCTGAATGAAAGAAATTGAATTGAAAAGTGCCTGTAAATAGTTTAAGGCCCAGATTTCCGGAAAACGATCAAAAAGGTGGTTTTTTAAAGCAGTGTATCTCATAAACCGTAAATAATTTTGACATGTAAAAAAAATATGATATTTTCAAGTCTTTTTCGCATACAGTGATGGAAGCCAAAACATAATTATACATATTTTAATGCACCAAAAAAATCTTTAAACATACCTCCTAATAATCTTTAAAAGCAGTTTATCCCTTCATTAACAATTATAATTATAATTAAAAATATACCATGAAATGTCAAATTCCAAACTGCATCCAGTGATGGATTACTTTTTATTAAATAGTTAATTTCTAATTTTATACGATTTTATTTGCATTTTTACGACATAATTCCGGTGCGCGTGAGAATCTTCTATCTCGTGCGTCAAACTAGACAGCCATAACGCCATTTCACTTACACACCGAGCTAAACCAATCTTGGAACCTGGGCCTTAATTGAAATAAATGCTTTGCATTTGGGGCGCTTGTGGCTAAGGGTCGATGATTCAGGTTAAGCTACGCTTGCCGCGGTTGGTTACCATGACCCCTCCGTGACTCGGAAAGCACGTTAAGCCGTTGGACCCGGCTGTCATTCGTGCATCTTTGACAGTCGTTACGGGTCGGCAGAAGCTCGAAAGTCTGACAACCAGTTTTACCAAGGGGTATAGTATTACCCTCACTCCATACATGTAACATACTGGTATTCAGCTGCTTCTGGTTAGACTGGAAGCTGACCCCAACATAGTTGGGAAAAGACCAAGTAGAAGTGATGGTTTGAGTTTGTTACTTTTAACTGGCAAAATGTCAATATGCCATACACTTGCTTTCCTCTTAGCGCAATACAGACGTGATGAAATGTTAAGCTATAAAATGTAGAACAACAAACTGAGTTCAAGAGTGTTCGTGACTATGTCTGACGTCAAAAGGCAACAAGAATTTTCAATTTCGCAAAGAGCTCGTGAAATAAACGAAGTTGAAGCGAGAACATGGAGACTACTAGAGAATAATACTTTTGGGGAAGGTTTTATCTGAATGAGGACATTTAGGTGCATTGAAATAGCATCTACGAGTGTCAACTACTTTTCGAACTTATTACGAAGGTAATAAGGCGCGTTGGTACCTCCGGCGCACCTTGGACGACTGGCCGACTGACTAGCCGCGCTTCCACCTTTCTGACTGGCTGATATTTTATTTATTTATTTGCTCTCGTGCATATCTCACATTTTACAATATTACCGTCGGTTTTTATACATGGACCCTGTCAGGGCGCTGCAAACAATGTTGGTTTGCTGTCTAGTTGGTAGATATTGAATTAACATAAAATAAAATAACATGTATTGAGTAACATTTAATTTATTTATTTATTTATTTATTTAACACTTCAAGCACAAATGTACAGAGGCGGACTTAATGCCATAGGCGGAATTAATGTAATTTCGGAAAAATAAATTGGTAGTCTAGACGTCGTTATGATATCCAAATAACAATAAAAACAAAATAAATAAAATACAACAATACGTTTAACTTCGGTATCAGCTATTCAGCCTATTCTGATATAGTTTGACCCACGGAATAGATAAATAAGTCTATTCCGTGGTTTGACCGATACCGCTGTACCGCAGGGGGGAGGGACGCCGTGAGTGTTGACGAATGAGCGGCGGGACGCTGTGAGCGTTGACGAATGAGCGACGGTATGCCGTGAGCGTTGACGAATGAGTGGCCAATCTCGCTGCGCACAAACCAAGGCGCGGTACACCGGTATCGGTAAAACCAGGTTAGTCAACCAGTCACGTGGTTTTAAGTAAATATGAACTTTTCATGTTATGTCAGCGGTCACCACGACGCCGGCAATAATGCAGATGCGTTATTTTCTCAAAGGGAAAGCCGAAATTACTCATGTGGCTGTAATTACACCAGCATCCACACGGTGTGTCCGACACCTTTCAAACTGGAACACAGCAACGCTGTTTGGCGGCAGAGATATATAGGTATGCTGGTGGTGCTTCCCCGGACAAACTCGTTCTACGTTCGAACGGCAACTCAAAAGGCAAAGCGCCAGGGCATTTGTCTTTCTCCCTATTCACACCTACATAAACTCACGCTTTCTTCCCATAGGGGTAGGCAGAAACTACAAAACGCCACCTGCTTCGATCCTTACATACTCCTTTTGCTTTTTTTACATTTATACATCTGGGGATCTACTCCCTAAGGCCGTCCGTCCGTCAGTCCGACCGTCTGACATAACGATCAATCAAAACAAGTGTAAAAGTTATTTTTTTCGGACGGGCAAAAACACATCGAGAGTAGGGATAACTGTCAAATCGTGTGGTCATTCATACTTCGTTCGGGCCCCGAACCAAACATCTGTCCGTAGGTGATAAGGATTAGGAAACGCCCGTAACGAAGGCCGAAACAACGGACTTCGTGCTTAGGGAGTAGGGGCCCTGGTTATAAACGCAAGCCGGTTGCGAGACCTCCGTATATGGTTTCGATTCCCACGCACTGAATCAAATATTAGCTCACAGATATCTATTTCAATAAGTAGTCACTGTTGGTATTGTGTGTAGCCCTACGATACAGGAAATTTAAGGGGCTATTATCAAAGCTTCCTTAGTCAAAGGGTCATGTTCGCTTGGCCTATTTTAGAGGTAAACTGTACCCATATGGTGTTATCTTTTGGGAACGCTTCTATTAATAAAGTCGCTGTAAATAAGATAGGTACAGAAAACTTGCATCGAAGCAGGGATTTTAGTTAATAATGTCCTTTAATTGCTATTTTCAGAAGATTATTATTGGTTGTATAATTATAAATAAGACAGTTAAATTATACCAGCGAGCGGTACGTTTTTGATGACTTGACAAAACTTCGAGTAATATATTTTTTGTTGTATGAAAGTTTAATATAATGTATGGGTCGATCGAAGGTTAAAAACCACGCTTGCCGCTGCTGGTTCGTAGATGGGTGACCATCCGTTACATATTGAGACCTCTCCGTCCCTCTGAAAGCACGCTAAGCCGTTGGTCCCGGCTGTCATTCGTAGATCTTTGATATCGTTACGGGTAGTCAGGTGCCCAAAAGACAACCAGTATTACCAAGGGGTATCGTGTTATCCAGTAAGTGGGTTGTGGAGGTCAGATAGGCAGTCGTTCCGTGTAAAATATCGCCGATCTCAACACAGTTGGGAAAAGGCTAGGCCGACTGATTGACACATAAATCTTCCGGAATAAATTCTGTGAATGAAGGTGAAAACCGCATCAAAATTTGTAGCGAAGTTTAGAAGAACTCCCGGAATTCAATAGTTGGCCCATGTTAGGATGTAGACGGCTGGGCCCAAATGCGAAATGGTAAAAGGAGTGGTCATCAGTCACGTGTAGGCAGATACTATTAAACACTTCTGACATGATTTAGTCCTATTTACGATATCAAGTTTTCCAACTAAATGCTTTCATATTGTTCTGGTAAATAAAGTAAGTACTGTGCAGAAAATACTCAGGAGTTTTAGCAAAATTATACACGTTTCTTTCATATCAGACCAAGTATAAAAGAAACATTTTATAGCTGTTTATGATGTGTAAGATATGCCGCGAAACTGCCGCGCAAATGGCGGCATATAAAACAACCTGTGGATGGTTAACTGGGCGATATTTCGCTTCGGGAGTCATTCGTGTGATTTCGGGTGTTATTCGGGTTTCCTCGGCATTTTTGTCGGCTATTTTAGTTCTACTTTAACCACATAAGTCAAGAAGTAAGTTTTACATAACATAACATCGCGCCTTGTTTTCCCGAAATTAACCACACGGGCCCAGTGCGGGTTGGTTGATGACACACACGTCTCATCTATCTTCGTAATCTCAGTTTAGGAACTACAACAGTAAGTATGCTGTTTTGAAATGAGTAAAGTCTCAAAACTACACTACTGCAAACGTCAAACTTTGCTCAAGGTACTTCAACCACAGTTTGCAAATGCAGAGCCCCAGTTTTAAATGAAAACACTCCAAAAAGAACATTGGTTAGAACAACTTTGACAAGTGATCTCCGCGAGAAGAATGGCAGAAATGAAGTCAAGCTTCGAATCGCTTCCTTGAACGAAAAACTTCGGGAAATGTCGCTCATCCCCCAGTTATTTGCTTTTTGGGACAGTGATGTGCAAGATATATCGATAAATCGCTTTTATTTATTTTTTTGTTACTGATACAATGTCAATGGTATTGCATGCTTGCTGACTTCTCATTCAGCATCATTGTGGCCATCTAAAATCTAAGTCAATGTGCTTCACATAATTATTGCGTTTGTCACTATTTGTAATACATACTTTATGTTACAACTGTCCAGTTAGGTAGGTCTACGAGAAATAGGTTAATCGTCGAATCTGACTCGGCTGTGCCAGCGTTCAGGAAGCTACGCAATATTTTCTCGTCTCACATACTGCACTGTTTCAAGACGAAAATCTTTGACCAGTGCGTGTTGCCAGTACCTACGGCACTGAAACGTGGTCGCTCACAATGGGCCTTATTAGAAGGCTAATAAGTCACCCAAAGGGCTATGAAGAGGGCTATTTTTGGACGTGATCAAATCAGAAATGAAGAGATCCGCAGAAGAATCAAGGTAACGACTTAGCGCTAAGAATTGCCAAACTTAAGTAGCAGTGGACAGACATTCTTCGCAGAACAGATGGCCGATGGGGCCGAAAGGTTCTGAAGTAGCGACCGCGTATTGGAAGACGTAGCGTTGGAAGGCCTCCCAGAAGGTGGACCGATGACGCAGTGAAAGCCGCAGGAATCCGCTGGATGCGGGAAGCACAGAACCGGTCGAAGTGGCGGTGCTTGGCCTATGTCCAGCAGTGGACGTGTTTCGGCTGAAATGATGATGATGATTACTTTGTGTTATGTATCATTATTATGTATCTCATCAGTGTAATTGGTTTTGTGTATAATAACATTCTGGTTGAATAAATAAATTACGAAACAGATCAGATAACAAGAAACTGCAATAAATAGCAATAACTGAAGGGCTAACATAAATCCCTTCTATTGCAGATTAATTACCAATAATTAATTAGTGTTAACACCGCCACTGTTATTAGTTATCGATAGTGTAATTAGTGGCCACACCCATTCTTATCATGCATTCGCAACATACGTACAATGTGATTGATTACTGGAATTAGTGTCTGCAATGGTACCGAATTTCACCCTGAATACGTGAGATATTAACATAATTAAATAGTACTATTGTGATATTATTGAGAAATTGTATATCGAAACGTCATTAGTGTCTCGAACGTGCCTGTAGTCATGAGTTGCAAACAATGCACGAAATCCTTTATAGGTGAATAACAGTGTTTCATCAGAAATCCCTTGCAGTAGTGTATGATAATGATAATATAATGTATTATCATTATCATACACTACTGCAAGGGATTTAACTTAGATTATTTAACTTAGATATAATATCGAAACCTTCCAAGTTTTGTCGTAAAAGCCGTGCGAGGCAGGCCGGGTCGCTAGCATGTTGAATAAACCATTCTATTATTTATTCTATTTAGCTTTTAAACCTTCTTCTGAAATGATATATAATAACGATATTTTAACTATCGATGTGTCATTGCGTAAGTACAATGCTTTATCTTAATGAGTCAGAAACTGCGACCTGTGGTTAAATGAATTGCATTCAACTGTTTATTTGGAATTTGGAACCTAATTTAAGCAGAGATTCAACTACATAGCTTCATAGATTAAAGTTCGGAGCCTGGGGACTTAGCTCGTCCTTCTTCCCATAAAGTCACCGCATCTTGAGGTAACTTCAAGATATTACTTCCGAAACTATTGAGGAACGCAATATAAACTTTACAAAGACAAAGTTAGTGACAGTAGTATAAATAAATCGTAAATGTTAATATCGACTCTGTCCCATCACTAGTCCACTTTGACCGTCCGTTCATTTGGTATGCGAGATTGCACTGCAGAAAGTCATTATTGAACAATGCTTGGACAATCCCTCAAATACCTCTGGATTGTGATTGCTGCTATGGATATTGTCTCAATGGATTCCCGATGTTTGGCGTGGAATGCCGAAGGTTCCCGATATGGTTAACACTATTTGATTTTGAAAGGGGACTAATAATAAGTGGAGGAAGGAAATGTTTGTGTAGCTATGAATGTTGAAGTTAGTTTCTCGTCAGTTTTAGTGACGGTTAGTCATTAAAACTGACGAGAAGTCTTATTACAAAACAAGGTTCATCTTCAAACCCAGGTTTAAACTCTTTATTGAATTTTGAACTTTATTCCGACACATTAAGATGTCAGTTTTACAAAACTGACAACTTAGTACCGGACTAAGTTGTCAGTTTTGTATAAACAACTGTATTTCTATCACAGCTGGGTTCTTATTACAAAAACTGGCTCGATGGTTTAAACCATGACAGAAGAAAAACCTCGTTTTGTAAGGAGGCCGTAAAAGTTTATATTTATTTTGGAGTCTAAGCATTGACTATTTACATCTTTATTTGAAGAAAGAAAGAAAGGGAGTACTTACGTTCATTTGCGGTAAAAATTACGCATAGAAATAATACTAACACAAAAAAAGAACAAGTTGTGGGAAAATATGCATCACATCCACGCAAAACGGCCATCGCTCAGCATAATGCTGCGACCCTATGCGAGACAGTCCCAGCGCTGGTTCCTAAAAGCCTTAAAAACCTAAACTTGTATTTGCTGTCGCGCAGTTAGATAATAAGGTCCATGAAGGTGGAATCTGGGACGGCGGTCCCGGTCCCGAAAGCCCTACAAGTACAACCCCCATGAACAGGGGTGTTAACCTCAAAAGTTTAAAAAAATAAACATTTAAATAAAATCACCTAATACCGTTTCGCGTGGCAACATCTATTTGCACTTAATCGTGAACTGACTTGACTTTCGTCTCGAACCGTAATGGAAAAGTCTTGTATGTACGTTTGATAGGACTTTCCTCAGTAGTAGTTCATTTAGACTCTAAAGGAACTACTCTACTCCTTTAGAGATATAAATAGTAGTGTCGAAAGTAACACTGTCTGAACTCTGAACTGAACGAATTTCGATAAAATTTGGCAATACTATAGCATCCTGGGAAATGGCTATACATTTTTGCCGAACTGGACCTTTTTGCGTACAGCCGTGAGGCACACTTTCCTGGTAATTTTTTACTAGCAGCGCCCCGCGATTTCACCCGCGTAGATCGGGATAAAAAGTAGCCTATGTGTTAATCCAGGGTATAAGCTATCTACATACCAAATTTCATCCAGATCGGTCCAGCCGTTTGAGCGTGAAGAAGTAAAATATTTTTTTTTTTTATTGACATAAAAAAGATAACATAAAATTAAGTAACAAACATACAAACACACACACAAACTTTCGCCTTTATAATATTAGTGTGATTGCTTATTTTCTTTCTTTGACCAGGCTTGTCTAAAGGAAAATAGTAGAACTTTGACTGGCAGATAGCTGATCTTATAAGGAGTAACTTAGGCTACTTTTTATTTTAGGAAGAGAATTAGGGTTCCGCGCAATAAAAATTAAAACCCATGAAATTGTGAACAAAATCCGATTGGAATAGGGAAGTAATGACATTCACGCGGGGAATCCGCGGGAAAAATATAGTACTATAATATAATAAAGGAAATGTTTTGTCTAGTCGTAAAACCGTGCGTAGTAGATAGGGTTAACTTACTGTAGCCGATACGCTGAAATCAATCTGCCTAGCCTTTTCCCAACTATGTTTGGGTCGGCTTCCAGTCTAACCGGACGCAGCTGAATACCAGTATTTTACATGGAGCGATTGCGTATCTGAACTCCACAACCCAGTAACTGGGTAATACGATACACTTTGGTAAGACTGGTTATCAAACTTTCGGGCTGCTGACGACCATTAAAGACTGTCAAAGATCGAATGACAGTCGGGACCAACGGCTTAATGTGCTTTCCGAGGCACGGAGGAGTCTCGGTATGTAAAGATGGTCACCCATCCACATACCAACCCCGGCAAGCGTAGCTTAACCTGATGGATCGACCCGTGTGGCTGTTATTACTTAGCCACGAGCTCTTACGCGTAGCTGATACCCATCAATAAAATAAACCGGAATTTCGTTTCTTTGCATTTGTGAGTGCTTGCTGTAAGTACTTACTTATGGTAAACATCATGGGTTTTTCTCAGTTCTAATGGGAAAGGGATTTGTAGTATTTGAGTTACCACGTGTAAGTACGGCTTATGATACACGTACCTACTTGATCAGGGTGTTTCCTTTTGAGTAAACTGTTTATAAACACAGTTGCCTTTTATTTTACTTTTAGTAAGCCGACAGCGTTCGCACGGACGTAAAAATATCGCGCCGGGATTTTATCGCGCACTGGATTTTCAACTCTCTTTGTAGAGCCGAGCATTGAGAACCCAACCTAAAAACACACTGTTGTATTTTCAACTCTCGGCGCTAAGCAGTGCGCTAAGGAGCTCGTGGCTAAGTAATAACAGCCTCACGGGTCGATCGATCACGTTAAGCTACGCTTGCCGGGTTTGATCCGTGGATGGGTGACCATCTTTACATACCGAGACTCCTCCGTGCCTCGGAAAGCACGTTATGCCGTTGGTCCCGGCTATCATTCGTGGATCTTTGACAGTCGTTACGGTTCGTCAGAAGCCCGAAAGTCTGACAACCAGTTTTACCAAGGGTATTAAGGCTCTTACAGACAGAGGCGATATCGCGTCGCGACGCGATGTTGCGATATTATATCCGTAGAACAATATCGCGTTGCGACGCGATATCGCCTCTGTCTGTAAGAGCCTTTACCCACTTACTGGGTTGCGGAGGTCAGATAGGCAGTCGCTCCATGTAAAATACTGGTATTTAGCTGCATCCGGTTAGACTGGAAGCCGACCCTAACATAGTTGGGAAAAGGCTAGGCAGATGATGATAGCGCTAAGTAGTGCGTTGAAAATCCAGTGCGCGAAACAAAATCACCGCGATATTTTCACGTCCGTGCGAACGTCGGCTAAGGGTGTTTAAGTATAGATAAACAATAATGTGTGTGATGTTCTTCTTCAGTAAATAAGTGACCATATTGAGTAGGTGTAATGTATCTTTTTCGACACTTGTCTCTTATTTTCAGTCTCATGGGGTTACAAACGGAACAGGGAGTGATCAGTTCTATGGAAAACTAGCTTCTGCCTGCGACTTCGTCCGCCATAAATATATATCCTATGACACTCGGCGATATTATAGCTTCCCATTACTTAGTGAAAGAATTTTCAGAATCGGATTAGTAGTTCCAAAGATTACCTACCCCCTACAAACAAACTCACAAAGGAGATCATTAATTTTGGGCTTTATATGAAAGTAGCCAAAAAAAAAAAAATATATATTCCGTTGGGACGTGTTATTCTTCTCACTTTTCAGTATGGTACCAAATCTGTAGGCAGTGCCTTGCCCTGCGCTGTTACACGAGTTTCAAAAATACTGTTTTCAGTATGTATTATTTAATAGAATAATAGTAAAAAAATAAAATAAAAACAGAAATAAATAGAGAAAAACGTATTTTTTCGGAAAATAGTAATTTTTTTTTGGCTTTCACATTTAGCCCAACAGTGTATGAACGGTGAATGATCTCCTTTTACCTCTGTATAATATAATATTAATAGAGTAATATAATAGTTTTTTGTGTCAAGGAAACGTATCAATAACACTCAAATTGTTTTCCCGGGATTATAACAAAAGATATCACACAAAATAGACAATAATACATTTTCCATTCACGTTAAAGGATAATTATTTTGAACTGTGTTTCTCAGAATTCAACCAGTAAATACGGGTATTATATTCGAACGAGATCGGACCGTATCGTCTGACTGTCAAAAGTTTAGGGTTACACAATTACAAGAGAGCTGAAGTATTTTGAAAGGTTATGAATTTGTAACGAAAGGAATTTTGGGTGAAACTATTAATCATATTTGTTTGTAGTTTTAGATGGTTATGAGCAAAATTGCCCTGGGGTATCTCTGTCATGTAAGTATGCAGTACTGTCATCATCATCATTTCAGCCGAAAGACGTCAACTGAACATAGGCTTCCACCAAGCACCGCCATTTGGACTGGTTCTGTGCTTCCCGCATCCAGCGGAATCCTGAGGTGATTAGTCTACTTCTTCCGTTACGCGGAAATACCGTCATCATCACGGAATTGTGGACGTTTGTCAGTAACTCCTACAGTACCAGTGATTCGAGTACGATAACAAAGTCGTTCTAAAATTCGATGTACCATATTCTTCGTCGTGTCGACGGCACGACTGTTTAATCATAATCAAGCATTGCTGTGTCAGAATATGTACATTATAATATGGTTTTACACATAACCTTCTTAAGACCTCAAAAGCCAAGGGCGTCTACTACGCAGCTATACAGCACGACATCCAGCGGAAACCTTGGTTTTTTAAATATCCGAAATTGTCCAAAAGAACTGTTTCGACGCTTTGCAGACTAAGACTCGGACATTGTTGTAGCCCAGTGTTTCTGAATAAGATTCATGTTAGGGACAGCTCCCTGTGTGAATGTGGTCTTGCGGAAGGTACTTTGGAACATATATTTTTTTCCTGCTCCTTGAATACCAAATCCTTCGATCTCTATCGAAAAATTTCTAAATGTAACATTCCTCTTCCAACTAACTTCCATTGTTTTTTATCCCACTTCTCTCCCAAAATTATTAAAATTTTAACTACTTTTTTAAACGAAAATAATATTAAATTGTAGCTGGTGCGTAATATTTATGTAAATATGTATTGTATTTTTTTTTGTGCTATTTATCATGCTATTGTATATATGATTGTAATTTAGATTTATTTATGTTGCCCATTTAACCTTTGTCCTCGTTTTTCTTTTAGCGACTAACATTTGTAGATCTACCACAAAGTACAAAGTTGACGCCCCGCTTCTCTGCGCTGCTGTCTAAACGTGACATTGGCAGAATAGTCGACATCGGCTCAATTGCCAAAAAAAAAAAAAAAATCTATTATGTAGTTTAAAGAACTAATCGCTCACACATGCTCGGAGATTGGCCGGAGAAAGCACACAAAAGGGAACAGAAAGGAAAAGTGGAAAGTTATGGGTATTGCTGATTCTAATGATTATAATTCTGTAAAGCCATATTAGTTACGGTCGCGAATCATATTTTAATCAACAACGTGACACTGACCTGGAAATTGCAAAAAAATGTAAGAAAATTTGAATTTCTCAGCCTACCTTCCACGCATCCCCCATAAACATTTTTGTTGTTATTGTCATAAAAACTATTCAGTAATTATAAATTCGCATTTCACTCGAGCAAGTTGGTATGCATGAAATATGTACTAACATTGCATGCAGAACTTTTAATAAACAAAAAACTCTTTTGTAAAACTTCGTCCAATGTTAGGCTGAATACCTTTGGGACTACTAGACATAAATACATAAAAAATTGGGGTTCGGGTGGGGGGAGGGCGATTGTTTTTGTTATTTATTGCAAGCCTTTGTGGGGATCGACCGCGAGACGGCGCGGCCACCACTTTGTGCAAAGTGGATTATTTCAACATTTATTACTTAAGACACTATAAAGACGAGGCGCATTTATTTTAAATGAGAGTTGAGACATTATTTTGGACGTAAAAAGGATTTCTTTAGAGTTCTGTTTTTTGGCTGATCGTGACTAGACATAAATAAGATACGTGAACGTTTGAACACTATCCTATAATTATGCGTCTACTGATAGTGTACTTACCTTTGCTATTTTTAGCGACGCGGCTTGCGAAAGATTTGTTTTAGATTAATTTGTTATTCTGAATGAAAAAAAGTATTATACGGGGTGATTTTTTAATGACCAGCCAAATTTTCACAGGGTGTTCTACCCATGAATATGAACAACTTTCACTATGGGACCAACTTTGAAATCACGAAAAAAAAAACTAGCGGTTTCCTACAAAAGTTCAATACCTACTCGATCAAAATGTATGAAACAGCTGATATTTTTTTTGCGATTTCAAAGTTGGTCCCATAGTGAAAGTTGTTCATATTCATGGGTAGAACACCCTGTGAAAATTTGGTTGGTCATTAAAAAATCACCCTGTATTTAAGTATTAAGAATTTGTTGTTTTTAATTCTGTATATATTTAGATTATAGCATTTCATTTCGTATTTGGATTTTTAAAGAACGAAAATTTTATTTGTCCCAGGTTAAAAGCTTTGGTGACAAACAGACGCGACAGGCGAGCCTTCAGAGGCCTATCACAATTGCATTTTGCTAGATTAGGGTCATTGAAGCACGGCGACGCATCGCAGTCTTTAGCAATTTGGCAGTTGTATACAGGGTGTAAGGGACAGCCCTCCACAAATTAACAGGGTGCATTCAGCTCCTTATTGTGAATCATATTCCACCGGAAATTTTCTCAGGAAAAGTTTCATTTTTTTTAACGTTTTTTTGGCTAATATTCCTTTATTTCAATGTAAAATTACATTCTCTGTTTGCAGCACTCCATTTATGTAAATAAAACAGCTAAAATCCAAAAAACAGCAATGTATGTCGAAATACTCTAACGTACTACGCGCGAAATCAGCTGTTCATTTTCTGCATAGCTTCAGAGTTCATCAAACTCACCGCATACTACTTGCATACAATACAATAGAGACAAGCGAGACGCTCCGATTTACCGAGTCGCAACAGTATTGCCAACTTAATAAACCTCAATTTGTGAACGAAAATGTTAGATCAAACTTGGTTCACATAAGAACTCCTCTAATGTTAAATGCAAATCTTTTAGTGCACTTAATTTCTAAAGGAAAAACGCACATAATGTGCCCTTGAGTATTCGTGGTAGGTACATACCTAATTACTTAATTAATTCTACTTTTCAAGCGATCACTGGATCCAGTTTCCAAGCCACCCAAGGGCCTTTTCATGGCTTTACGGCAGCTACCGACTGGTAGTCGAGTCGCGAATCGAACGTAAGCCCTCTGCAATGGAAGCCCAGTCTTCTATCACGCTGGGCTATCACTACTATTAATTTGCTTAACATAAACTTTGAATTAAATTGACAAATTAATCGTTTCATTTCTCCAAAAAAAATAACAGCTCTAACATTTAGTCAAGCTTAAAAATAGTGGTATTTTTGTACAACATTTTTGCAAGAAACATGCAAAATTTTTTGAGTAGTTGACAACACTGTTTTTGTGTGTGATTTTTCGTGTAGTCATTAGTACAGTTTAGTTGTCCTGCGACTGTGTCCTGCGCAGTATCGCTCGCTGTTGTTCGCGCAGTCGCGTCGTGAAGTTTACGTACTTACCCATTTGTGTTTTTGTCTGTGAGAAATGGCTACACGAGCACTAAGCTCGTGAATATGGCGAAATGATAATGTGCTACGGGGAAGCTCGGGGAAATGCCAGGGAAGCGCTCAGAAATTACATCGATAGGTATCCTGACCGTCGGCATCCATCAGACTCCCGGATAATTACCAATGTCTATCAACGAGTGCTAGATAACCAGCCCATAGTTCCCAATCAAGAAGGCGCCGGAAGACCACTTCGCGGTGCAACTGTAGAAAGAGTTTTAGACCTGGTCCGTCAAAATCCACGCCTAGGCACACGCACTGCAGCTCGACTATTGCGCCGGAATCATGGAGCCCGCGTCTCACACTTTTAGACTTCTTTTTGTGGGGCTACGTAAAGGAAAAAGTGTTTGTTAGTGCATGTGCGAGTGAGGAAGAAATGCGAGATTGAATCACAGACACATTCCAGCAGCTGCGCTACAGCTGCAACGAAGATCCCAACTTGCTGACCCGCTTGCACGGGGAGACCCTGCGCCGTGCCAATGTGTGTGAAGGTCTCGGTGGAGGTCATTTCGAGCCGTATCTCATACGACCGGAGCGATTCTAAGGTAGGATTAATTTTTGATACCTATTGAAATAAGACTGATTGATTTACATTATTTTTCTATGTAATAAGCATTGTACTTATGGTAAAAACACATAACGCTCCTTTTTTAACTTGCCGCAGTCGGGTAAAAAAACGAAAATCACTTCAACGTTAGTTGTAGCTATTGTTTGGCACAAAATTAACTCTAGTGCTTATTATTTTGTTATCTTTACTCGCTTTACCAAAGCGGAATTCCCGCTGTGTGAAAGGGCAGCTAATGAGAAGCCTGAATGCATGTTTGCAAGTACTTAGTATTTTTTTATTTTTATTGACTGTTTGTTTCATCTGTTTGTAATTTTCGTTAAGTTTTAGACTGTTGTTGGTTGAGCGGAAAATACTTTTGTATTAATTTGTTTAAAAATGCCTCGCAGACGATACAACGTTTTACGTAGGCAAGCCAGAAAAGATAAAGGTTTTTGAGGGAATACAGCCATCATCGTAAATACAAAATAAAAACATTATTCCTTATTTCATAAAACCTACTTATTTTATTTTTCATTGAACCCTACCCGTACTTGACAAACTGACCAATAAGTAGGTACCATACACCACTTTAAACATCTTTCAGTTATAAAAATAATTAAATGAAGGCTAAATTATTGTCGCTTTTACTGTACCTGCGCGTAAGTATCTACCTACTCAACTAACTTGTGCACTACGCTGTCGCTAGTTTAAGCCAAGTGGCGCGAGAATTGACCCCGTGGCGGGTGGGGCAGCCGAACACTCACTGCGCTACCGTTCGCTACGTGCGTTTTGCCACGGAAGCAATACATTGCGTGCGAGGTAATAAAACAAATCAGGTTTATTGGATTCCCATAACGTTCCTGAAATAATTTCATGTACCGGTCATCTTAGTATGATGTACTGAATTCACCCTATCAATCTGCGGAGGGCTGTCCCTTACACCCTGTATAATTAATTACGAGTACGTTTATTATAAGACTTTTTTTTTTGTTATATGTCTGAAATTTTAATTTCTTATGAACTAACGTTTATAAGGCTATAAATTTTACACAATAATATTAATGTGGTAACGAAAAATTTACAGTTAATTCTGAGCGTAATGTTTATGGTTTTCAATGGGACTTTTATAGATATTCCTGTATGGAATATCCATAAAAGTCCCATTGAATATCTATAACAGTCCCAGATTTCAAAATTCTGAGGCCGCTATGAACTAAACCACTATTTAAGAGATATTATGTTATATTTTTCATTTCATCTGCTAATGTGCAGTAATTAATCCACGAACTCGAAAAAATACAGTCGCGCATTTTATTACAAACTTACTTCGGAATTTTGACTTTATTAAAACTGATAAAATTTTTTTTGAAAAGCGAGGTATCTTTAAACTATACTGATAACTATTCTCCTCCACTCAATATCAATAACTCTAAAGTTGTAGAAGTCTTTCAGTTTCTCAGAATAAGAACGGCAAAGTTGGTTGGCCATATAACTCAAAAATCACGGTCGAAATGCTCTAAGACACGTAATATGCCTCTTACGGCACGTAATTTTAAAGGTTTCTTCCCCAAATTTTCAATTCACCTCTTTGCGAGAAAAATGTGACATTTGGGAAAAGGTTTTTTTTTTTAATTATTCGATAATTGAATATTTGATTGTTTATTTTTTAAAGGTTTATTATGATAATTCATTTAACGTAAAAACACATTTACTTGTCATATTTTTTTTAAAGTTTACGTATCTCTTCCTGTAAAATAGCATTTTTCGAGCGAGCACGTTTTTCTCGCAAAGATGCGAATTGAAGAAGCATGTCATCTATTATTACCAACCTCAGAATAATTACTGTCCATACATTACTGTCAGCTTTAATACGCACTAATTATATCTTGGGAAGTTACATGTAACAATGAAGCAGCGGTTTTGCTATCATTTACCGAATCTATTGTGTATGTAATATGTTAGTGTACAGTTAAACCGTCGAAGTTATCTGAACATCGCCTAATGAACCTACCATTAGCTGGAAGTTTGTATCGCTTTGTATGGTATTCATGATTCTGGGTCATCATCTGCCTTTTCCATCAGTCTAACCGGATGCAGCTGAAAACTAGTATTTTACATGGAGTGACTGCCTATCTGACCCCCACAACCCAGTTACTTTGTATTACGAGACCTCTTGGTAAGACTGGTTGTCAGACTTTCGAGCTTCTGACGACCCGTAACGATTGTCAAAGATCCACGAATGACAGCCGGGACCAACAGCTTAACGTGCTTTCCGAGGCACGGAGAGGTCTCGTTATGTAAAGATGGTCACCCATCCACGGGCAACCCCGGCAAGCGTAGCTTAACCTGATGAATAGACCCGTGCGGCTGTTATTACTAAGCCACGAGCTCCTCAAAGCTGGTGCTGGTGGAGCTGGTGTTTTGTATGGACAAAAGCTGAATTGAGCTGAATAAGTGTATAGTTACTCCCTTATGATGGAAAGTAAAGCAATGATACTGAAGCAAGTAATAGTGTGTGTAGTAATGTATACAGGGTGGAATTTTGTAATGCCTCCTGAAGGGAAAGTACTCTTAATACTGTAGATAGAAAATTTTACTCAAAGAAAGCATTCCTTTATTTTTTAATATAAAGAAAACTACATTCAAAGATTTTCGAAAATTCGTTTGCCACACCCGGGAATCGAACCGACTAAAATCTGTAAAAATTACACCCTGTACTTTTATTGCATTGATCGTTAGGGTCAAATAAGTATGAAATCTCTCTAACAAACTTGATAAATTAAATGATAGGAAAACCATGAAATCTTCAATTTTAATTTTTTAATATTTTTTAAATCTTAAATTTCAAGCGAATTTTTGAAAATCTTTAAATGCAGTTTTCTTTCTATTCAAAAATAAAGGAATGTTTTCTTTGAGTAAAATTTTCTATCTACAGTATATTAAGAGTACTTTCCCTTCAGGTGGCATTACAAAATTCCACCCTGTCTAATGTAAGTGAAGCAATGATATGATAGTAAGTTCGACAAGATTATATGTAAAATGTTACGACTAGTTCCTTACAAAAAAAAAAAAAAAGCCTACCAAAAACAAAAGAGGTTGTCAGTGTCACTCGAGGCTGTTACAATAAATCAAGCCTCCGCGGTTTGACGTGGGCAACTGAAGATGTCTCCGACTTAATATCCTCGCGGGTAGCTTCAAGACCTGTGACATCCGACATAGAGGGATACATCTGGTCCTGTCTAGGATTGATTGAGGTGTACTGATATAGTTCTGAAGTAGGAAAAAACTGGGAAAGTGCGTGTTGGTCCACGCAAAACACGCGAATTAATCTCAAAAACAAGCTTAACATTGTAGTTGAAAAACATGTTCTCCCATACATTGATATACGTCATGGTCAATTCTCCAACTGCAAAGTATATAATTCCAAAAATCTAAAAAGTTCAAAATATTTATTTATTTAAAAAAGAATGACATAGGTATACACATATTTGTAATGAGCTCGTCAAGACCTTTCTTTTAATACCAAACATGTCATGATTATCTCAATTTAATTGTTTTCGAGGTCAGAAATTTTCGTGTTAAGTCCACCATATTAAATTTAGGGAGAATTTATATAACCTATGTCACCCGGACCATTATTACGAATCCTAAAATCATAAGCCTTCCTTTTGGTTTTGCCGTAGTCGGGTAAAAATACATACTTATATACATACTTACATACATATACATACATACATAAAATACATAGACTGCTAAAATCATAACCCTTCCTTTTGGCTTTGCCGTAGTCGGGTAAAAAGCGCCCCGAATCTAGTTTAATTTTAAATCAAGTTTCAAGAACAACCTTCTAATCTAGACATGGCCCTAAGATCTAGTCTACTCTCAAACTAAAACTATTCGACTCAGAAGACCAATAAATTAGTGTCAATGAGTCACTAACTCACAAAGTTAGGGCATCTTAGACAAATGAGTACTTAAATGTCTACACGATCTTGCTGAAGATGCCGTGACGTCATTAAGGGTAAGGATAGACCTGGAAGCGTAAGTTTGAATGCCGGTTTAGTGAGATGAACATGTGTTGCAATATCCGTTGAGATGAGGTAGAGCTGCTATGTGTAACTTAAGGTGTAATGCCTCGTTTACATTCAGCCCCTGCCGCTGCTCCTCGCGCTGCCGGCGATACTTCCCTAAATACTGCCGCAGCAGGATCGAGAGAAGTGTGTGTTTACATACTGCCCTACCACTCACATCACTTTCGACTTTCGGCAATGGCAGACGTCGAAATAATTACAGCGTCCGCTCTGTGTCTTCTTACAATACATAATTATGTTCATTGTTTAAAAAGATATAAAATTCAAAAAAAGAAAATTCGTCGTCGTAGAAGATGGTGGATGATATCTATCCATCGTAATAGAACTCTGTAAGTACCTAACCACCTACATAACTGATTTTTGTGTGCATATACCCTATACTTGAGTGGGTAAACTAAATTCTAATGATGATGTTTTTTTGTTTCATTTTGACAGTAAGAAAATAATGCGGCACGCACATCCGATTCGTTCAGGCGCTCGGCGAGAAGTGAGCGACGGAGCTGAATGTAAACACGCACTGCCGCTCGCGCTGCCCGTCCTTTGACTTCGGCACAAAAAACCGCTAATTTGGGGAGCGCCGGGCAGCGCGAGTAGCAGGGGCAGCAGCAGCAGAAGTATCGTGTTTACATACTCGTCCTGCCCACTTCCCTGCCCACTTCCCTGCTCACTTCGGCTGAATGTAAACCCCGTTTAAGATACAATACGTCAGTTTCGAAGGGTTGTAATGGGCATTGCGAATATTTGTGCTAGCAGGATGTTAGGTTAATTTTTCTGTGTAAAGTGCCAGATATTTCCCCGAAATAGGTAGTAGAAACTCTGCATTTATACACTTAAACAATTTTTGTGGATATCCCCGTCGCTTGTCTGATTTCCGCGTGTGTCCGCATATCTAGCTAGATTAGCATGTACTCATTCATACCTTGTGCTTAGCTAACCACAACAGCAACCAATCACAAAACTAGACGCTAAAGAAGAAATTGAGTAGGTTTTCAGCACACGGGAGTTACCAAAGTAGCTTTCACCTATACGCGACTCATCGAGCGAACGAATAGTGTGCTAAGTAAGTCATTAGTGCGGTCGACAGACGGATTAGACAGATAGTGGAGGTGGGAGATAAAACTGCAAGGGTGGGAACACAGGGAGGTTATATCTAGCTTCAGAGTAACGATTGAACTTAATTGTCGTACGGTGCAGGTTTTGAAAAAGAATTTTAGTGCTGAGTTTTGATAGCGCTGTAAAAAGGTATAGTTTAAATACAGGGTCAATTTGTTTGAATTGTGTGAATATTTCTAAAATTGGGCAGCGGAGTTGTGAGCTCAATTTTGGTGAAAATTGAAACATTGTTTACCGCTAGGTTTCTATAATATTAAAGTTTTCGAAATAAATGCTTTTCTATGTTATAATATTGATGTCATGAGGAGAGACAGTAGTCAATTTCCAATGTGCTATAAAGTTTCCACTATATACAAATACATTCATTAGCACAGTAATTATGGTCAAACAGTTTTTTGCAGCTTTTAGTTGTGAAAATCAAAAATCGAATGTCATTTATTCAAATTACAAAAGACCTCCTAAATGACCGCCCTCGATTTTCAGGAGTTTACGTTATGTACCTATACAATAAAAAAATCAACCTGGAATTTTCCTTTGCGGGACAAAGGCCTCTGGTCAAACAATAATGCCATAAACATGGACCATTACGCCGCCCGGTACCCTGGTACCCTACGGCAATTTTAGACCATTAAGTCCTGTTTTCCTTGCATTATTTTCCTCAACCGTAAATCATGTCGTAAGCGTCCAAGAAACTATATACTCTCATACAAAAACCACATTTATTTTCGCTAGCAAAATAATTAAGTTTCATTTTCTCATCTTCGAAAGTTCTCGCTTCGAAATATTGCTTATACGAATGACTTTCAAATCAAGTCAGTGACTTTAAAATTACTCGAGTCACAAACTTCCAACCTATGAAGTGTACCTACCTACATATTCCAAACTTCAGTTGTTACCGAGAACTTCGATTGGCAAAACCGAATTTACGGTTTCCATGTCACTCCCGCAGAGTCAAATCGATGTCACGGATTGCTAAAACCGTAAAGTTCCGAAATTAAATTCCATTGAACGGTATTAATTTAGACGGTTCATTCAAAATGTCGATACCATCAGGGATCAATAAATTACGTCACTTGAGATGATGTTTTAAGTGGCTGAACATCCTAAGAGATTGAATTTATTGAGAATCCCGCAGTGGTGATTCAATTTTGATTATTTTGGAAGGTTTAAGCGCTCCTTGAGCGACGGAACCCGAAGTTTAATTATAACGGTATTGATTAAATTGGGAAAAGCTATTATTGAAACTTATTATACAATTAAACAGAACAGAAAATGACATTTACTTACATTTTTTTATTAAGTTCTTTTGATTACAATTTCAGTTCACTATTTTTACCGTTATTATCTAGCGCGGTAATTTATCAAAACAGTAGAAAATGTTTAAGAAAAATAAATACCGAACTATATCTATGAAAGCATTTTTCTATTCTACTGCTATTTAAATTATTCACGACTGTCCCGCTCGTTTGTCAACGACAGCTTTGTTATAACAGCGCGTTAATTTATAAACGCCATGTATTTTAAAAAACTACATCGTAAAACAAAATGAAAATAATTTTAAACGACAACGACTATCTCCTCGAACATCTTCATCAAAGTCACGTACTTCATGATAAGTGAAAAACTCGCTCCTCTATAAACTACCTTAAGACTGGCAATAAATCTATCGGTAAGGTAAACGATCCCGAGTCGCGATTCGATTCATCAACAATCGATTCGGCGCGAACCATCGATTACTGGTGAAATATGTCTATTTGTCGTTAGTTACCGGTTTCTTATTTTGTTGTCGTATGATTCAATAACTGATGTTGAGGTAATCATTTGTTATCTGTATTTTTTGCGCGCGAAAGAAGATCAATAATGTCGATAAGCAAACCTTTGCCTTTTTTCGAGGAATCTAGTTGTAAAATTACAATTTATTTTTTATGAGTGGTTTAAATGATGGTATGGTCTGAACTATTTATTGCATATCAATAAACGGTTATCTTTTCGGTATCCGTCTTATCTATTGCCCTCTCACATCATTGACATGAAAAAGACAGGGACAGGTAGAATTTTGTTGACGAAACGTTAAAATTTTATCAGTAAGTTTCCAATTCGACCTTCATAAAACTTTTGCCCTCACATTGAGATATACGTAATTATCGAACACAAGATGGAGGAAGGAAGCGGGTCACAAAGGAGGTGCCAACAAAGGTCGCATTGCTTTCAGAAAAGGAACGAACCTAATACTTAGCGAGATGAGAAAGTTGGTCCTAGATACGTATTGGAGTGTAAATAAGGAATTCTTTGTCTAGTCTTGTACACAATTTGGTGTGACATACAAGTTCTTTAGTGTTGCGATAGAAGGAGAAAATAGATCGAGAAAAACGAGTTGTAATTGAAAGGAACAATAAGATTAGTTCAGTCCGCGAGGCGTAAGATGAGCTTTGCATTTGTGTGAGTGATCACCAAAATGGTACGAGAGCCCATGACAAAAATTTTTGTCTTATCGTTTTACGTAAGACAAAATCTTCAATCGTCTTATCGTTTTACAATGATGCGACATGGTTTTGGTCATGGTCTCTCGTACTAAAAGAACAAAACGCGAATGCCAAAAAGCAGTATAAACCGGTTCTAAACCAAGCAAAGGATGAATCGCGCTCTATGCCGGACGTCACACCTACACTATCTATGTGCACTTACACAAATGCAAAGCTCGGCTTAAATCTCGCGGACTGTAGGTACCTACTTAGGATCTACAGATTTTTCCGTGCATGATTCAAATATGTCAAAGATTTTTCTTCTTTTTTGAGCACACACAGTATCTTAATCCACATTCGCACGGGTGCTTTTTAAACTCGACGTTGTTGTATCGAGCAGTGGATTTTCAACTCTGGGCGTTGATCCGAGCGTTGAGAATCCACCAGAGTGCATCCCTGGGGTATTAACAAGCGAACTGTTGGATTTTCAAATCTATGCGATAAGCCTAGCGTTGTTAATAAAAAGCTTGCGTTAAAAAAACATCGTTTCATCGTTTTACTTTGCCTGTAATTTTACATAAACTTCTATGACATAGAATAATTTCAGATTTTTCTCTATGCAAACTTCGGGGATAAGGGGGGGGACGGTATTTTTTTACATTTTTCATCAAAAGTCCAAAACTATGCGGCCTAAAAAAAAAATAAAAAAATGTTTGAGAATGTGCAAACGGCTCTGTTTCATATGATACACCACATGCCCTAGTAGCCCTACTTCGAATTTTTAAGACAGTTTTTTGTTTTTGTTGACACTTTCAGTCCCTGTTGCAAAAAAAAATCTATTTCTTTCTTTTTTGCAAAATAGTTGGGCAAACGTCATGTAAAACTATTCCAAACAAGTTGATAGCATTAGTAGTTTTTGAGATATCCAGCTGTGCCAGGCGGATAGACAGACAGAGTCATACTAAAAGGGTTCCTTTTTACCATTTTGGTACGGAACCCTAAAGCGCCTTTGCATACGTGGGCTTACAGTACGTTTTTCCTAGTGCAGTTTATAAATACGCTACGTACTGAAAAACATACCCACCTGATTCAAAATTTAACAATGTCTCGTTAGTTCTTACCGTTTTCCTAGAACACAATACAAAAAGAGTATCTTCGCAAGTAGAATACTCATAAATATTATAATGACACTGTCACTCGATCCATCTTATTTACCTTGTCAAAGGAAAATTCTCACGTTTTTTCTTTACAAAACACACTTTTTAAAGATCTTACTGTCTTGAATAAATGAGTATAAGGCGGTGATTGTGTGTTTGTACCTTTATTTTTCTTTTTTTAGATGCTTTGCTAGGATTTATCTAATGTTTTTTTTTGTTTACGCTTCCCGTTTTGCATTCGTTGCTTAGGCCTCGGAACGGGTAGAAAATATTCAAATTCGATTTATAACCTTTTTCGTCGCAATTTTTCTGGTAACCGTTTTGGTGAAACGATATTTTAGGAACATCCAATCCAACCGCGTTGCTTTTAAAAAATTGTTTTCCGTTCTCAATTTAAATTTTGGATGCCATTTTGGCAAAATGAAAAATTAGGATAACTGTAAAATAAAGCAATATCTATAGTCTATACCTTCTGTATAGACCCACTTTAAGGAATCTAGGTCAGGTGCGTAGAACTCGCCGGGGCGTGTATGAAAAGATGCATAAACGTGGAAGAATTGACAAAGATGCTACTTATAAGCTTTGTAATAGAAGACGCTTCTGTCTTTTCTTCCGGTAGAAAAGCGTTCATTTATGCATGAAAGGGAAGCATGCAAGTACCTACCTAAATGTACAAAAGTAAAGGCATGAAAGTATATTTTCTGGCCCTATGGCTATGCAGGCAATACCTACAAACTTAATTAAGAAAAAAATTGTGCTGACATGTGTAATTTTGTGTATCGTATTACCCTGTTACTGGGTTGTGTTGGTCAGATGGGCAGTCGCTCCATGTAAAATTGATCTGTCAGCTACCGAATAAAACCACCTTTACTATTGGATGCTAGTTTATTACTGTCATTGCGACACAACATCGTTAACGGTGCAGGCACGCACACATACATAGACATACATACACATCACTCCTCCGACACTATTTTAAAAAATATAATAATTTGACTTACATAACTATAAACGACGCGTGGCCGACACACTCTCGGCTGGTCGCACACTACGCATCCTACATCATTCACTATTACCAATCTATAGAAATATAGGCACCTTTAACGCGTACCGTTTTAAGTGTGTTTCCTTACAAACTCAATCTAGACATTCAAATGCGTGGTGTGCGATGCAATTACAATTTAAACCTTATAATTAATCCTACGTCTACAACTACGAGTCGGTCTTGTAGGCTGTGGTTCAAGAGATCGATCGCCACGATCCTGACCTACTTCTTGATTAGTCTCAGCAACATTATTATCGTTAGCATCGACTTCACTTTGAGCCTCAGCCCACTCATCCTCCTCCTCAATATCATTTCCCTCGCCTTCTGTAGCCTGTGTTTCTATAACAGAGGGTATGGTTTGTGGCGGCGGCGCCTCTGCCGGCGGCGGGGAGCGCGGGCGCGGCGGCGCTGATTGCGTGGGGCTCACGACTTCAGCACGTGCGCCGTTCGTCTCGCTCCCCGTTACGGTTGCACCTGTATATTTTCTTATCTGGTCAATATGCCTACTACAATTTACATTATGGTCCTCAACTAATATTTCGAACATGCGATTACCTTTTTTTTTAATAATTTTTCCTAAAATCCATATTTCTTTTCTAGCTATGTACCATTTTAACCATACCCTATCGCCTATGTTTATTGTTCTTTTTGTTGTTAAATTAGCGTTATTTGTTTCATTGTTATGACTATTTTCTAGTATCAGATCTAGTCTAGATGTTATATTTCGGCCGAACATAAGCTTTGCAGGGCGTTCGCCCGTTGCACAATGTGGTGTGTTGCGGTAATCAAATAAAAATCCTAATAGTTTTTCGTTAACAACATTTTGCGGGCTGTTATCGCTAATAATACATTTTATCATTTTCTTGCATGTTTTTACTGAATTTTCGGCCTGTCCGTTACTGGCTGGGTGATAAATTGGTGACGTTATATATCGGATACCGTTCATTTCACAAAATAATTTAAATTCATTCGACTTAATTTTTACATCATTATCGGAAACTATGACACTCGGTATACCGAACCTAGAAAACAATTCCTTTAATTTTGTTATAAGCGCCCGACTTGAAGTGCCACAACTCATATGTAAACACTCCAACCATTTGCTAAATGAATCTACGACGATCAAATATACATGTTGATTTATAGTCATGTAGTCAATGTGCAAGCGTCGCCACGGAGCAGAGTCCCGCGGCCAGGGCGCGGGGGGCGCGCGCGGCGGCGCGGCGCGAGTGCCGGCGCACGTGTGGCACGCGCCCACCCATTCCTCTATGTCCTTATCGATAGATGGCCACCAAAATCTACTACGAGCTGCACTCTTTGTTTTTACTACCCCGAAATGACCCGAATGTAGTTCTTGTAATAACCTATTCCGGTACACCGCCGGTATCACTACTCTGTGTCCTCGAAAAATACAACCGTTTTCTACCTCTAAGTCTGTTTTACAGTTAAAATATGGCTGTACCAGGTTACAATTAATTTTACGCGGCCAGCCGTTCTGCATGTATTTAATCACTGTTTGTAAAATTTCGTCCTTACTAGTTTCTGTTTTTATATCGCGAAAAGTTAGCGGCGCGACGTTAGCGTCTAAAAAATTGAGGAAAGACAGATCTTTATTTTGTCCATCCGTTCTACAGTCAGGTTCAGGTAAAGGCGAGCGCGACAAATAATCTGCCGCAACATTATTTTCACTTTTAATATATTGGACGCTATAGTTATATGCTGACAATATTATCGCATAACGCTGTAGCCTCGATGCTGCCATAACTGAAATACCTGTTTTCTTCCCGAATATCGATAGTAAAGGACGATGATCAGTCTTCAGGACGAACGGTTCCTGACGTCCATACAGATATTGGTGAAAATATTTGACAGCAAAAATAATGGCTGTCGCCTCCTTCTGAATCTGACTGTAGTTTTTTTCACTTGCGGACAATGACCTTGAGGCGAACGCCAGCGGTCGTTCGAGCTGCGCGCGCTCGCTGTCGCGCTGCGCCAGCACCGCGCCCAGCCCGGCCGGGCCCGCGTCCACTGTCAACACCAACTGTGCTGCGGGATCAAAATGAGCTAGCACTCTTTCTGAAGACAGCTCGGCCTTAACACTATTGAATGCACGTTCGTGACGTTCGCCCCACTCCCACTGCGCTCCTTTACGTAATAATTCATGGAGCGGGTGTAACTTAGCAGATATATTCGGTATAAAATTACGATAATAGTTAATTATGCCTATAAATCGCTTAACTTCTGTGACATTTGTTGGCCGCGGCGCATTTGTAATAGCTTCGGTTTTTTTCGGGCAAGTTCGTAAACCATGTCTATCTATAATGTAGCCTAGATAGGTGACACTATCCTGTAGAAAACAACATTTTTCTTTATGTAACTTTAAGCCGGCTTCTTTCAATCTATTTAGTACTTCGTTTAGCCTGCTGAAATGTAATAGTCTAGTCGGCGCAGTTACACAAACGTCATCCAACCATATGCTAACACCTTCTATGCCAATTAATAATGCTTCCATAGCTCTTTGAAAAATGGCTGGGGCGTTTGCTAAACCATACACAAGTCGCGTATATTTGAAAAAAACTTTTGATGTACTTATCGCGGTCAGCTCTTGCGACGATTCCTCCAGGACAAATTGGTTATAAGCATTACTTAGGTCTATTTTGCTGTAACACTCCCCTCCACCTAACTTAGCAAAAACCTCTTCTATTCTAGGCATTGGGTATTTATCTATTTCTAAATCTTTATTTAACGTTATTGAATAATCACCGGCTATCTTAACCTTCCCGTTTTCTTTTAGCACTGGGACAATAGGGGTTCCGTATTTAGGAAATTTAACCGGTTGTAATATGCCTAAACCTATCAGTCTGTCTATCTCCTCTTCCACCTTTTCCTTTAAGGCGAAGGGCACTGAACGTGGCTTAAATATTTTTGGTTGGGTGCCTTCTTTTAATACAAGCTTCACTTCAAATTTGTTGAACCTACCTAGTTCGTCAGTAAACAAGTCGGAGTATCTAGATAAAAGTTGCTGCACTTCTTTCGTGTCGGACTCAGTTATAGACTGAGTTTGGATGGTATTGATATCCGAATTAAAATATATCCTAAACCTCGACATAAAATCTCGTCCCAGTAACGGTGGGCCTCCGTTCGGCAATACGAATATCTTAATGTCATCAGTATTATTTAGATACGTAACTCGACCTTGAAAATATCCCTGGGGCGAAATTTTATGGCCATTGTAAAGACACATTTTTAGGTTAGATTTTATCAGAATACGATCAGAAAAATATTTCTTATAAAGCGTTTCTGAAATCACACTAGCCCCTGACCCTGAATCCAACTCCATATCTAATCCTACTGAATCAATCAACACATTTATTATTATAGGCGAGTTACTAACAAACCTTACGTTATGTAGCTCGCATTCCTCGTAGTCACTTCGCTCCGAATTTAATTCCTCCGTGTTCAAACAATGTAAACGTGATTCACCCTTTTTAGCACTACATATTTTTTTTAAATGACCTTTCACTCCACACACTTGACACCGATAGTTTTTAAAACGACACTTTTCTGCGTCATGGTTTCTGAGACCGCACACTGTACACCGCCGATTCTCCTCGGAACTGTTGTTCGAGCTGCGGGTGGCCGCGGCAGGCTCGCCAGGTGTATTGGTGGTCGCCGGAGCTGACGGCTCTGCGCGAGGCGTGCGTCGCCGCGCGACGCCTGTACACCAGGCACCGCAGGCTCCGTATCCGCCCTCCGGATACGGAAGCCATTCAGGCGGAGCTGTACGAGGGGTACAGAGCGGCGAAGACCGCCCTCCGAGCGGAGATCTTGCGGTCCAGGGATCTGGGCCGCGAGGAGTCGCTGGAGACTCTGAACAGAGACCCATGGGGGCGCCCCTACAAGTTGGTGCGGGAGAAACTCCGCCCATGGGCGCCCCCGCAGACGCAGTCTCCGGCCCGAGCTCGTGGAGGACGTGGTGAGCGCTCTGTTCCCTTCGCGAGGGGAACATACTCCCCCGCCTATGGCTCCGCCTCATGCGGTGCCCGCTGCGGACCACGACACCGACGACGACGTTGATGCTCCGGAAGTGACCGAGGTAGAGTTGAGAGCGGCGGTACGTAGGCTCAGTGCCAAAAATACCGCCCCAGGACCCGACGGCTTACCTGGAAGAGCCTGGGTTCTGGCCTTTGGGGCTCTCGGGCCTCGACTAGGGGGGCTCCTAAGCGCATGCTTGGAGAGGGGCCAGTTCCCGCTTCGCTGGAAGACGGGGAAACTGGTCCTCATTAAGAAGGCGGGGCGCCCTGCGGACTCTCCGTCCGCTTACCGGCCCATCGTGCTGCTCGACGAGGTGGGCAAGCTCTTTGAAAGAGTAATTGCAGACCGCCTCGTCGGGTGGCTGGTGCAGGAGGGGCCGGATTTGGCGGAGACCCAGTTTGGTTTCCGCAAGGGGCGCTCTACGGTGGACGCCATCATGCGCGTGCGAGCCCTCACGACGGGGGATGCAGTGGCCCGGGGTGGGGTCGTCTTGGCGGTGTCCCTAGACATCGCCAACGCCTTTAATACCCTGCCCTGGAGTTGCATCAGGGAGGCATTGCGGTATCACCGGATGCCGACCTACCTCTGTCGAGTGGTCGAGGCCTATCTGACGGACAGGGCCGTCATCTACCCCGGTCATCAGGGAGAGTGGAACCGGCGAGAGATGTCGTGCGGTGTCCCACAGGGATCGGTCTTGGGGCCGCATTTGTGGGACATCGGCTACGACTGGGTGCTGCGCGCCGACCTCCCTGGCGGCGTCAGCGTAGTATGTTACGCTGACGACACGCTGGTCCTGGCGCAAGGGAGGTCGCACCAGGCGGCGGCGGACTTAGCGACACGCGGGGTTGCGATAGTCGTGGAGAGGATCCGGCAGTTGGGACTCGAGGTGGCCTTGCACAAGTCCGAGGCCATGTGTTTTCATAGTCCTCGGAATGCGCCACCGTCGGGTTCCGAAATAACGGTGGGAGGGGTTCACATCGGAGTCGGGTCGACGATGAAGTACCTGGGACTCGTCCTCGACAGCCGGTGGAACTTCGTGGAGCACTTTCGACGTTTGGCTCCCAGACTGGCACGGGCTGGGGCTGCCTTGAGGCGGCTCCTGCCCAATCTGGGGGGTCCAAACGCCTCCTGCCGGAGGCTCTACGCGGGGGTCGTGCGGTCCATGGTCCTTTACGGAGCACCGGTGTGGGCGCGTTCCCTAAGGCTGGGACCAGCCGGCAGGTTGAACGCGTCCCAGAGGGTCATGGCCATCCGGCTAGTCCGGGGATACCGCACGGCCTCCCGGGAGGCGGCGAGCCTCCTTGCCGGATTGCCGCCGTGGGATCTGGAGGCAAAGGTCCTCGCGCACGTGTGGGAGTGGCGCGAGGAGGCGAAACGCCGGGGCGTAACTCCGCTGCCGCGAGAAATCACGGTACAGCGGACAGAGCTCCGGCGGGATCTCATGGCGGCATGGAGAGCGCGACTGTCGCAACCCAGCGCTGGGCACGCCACAATAGCGGCGATAAGTCCCCTCTTTGAGGAGTGGCTAGAGAGGCGCCACGGCGTCCTCACCTTCCGCCTGACGCAGGTCCTCACCGGACACGGTTGTTTCGGGAGGTTCCTGTTTCGCATAAGGCGGGAGGAAACGCCCGGGTGTTTCCACTGTGTGGATCGCCCGGAGGACACGGTGGAGCATACAGTGGAGGTCTGCCCGGCTTGGGCAGAGCACCGCCGTGTTCTCACGGAGGCGATCGGCGGCGGCGATCTCTCGCGTCCGAGCCTGGTCCAGGCCATGGTGCGGAGCGAGAGTGCATGGGAGGCCGTCACCTCCTTCTGCGAAGCAGTGATGCTAGCGAAGGAGGAGGCGGAACGCGTGAGGGAGAGGCAGCCTCACGCCCTCAGTCGCCGCAGGAGACGCCCTGGGCGGCGGGAATCGCGGGGCGATTTCCGGCCACCGTAGGCGCGGGCCTGCGGACGGTGAGCAGCGGGTAGCTCGCCGTCCGGTAAGGACCAGGCCCGAGTCGACGGCGCGTTGTGTTCCACGCGCGCCTCAAAGAGATGTCAGCAAGTGACGGGGCCCAATAGGGCCGACGCCGCTGGGGTCGCGGGTTGTCTGAAAGGGTTACCGCGGCCCTGGCATAGGCAACTGAAGGAACACGGGTGGGTTTTAGTCAGTAAAAGTCTGACACGCCCTCCCGCTCCACCCGGAGCGGGAGAAGTTATTTGATGATTTCCCACCCTCAAAAAAAAAAAAAAAAAAAAAAAAAAAAGGCTCGGCGCGCGCGCGCTGCCCGCGCTGCCCGCTCAGCCGGTACACAGGTTCCTCCTTGATCTGCGTGGCCTTGACGGTTGTCGCCGCGGCGTCAACTACTGCAGTGGCCCCGGATCGAGCCAATCGCGCATACGCAGCTTGTTGAGCTACCTCCAATGCCTTAGCAAAAGTGAGTTTACTGGCATCCTCTTCAAACAGCCGGTCACGTTCCCGACACGGTGCAAGCCCGAGTATGAAACGGTCTCGCAGCAGCATATCCAATGCCTCACCAAACTCACAGTTAACGGCTAAACCTCTCACACGAGCCGCCCATTCTTCGACGCTCTCGCCATCAGATCTTCTCGCCTCGTAAAACTTCTCTCTATCAGCAAAAGCACAACGCCTCGGCGTGAAATGCTTGTCCAATTTTTCTACTAGATCCTCGAACTTAACTTCCTCGAGTACGTCAGGATGAACTAAGTTCCGTGCAAGGCGGTAGCTGTTGTCCGTAAGATGGGTCAGTAACAAAGCACTTTTATTTTCGGTTTTAACACTGTTTAATTTTATGTATTGTAGTAGCCGACCTTTAAATATAGGCCACTCTTGGCCGTCGTGATCGAAACTCGTCAGATTTCCGATGATATTCGACATTTTTCACGAACTTTTATTATTTTTAAAACGTGGGTAACTCGTCGCCAGTGATCTGTCAGCTACCGAATAAAACCACCTTTACTATTGGATGCTAGTTTATTACTGTCATTGCGACACAACATCGTTAACGGTGCAGGCACGCACACATACATAGACATACATACACATCAAAAATACTGGTGAGGAGCTCGTGGCTAATAACAGTCGCACGGGTCGATCCATCATCAGGTTTAGCTACGCTTGCCGGGGTTGATCCATGGATTGGTGATCACCTTTATATACCGAGACTCCTCTGTGCCTCGGAAGGCACGCCGTTGTTCCCGGCTGTCGTTCGTGGATCTTTGACAGTCGTTACGGGTCGTCAGAAGCCCGAAAGTCTGACAACCAGTCTTACCAAGGGGTATCGTATTACTCAGGAACTGGGTTGTGGAGGTCAGATAGGCAGTCGCTCCATGTAAAATACTGGTATTCAGCTGTATCCTGTTAGACTGGATGCCGACCCCAACATAGTTGGGAAAAGGCTAGGCAGATTGATGTGTAATGTTGTGTTAAGTATCTGTAAATGTTGTGCCAATAATGAACCTTAGCAAACCTGCAAGATAAAGTTATGAGAACTTTGATGAATTTATTATTATTACTAGCTTTGGCTTTGCAGCCAGTGCGGTGCAGTGAACGTTCACCTTATCTCTACAACGACTTTCAACAAGATTTACATAAACTTTTCCGTACCTAGCTTATGTCAGTTCCTTACATTTTTGACTTTTCGTCATCGATATCGTTTATAGAATGTCATTTTATGTAACCCCAAGACCCGGGGGCGTATATAGAAATGCTAATTCAGTACGTCCCCTCAGGCGGAGACGATAGCGTAATTTCCAGGCGTTAAACACACGTAAATTCTAGTAAATGCTAACTCCGCGTAAATGCTACTGAATACTAGCATTTACGTGTGTTTAACGCCAGGAAATGCGCTAACTCTAGGTATGCGTCCACCTGAGGGGACGTACTGAATTAGCATTTCTATATACGCGACCCGGGGGGGTCTTGGGTTACAGTCTCAGAAATCTCCGCACAAATTGTATGTACTTACAGGGTTATTGGTAAGCCACCAGCAACCTCTTAAGGGGTCATTATACTCATCATTATGAACAACTTTTACTATGGGACCAAGCCTGAAATCACGAAAAAAAAATCAGCTGTTCAGTACAATTATCTACATCAAACTCGGCAAAATATAAGGAGCAGCTGATTTTTTTTCGCGATTTCAGGTTTGGTTCCATAGTAAAATTTGTTCATAATGATGAGTACAATGACCCCTTAAGAGGTTGCTGGTGTTTGTTTTACCAATAACCCTGAATATGCAAATCTATAATATCATACAGAAATTACAGTCAAATCCTAATGTTTCTGCATTTGACAATTGACTAAAAACATACTCAAAGAACAGAATCCAACCACTTAAAAAAAGTTAGGCTACTCACAAAACAAACGTTGAAAAAGTTTTTATAATATAATCAATACCAGTATTTTCACTTCGCTCACGTTCTTAAAAAGTTTTTCACCGAGATCGTTAGTAGTAAGCGACTTCGTTGGAGTGCCCGAGCCTTCCCGAACAAATATTGTCAGCTCCGAAGTTATTATTTATACCAGATACATTTATTTATTGGTTTTGTCTTCCCAAATAATTTCCAGCTTGTCAGGCTTTCGATTGTTTTATGTTGTGTTATTGGCGTATTTTTGGAATTATTTCTTTTAGATGTTATTTGTAATGTCGGATGATAAACTTGCTTGATATTTGCAGCCACGTCGTGGCCACTTACAATAAAATAATAAAAAAGCAATTACGGAATTCGAAAATGGAACTCACTGGGAGCATGCTACTTTTTAATTTGCGAAACTGTCATTTGTTTTTTTCATTGTGGCGTCATTTAGAAAATTGTGTGTCACTATTACAATGAATTTAATTCGTAAAAATTTTCGCTCAATGATTTTTTACGATTTTCGAGAGGAGCTCGTGGCTAAGTAATAACAGCCGCACGCGTCAATCCATTCGGTTAAGCTACGCTTACCGTAGTTGGTCCGTGGATGGGTGACCATCTTTACATACCGGGACTCCACCGTGCCTCAGAAAGCCCGTTAAGTCTTTGGTCCCGTCTGTCATTCGTAGATCTTTGACAGTCGTTACGGGTCGTTAGAGGTCGTTAGAAGACCGAAAGTCTGAAACTCAACCAGTCTTACCAAGGGGTATCGTATTACCCAGTTACTGGGTTGTGGAGGTCAGATAGGCAGTCGCTCCGTGTAAAATACTGGTATTCAGCTGCATCCGGTTACACTAGAAGCCGACTCCAACATGGTTGGGAAAAGACTAGGCATATTGATTGATTTTTTACGATTTTCGCTGTGGCTTAAGTCAACAAGAGAGTTACCAGAGACTTCAATGGGCATTATGCAGAATTTAATTAGAAAACATGATTAGAAAGATCTGCAGAAACACTGTTCAATCTTGGTATGGACCAACTCAACAGTTTTACGATTGAGCAAGTTATTCCTAAAACAATCGGTTTGTTTCAGAAAGAAAATGGTCCGAAGACTAATCTATAGTAGAACCTGCGAAAGTCAGGGTCAGGACTATAAATATGTCAGCGCGTTAAGATGTGTAGTCAATTGTATTGTGGTTAGAAGGTCGGCTTGAGGTATCCTTTGGGAGAAATACACTGTGTTGAAAATGTACAGGTTGTTTTATGTATTTGGTTATAAAGAAGACCGGTTTTAAGAGCGTTGATCGCGCGCGGGCTGGCTACGTCGTATTTCTAGATGTTTTTCGTGATTATTTCATTAAATTTAAATCAAAGAACAATTTCCTCTGACATATTCCTATATACCTAGTTGGTGTTTATAAGTATAAATGCAATTTTTAGGGTTCCGTACCAAAAAGGTAAAAAAGGAACCCTTATGGTGTCACTCAGTCTGTCTGTCTGTCTGTCTGTCACAGCTGGATATCTCAAGAACTACTAATGCTATCAACTTGAAATTTGGAACAGTTTTAAGATGACGTTTATCCAACTATTTTGCAATTAAGAAAGAAATAAAAATATTTATATTTTTTTTGCAACAGGGACTGAAAGGGGGTCTTAAAAATTAAAAGTGGGGCTACTAGGGCATGTGGGGTATCATATGAAAGAGCGCTGTTTGCACATTCGCAAACATTTTTTTTTCTTTTTTTAAGCCGCATAGTTTTCGACTTTTGAGGAATAATTTTTAAAAAAATAACGGTCCCCCCATCTCCGGAGTTTGCAAAGAGGAAAATCTGAAATTATTCTATGTGATAGAAGTTTATGTAAAGATTACAGGAAAAATAAAACGATGTCTCTAAATAGCACACTTTTTTAGAAATCTGAACGGAACCCTCGGTGCCGTGGAGTCCGACTCGCTCTTGACCGGTTTTACAGTTATTTTGGAATTTACTCTTAAAAAATGACATATTTTTAATTATTTTCTATTTTATTTTTTACTACCCAAAACAAACTTGGGGTTCAAAGTCTCTTATAAAGTCCAGACAATATCTTTATCAGGCCATATAATTATGAGGTCCATGTATATTAGTTAAGTGTCTGAATTGGTCTTTTGAGGAAAGAACCACACAGATTAGAGTGGTCCTTTCCAGTCAGTGCAAGCATTTGTCTAATAGGTTACCTTATTTATGACCCTCAAGCTTATAGGCCTAACGAAAAACTGTCATGAATGCTATATTATTATAGCCTCTCTAATATATTATTCAATGGGCCTACTCAGTCGTATGTAAATATAGTAGCAAGTTGGTACGGAGGGAGGATATCCAATATTCCTTCGTGCAGGGCCTTATATTAACTTGTCGTCTCCAAGTGTTAGGGCTTTGGTACTTTTATGTTAGTTTTGTTCCCTTACTTACTTACTTAAGTTTCAAAATTCAGAAAAACTGAAATGAAATTTTCGGAATTTTGCATGAATTGTTCAAATTGGAATTTTGTAAGTATAAAATATTGAAATTTGGACAGGACAGCGTCTGTCGGGTCAACTAGTAATAAATAAAAGTACCTACTTAAATCCATGTAGAATATTTTACTTCAAGAATTACTCGCAATATTTCAGGCCTCAAATTGTAGGCACGGCAGGGTACAATTACTGTAGAATGGAGGCAAAACGTATGCTAATACACCCTTTCAAGTTGACGGTATTCATAGAAATAAGCAGTGCATTAAGCAGGTCGTATAGGGCTGTACCCTTTTTCTTATCTCTCTGGCTTTATTTTTTTAAGTAAAACTTGCTCAGGCGCATTGCGTTGAATAGTGAACGAAACTAAACCGTCACGCTCGGGGCGGTGACGCTGAATCGGGTATACTCGGCTCCAGTCGGTCGGTGACGCTGAATCGCGTATAGTCGGGTCTAGTCGTAAGTTTTCACTTCTATCGTTTTGGTCATAAGCAAACACCCGTTTTTTTTTTATTTTTGCAAGTGGCAACCCTGGATTTTGCGCTCGCCTAGAACATGTTATTCTTTTATTCATGAGTTTGTTTGTTATTAAAATCTTTTCTATTGCCTTCTCAACTGGTTGACGTTAAGATGGTAAGGATGGGTAGTATATTTTGTAATGGGTTGTGAATCTTGATCTTGTACTTATCTTGTATACGAGGGTTGGCAAGCTGCGAAATTGGAACACAAATGTAAGTGAGTTCTGAGTTTGACATTTATTAGTTGATGTTTTGCCTTTGCTTGCAGCCCTAACTAAAATATCTTTCGACATACGGTAACATATCAATTTATAAAATTCCAGTATAAGCTGATCTCGCATTGTATAGGATTTCCGTACAATGAGAGGTCTGCTTATACTGGAATTACAGTACACATCTTTAAAATGTTCCGTTTTCCTGCAAGGCACGGTTTCGAAATTCACGCAGTGCCTGAATTTCACAGCCCTAGAGAAAACCGACTGTTACCGTTACCACATGCCTATACATATATTTAGACGTGTCTCGTCTCAAGTCTCGTTGTCCACACGGAGACAGAGTGGCTACATTTACAGCTGAAATCACAAGACATTCTCAGAACAATTTGTTGTTTCTCAACACTAAGTTGCTGTAACTGTTTGCCTTGTAGATTTTGTCTCTTTCAAAAGGACACATTAAAACACTAAGAAACCGTCAAAAATTCAAAATTTATTCGAAGGTTAAGACTATATTATATTGGGTATAAAAGTTTGAAAAACTTTATTCTCCATACAAAAACTGTCAGTTGTCAATTTTATTCCACGGATAAAAGATATCCGACTTTGGTCAAATTAGCTGGAAGGGGTAGTCACAAACAATTCAACACCACGAGCTAGGGTCTACCATCGTCTATTATTCTCTCAATATTTTGATTTAAAAGAATGTCCATTGGAGTTTCTTGCCTGTTCTTCTCCATAGGAAACCTACTACGCTTTGGATGTGCATATAGCTTCATGTTTCTGACTGACCGACTCCTTGACAATTCTGTAAATGGTTTAACTAAAATAAAAGCTTTCTAGTCTGAGTACTAATAAACCGAGAAGTGCAACCCTGAACTGCTGGATGTCAGTAATGGTTGATGAACACAGGTTCAGTAGCTGACTCCAAATGAAGTCAGAGCTGACGCCGAGAACTGACTCTCACTGTTTACATGCAGTAGCATATCAGTTTCAAATCAATTTACATAAAGACAGTAACGGTTCAGTGCTGACTTGGTTCGAGTTTGGAGTCAGCCCTGACCCTAGATATAAGATAGAAGGAGATGTGCAGTTTGTCCCTTTGTCACTTTCATGATTTTAAAGACAAATACGGTAAACATATGGAAAGTGATTCCATGATTTACATGGCTTCGGACAAGAAACCACTGAACAACACGGCATTCTTATAAATTGTCACGGTCACAGTCGAAAGCGCACTAGTTCGCGGAGACGGAATTTGTACTATGAACGGCTCATACTGAGCATGTCGCGCGGACACAGATTCGCCCGCTTGCCACTTCTCCTGTTTTTTTTTATATTTCTATGGCTCTGACCCTGTGTAAGTCAGCCTTCACTAAATAGAACAATCCCCAAAACACAATTTTCCTTATTTATTATATTACAGAGTTGACCAGCAAGCCATTTGGACTACCTACGTACTACAACTGACTAAAACCATAAATACTTTTGAGTCGTCCTCTATGCAGCGCAGAATGCGTGCCAGCCCTATTCAGTTAGAATGGCTTACAGAGCTAATGGGACTCCCAGAGCTTGGATTTGCATCTGAATGGAACAGAATCGGCGGAATAAGGGAGCTCGGAACATATGTAAGGGGTGTATGGATGAACTTAAGCCGTATAGTTTCGAACGCGATGAATTTGTTTTTGAAGGTTAGGAAGGAGTTGGGTTATTGAGATGTCTTCTGTGATGGAATTTTGTAGAGGATTTAGAATTTTGTAAGTATTTATACGACGGACCTTCTGGCAGGTGTACCACCAGACCAGCGATTAGTTTTAGATTTTTTGGCTGTTATCATTATCATACTATTGACGCAATAAATGTCACTAAAATAGCAAAAAAAACAATTCTCATACCTTTTTCTCCTCAATATTCTCACACAACGCGCTAACATTTTCAAATAAGTATCTACATCACTCACATCCAAATAAACTTCAATACCGCCAATTCACCTTTCATCTAATACAGTAATACCTGCAGAACCCGAGACAAACATTCATCCTTGTAACGTTACTTACGTAGTTGAAGTTCCTACACGCTCACGGAATGGCCTTCCAAGGAATTTATATGAGGAACCCTGCGCTGTCTAGAATTTTGTCTGCTAGGGGGTCAATAGAATTTCTTATAAGTCGCGTGATGGAAGATACTGTACTTAATGAAAATTCGAGAAGTGTAGGTGTAACATTGTTTTTTAAGTTGTAAATATTTTTACTCGAAAAGTTATGGGAAAAACTGTCTTCATAGTGAAAGAGTCAGTCTAGCTTTTGGCTTCATTGGTTTTTTTTATCCACGAGTGTCTACTCGTGCATAAAAAACCGGCCAAGTGCGTGTCTTTTCACGCACAATGATTGGTTCCGTAGGTAGTTGAAAATAATTTATCCTAAAACAAACTTATCATTGTAGTTAAAAAAACCGGGCAAGTCGAGTCGGACTCAGGTGCGAGTCGGACTCGCGCACCGAGGGTTCCGTTCTGATTTCTGAAAAAGTGTGCTATTTATAGACATCGTTTTATTTACATAAACTTCTATCACATAGAATAATTTCAGATTTTTGTCTATGTAAACTTTGGAGAGAAGGGTGCGGTATTTTTTTTTGCATTTTTCATCAAAAGCCGAAAAGTATGGGGCCTAAAAAAAAGTGAAAAAAAAAAATGTTTGAGAATGTGCAAACAGCGCTCTTTCATAATAATATGATCCCCACATGCCCTAGTAGCCCCACGTCGAATTTTTAAGACGCCCTTTGAGTCCCGGTTGCAAAAAAAAAAATCTTTCTTATTTGCAAAATAGGTGGGCAAATGTCATCTAAAACTACATATTCCAAATTTAAAGGTGATAGCATTAGTAGTTCTTGAGATACAGACAGACAGACATACAGACAGACTGAGTCGCACCATAAGGGTTCCTTTTTTACCATTTTGGTACGGAACCCTAAAAACATGTTGGTACAATTTCCATGAATGTTCCATAGAAATTGCTCTGCGCCTGGTTGCGGAGCCTTTAAGTTTTAACCAGTAACGATCAATATCATTTAGTCCATTTAGGAATCGGGTCTTGGCCTCATAAAATTCCTGAGAGTGAATAACTTGGCAACCACAACCTTTACACATCAAAATTCGATGCCAATAACTTCTTGAAATTCGGTATCTTTTATTATTCTGAATATTCAATGTCCACAGTGACACGGCCTGAATTCGTTAGGACGAACAATTTTAGGCTTAGTGCCAGCTTTTGGAGCCTGATCCGATAATCGGGGATAGCGGTGAATACCCAAATACGACTGAGCCTTGTAATGTTACAAATTGGAATGTTAATGTTATTGGAAAGTTTGTTAAAGGCGTTATTTAGGTGTTGAATTTGTCTTTTAGCTGTTCTAAAGTGCTGAAACAAGAAGAGTGATGAAATACTTCTTTTTTGGAAGCAACGCGAAAAGCCGTGAGCTTAGATAAGATTTGATGGTTTTGATACTGACATTCTGCCGCATTAGGTTAAATGTTGGAAACCAAATGTTACCACATACCTCCTCCTTTTTTTGGAAGTCGGTTAAAAATGAAATTCTATGTCTTTACCCAGGTAGAAAAATGCCATGGGGACCAGAACCGGTCGAAGTGGTGATGCTTGGGGAAGGCTTATGTCCAGTAGTGGACGTCTTTCGGCTGATATGATGATGATGGGTACCTACCTACGTTCATTCTTTCCCTATGTACTCGCTTTTGGTGTCTGCCTGTATGACCGCTTTATGTTCTTCTAAACTACTCAATGGATTTTGATGTGGTTTTCGCCATCGTTTAAATAATTCATTCCTGGAGGTTTATGTGTACAGTACATTAATATTAAACATACATAAATATCATTCACGATGTTCTGTCAGGTACTAAAAACCGTGCGAAGCGTCTGTCACAAAAAAAAAACAGTTGTAATCTAGTCATCATCTGCATAGCCTTTTCCCAACTATGTTTCGGTCGGCTTCCAGTCTAACCGGATGCAGCTGAATACCAGTATTGTACATGGAGTGACTACCTATCTGACCTCCACAACCCAGTTACTATATAATACGACTGCTTGTCAGACTTTCGGGCTTCTGATGATCCGTAACGCCAAAGATCCATGAATGATAGCTGGGCACAACGGCTTAACGTGCTTTCCGAGATTTTTCGGCATGTTTAACTGATCACCATCCACGGACCGACCACGGCAAGCGTAGCTTAACCTAATCGATCTAACCGTCCGGCTGTCATTATTTAGCCACAAGCCCCTCCACAGCTGTAACCTTGGTGTAACCTACAAATTTCATGATGACCTTTTGAAATCTATTTCAGTTCTTTTAGATACTTAATCATTAGCAAATAGAGTTTAGTCCCAAATAAACATTGTATTACTACTCTCCAAAGTTTGTATTACGAGAAAACTTGGGAAGTGTAATTAAATTAACATTCTTCTGTGTTGTTTTCAGGTAAGAGCCGAGTAGTAAAAGTTGAAGGAGCTAAACTTAGCGAGTTGTGAACTGTCCAGTCAGCAGGGATGTCCTACGAGGGAGAAGAGCTCGCGGAACAGGTAGATTTTACACAGTATTATAGCTGCGTCGTAAAAATAGGATGCAGATATATGTATTTTGTACCGTGTACTCGTATATTGGAACATGTATAGAGGCATGACGTGCCGTCGTGACGTCAGGTCTTTGATGCGTAGTTCGCATGTGGCGTTGTAGATGCCGCCACACATGATTGTTAAAATAACCCCTCGGGTGATGTTTACGAGATTACCAACAGCTTCCGTATGCAACATATCGTGATGTATACGTATAGGTAACAATTAGGCCTCATTTACGGAGACGCGAGGCGTCGAGCGGCGAGGTGCGTGGGGCGGCCCGCACTAAATTCAAACATAGGGCGTTCTATGAGAGCGTTTACGGAGAAGCGTTTAAGATTTCTTACACTTGACGGCCTGCAGCCCGCACCGCGCTCCGCGCCGTGCGACGCCCCGCATCTCCGTAAATGAGGTCTAAGCCTAAGACCTCATTTACGGAGATGCGGGGCGTCGTGCAGTCGGCAATTGTAGGTTAACCAGCATTCTCAAGTGATTATGATCTTCGATAACGTCTTCTGTAGTAATCCTTTTAGTACGATTGCTAAAAATGTCCAGTATACATTAAAAGATTTTTACAATATGACAATCATATTGTAAAAATCTTTTAATGTTGCGTCATCATAAATGACCTCCTCATTAACGCAAAGGTTATGATTGAGTATCACAAACAGCCTTTTGATTGCACCCGTTTTTGTCAATCACTTATGTGGACAAGTAGGTACTACGGTCTTAACTTTCGACAGCGGATTTACCGCTGCCATCTATCCATTTGACCATTCAGCAAAGCGCTTCAGTTTAGCGGTACCGGGCCGCTGTAAATGGACCGCAAAACGCAGCCGCTTCTAATTAACTAACGACCTCTAAATCTTCCTTATTTCTCCTCAGAAACTTAAATTAAATCACATTTTTCCTCCTTTATTTATACCCTTCCGTGGAATTCGAGTAATTCTGTTACTTTTTTGAATTATGAATAGGGATTGTTAATGTCTTAAAATACGTGTTTGGAATACGAAGTATGAAGTATTTTGCTAATTATGAAAACTTTTATTTGTTTTTTCTTGAAATTAAAATGGAGAGTGTAAAGTTTTAAGAATACGTATTCCGTAGTTATAGATTGCTTTGTTTCAGAATAATTAAATGCTTTGTCTACTTAACTAAGTTTTCATTCAAATACAAGGTCCCATTAAAATAGTTGGACAAATTTTCGCAGTGTGTTCTACCCATGAATATGAACAACTTTTACTATGGGACCAAACCAGAAATCGCGTAAAAAAAATCAGCTGCTCCCTACATTTTGACGAGTTTGGTGTATATAAGTGTACTGAATACCAATGATGTATTACCTTATAATACGTCATTGCTGAAAACCTGATTTTTTTTCGCGATTTCAAAGTTAGTCCCATAGTGAAAGTTGTTCATATTCATGGGTTTATATAGCTGACATTTTTGACTATTGGCTGATGCTTGATTATTTCTGACGCACCCACTTGTGAGGGTGATTGGGGCTATGTAGCCTGTATGTTGACGATACTATACATTTACTAAATACACGAACTTAAACTTGAGTAGTAAATAAAACCGAAAACCACGAAACTACGTAGATATAAAAATATTCCTACAAAAAGTATATTTTTCAGTTTCCGTAAAAGACTATTGTTCTTTATTTTAGGTCAACGTGGAACCTTATACATTTCATTTTAACCCAGTTCATACTATTACGCTTTGTAAACATTTTAATACTAACTTATAGTTTGGCAAGAAAACGTAGCGGTGCAGTGTCGCCAACTTTGTAATAATTGTGTTGCCAACTGTGAAATCATATTTTTGAAACAGTTAGTTAAAATTTTAGGATAGTGTTGATTCGAAATCATATACATTTTAAAACTTCTGTACAATAATAATAATTACTTAAGAGGCCCCCGGAGCATGCGTAGTATTGCGTAGTTCATACAAACGAAATACCAAAATAATTTGTACATATTCTAAAGGTAAGTATTTATTCCGATTGGATTACAGAATATCTAGTATTAAATACAGTGTTAAAACAAATGTAGGGAACAGCTGATTATTTTTCGTGATTTCTGGTTTGGCCTCATAATAAAAGTTGTTCATAATAATGAGTACAATGACCCCTTAAAAGATTGCCACTGTTTACACTTACACCCTGTATAATAAATAAGAAAACTGATTTAAACATTAAATATGATTTTTAAAAAAAATCGTAGAAGAAATACCTCGTATCTCGTCTTTAAATCAGTGTCCTTTCAGATTATATATTTGGGAACCTAGATATTCTGTAATCCAATCGGAATAAATACACACTACCATGAAATATGTTTGATTTACATTTTTTTTTTGTATTTCGTTTGTATGAACACGCTTACTCCTCGAGGGTTGTACGAGAGTTTTTGTAACTGAAGCCAATAAAAGCGTTTTGAGAGAAGGGAATTTTAAATCTTTTTTAAATCAACAAGTAGAAAATGTTTTTAAATCTTTTTTAAATCAACAAGTAGAAAATTTTTACTGTAATATGAATAGAGATAATATTGTTTTAGGCTGAGTGAAAAAAAGACATATTTCAGAAAAAAAATACGTTTTTGTTCGATTAATTTGATTCATACGTTTTTTTTTACGTGTTCTACTGATACTGGTTCAATTTAAACTCAAGAGCTCGTTAAAATTAATAACCTACTGTGCATAATTTACTACATCTTAAAAAACTTCACAGTATTATTTTACATTGAGTCAACACTTTATAAAAAAAACTTTTAAGTTAACCACGCCCTTACACTTCATAATAATTCATCAACGTAATTGATAAACGGTTATGCCATTTTGTTCTTTTTAATTTAATTAAGTGTTCCATTTCCAACCGTCCAGTTATAATTTTCATGATAAGTCTAGTTGTCCTTTTCCACGACATAAAAAAGTACTTTAATTTATTTTCTTCTGGAGTTATGTACCGCCTCCGTCTTTTGTGCTTATTAGGGTTCCGTACCAAAATGGTAAAAAAGGAACCCTTATAGTGACACTCAGTCTGTCTGTCTGTTGTCTGTCTGTCTGTCTGTCACAGCTGGATATCTCAAGAACTACTAATGCTATCACCTTGAAATTTGGAACAGTTTTAGATGACGTTTACCCAACTATTTTGCAAATAATAAAGAAATAAAAATTCACATATTTTGACTAAGGTGTAGAGTTTGTGAAGTTAGGGCTTGGAGAGTTAGGGCGTGTAGAGTTAGAAGCTTGGCTCTACATGAGATCTGATAGCTTTTTGTCAGTGCGAGCTATATGTGGTCTCGTCTTGGCAACATTTTACATGAAAATGTTTTTGGTGGGATTTCATTTCTTTTTGTAAGTTGCTTATGATATGTATACGAGTATCCTTATATCTTTATTTTTTTGGGGTGTATTTCTTGTGCATCTGAGGTGCCTTTTTTCACAAAATCTAAACACCGCGATTCAGAAAAATGACGTCAAAGCACAACGCCATCTATCGGCCACGTAGTTAAACTATCAAAATATTATGCATGGAAATTCGTTCCTATAAACACTATGTAGGCTACGTAGACTTCCGAAAAGTACTTAATACAAGTGTATTTATATTATTCGTAAGTACTTATTCTGTCTCATACAAATTTCCATCCCCTAGTTTAAGGGGTTGTGGGGTAAAAGTTCCAAGTTTTAGATTTTTTTTGTTGTTTGTGTATACTATATAGTCCTAGAAAGCTGAAATTTGTTATGTAAGCTACATAACAAATTTCAGCTTTCTAGGACTTCAGGAAGTACCCTAAGAATTTTTATGATCATCAGTGAGTCAGTGACGAAATCGGGGTATTTTAGATATCAATAAAATCTAAAGTATAAGAGCTATGCAATTGAAACTTTATAGGTTTAAGAAATCAACCACTGACATCATATCCCGAAAATTTTGTTTATCTGGTATAATCCAAACCCAAGTTAAGAAGTTTCAAAAATACGACGAAGTGCTTCGAGAAAAGGTAGATGTGCCCTTGCGCTTCGCTTGGCTCGTCTTGGCGGGGCACTCCCGTGCCCCCACCCCCAGCTTGAATTGTTCATTTGGTTCATCTTGGCAATAAACTTCGACATAAGGGCGGGTACAGATCGCTGAAACGTAACATGAAATGTAACACAACATCTAGCCGAATTTGATTCAACAAGTGTTACATTTCTTGTTACGTTTCACCAATCTGTATTAATTGACGGAGCGAGCGTAGCGAGTGAAGCGTCTCTGCTGCAAGTCTGGCAAAATTAGCTTTCGTCTGCAAAATACAAGAAGAAACAACAAACAACACAAAACAAACAACAAACAAACTCAAACTGACGTTTGTTGCTACTTCTCTACAGGACGTATTTTACAAACGATCTGGACGAAATGTGGTATACAGGTTTTACTACTTAAAAGTTTTTTTTTGTCGTCGGGGATTTTTGATTAGAGGGCTACTTCCTCCAAAAAGTCGCAAAAAGGTGGCTACTGGATATCTCCGCCTTATGAGATCCGACTTCGATGGTTCTTTTTTTATTTGAAAGGTAGTTTTTTTACGTTAGTCTCATAAAAATTTTGTGAAGATTTGAAACATTTTAAATACCTACTATCCCGCTTTAAATTTTAGTGTTGTAAAAAGTTTGTGCTTGCGAGGTCTACTGTTCCGCAGAACTACTAGTTTAGCATTTAATTAATTCTAGAATGTAATTTTTCAACATAATTAATCCTAATTATGGATTCATCAATAATAAATTCATAATTTCCTTCTTTGTTTTGTGTTTTCGATGTGCAAAAAAATTGGAAAGGATTTTTTCATATCATCGCTCATGTTTCTTCGATCATAACATGACATCTTTCTTCATAATTACAATATCCCCCATGTTCACTAAATCCCTTTGGCAATGTTCACAGAGTATGACAGTATCCTCGATTAACCTTAAGGCCGAAACACACAATTTATTTGGCGGTACATTCGATTGTTGTGGCTTCAGCCCTTTGATGTCTCCGTTTAGTGTAGACCGCACAAAAGGGATGGGCGTTTCTGGAGATGAATTTGAACCTTTGGTATTGCCCTAGGATATTTTACGAGGAAAATCTGATACGAATACATCCGCATCCGAACCTGGGACGAACAGTACCGGGTAGTTCATTGTTCTGGTAGTGCGAAATTAGAGGCTGTGTATTTTGGTTCAATTATGCAGTCAGTACTGAAAAGATGTATACATGTATTAGTTTCATTTAATTGTCTACAATCTCTGTTCGATAACAATTTATTATTGTATCGATGTGACCCAAAACATATAGGTACCAAAATACATTGATACATTATTATGAAACACAAATTGTAGACAATCAAATGAATTCGTTACCGGCCACACCCGATTTCAGGCCAAACTAGTTTGTCCTAGGCCAAACCGGTTTACCCCACGCGTTATATGTCGCAGCGAACCAGCTTAGTTAGTCTTTATAAGTAGCGCTCGCTCGTCTCGCGCGCGGTTTGTCACAGATCTAACATAAAAAAAAAAAAAAAAAAAACTATTAATTTCATGAAAATTGACGTGACGTTATACATAAAAATAGCGCTCAATCTTGCATAACAATAAGATTATGTGCACTATTAGCTTATTTAGAGTTTACTCACTTTAGATAAAGCCTAAAAGCCTACACGCAGACCTCCTCCATTCCAAACTTCCCCACGGTAAAGTAGGCTTTTAAGATATTTTTAATTTGTTGACTATTTTTGTTTTCTATTTTTTTTTACAATTTCCTTTGGCAGCTTATTTAGAATGTTAGGAAAGGCGTACGTCCAGGCTCTCTTACCATACAAATTATTATACTTTGGCAGCTTACATAGAGGCAAATACGACAGGTTACGAACAAAGTTTGGTCTGTTTGTTTTCTGCAGCTTATTCACAAACTCAGAATAATCAGAGGCAATACCCAATTTGACTTTATCAAACACATTTAAGATCTTACAATATTTAAATAACATATCATAATTGGCCCTAAATTTTAGTTTAATTTTATATGGTACCAATATTTTTAATATCCTTATCTGAATATTATAAATTTTTCTAAGATACGTTTTATAAGTTCTTCCATAACTAGTTAAACCATAATTAATTACAGAGTCGGCCAGTGCCATGTACAACAATCGCAAGGTCCTGTAAGGCAATTTGTGCTTTAATATACGTAATTTAGACATAATAGACCTAAGCTTAGCGCATACATGGTCCACATGAGGGCCCCGGTTAAATTTATGATCAATCTTTAACCCCAAATAGACATGTTCCTTAACGTTTCCAATAGGTTTACAGTCACAGAAATCCAAGCACTGGTGCATACATTGGTGTTCATGAGACACAACTCTTGGTGTTCCACTACTCCTCAAGTGTGGTGAATGAATGTGCATGAGCTTAGTTTTTTGATAATTAATTGATAAACCCACGTCATGAGCCCATTTACATTGGAGGTCAAACTCACTTTGCATTAGCTTCTCCGCAGTACTTTAATTGAATAATCTCAACTCGTCAAAATTTCTCAGAAAGGCGGGAACCACAAAATTAATCCAATTACACAGCCATTCCTGCTTAGAGGGCCCTAAACATTATGCAATATATTTTTTTGGGCTTGTAATAATATGTAGCAAACGGCTAACTGTGCGACGAAAAAGTGGACGTTTTTCGGTACCGGTTAGGGCAACCTTAAGAATCACGAAGCAAAAACCACCATATTGATCGGAAGGCGTAAATCCGTCACAATTTCCCTCAGAATGACAAGGACCAAAAATACAAAAGGTTTTAACCAAAAACACACACTTACTCAAAAGTAACTTTTAATACGAAACTCATGTATTAACAAAAACGTTGCTTCTGTAAAACCAAGTCTACAAAGTTGGTTAATGGATGAAAGTGCAAAACTTACGACCATCAATTAATTAAAGTCTGTCGCACTGATTAATGGTCCTTGGAATCTGATTGACGCTTTTTATATTTCATGTTTGAAAAATTGTGGAGGAAATAGGGTTACTTTAAAATGGCATGTAATGTATTTAATCAAACCTCTAATAATTCCCATTTTACGCTCCTAAAGATATTATTTTACACTCAAATATAATGATTGCACCTCTTTTTGTGAACCTCAAATTATTCCTATTTTGAGTCCTAAAAATACTAAATAGCCAAGTCAATCAATCAACTCAGCCTATGCCGACCACTGCTGGACATAGGCCTCTCCCAGGCTGCGCCACAACACCCTGTCCTCCGCCTTCCGCATCCAGTCTGTCCCAGCCAACTTTCTGAGGTCCTCGGTCCATTTAGCTGGGGGGCGTCCCACACTACGCTTGCCGATACGCGGTCTCCACTCCAAGACTCGTCTGCTCCACCGGCCATCGGTCCTTCGACAAACATGGCCAACCCACTGCCACTTCAGCTTACTTACTCTGCAGGCTATGACCAACTGCGAGAAATGGCCAGAAAGTTAAAATAAGGCTCAATTATGAGAAAGGTGTGCATCATTATCTCTCTCTCTCTCAATTGATCAATTGCCATCAATTTATATTGTAGTAATATTGTCAATCGCTTCAATTGCAGTTGGTAGACGATCAATTTGCGCATAAATGTGACGTAATCAATGTCACGTATCTATCACGTAAAAATTTACAGTTGCAATTGATCGTTTCGGGGACCCCTAAGGCCGCGTTTCCACTGACGCGGAGCTGGGCGGAGCGGAGCGGAGACGTGCAGGAATCGTCCAATTACAGACGAGGCAAGAGACGCGATGAGGATTTCAACCATTATGATTGGTCGATTCCTGCACGTCTCCGCTCCGCTCCGCCCAGCTCCGCGTCAGTGGAGACGCACCCTAATAACTCCTGCATTTTAGTATTGTACAAAAGATTTCAATGTCATATTCCTCCTTGAATGCACAGTTAAAACTCAGACGCTGTAGAAGTTTATTGCTGGTCTTCAAAACACGTCAGCATACCTCTCTAGAGAAATTTTAAGTGCATTCAGAATGAGATAGGTACTCCAAAACACTTTGTTTCAACACTTTCCGAGTCCATTCACTTCACAAAACTTTTATCGCTAAAGTTAAAATAAAATACCTGTTCCCTAATGAGTTCTATTGTACAGAACACAATTTGAAATGGCATCTCTGAGACTGAATTAGAGACCATTGGACGCGATAACACCTGAGCGCACATTTAATATAAAAGTAGAATGTTAAAACTCATTTTAAATGTATAATTAAGCTCTTGGGGAAATCCCAAATCATATTATTCGCTAAATAATGTTACTTTTGATAAGACTCGGTTATTTTCGGCGTAGTAATGTAAAATACGAGAATGAAAATAATAAAAGTTAAGTGCGGTTTAGTTAGGTTGTTGACCATAGTATTATACAGGGTGTAAGTGAAAACAGTGGCGATATTTTAAGGGGTCATTGTACTCATCATTATGAACAACTTTTACTATGGGACCAAACCTGAAATCTTTAAAAACAATCAGCTGTGTTCAGTACATTTATATTCGCAGTACAATGGCCCCTTAAACTATTGCCACTGTTTACACTTACACCCTGTAGTACTAGCTTTTGCCCGCGGCTTCGCCCGCGTGGAAGTCGGACAGTAGGAAGAAGTAAGAAGTTACGTAGGTATTTGATTAATACCTCTACGCGTTTCAGAGAAAAAGGGGCTTGACAGACTGACAGACGGACAATGAAGTGATACAATGAGGGTTACATTTTTTTTTCTAAAAGAAATGTCCCTTAACACGATATTTCCTCCAAGATTGCAGCCTAGCAATATATTTGTTAGAGTAAAGGTAACCCTATCCCGCGATCGCCCGCGGCATATAAAATTCATTTAGGAAGAACTCAGTAGTTGGATCTGTATCTCAAGGTGTAAGGAAAAGAACAGCGTTTAATATTACGTATATAAGAATATGTTTGAGTACAGTTGGCAAAACGTAAAGAAGGACTTTCTCATCTATTAAAATATTGGAATTAAAGTTTTGTGTTAGCTGTTGATCAAACTTTATGATTTAACTAATCCGAACATACATAAAGTTACGCCTTGTTCCCATGGCGGTAGGTAGAAGTAATCGAAACATCTAGCACGAATCTTTTTTAAGCAATTAAGAAAATTTAAGTGTCTGTTTGTAATGTTAAAATAACAGTTTTTTTACAAAATACTTATATAGATATACATACGGTACTTATGACAAAAAACAATTTTTGTCTGCCTGTCTGTCTGTTTGTTCCGGGTAATCTGGCTCTGAAACGGCTGGACCGATTTTCACGGGACTTTCACTGGCAGATAGCAATTTTATAAGGAGTAACTTAGACTACTTTTATTTTAGAAAAAAGAATTAGGGTTCCGCGCCAAAAAAATTTTAAACTGAACAAAATCAGATTCAAATAGGGAAGTAATTGACATTCCACGCAGACGAAGCCGCGTTCAATAGTTTTATGTAAAAATAGTTATAAGCAATTACTATTCATAATAAATGAGTGATATTACTCAGACTTAATATTATCACTTATTATGAATAGTAATTATAACAGTGCCATGTTTTTGGGGCTAATGATCAATAAACATCGACGTTTATATCTGAAGCACAAGTTTTTAACAGACTTAGGGCCTGTTTCACCACCTACGATTAAGTTCCTATTAACTTACTTGATAGATAATTTCATAAAAATTCTGTTCCATTTTTAGGCTTCCGTACCTCAAAAGGAAAAAACGGAACCTTTAGAGGATCACTTGTTTGTCCGTCTGTTTGTCAAGACCCTTTTTTCTCAGGAACGCGTGAAGGTATCAAGTTGAAATTAATATCAAATACGTAAGTCTATGGTCCCTTGGAGTTCTAAAAAGATCGAGCTTCTAAGTCAACGCAATAAAAAAATACGGCCATTTATGCGACCTTTTTTGATACTCACAAGTACATCAAAACCTATAGGGTACTTCCCGTTGTCCTAGAATCATGAAATTTGGCAAGAAGCAAGGTCTCAGAACAAAAATAAAGGAAAAAGTCCGAAAATTGTTAATTTGTAATTCTATCTCATAAACAAATATTTTCAAGTCAGTCAGTCTTTCAAGACACTTTTTCTCAGGAACGCGTGGAGGTATCAAGTTGAAATTAATAAATCAAATACGTAGGTCTATGATCTCTAAGGAGTTCTACAAAATCAAGCTTCTAAGTTAACGCAATAAAAAAAAATCTTTTCAAGTACGGAACCCTTCATTGTGCGTGGTCCGACACGCACTTGGCCGGTTTTTTCTTTTAAATTTATTAGGTAATAGTGGCTATTCGGACATCGTGAAATGGGCCCTTACATACAGGGTGTAAGGGACAGCCCTCCGCAGATTGATAGGGTGAATTCAGTACATCATACTAAGATGACCGGTACATGAAATTATTTCAGGAACGTTATGGGAATCCAATAAACCTGATTTGTTTTATTACCTCGCACGCAATGTATTGCTTCCGTGGCAAAACGCACGTAGCGAACGGTAGCGCAGTGAGTGTTCGGCTGCCCCACCCGCCACGGGGTCAATTCTCGCGGGGTCTTCCTCACTCGCACATGCACTAACAAACACTTTTTCCTTTAAGTAGCCCCACAAAAAGAAGTCTAAAAGTGTGAGACGCGGGCTCCATGATTCCGGCGCAATAGTCGAGCTGCAGTGCGTGTGCCTAGGCGTGGATTTTGACGGACCAGGTCTAAAACTCTTTCTACAGTTGCACCGCGAAGTGGTCTTCCGGCGCCTTCTTGATTGGGAACTATGGGCTGGTTATCTAGCACTCGTTGATAGACATTGGTAATTATCCGGGAGTCTGATGGATGCCGACGGTCAGGATACCTATCGATGTAATTTCTGAGCGCTTCCCTGGCATTTCCCCGAGCTTCCCCGTAGCACATTATCATTTCGCCATATTCACGAGCTTAGTGCTCGTGTAGCCATTTCTCACAGACAACAACACAAATGGGTAAGTACGTAAACTTCACGACGCGACTGCGCGAACAACAGCGAGCGATACTGCGCAGGACACAGTCGCAGGACAACTAAACTGTACTAATGACTACACGAAAAATCACACAAAAAAACAGTGTTGTCAACTACTCAAAAAATTTTGCATGTTTCTTGCAAAAATGTTGTACAAAAATACCACTATTTTTAAGCTTGACTAAATGTTAGAGCTGTTATTTTTTTTGGAGAAATGAAACGATTAATTTGTCAATTTAATTCAAAGTTTATGTTAAGCAAATTAATAGTAGTGATAGCCCAGCGTGATAGAAGACTGGGCTTCCATTGCAGAGGGCTTACGTTCGATTCGCGACTCGACTACCAGTCGGTAGCTGCCGTAAAGCCATGAAAAGGCCCTTGGGTGGCTTGGAAACTGGATCCAGTGATCGCTTGAAAAGTAGAATTAATTAAGTAATTAGGTATGTACCTACCACGAATACTCAAGGGCACATTATGTGCGTTTTTCCTTTAGAAATTAAGTGCACTAAAAGATTTGCATTTAACATTAGAGGAGTTCTTATGTGAACCAAGTTTGATCTAACATTTTCGTTCACAAATTGAGGTTTATTAAGTTGGCAATACTGTTGCGACTCGGTAAATCGGAGCGTCTCGCTTGTCTCTATTGTATTGTATGCAAGTAGTATGCGGTGAGTTTGATGAACTCTGAAGCTATGCAGAAAGTGAACAGCTGATTTCGCGCGTAGTACGTTAGAGTATTTCGACATACATTGCTGTTTTTTGGATTTTAGCTGTTTTATTTACATAAATGGAGTGCTGCAAACAGAGAATGTAATTTTACATTGAAATAAAGGAATATTAGCCAAAAAAACGTTAAAAAAAATGAAACTTTTCCTGAGAAAATTTCCGGTGGAATATGATTCACAATAAGGAGCTGAATGCACCCTGTTAATTTGTGGAGGGCTGTCCCTTACACCCTGTATATTATATCAACTTTAACGAAAACTAATATCTTCTAAATCATGTTACGCCGATCCTTAAGTTTCTACTAGGAGTAACTTCCCATGATTACTTGAGGTCAGCAGCTTATTGAAAGATGCATACAGCGTTAAATATCTTGTAGGCATATTATATCGCCTAAGTGACTTTAGTTGCCGACTGTACAACGTTTAATATAGCAATAAATTCGTGTACAATTCACTGCTTTATCTATTCCATCTTCCTGTTTCATGCTTCCTGGCTTGATTCAGGCGCTCTTGTTACACTCATAGAGTATTTATTACTTATGAAGCCACACGTTTTGTTTCTTTATTTTCTTTCCTTAAAACTGTTTGGAACTGGGCGTATACGATGCTTCTTTTTGTCTAATGATGAAATCGGCTTTGCACAGTATTTACGACTTGAAAAAACTTCGAGGTTTCTTTATTTTATGTAAGTTTAATATATTATTGTTTTATACACATAAACCTTCCGGAATATATTTCTAAATTATGGTGAAAACCGCATTATAATCCGTTGTGTAGTTTAGAACAACGCGGTTACACAGATAGAATTGAAAGCGACTTTTTAGTTCAGTTTCTAGAAACTTATTGAATGGTACGGCTCGGCCGGCGTTAAAATATCATATAGGTATATTAGATTCTGATAAATGAGTTTAGTTGCGACTGTACAATGTTTATTAAAACAATATATTCGAGTAAAAATTCTTTCTCCATTCCATTTTCTTCTTCCAGGCCTTGATTCAGGCGCTCTTGATTCACTCACTGAGTATTTATTCCTTATGAAACCACACATTTTCGTTCTTTTCATAATAAGTTATAATACCTACTGTAAATAGTGATAAATTGAGCATATTGAACTGATCATTTTTATCTTGTAATTACAATATAAACAGCCAGTTGCGGAAACGAACTTTAGTTTAATGGGTAAAGGTGTTATCTCGTCCAGTGGTCCTTAATTCAGTCTCAGAGATGCCATTTCAAATTGGGTTCCGTACAATAGAACTCATTAGGGAACAGGTATTTTATTTTAAATTCATGTCATCCGTTATATTATGTATCAAAAAGAAAATGACAGCATCAATAAAAAAGACAAAGACAAGAACAAAAGACAAGGCAGAAAAAGACATTGAGAGGAAATGCGGGTGCTCTTTTCTCCATACAAACACTCTCGCCTGTTTTCTTTCTGGTTAATGACCATAAAGTAATAATTTTTTACAGAAATATAAATATTAGCTACTTGTATGCCCCTATGTTTTCCTTTTTGATGATGCATTATTTTTATAAGAACTAGAACCCTCAAAAAATGCTCAAAATTGCCTATTCAGAACGCTGTCAACAGAGGCCTAGTGTACAAATTTGACAACTTTTAACGAAAAAAGAAAAACATATGGGCATAGTATATATCCTTCGTATTCAGTTTATGAAATATCTTTTTAATTGGTCCAATATTGGAGGAGGAAATAGGTGAGAGCCATAGAGGAGCTCGTGGCTAAGTAATTACAGCCGCACGGGTCGATCCATCGGGTTAAGCTACGCTTGCCGGGGTTGGTCAGTGGATGGGTGACCATCTTTACATACCGAGACTCCTCCGTGCCTCGGAAAGCACGTTAAGCCGTTGGTCCCGGCTGTCATTCGTGGATCTTTGACAGTCGTTACGGGTCGTCAGAAGCCCGAAAGTCTGACAACCAGTCTTACCAAGGGGTATCGTATTACCCAGTTACTGGGTTGTGGAGGTCAGACAGGCAGTCGCTCCATGTAAAATTCTGGTATTCAGCTGCATCCGGTTAGACTGGAAGCCGACCCCAACATAGTTGGGAAAAGGCTAGGCAGATTGATTGAAATAGGTGAGAGCCAAACCTAGAAATGTGACTTTTTACATGGGCTATTTAGTCGGGTTTGCAGTTGTCCTTATCGCACGACGGGGCGGGCGCTCGCAGAGCGACAGCAATAGTTTCTTCAAATACCTAATTTTCAAAAGTCTGGTCGACCGCATTTCCTCTTAAGTCTAAAGTTCGTTTCTGCAACTCACCGTAAAATGTCAGATAAACTAATGAAGCAATAAATTGCAATTACAACTCTAATTACAAATCACCATATTTAAAACGCATATGACTTAATCAATTTCCTTCACATAAATAGAATGACATAGTTTTGCCTCTATCAGCATATATAAATAATAGATATAATTTACATACCACATGTCCCAATGAAGTCGTCAAATCTAAATCGGACAGTAATGTCATTCAGGCATTTAACCTACTTCTCTATAATTGAATTTTAGTATTAATGTTAGTTCTAGTTAGCCGACTTAAAGCACCATTGGAAATTACTGGCCACAATTATCACGGAACGTTTCTCACATATTAAGTGTTGCCAGTGGTCTTAATAGACATAGTTCGAATTTTCATTTGAGCTCGCGTTTTAAGGCTGAATGCGAGTTGTAGATTTTTTCGCTACAAAAATATAAATGTTTGTTTTATAATGCTTTTTCAAAGCACTTATCTAACGCCAAATGTACCTATTAACTATTTTTTTCAACCCCTGCTACGTTTTTATTATTTCTTGTTATCTTTGATAGCAATACTTGGACGGTGTAACAATATATTTATTTACCAAGTTTCCCTTAAGGCGAGTAGTTTTAGTAATAAGTCTGAAGATATGGAACATTTTGTTTCCTATGCTCACATTTTTAGTGAGATGAGGTAGAATTTGATGGGGTTCGAAGCCTTAGCAGTTAACGACAATCACGGCCACGCCACATGGTTTTGGCTTTAACTGCGAAGGCTTTGAACCTAGGAGGTTTAGTGTTGATTTTTTTCAAACAAAAAATTCTACCTCATCTGACTAAAAATGTGAGCATAGGAAATTTCAAAATGTTCCATATCTTCAGACTTATTATTTTTTTCTCAATCAAACTCAAACTCCAAGCATTTATTTCAAATAAACCAATTACAGGCACTTTTGAATTGTCAATGGTGGCGCTAGTTAGCAACTCTACTCGCCTTAATAACTGACAAGACAACTAGTTTACTTAATCGCACGTTGTAATGCTTTCTCATACAAGCAACAAAAAATAAAAACGCAACGACAATATTGCTTCGCTATAAAACCGCGAGGCTGCCTGTCCACCGGAGCGGAGCGAGGCTGCGGAGCGGAGAAACGGAGAAATATTAACCAGTAGGAGCGCGAGCGGACGGCGGAGTGGAGCGGACTTAAGATTCTATTGGTTAATATTTCTCCGTTTCTCCGCTCCGCAGCCTCACTCCGCTCCGGTGGACAGGCAGCCTAAAACTAGGGTTTCATAAGACAGCGCAGCGGTCACACACAATCTACCGTCGGATGACGTTACTGAAATTTTATTTGTAAAAGTAAGTTGGTGTGTTTCCCTTCAGAGCATTTTTTGACACCGTAATGTTTTCATCAATCATAATTTTCATGACGGCCGTTATATGGCGGTCACCGCTCTTCTAGGAGACCGCAGCTTAACCGACCATCCGAAGATTTCCCTTCGCATATTAATAGCATAATCGCAAGTCAAAGCCCAGCCTTAAGTACTAATGAGTTGACGAATATGGTCGCTAATAGCATTTGACGCCGTCAAACATGGGTATCGTGGTTCATACTTTTTAGGGTTTCGTACCCAAAGCGTGCCAACGGGATCCTATTACTAAGGCTCCGTTGTCCGTCCGTCTGTCACAGGGCTGTATCTTTTGAACCGTAATAGAATAGAATACTTTTATTTTCAGACAGAGTCCTAACCCTATGTTAGTAACAATTTTACTTAACATTTCTGTTAGTAGGTACAGATACAGATACACAGATATAATTAACATCGGGGAATCACACCGATCTGTGAACAACCTTTTTTTTTTTTTTGTGGATAGGAAATCATCAAATAACGTGGAGCGGAAGGGCGTGTCAGACTTTTACTGACTAAACCCACCCGTGTTCCTTCAGTTGCCTATCCCGGGACCACGGTAACTTTTTTAAACAACCCGCAACCCCAGCGGCATCTGTGAACACCCTGAGAATACTGTTGGTGCTGCCGCGAACACACGACATCAGGGATGCACATCTTTTTCTAGTGATGGCGGCAAAACCATCAATGTTAACTTCTCACTAACGTTCATCCATACAGCACACCACCACACTCCACACATGAACACACCACACACACGCTCTTCACACTTCACACTCACACTAATGTAAAAATTGTTATATTAATTTTCTATTTTAATTTAAATTTAAACAATGTTTAATAAGATTAATAAGGCATAAAATCCATAACCTACCTACTGATTGTGAGAAGACACTGGCTCCTGTAACACAGGTGTTGCTACCTAGCACAGGAGTCAGGGCTTTAATTTACTTGTGCACCTTTTTTATGGCAATAAAGAATTTTATTATTATTATTTATTAATCAAGGATAAGTCAAGGATGTTCGCAGATAATAACATTATAATAATAATGTTATTATCTGCGAACATCTTTGACTCACTACAACGCCACGGCAGCCACACAGTAATAGGTAGACACTTGAAATTTTCAGTGTGTGCTATGGCCGCTAAAACAACAAATAATCAAAATAAAATTAAGTTACAAATTAAAGGTTCCCATAGGATACAAGAATTCCCAGGGGATACAAGAAACGTGTTTAAAGAGAGCGTTAAATATTTAACGGTGATGGTACAGAACCCTACGTGGGCGAGTCCGACTCGCTCTTGACCGCTTTTTTTTATAGAAATAATTCGATACCAGCAATCTCGTTTCTCTGTTTATAAATACCGATACATCACATTAATTGGTCAGAGGCACTTTTATGTAAGTGTTTACTGCAATCAAGTTATTTATACGACTTAGGATAAGAAAACCAATCTTGTTTGTAAAGATGAAATGTGTTCGTTGGAATCTTAATTGAAATCGCTACTCTGATAGCTTGATAGTAAGGTGTTATTTATGAACAGTAATAGAAGGTAACATAACAGCATCTCTTTATTTTCGACTAGATTCTGCCCGCGACCACAGATTAATACAGATGGGACACTCTAGGTATGAAGCTACAAGTAAACGGCGGGCCCCGTCCGCGGGGCTAATTCAGTAGACATGTCGCGCGCCGAAGGTATAAGAGTTATGCGATAGAAAGAGAGGCAATGTGTAGGTGAATATAACTGTAGGTAAATAGCGTTCTGCGAACTGAATTGTACTTTATTGTGTCGTAGCAAGAGTCGCTTTTTAGAGTTCCGTACCAAAATGGTAAAAAAGGAACCCTTATGGTGTCACTCAGTCTGTCTGTCTGTCTGTCTGTCTGTCACAGCTGGATATCAGGATGTCTTAAAAAATTAAAGTGGGGCTACTAGGGCATGTGGGGTATCATATGAAAGAACGCTATTTGCACATTCTCAAACATTTTTTTCTTTTTTTTAGGCCGTATAGTTTTCGACTTCTGATGAAAAATGTAAAAAAAAATACCCTTCCCTCTTATCTCCGAAGTTTGCAAAGAGAAAAATCTGAAATTATTCTATGTGATGATAGAAGTTTATATAAAGATTACAGGAAAAATAAAACGATGTCTCTAAATAGCACACTTTTTCAGAAATCGATACGGAACCCTCGGTGCGTGAGTCCGACTCGCTCTTGACCGGTTTTTGTATTTAAATGATTTGCGGGGTGTCCCATCTGTATTAATCTGTGCCGCGACTTCGTCCTCGTGAAGTTTCTTGTTTTAACATAAAATATATCCCACTAACTTTTACCCGCGGCTTCGCTCGTGTTAATTTAGAATTTGACAATCAATACGGGTTGTACTCTGCTTGTAATAATATAATTCAATAGTTTGTTCTGAGGCAGACGAGAGAATTATACCCCGACTTTATCAAAACAAAGTCGGGTTATTTACACCATTTATAACTCAAGAATGGCTAGACCAATTTTTACGATCTTTGATTGTTGGATTTTCCTCTGCCCCGAATAGCATAATAACTATTAAAACATCAGAAAAATTCACGAATAAAAAAATATGAAGAAAATGAATAGTCTCATACATGAAATTTGGACAGGACAACTTCTGTGGGGCAGATAGTAATTTTATAAAAAACTGCTATATCTTCTACAATGTAGAATCCAAAGCACAGTTTTATTTCAGCAAAATTAATTAAGACTAACATATTGTACAATTCATCCTGGAGGTTCAGACTGGGGCTAAGGAGGTCTTATTGTTGCTTGAAAGCCTAAATGAGGTTAATTGTTCTTAACCTCTTCCTCTATTAAACTTAAGTCTCAGTTCTAAGAACTTATTTACTATTTAGTTATACAATGAATTCGTAGAAATGTACCAAAGATGATGAAAGTTTATTTATTAATTTTACTATTTAAGTACACAAACCTGAAAAAGCGAAAAAAAAAACAGCTGTTCAGTACATTTATGTTCCCATAATTCGTCAAAATGTACTGAACAGCTGATTATTTTTTTTCGCGATTTCAGGTTTGGTCCCATAGTAAAAGTTGTTCATAATGATGAGTACAATGACCCCTTAAGAGGTATTGCGCATTTAACGTTACACGTTGTATAAATAAAAAGAGAAGTCCTGACTGACTGACTCATCAACGCCCAGCCCAAACCCTTGAAACTAGAAAGCTGAAATTTTGCACAGAGGTTCCCTTTATAATGTAGACAAGGAATAAGGAAGGAATTCCCGATAGTACGTTCCCGTGGGATATTTTGGAAAAGCTAGTAAACAATAAAAATGGTGCAAGAAAAAAAGTCCAGTACAACACGCCACTTAAAATAATTATGATGCGGATGATTTTGACGGTGGCAACAACGTGCATATTTAATCGAGGTCTCTTGGGCAATGGTCGAGCCTCCGCGCATGTATGGGCACACGATCCTGTGATAAGCGATAGAGAGAATATTTTAAAGCTATATTTGGGTTTGATGGTAGTTACGGACGTAGGAGAAATAAAAGGCCAATTAAATATTTTATTTTTATTTTATTTTATTTATTAGGGACAAAAAACAGTTACATGCTGCAGAATACAGGGAAATAATTAAACTAAGATTTAACAAACATGTAACCCACACCACTGTCCACATTTTAACTAAAGATTAAAAGTGTTGAAGATAACTGATGAAAAAAAAAGAAAATAATATCACAATAATGAGGTAAATATGCAGCTTTAGTTGATTAAAATAAATAATATTTATTAGGTACATGAAGATTATCAGACATAAATTAATAATACTGTAAATTCTCAATACCTATACGTTTTGATAGCATCACGTAACTAGTTAGGGCAATACGATAAAAGAGTATCAATCGTGCAGGTCTTGTAACAGCATTCGTCGACAATCCCTCGCTTTGCCCTGCCGAAGTCCAAAGCTCTTTGTGTCTCCATCCAGCCATCGAAACCACCACGGTGAACCATTATAGTGTCACTCGTCCTCTTCATCGACAATCCGTGTTGTTGACAAACGTCCCTCAAAAAATCTGACAGCATCCGCCCACATAACCCTCTCTTGTTTATGGTTTCAGAGAAAACAAAGCCGATGAAAGTAAGTAACACGATAAATGTAACAAGCTTCATGGTGGTCATTGTGTCGAATGTGATGAAAGGGAGGATGCTGTGGCTTTTATAGTGGCGAAAGCTCATTAATATTCGATATTAATATGCAGCAGGTTTAATAATGAGGTGACAGTGTGAACCTGCCTGGATCAATGACGTCATACAGGTTTGCACAGTTCAGTAAGCTCATTGTTCAATACTTAATTATCATAAACTGTAGTGTTGCTCTTAAACTAAATACATACCTACGTCATGCTGTCGTGAGGAGCTCGTGGCTAAGTAATAACAGCCGTACGGGTCGATCCATCAGGTTAATGGACAGTGGATGTGTGACCATCTTTACTTAGCGAGCCTCCTCCGTGCCTCGGAAAGCACGTTAAGCCGTTGATCCCGGCTGTCATACGTTGATCTTTGAATGTCGTTACGGGTCGTCAGAAGCCCGAAAGTCTGACAACCAGTCTTACCAAGGGGTATCGTATTACCCAGTTACTGGGTTGTGGAGGTCAGGCAGGCAGTTGGGAAAAGGCTAGGCAGATGATGACTCATTTCAATTGAATACAAAATATAGCATCATAAAGTTGTTACAAAATAATAGGTCCATTTTGACAGCCTATATCGTTTCATTATGCCAAAGAGAGACAAACATAGCGGGGCAAAGAGGGACACCTTCATGTCAAATCGGACTTCTTAGATTGTTTTAACTTTAATATGCCCAAATGATCAATAAGTGCTGTGCACACGTGTAAGTGACAAATTCACTCTACATTTTAAGTTTAATTGTTACAATACCAAAAATGTATTAGTGAATAAGTCGTTGGAGTGCCATAATTAAATAAATAAATAAATAGCGTGTCTTCCAGTGAAGCACAGCCTTATTTTTCCCTAAAGCAACATTTTACATAATTGATGTAGGACTGAGAGAAATGGCTCAGAGGTCACGCGGACATTTTAATCACATTATAGTAAATATTTGATGAACTAAACCGAACTGAACTGGCGCTATTTATAAAGAGTATAATATCATGGATTAAAAAAAAACCGGTCAAGAGCGAGTCGGACTCGCGCACCGAGGGTTCCGTTCCGATTTCTGAAAAATTGTGCTATTTAGAAACATCGTTTTATTTTTCCTGTAATCTTTAAACTTCGGAGGGGGGGCTAAAAAAAAGAAAAAAATTGAGAATGTGCAAACAGCGCTCTTTCATATGATACCCCACATGCCCTAGTAGCCCCACTTTGAATTTTTAAGACCCCTTTCAGTCCCTGTTGCAAAAAAAATATAAATATTTTTATTTCTTTCTTATTTGCAAAATAGTTGGGTAAACGTCATCTAAAACTGTTCCAAATTTCAAGTTGATAGCATTAGTAGTTCTTGAGATATCCAGCTGTGACAGACAGACAGACAGACAGACAGACAGACAGACAGACTGAGTCACACCATAAGGGTTCCTTTTTTACCATTTTGGTACGGAACCCTAAAAACCGGCCAAGTGCGTGTTGGACCACGCACAATGAACGGTTTCGTAGTTGAAAAGAATTTGACAGACTTAAAAGTATTTTTTTTATGTGATAAAATTACAAAATAATAATTTCGGACTTTTTCTTTTACTTGTGCTGTGAAACCTCGCTTCTTGCCAAATATCATTATTGTAGGACAACGGGAAGTACCCTATAGGTTTTGATTTACTTGCGAGTAAGTATCAAAATATGTCGCATAAATGCCCGTATTTTTTACGGCATTTACTTTTTTTAGAACTCCAAGGGACAATAGACCTACGTATTTGATATTAATTTCAATTTGATACCACCACGCGTTCCTGAGAAAAAGGGTCTTGACAGACAGACAGACAGACAGACAGACAGACGGACAACGAAGTGATCCTATAAGGATTCCGTTTTTTTCCTCTTGAGGTACGGAACCCTAAAAATGTATGAGAATGTGCAAACAGCGCTCTTTCATATGATACCCCACATGCCCTAGTAGCCCCACTTTGAATTTTTAAGACCCCAGTCCCTGTTACAGTTAACCTGATCGACCGACCCGAGCGGCTTTTATTACTTAGCCACAAGCCCCTCGGATTCCTAAAAGTGGTGGTACAGTCAGCAACAAAAGTCGATTAACTTGTGTTTTTTAAATATTAATTATTGAGAAAAACACTTAACTAAAATCGGAACAGATGTAAATTTTTAAGAAAATTAACTTTTAACTAATAAATGAAATGCTAAAAAGTAGGTTCTCGTGTCATTTTGTGTTAAGAAGATGATGTCAAAAAGTAGCAGTATTAACCGATTTATGTTGCTGACCGTACGAAAATTGTAGCACTAAGGGCGAGCGCGCACTGCGGTGCGTTTCCGTTAGTTCTGCCGCACTGGGCGGGGCCTACAGTAACAAAACGCATGACCGCAGTTCGCGCACTTCAAAGACATTCCATACTTCACAGATTATGCGGTAGAAAAACGCACAAATGTGCGCGCTCGCCCTAAATGATATCCTACTCGTGCTTCTTTCATATCTTTTAGAATACGTTTGTAACAGTAGGTATATGTCGCGTGTTTACAAATGCTTCTTCATGCCAACACTTGTACCTTGTGCCTTCTCGTCACAGTCACGGGGCATGCATCTGCCGGCTATTTATTATGTTCTGTGTTCGTGAGTATAAATCTGTTTTGTTTTTATTTTATTTTATTCGAGTTATCTTACTAATTTGTATGCGAGAGTTTCTGTGACAAATAAATCTATATTTCTTTATTTATTTCTTTCTAAAGAAGCTTTTACTATTACGTGTATTGTTTCGTATTTATTAATTGATATAAAGTTATATAGAGTACTTCTCCTTACTCCTTACTTTATATTATTTGAATATAATTCTTACAGGTTTCATAAGCACAGCTAATCCTATCTTATATCTGATCTGTCTCTGTCTCTGACGTGTCCATGACAGTTGTCAAGTCATTGTCACAATGACAGCTGTCAAACGTCTTAGATAAAATACATCTAGATCGAGCCACCGCGTGTCCGGTCATGAGACAGCAATATAATACTTTTTCTAGGTTATGTGGTATGAGAAATTAGGTTTAACGTAAGAAATCTTCCATATTTTGGACTGAAACCCATGTCAACACATTCGCACAGTGCAAAAACTGTCCGAAAAAGTTAAATTAATCGACGCAAGATAAATTTTGTAATAGTGAAAGTACTTTGTTTGGCTAACATTTAAAAGTTTGCCATGCAAAAATACGGCACGCCGTAAGAGACAGAAGATACGATGCTTTGTCTCAATTTTCCTACTTATTTCGTATATATGTGTCTCACTTCCACACTTCACACTGTAATCATGGCAACGTCTAGATGTTTAATGTCATTGGGTGGTTCCGTTACTACAATAAGCAGGTACACCTCTACCCTTTCATCTGATACAGACTTGGTGTTAGAAGTTACAGATACATAAATAATCTAATCATTTCCATAATATGGAAACAGTAAACTCCACGTCACCCCCTCCCCTCCCCCCTAAGAGCATAATAACGAATATATGTACATGAAAACGTAACAGTTGTAGACAATAAACAACGTTCATTAACAGTCTGTAATTACATTTGTTAGAGGGGTAATTAAAACATGGTGGGTGTGCGTAATAGAGTGTTTGGCCGTGTGATGTAGGACATATGCAAATATCTACAGATTATAGCCCTTCATGTAAGGAAAAAAGGAGCTATCTATTGTACCACCCACACAATCACAACAACAACACAACAACTACAACACCACCAACAACAAACAACAACAACAACAACTCCAACAACACCACTCCACAACAACCACTGAACAACTTTCTCCATGGGACCAACATCGTAATCGAGAAAAAATTATCAGTCGTCCCATACATTTGGGTCGAGTAGGTATTGAAGCCTTGTACGGGACAGCTGATAATTTTTTATCGATTACGATGTTGGTCCCATGGACAAAGTTGTTCAGTTTGATGGTGTGAGTGGTACAATAGATAGCCCTTCTTTTCCTTACACATGAAGGGCTATATTCTGACTTTGTTGTAATTTTTGCTGTTAAAATAAAACGGCACGTTTTAATCATTTGCATTAGCTTGCTCTTTTATATTCCCTGGTAATCAAAAACCAAATCTATTTACTTTCTTCTGAAATTTAAATAAGTTGCCTTTCCAATGATACCTTAAAGTCATAATTATGTCTACCATTGATAAATAGGTATAAAATGACTTTGAAAGGAATTCTTACACTCGTATTTATAGTCAAGTAAAAGTAATTACTTAAGTAAAAGTAATTGCTCAAGCAATGATTTTCTTTCTATAGTTTAGTAATTGCTTGAAGTTAGAACTGTCAAAGCTTAGAATTCTTAGCCAAGTAATAGTCACCATTTTCTTTACTAAGAATTCTACCCTCAAGTATGAAATCACTTAGTAGCAAGTAATTACTCAAGTAATTACTTTGATCGTAGATCGTAATTACTTAAGTAATTACTTTGATTATAAATACGAGCCCTAAAGAGGTGCGATTTTTGTGTCGCCGAGTGTATGTTGGCGTCGGCGTCAAGTCTAACCGGGATGCAGCTGAATTTTACTTGCGACTGCCTATCTGACCGCCACAACCCAGTTACTGAAAGGTTCTGACAATAAAATATATAATTTAAAATGATTAAATATATTATATTCAGGTAACCCAATTAATTTCCGAGGAGAACATAATTAATTATGAATTTTGATACTTACACAAAACAATAACAATAAAAATATACAAAATGTTTTTATAATTACGTAGCCTCAGGCTGATCCCCTCATCTCTGCAAAAACAACCTCATTTAAATTAGCTTAGTATAGTATCAAAGAGAAACACGAAAACATAATTGTTGAAAAATATTAAATAAAAACATAATAAGCCTCTCAAGAGAAAAACGTAGATAAATATACTTAAATAAAGAAAGAATATCGTACAATTTTAAAAAGATACATTTACTGAGATTACAGGAGAAACGGCTATAGATTTAAAAGAAAATGAGACGCTCGGGGACGACCATGATTTATAGTAAAAGGAAGGGACACCAATAAAAATGGATATTAAAATGTTTCTGCATCAAAATATTGCTGCATTTTTGTTATTTATTTATTTTTGCATGAATAGTGTTTTGGGAGTGAAATGGTATAAAATGATTTGTATTTTCTTTCTTTTGTGTGTGATTTAGGACATATTTACGTCCATTTTGTTGCAATATCAGTGCCTTCTTGCATGCAGACGATTCTAATTTCTGAACACAATCAGCATTATTGTGTTTTTACATAAGGGAGCCAGGATATTTGAGACATTCAAACTACCACTGAACTGTTGGAAACGCATTTCAACTCTACACGCTATTTTTTTATTGGCTAGCGAGCTGCCGCGATAGTGTTGTACTCATCGTTATGAACAACTTTTATTATGGGACCAAACCTGATATCGTGAAAAAAAAATCTGCCGTAGCTGTACCCTACATTTATTTTATGCTCACAGCATATCGAAATGTAGGGAACAGTTGATTTTTTTCGCGATTTCAGGTTTGGTCCAGTAATAAAAGTTGTTCTTAATGATGAGTACAACACTATTGTGGCAGCTCCCTAGCCAATAAAAAAGCAGCGAGTTTAGTAGGTTGTCTAAATGCCTCCGTGCCTCGAAAAGCACGTTAAGCCGTTGGTCCCGGCTGTCATTCGTGGATCTTTGACAGTCGTTATGGGTTGTCAGAAGCCCGAAACCAGTCTTACCCAGTCACTGGGTTGTGGAGGTCAGATAGGCAGTCGCTCCGTGTAAAATACTGGTATTCAGCTGCATTATTATATCAATTCGGCATTATACCATAAACTTGCTATGATTTACACGTAAAGTATAAAAGTCGTATAAATCCGTATCTGTCAAATGAATATTATATGAATAATTCCTGTAATGTACGACCTACGTCGTCGTGTTCAGTCGGAGAACGAATTAATCAAAGGCTTTTACGTGTACTCTTTGAAAACCAAATTTTTGTAAATGTGACCTTCGTTGTAGTTTTATGGTTTTGGATCGTAATGGAACAATTCATGTTTAAAACTGTTGATTTATTTGATTTAATTATTTACAAAAATCAATCTTTAGTCGATTCTGTAATAATCGATATGTCGTAGGTACCTACTTATTATATAAATACTACCCACCATTATTATTACTTTACTTCTCGTTTGCGTCTTGAGCAAGACGGACGTATAAACTTCCTAGTGACTTTCAATTGGCTAATAATAATCTTTATATTTTAAAAAGCCCATAACTCGTTTTATTGAAGTGTTAGAACCTAGATTTCCAATAGGTTATGGGCCCAGGTTACGTTTTTACTGCAATATAAGTGGTTAAAATTTAAATAAGAAAATACGGGCATTGTTAAGTGAAATGGACGTGATAAAAAAAAATGTGTTATCGTCGAGTAGGTGACGGCATACTCATAAAAAAATTTAACAATTTTTGATGATTTGATCATCGAATTGTTAGCCAGCACGCCGCCGCAAAACCACGCCACGCGAGGTAGCTCATTTGTTGCTAACCCTACCCGCAAAATATGATGGTGTGATAATTGCGATCGAAACTTTAACGGAGCATAGTTTAATGCTAGCATTCGTTAAACCAAGGCTTTTGGATCATGAAGTCAAGTTTAAAAATGAGTCCAGTGATACCAGTGTCAAAAGTTTTGCAATTTGAGAGAAAAATGGACAGGAATTTCGAAAAACAAAATTCGATAATTCTCAAAATAATAAAGAAAATAATAGCTTCAACTAGGAAGTTAACAAGCAGAAGAATAAGTCTCAGTTCATGAAGTGTTATCACTGTGGCCGCAAGAAGCATGTGAAAAACAACTGCTTCTACTTCAAAACAGCTCAAACATTACAGCAGCAGCAGAAAATACGGAGAGGACAAGGACGGTCCAGGCAGTTGGAATCAGTGAACCATCCACGTCGAGCTATTTTTCTGGCTTTGCTTTTATGATGGTAGACTATCAAGCGGATCATGATGGAAGATACTTTCCTGTTGGTTTCTGGAACATCGGACCATAATTATAAACAGGGAAGATCTTTTCATTAGTCACACAGTCTTGCAAATGCCATTAAAATTTCTATTGCTTAAAATGGTGAATTTATTTCAGGGAACGATGTATGTGACCAGCAACATGGGCGTTCAAGAAGTTTTGGAGAACGTGTTCTCCTATGCTGCGGTGCGGTGCGGTGCGGTTCTTAACAAAAATGCAACGTGCTGGGTTGACAGTCATTTTCGACCAGCAAGGAGCACAATACGTAAGGTTAATAAAACTATCATGCAAGGTATGTTGAAAAATAATTTAATTGCTGTAGACTTAATGGCATCAGTAAATAAGTGTCAATCTGTTTCTCAAGTATGCAGTGATAAAAATATGTACAAATTATGGCTTTGGTCATAATAAGTAAAAATTAATTCATCGAAATTAAAAAATAATAATAAAATGGTTGATGACACCATCCAAATCGAAACCGTTATGCGAGCCTGGATGATAAATTGTGTGAGGCCCACGGAGGTGAGGCCTGTATAAATAGGAAACAAAGTCGATTTCCGTTCATATCAGGTCAAAAATAAAAGTCAAACAGCTATTATTTATTGTGCACTCAAATATTTGTGGACTATTGTTACTGTTTATACCCCCAACTAACGACAAAAAAAAACTACTCTGTACTTTTTGTTGATGAGTAGCATTACTTTGTTTAGTACCTACCTGTTTAACCTGTAAATCAGACGTGTTTGCTGTTTTTAAAGATTTCGTGGCTAAAAGCGAGGCTAAGTTTAATTTAAAATTAGTCAACTTATGCTGCGATGGTGGTGGCGAATTTGTATTGAAATGAAAGGTTATTGTGTAGAGAGAGGGATATCATAACATTTAAAAATTCCGAGAATACCACAATTGAATGGCGTTTCTGAACGTATGGTCAGAACCATTACTTAATGGAAAAGCTCGTTTAAGCGGTGCTAAATTAGACAAAGTGTTTTGGGGTGATAGGCAGTACAAACTGCTGTTTATTTGATTAATTTGACCCCAATTAAAACTTTGAAAGTTTTCAAAAACACCATTCGAAATGTGGTATGATACAAAACCTCGAATAAAAAAAAAAAATATTTGAAGGTAGTTGGTTCAACTGTTTACGTTCATAATAAAAGCAGTAAGGCCAAGTTTAATGAAAAATCATGGAAAGGGATACTTGTGGGTTATGAACCAAACGCTATGAAGTTTGGAACCCAGAGTGCGAAAAATGACATAGTAGTCAGGAATGTTATTGTTGATGAGACTGGTTTTCTTCAATCCAGGTCAGACCTCAAGTCTGAAGGGAATATTAAAAAAATTCTCACGGCAAAGCTGATGATGTAATATCCAAGTCAGTGCCGGTCAAGTCTCATAACTCTGACAGTTCTAAATCAGATATGTCTATGGTCTAAATCTGATGAGCACGAGTGTCCAAGTAAAGTTCGCAAATTCAACCATGATAATATAAAATTGAATCGGAGCAAATAAATGATATACTTTTTGATAACCCATCTTCACCAAAAGAAAACACAAATAAAATCCTGACGTTAGATGATGCAATAGGTTCAAAAGTCGTCCACCTATGTCGTATAATGAAGACGATGATGATGATCGCCATTTTGTGTGCTCAGTCTATTCTATGTAAAACACCAAATTCATTAGAAAAGATCAAAACAGATCTCAGTGGAAAAGTGCAGTAGGGACGAACTAAATTTTCTAAAACTTGATAATACTTAAACTTTAATACCTACACCTGAAAATAAAAGCATTGTCAATTTATTGTAAATGGATGTTTTCTATAAAACATGATGAATTTGGAAAACCTTTAAGATAAAAAAAGGCACAACTTGTTGCAAAGTGTTTCAGTCAAGAATACCTCACGGACTATACCTAATGAAACTTTCGCACCAGTATAAGCATGAATAGCTAGTTTCAGATGTGTCTTACTTTTGCGAATCAATTTAATTTGCTAGTTCGTCTTAGGGATGTCAAAACTACCTTCCTAAATGACAAATTAAAGGAAGATATTTATATGAAAGTTCCTGAGGGTATATCTAGTCTAGATAGTTATGTGTTAAATTAAATACAGTACTTTACGGCCTGAAACATGCAGCCAGATAAATGTTGGTTTGAAGTTTTAGAACGATCTCTTAAAGAAGAAGGTTTTCAAAATTCTTCTGTCGAATAGGTGTCAATATATGCTAGACAATGGAGATGTACATACAATTATTTGCCGTTTTATATATACTTAGGTGATTTAGTTGTAGTATGCGCTGATATTGAAATAATTTAAAAAAAAAATTAAAAGGTATTTAATGAGTAAATTTAAAATTACGATGAATGAAATAATTTTAATTTTATGAAATAGCATTAAATCAAAGTGCATATAAACGGTATTAAATAAATTTAATATGCACGATTGTAAACCTGTCAATACACCAATGGAAAATAAACTTAATTAAGACGCATTAAACTCTGAACAAAAATATAATGATCCATGTTGAAACGTTATAGAATGTTTAATGTATGTCATGTTATGCACTCGTCCAGATTTAATTACTTACAAGCGTTAATATAGTTTAGTAGGTATACTAACAAAATAGTAAAGAACTCTGGCAGTGTCTAAAGAGAGTGCTTCGGTACTTGAATGGTACTGTTGATTTAAAATTAAGTTATAGGTAAAAGATGTGCCTACACTAACATTATATGTGGCTACGTAGATTCAGATTGGGGTGGCAGTGGTTTAAATGACAGGAAAAGTACAACTGGGTATTTCAAGCTGCAAGCAAACCTGGAGTACAAAGTAACAAATGTCAGTTGCTGCCTCTTCAACTGAGGCAAATTGTATGGCATTGTATGAAACTGTCATGGGAGGCTTTAGGGCTTAAATCACTAGCAGTTAGTACTAAAATAGATATCATTAAATCTATCATATTCTATGAGGATAACATTGCAAATAATCCAACCAATCACAAACGTACAAAACACATAGATATAAAGTATCATTTTTCTAAGGAACAGATTGAGAAAAATGTAATAAAATAAAATTACATTCTAATAGTTCAGCAGTTGGCAGATGTTCTGACCAAGGCATTACCCGCTATCACTTTTCAAGAGATGAGAAGTAAAATGAGCTTAGAATAAGATACTGATTGAATGTTCAGTGATTCTACATAATAATATGATTTATGATTAATTTAATTATTATTAAGAATAATTTAATGAAATGGTTTGATTAAGGTTTTCTGGGTTTTCCTTAATCCTTGGCAGCAAATGTTGGACCATGTAGATTTCCCAGCAAACACTAGGAAGTGAATATGTTCCGGTCATTTAGGTAGTATGTACTATGACTTATTTTGTTTGTATAATTGGTAGATTAATTTTTGAGGGGGCGTGTTGATTTATTTGATTTAATTATTTACAAAAATCAATCTTTAGTCGATTCTGTAATAATCGATATGTCGTAGGTACCTACTTATTATATAAATACTACCCACCATTATTATTACTTTACTTCTCGTTTGCGTCTTGAGCAAGACGGACGTATAAACTTCCTAGTGACTTTCAATTGGCTAATAATAATCTTTATATTTTAAAAAGCCCATAACTCGTTTTATTGAAGTGTTAGAACCTAGATTTCCAATAAAAACAATGTGGCTTTTATTTACTCTTAAAGGTTTGGTATGTTTCGCCAAATGACAAGGAACAATTTTTTTTTTTTAATAAAGTTCGTAGCCGGTGTGTGCGTAGTGGGTGCGAATAACTCTGGTGGTCTGGACGTTAAAGGATGCCCAATGGCAGGTGTCTTAAATCGGTTAAATCTTCCATCGTCACCCACTGGATTTTTTCAGGGAGGACATCGCTGCCGCCGTCGAGGTAAGTAGACCGCGGCGAAGGTGGTGTGACGATCTGATCATGACATGTTTGCAGGACCAACATGGCCAGATAACAAGACAACAACAACAAACAGAAACAACAACAACAACAACAACCAAACAGAAACAACAACACAGAACAACAAGAACAAGACAGAAAAGTTTGGAAGGAAAAAGGGGAGGCCTTTGCCCAGCAGTGGACACAAAATAGGCTAGAAAAAAATCTAGTCACAGCAGCAGGTCAAGTTACTACAAACTGTCAAATTTTCTCATTCGATTTTAAACTTAACCCTTCAACATTTTAAGGTTTAAAATCATTTGGAGAAATTTGAAAGTTTGGTATAACCTGATGTGCCATATAACCATGGAAAAAATAGTGAGCACGGAGCTCACGCCTCTTGCAAATGTTTAAACCATATCTGTGGCTAAACTATTAATTGGGTGACGTAACAGTCTTACTAGATATCTCCTTATTTAGATTCTTAATCTACGATCAAAGTTCTAAATTGAAACACAAACACGCCGCCGCACAACACGACTTTTAACACCACATTGCACTAAAGTATTCCAAATTAAAATTCAAGTAATCCCATACATATTGTAGCTGCAATCAATCACAAAAACTTAAGGTACAAGTCCTAAAAAGCCGCTACTCAACTAAAATAATTAAAACACAATTTACCTCTTGCCATATCTAGTAAAGTAGTATTCGCGTCGGTTTTAGCTCAAGGCACTCACCCGCTGAGTTTAGGCCCTTTATTAATGTATACTGGCAGGTTTTTGTGCGTACCTACCTCCCTATGTACGGGACGTATTATAATAATATATACTGCAAATTAATTGGTCCTTAAGGGCTATATTTGATTTATTTGTTGAATATAAAATTAATAAGTTTACAGTTCGTTGTAATTAATGGTTGCCATGTTTGTGACTACGCTTGCTAAGGATTTCGTTAGTTGTGTGGGAGTAATGTTGCTGCTATTTCGGTCTCAACTTGGGGTGGTGTTACTATAACAAGAGATTATCTGATGTGCAAAAGTAAAACCATACAAGCAGTGCTGTTGATGTCGTATTTCAAGACGATATTATAGCCACCATTTGAGTAAGTAATGTTTTGTCTATAAGATTCTACATGTTAACTCTTAATTTGAAATAAAAGCTCTTTTGGAGAAAATAACTTTTGAAGAAGCCTCAACTTCTACTAAAACTTTTTTTGTATTCACTATCTTAATGGGATGCATTCTTTCTTATCTGAGGGATGTGTGGTGTTACACCGCGATTGGACAGAATAAGAAATGAGTACATAAGAGGAAGTTTGAAAGTGGCACCGGTGACTGAAAAGTTGTGCGGAAACCGGTTGTCATGGTATGGGCATGTGATGCGGAGGAATGAGGAAAATGTCGTGAGGAAAGTTTTGAGTAAAGATGTCGATGGCTATAAGAGTAGGGGAAGACCAAAGAAACGATGGATCGACTGTGTGAAAGATGACATGGCTAGAAAGGGGGTGACTACCGAGATGACGACTAATAGAGAAGTATGGAAAAAAGGGACATGTTGCGCCGACTCCACAAGTCCACATAGGTTGGGATAAGGGCAGGAGAATGATGATAGTCTTTTAGGTATTAGGTGTTGCAAGTGAGAAGACGAATAACGATCTGTATGGTTTATTAAAAAGCGTTGCTTATATACAGTACCAGTCAATATGAATATAAATAAATAAGGTACATTAACAAACTTATTACTATCACAATTTGGTAATGTCGGTAGTACGTGCCGCGCTCCCGTCGTAAAACAAGCGCGATGATACAGCCGGGCGTCCGCATTCCTTGTACTTCAGCTACTCAGTACGCGCTGACCCATGGTGGCGCACGGCCGTATGAGCTCCTCTAATTTGTATGTTGTACGTAAGTATGAGCTGCTACAATCTTACTCTCTTACTCATTTATTTAAACTAGGCTGAGAATCAGCACTTTTTGAACGTCAAAATTACATAAGACAGTCCCCCAAAACGGCCGCCCTTCACCACTACCTAGTGCTTTAGCTGCGAGCAACAGATGTCTGTTCAGTTAGAACGAAACTAATACCTAATACACGAAGTTACTTCTTTACAACTCAACCCTTCATTACCGCGCAGCCAAGTGTTACAACCCTATAACGGCTCTTAGACAAGTGTTAACCCTTAAAGCCCCGCAAAGCAGGGATTGTATCGAGACTGAGTCTCAAGGGAACGCCCCAAGTTCGGCCAATCTTGTAGTCGACTGAAGTAAACGGGTTCACGGAATATTCACGAAATGGTTCGAGCAAATATACAAATTGGAGCCTTTTGCTGTCTATTTCAATAGAAGAGAATATAGTTTTATATGCATAAATCATAAGTTTAAAAAGAATGGAAAAACTGTGTAATTTTGCAATACATGAGTTTTTGCTTTCTTTGACTTCGTCTATGTGGACTTCAGAATTCATTTACCAGGATGAAAAATATCCTACGTATTGGTTAATCCGGGGTCGCGGGTTGTTCGAAAGGAACACGGGTGGGTTTTAGTCGGTAAAAGTCTGACACGCTTTCCTGCTCCGCCCAGAGCGGGAGAAGTCATATGATTTCCCATCCACAAAAAAAAACGTTATAAAAAAATCCGTGAAGCCAACTTTCACATCTATCTATCTATATCTTCTTCTTCTTCTATATAAAAATCAATTCTGTCTGTTAGTCTCGCTAAAACTCAAAAACGGCTTGACCGATTTGAATATATTTTTTTTTTGTTTTATTCTCCTCTTTACTTTTAAAGAAACGAAAAATGGGGGGAAAAAGAAATTGAAATTTTGACAGGACAACGTCTGGCGGGTCAGCTAGTTTATGATATTAGTAGGATAGGGCCAAGTATTTAGCCAAGTTCTTGATCTTGGTAGGAAATTGTTGTGAAAACGTAACCGAAGTCTCTTGGACCCTGGTCAAGCATTTGTTCATGTATCGGCAAGCAATCCAATCATAACTGATAGAGAAGATAAATGTTAATTCATAATTTATTTTTAAGTTAAGTATTTTATGAAAGGTAGAACAAATAAATGCCAATTATGTAGTTCCATTTTATTGAAATAGTTCTTATTATGAACATGTACAGTGGGCTGCATCAATGGGGTACCCAATTGATGCAGCCCCCTGTACCTAGGATTTAAATTAAAACTAAAATTTTCGTAATTTACTACATTTCTTAAAAAAACATTTTACAAGCATAATAAAACTAGACTAATTTAACGGAATGCCTAAAAATAATCAAGGAACATTAAATAGTATTGGACACACCGACCAAATAACACATTATTGCTGGCAATACGTCATAAGAGTCTCAACTTGGCACGTTTTGTAACAGCATTCCTCGACAATCTCCCGCTTTCTCCTGCCAAAGTCCAAAGCTCTATGGGTGTCCACCCACGGCCAGATATTCTCGCCACCATATCGTGGCATCACAACTTCCCTGCTCCTCTTCACCATCATTCCACTTGCTTCACAATATTTGGCCATAGCTTCTGCCAGCATCCTCCCACATAACCCTCTCTTGTTTATGGTTTCAGAGACAACAAAGCCAGTGAAAGTTAGTAACACGAGAAATGTAACAACCTTCATGGTAGTCATTGTGTCGAATGTGATGAACGGGTGGATACTGTGGCTTTTATAGTGGCGAAAGCTCATTAATATTCGATATTAATATGCAGCAGGTTGCAATAATGAAGTGATAGTGTGAGTAGTACGACACAAATTAAAGGTTTCTTCTATGGTATTTCCTAATAAAACGACCAAAACTAAACACCAGTAAGTTCCTTGGTACGAGACGTAAAGATAAGTTTTTAAATTCGAGGCATGGGTAGTTGGTGTGGTCCCCTGCTGTCCTACTCCCAGCGACGCCCTAAGCCGAGGCCCGTACCCCTCAAGGGGTCGCTTGGTTTATAAGTTTTATGCCCTGGCTGGAGGCCACCACAGGCAAGGCCGGTTAAGCAGCCGACAACCTCGTAGGTTGACCTGCAAGTAGCCATTCACAAAAAAAAATGTATACAAGGTTCCATTAAAATAGATGGACACATTTTCACAGGGTCTTCTACCCATGAATATAAACAACTTTTACTATGGGACCAAACCGGAAATCGCGAAAAAAAAAATCAGCTGCTCCCTACATTTTGACGAGTTTGGTGTAGATAAATGTACTGAACAGCTGATTTTTTTTCGCGATTTCATAGTTAGTCTTAGAACTATCGTCGACCAAACAAGTCAATCGGGAGTAAAATGTGTAATATATGGAGCAAATCGAGTACATTGCTGTTATAAAGTTCCTTACCAAGCAAGGAATAACAGTTCACACCATACTTAAAGAGATGTCATCCGTTTACGCGGACTCTTGCCCGGGTAAAACTATGGCTTACAAGTGGCATACCCTCTTTAAGCAAGGCAGGGACTCACTTGAAGACGACCTACGGCTAGGACGGCCAAATAAAAAAAAACAATTTTCGGATTTTTTCCTTTATTTGTGCTGAGAAACCTTGCTTCATGCTAGATCAACGGGAAGTATCCTATATTTTTGATTTACTTGCGAATATCAAAATATGTCGGCCGTATTTTTTTACTGCGTTGACTTAGAAGCTTGATTTTTTTGAACCTACATATTTGATATTAATTTCAACGTGATACCTTCACGCGTTCCTGAGAAAAGGAACCTTGACAGACTGACAGACAGACGGACAACGAAGTGATCCTAGAGGGTTCCGGTTTTTTTTCTTTTGATATATAGAACCCTAAAAAGGAGAGGAAAATTGACTAAAGGTTCCTTCAGCACAACAACGCGCCTGTCCACAAATAATAACGTCAAGTGTCAAGAACGCATTCTCTCAGCGGCCAGACTGTAGTTAAAATGTAGTCGGTTTTTATTTTTCCGATGGAACCTTTAATTTGTGTCGTGATATACCTGCCTGGATCATTGACGTCATGCAGGTTAGCACAGTTCAGTAAGCACATTACTAACTAATCTATCTAGGCAGCACATAATAGTATGTTTAATAGATGAACATCAAAATTAAACACGTCATGTTGATAATAATATCAGTTTGTATTTCGCCTACTCAAAACTTACTGATTCTAAAAGCCGCGTCTCATACGGAAAGGAACTTACATTGGTCAACAAAGTTGTCTCAATATGTGTTGGCCAATACAGATTAAGAGCGAATTTCACCAATGAAAACTGTCAATTCTCTATGGTAACAATGACAGTGACACGAACTTACATTGGTTAACAAAGTTGTCTCAATATGTGTTGGCCAATACAGATTAAGAGCGAATTTCACCAATGAAAACTGTCAATACTCTATGCTAACAATGACAGTGACACGAACTTACATTGGTCAACAAAGTTGTCTCAATATGTGTTGGCCAATACAGATTAAGAGCGAATTTCACCAATGAAAACTGTCAATACTCTATGCTAACAATGACAGTGACACGAACGCGGTTTAGATGTGCTGATCGCGTTCAGTTTCATTGGAGAAATTGGTCCGAAGACAAAGTTTTCTATAACACAGTTGTGTCTTCGATTAACGAAGAGAATATCTCGTTGCATATCCCTCATTCCAAGTCCGCGTACAGGCAGAACTCGTTTGTAATCCGTGCGAGCAGAAGTTTTAATAAACTGTCTGGTGAACATGATTTGGATATATTCAATACCAGTGTTTCTCGGCTTAGGCATTTGTTGGTGAAGAGCTTCTTTACGACAGAGTAATTGTTTGTGTATAAATGTTTTTAAGTTTGTGTTTGTTGATCGTGTACTATTTGTTTCCTAATTTATGTTACAAGTAGGTATTTTGTACCGATGTTTTTTGTTTCAATTTAAATTTTTAATTTTTATCAGTGGAAACTTGTAAATGGCCTTCAGATTCATATTGTATAAGGACATTGTCTACTTTAGCTGTAAGTTTCCCGAATATAATAAAATAAAATAAAATCTCTTCTCTAAAATGAAAAACTGGACCCTGGACGTAGTCCCTGGACTACGACAAACACTTAGAAACCAACATCAGCTAAATCTCGAGTTCTCGAGTTTTAGCGGGACAAACGAACAGCAATTGATTTTTATATATATAGATAGAAGATAGTATTAGATTGTTTCAAATTACATTTTACTCTAACTACATAATGGTGCTTTTATAGAGTAGGGTTCACCGCTAAAGTTCGGCGAGGTCCAATTTAAAACCGCGACCTTTCGACCAGCCTACGTACTGGCTTTAGGGGTATTACTTTTCAAATTATTCTCTGTGTATTTATTTCATATTTTCATTGCTGATTTCAAAACCTTGTTTAATATCTCCTTGAATTGTTGAAACATTTCTCTGATAATTCAAATTACCTAGTCGACCGAGCTCTGCTCGGGTGAAAATAGAGAAAACGAATTTTCCCAGATACGAGACCTAGCTAGATCGATTTTTGCACCCGTATACCTACCCTTTTTTGTGGATGGTAAATCATGAAATGACTTCTCCCGCTATCGTGTCAGGGGGTCTACTCCCTAACTCCGTCCGTCTGACATTACGATCCATCAAAACAAGTGTAAAAGATAAATTCGGACGGGTAAAAACACATCGAGAGTAGGGACAGCTGTCCAATCATGTTTTCATTCATACTTCCAATCATCCATCCGTATGTGATACGGAGTAGGAAACGCCCGTAACGAAGGCCGAAACTACGGGCTTCGTGCTTAGGGACCCCCAGACTTTTGACTAAAACCCACCCGTGTTTCTTCAGTTACCGTATTGCAAATTTCATCGAAATCGTTAGAGCCGTTTTCGAGAACATGATTACAAATATACATATATATATACATAGGTCTAAGGTCATTTAATAGTATAGCATATTGCATTACTTTCTCAGAACACAATAAAAATCTTTTCATAAAAACGACATTTCTTTTTTAATAAAGTTTGATATCTCAAAAGATATTAATTTTTGACTGCCTCGTTGGTCTAGTGGTCGTAAGAGCTACTGCTGAACATGAGATCCTGGGTTCGATTCCCCCGTCGGGCAAAGTGTTATTGGGTTTTCCCATTTCTCAGCAGCCCGTAGTCTGGATTTTTGTCCGGTTGGTGGCAATAGGCTCGCCTCCTGTTATATGGGACTTAAAAATAACTGACGAAATGTGGGTGTACTATAGGTACACCTCTGCATAACCCTTTAGGGAATAGAGGCGTGATTTTATGATATATTCGTCTTGTTAGAATCATAATAATAACTAAACTAAACTTATCTGTATCTTTTTAGCTAAGTATGCTAAATAGTAGATTTACCGAAAAAAAGATAAAGTGTTGACCCTAACACTCGATCAACTTAAAAAGACTACCAACACCACTTACCCCTAAGCAGATTTGACAAACATATCCATTTTCAACACAAGCAACCTTGTACCCACAGTTCTCCGAAATCCCGAACATTCCCGAAGAGGTCTTACTACCCTACTATCGTAAAATATTTGTTGAACTTTTTCAAAGAAACTCAGGGGAATTCTGCGGAGGCGATAAGTGGTATTTATCTCGGCTAAGTGTAGCTATAGGGATGAACAAAACTAGTTGGAAACTAATACCTTTGTAATGGAACACCGATCTTTAGAGCTAAGGAATGTTTGGAAGATGTGTTAGATTAAATTCTTTGTCTTGTTTTTTTGTTTGGTTGAAGGACATGAAAGAGAAGGGAGCGAATGATAGCGTTACGTTTGTCAGGGGAGAATGGAAGAAGAAAAGGTGTGCGCCGACCCCACGTAGCATGGGACAAGGACAGGAAGATGATGTTGATGATTACTTGTTTGTCGAAAGGCTTATGTATCTACCTAATAGTTTTGTTGAAGCGTAACGGTTGACAGGGAAGAATGGAAGAAGAAAACGTGTGCGCCGACCCCACGTACCATGGGACAAGGACAGGAAGATGATGTTGATGATTACTTGTTTGTCGAAAGGCTTATGTATCTACCTAATAGTTTTGTTGAAGCGTAACGGTTGACAGGGAAGAATGGAAGAAGAAAACGTGTGCGCCGACCCCACGTACCATGGGACAAGGGCAGGAAGATATGATGATATGAACCTAATAGTTTTTTTGAGTATTGTTACTTTCAGGCTTGAGTGGGTCCCAACTATTTTGGGGTCGGCTTTCAGTCTTACTGGATGCAGCTGATTACCAGTATTTTACACGAAGCGACTGCCTATCTGATCTACTGATAACCAGAACAGCCACAACCACTGGGTTGTGGAGGTCAGATAGGCAGTCGCTTACCAAGGGGTATTGTATTACCTAGAAACTGTCCTGTTTACCCAGTACAGTTGGACTGGTTGGTTGGACTTTCGGTTTTCTGATGACCCATTACGACTGTCAAAGATCCACGAATGACAGCCGGGACCAACGGCACAATATATGCTTTCTGAGGCATGGAGGGGTCTTGGTATGTAAAGATAGTCACCCATCCACGGACCAACCGCGGCAAGCGTAGCTAATTAATTTCCCCATTCGGCTGTTATTAATTTCATAGCTCAACCACACACTGAGCCCGCGTGGTGGATTATGGCCACTTAAGATGAGCATGAGAGGAGGCCTGAGTCCCACCTGTGGAAACATTATAGGCTGATGATGCATTACAATAGACCGTTTTCACTGCTGTTATATCCGATAGCTACCTATTTTATTTAGGTCGCATAAAATGGTATCTCCTACAGAAGTGCATTTTGTTCAGTAAAGAGCATTTATAAATAAAAGACGCATCCATCTTTGTTACTAAAAGATGAATGTACGGAGGTCCAAGAGAGCTCCAAGACGGTTAAATCAATTATCTGGGGCGCGCCGGGATTCATTGCGCGGTTTTGTTTCGTTATATGTCATTATAATATCTTTGCTGATAAAAGAAACAGAGTCTGGGAAAGCGGCCTTGTTCTGAATAAAAAAAAGCAATAGGTAAATAGATACGGGTTAAAATGATGATTCCTAATTTGAAAGAACTACATTAAAAGCGATGTTATTTGCCTAAAAAACAAACATTTAAACCAAGACCAGCCCTGAAACTGTACGGTGTACACTCAAAAAACAAAATGAAAACTTACTCACGAGCCGAAACTTCCTTGACCGAACTCTGACGAAGTTTTCCGAATAAGATTCATTAATAAAGTTGGCGGTAGACTTCGTCAGCCGTCTCCACTTTAATTAGTGGGATAGTACTTCACATTTGTACAACTGACGTCCTTTGAACACAGTGGAGATATCCACGCTAATTCTATTAACGAACTTACTCGGTTTTATCATTTCGAATGCGATTTAAATAATTTTCACATCGGATAACTTCGGTTTTCTTATCGTTACCGAGGAGTTAGAAAAGGAATTTGTTTCGAACTTGGAACTTTGAGATTGATATCCGAGATTTCTGGTAGTAAGCTCTATTTTACTAAGTGCGAGAATTTTAGCAAAAAAATCTAACTTCACAAAAGAACAAATTTTCTCCTTAAAAGACTAGCTTGTGAAAACATAGTTGGTATTTATAAGAATACACTTGGTTACTGGTTACTGCCAAAATCTACTATGAATACCTTCAACAATTATGTGAAGTGTGTCTCGCTAAATACGGAATTCCGTTACACAAAAATACGTAAACAAACAAAAAATTCTACATCCGCACATTATTGACCCACTGAAAAACTCAACTCCATTGATAATAACTCAAATTCATAATTAAAACAAATAAAGCGTCTCTCAAAAAACAATATAATGAAATTGGCGAGTTTAAACACTCGACTTTAAACACTTTAGGTGGCTAAGGGCGGGTATAAATCATCAAAGAACTTTCAATTCAATTATTGACGCGAGAAGTCCCGTTGAATGGTCTTATAGCCTTTTAGACTATAGACTAAGAGCCAGCGAAGTGGCGAGCTGCTTTGTCGCAGGGAGATTTATGTTAAGTGTAGTCGCTCTTTTTGATTTAATTTTATGGAATTGGCTCTTTTTTTTTCTTACTGAAGTAGGTATCCAATTTATGTTAAACTAGGCATTATATTAATTTTACTACTGGAATAAGAAGCTTGGGTACATTTTTCTGTCTCTTCTGCTGTCAGTGTGTGAACTTACATTTGTCACTTGTCATTTGTCATTTATTTGTGTTGTTTTTTTTTGTTTGTCTTGTTTTTGTTTTTTGTCATTTGTTTTGTTACTAGGTTTTCCATCCTTACTATAATATTGATGTTACAGTTGATAAGTTACTGTTTTTATGTAAATACATAAGACAGACTGCCATGACAGTTAAGAACACGTACTAAAGAAAAGGTAACTTACGTAAGTTTTCCAAAAGCCGGTATGGAAGACTGTAACTACTTTCTATAACTGTAGCCAGATGTTGCATAGCTATTAGAGCGAGCGCGCACTACGACTTTTTATCGCGTGATTGTTTTGTTGCAGAAATGCAACGTATTGGTTTATTTGGTAACGTATGGCAAATCATTTTTCTCGTGTATGCCCGCACTGCCGTAATATAAACCGATAAGATGTATTCCTGCGCGCTCGCTCTTCGTCTACTACTTGTAGAATGCCATCGGCATCGCCTCCACTGGTTCCTAGAACAATAGGCCGCGAGTCCGCCTCCCTTTTCAATTAAACTATGTCAACACAGAGTCCTACATAAAATCATTGAATACGAAAATTAACATTTTTGCCTCTCTATGAATTGTCTCATAATGTTCAGTTAGTTTGTGTTTCAAATTCTAATTTATGTGTAAATTAGACCTTTTCGGGTTGGGTGGGTTTGTTTGATCGTGATTAGGAAGCCGTTATTGCGTAACATACTCGAACTGTCCCTCCCTCTTCGAAATCCATTGCGTTATTCTTGTTGTCAAACAGACGAATTTTTGAAACTTACGAAGCAATGGATCCCATTGAACAAACAAAGGCTACCGTTCACAACAGAAGTCAGCCATCTTTCCGATTCGATTATCCTACCCGGTACATAATGAAAAAATCGATTATTGAAGTATCGATAATTGGAATTGAACTACTAATTTATTCGAATCGTTTGCATAATTGATTCTCGATGGTAGTCTCGATAATGGACGAAACGATCGATGCTCTTATTGCCAAGAACTTGAACCGATTAGACTTTTCAGGAATAGGTGATTGAATTGTTAAGACTTGAGTTGACCTCAATCTAATTGGGAAAGGCTAGGCGGATTATAAATACGCTTATTGTTATAAAACACCTTATTGAAGAAAAAATGTCGGGAGGTGTCGTGGGACTCCGCTTGGAGCGAAGTTCTTTTCGCTGTATATTATGTACTAGCTTCTGCCCGCGACTTCGTCCGCGTAAAATTTATTTTTTGCTCGACCCACCCCTTCGCATCGCATTGCCTACCCGCGCTATTACTTCGTTTTCACTTATGCCTAGGCCGCACACATCGCGATAACCCGAAGATTCGCGTAATCGCGATGTATGTAGCCAAGTATTCGCGTATACTTCGGAGCTTCGTGCGTAGTCGCAACGACTTCGCTCCGCTGTCGGTAAACTCTCGCAGATCAAAGCGTTTTATCGCGATGAACTTCGCTTGCGCGGCCACACTTCAGTCGGCCCCCACCCTTCGTGCGTAGTGGACGTGTTAAGTTAAACTACAGTGCATAATATAGCTAATATAGTTCTTGATTTGTGAATAGTTATCATCCACTTCCTCCTTTTTCTTGCTTTTAATTTGTTTTTTACATGACATAATTGTAAAAAATAATTATTTGCTGCCATAAAATACAGAGCAACCGCGGCGTCCATTTTGTTTTATTCGTTTGTACATCGCTCGTACATCGCGATAAACTTGACAACACGCACTATGTGGCCGCGCAGCTTCGCTGTAGACCGAAGACGAAGTTTATCGCCCGAATGTCATCGGCCCAGGCATTAGCGTTCTTTCAGACTTTTTTTCTTTTTGCTCGGCATCTAAGGGTCCTAGAGTGATGTTAAATATGCCTTCTATAAGATTTGGGCTATCATTAATGCAAAAAGATTTTTTAAAGTCCGACTGGTAGGGTAGATCCAGAGTTTAGCTCGTTCCTTCACCACATCCCCTTCCGCTACCTCTCCCTCCCCCTCTCACTCACTCTCACACCCCCTTCACCACTTCCCCTTCGCTCTCTCTCTCTCTCACCACCCCGTCCCCTCCCTCTCCCCCTCTCCTCCACCTCCGGCTCACCAACCCCTCCCCACCCCTCAGCCTTCACCATGTCTTCCTCCTCTCCTCACCAATTCCTGCCCTTTCTCCCTGCGTCCATCATCCTCCCCCTCACACTCCTCACCACCCCTCCCTTGCCCCTCCCCCTCTAACCCTCCCTCCGAGGTAGTTTAAAAAAACTAATAATGACAAACTTAGGCAAATATTTGTGCCAAGTTTCAAGTCAATTAAAACCAAATGAGTAACATTTTTCATGTAAATTGTATTCCCTGTTTTTACCCCCACAGGGGTGGAATTCAAAAAAATGGTTTGAGATATTTCCATAGCTTGACTCAAAGATTATTTACACCAATTTTCGAGTTAATCAAGCCACGCAGTAAAATCCTCCCCAGTGAAATTGACTACCCCTTTTCAACCCGTTACAGGTAGATTTTCGAAAAACCCTGACACACATTATTCTTTATTTTTGGTTTTAAGAATAAATACTGAGTTTTGAGTTAATCGGATTGCGCGTTAAAATTTTTCCATAGAAACTTTGAGACCCCCCAATTCCCCTTTAGGGGGTAGTTTAGAAAAACTAAAAATCACAAAAATCATAATTTAATTAGATAAATATTCGTGCCAAGTTTCAAGTTTATTAACTCAAGGAATAAGATTTTTCATACAAACAATATCCCCCCTTTTTACCCCCTTAAAGGTCGAATTTCCAAAAACCCTTTCTTAGCGGATGCCTAGGTCATAATAGTTACCTGTGTTCCAAATTTCAGCCCAATCCGTTCAGTGGTTTCAGTTGTATGTTGATAGATCAGTCAGTCAGTCAGTCAGTCAGTCAGTCAGTCAGTCAGTCAGTCAGTAACGCTTTCCTTTTATAGATATAGATTAATACAGAGGCATCTATTATGGTCTCGGGTTTCAAGACTTTATAGAACAAAATCATCAAACATTCCTTTTTAGATTTTATTGCTATGCGTATTCAAAGTAAGACGTCATTATATTTTATTAACTTCGACTTACGGAATATACGTTTTGAAATTCGAGATAGATTTCTTCGAGTTATAATTTACAAAGAGTAAGCATTTCGAGATACCGCGTATTGAGCAATTTATGTCGTCGCTGAGTGATATACGCAGCAAAAGTGTGCTTTTTATCAATGAAAGAAGTTCGGTGATTACCTCCTACATCCAAACTAGGGCTTTCAGTCTCGCTGCATTTCTGAGTCCCGGGAAAAAAAAATCGAGACTCGATGCGGTCTCGAAATTCCCGGGAAAAACGAGACTTTCGAGACTATTTCAAAAGTGGCTTTCATACTTATAGGCTAGGCATTTAGGCAGTCAAAATAAGATATATCAACCAAGTACTTCATTAAACATAAGTAACAAACTCAAATTATAAAATCAAAAATAATTTTTGAAAGTTTCTTTTGGTTTTTTTATAGTGAACACTTAACAAACAAAGGGCATTTCATGTGGTTTCAGACAGAGAGGACCTGATTTTATTACAAAAGTATCCTGCGTTAGAAAAAGCTTTCTCAGCTTCTAAGCTAGTGAGGGGTTAGATATTAAGGCTGCTCCTTCCTAAAATACGGCGAAACTAAGTAACTTTGTAACCACCTTATACAGTAACTATAGCATCTTTCTGATAGAAAAAAATACACAGTAATCTACAATACATAAGAAGTGATTTCATGTGTCCTGAAATCTATTTTAGTTTGTAGAACTAAGGAAAAAAAAGGCTAAATCCAGGTCTACTTCGGTCTATTTTTTCGAGTTGTTACCATATTACTCGTACAGTTTTCATTAAGTGTTCATTTTATACAGTTCTTTACAAACTAATAAGGAATGATTTCTTGTCATTAATTTTTTAGTTTAATCAACAGATTTTTTGTAAATCGATAATCACTTCATATTTTGCAAGCGTTGTGTCATCGCGCTTCTCTTTCTTTTCTATGCAGTCCGACAGTGACCGCGCTTTTTGTGACGGACAAGCCTTAAGTAACTGTAGCAATGGTGTGGCCCCTATTTTCAAAGAGAGCTTTTTCCTCGTGAAAGGCTGATTGCAAGTCATGGATAGACATGGAAGTTATATTCTGACCTTTGTCTTCTTGGGGGTTTAAAAAAATATTAAGCTCACATTTCAGCTGTTCTCCTGTTGTTAGACTTGTGAGCTCCGCAATCGTCGCATCATTTGGGTCACTGTGGTATTTGCGGGATAATTTTCAGATGTTTTTTTAGTTGAGTGTGAATTTATTTAACCTTTCGTACAATTATTTTAAAGACATTGTAATTTCATCGTTGCTTAACGTTTGAAAAGCGTTTGAAGCGCTTGCATGCAGCTTTTTTTAAAAAAACTGAGAAGGACTACGCAAGTATTGTAAGACACTTGCCTCCATCAGTCTATTTTCCTTAATACGGATAGGTACGCAGTGAATTGGCGAGACTTACGTTCAAAGAACTTTGTCGTATTTCTAATTTCTGTAAACTGAAATTTAGTGCATTTGTTAAAAGAGTAGCGTCTCGCCTACACAGTACATAGTGCTTCTAAGGTCACTTTGATGATACCAAGTGAATTTGAGATTGCTTACAATGTATTATACTCCTGATGCAGTAAACTCTACTCCGGATACCTATTAGGTATATGAATTAGAGCTTTTCGGGCGAATATCTTTATTTTAAGAAATCATTCAAGAATTTCAGCTAAACTGGACCACCTCGTTTTGTAATCAATTATTAATTCTAGTTCTGTGTGGAACTCTTCTGTTACTTATTTAATACTGCCAAGTGACTTAAGTCTCGAAAGTCTCGTTATTCCCGAGACTGAAACTATCAGTCTCGAGTCTCGAAAATACCAAAAAATCATCGAGACTCTCGAAATTTTCGAGACCGAGATTCCCGGGATGAAAGCCCTAATTCCAAACTTAGAAACTTTACCTCGGTATAATATTAGTGTAGATACAAGATAATTTACATTCACGGGAAAAGTTGCTTTCGGAAGTCGTGTTCATTATAGTTTGACAAACTTTAAAACACCGCTTTTAACTTAAAAAATCACACCATATTTTTTTTTTATGTACGTATCCCATGTCATACTTCCTCAGGGCTCTTCAATCTGATTTATACACATGTAGGAAATCAAAATCGGTGCAACAGTTTATCCGTGAACCCGTTACAAACAAACAGACATACCTATATACTTTCGCATTTATATCGGTTTTATAGTATTGATACTCTAAAAAACAATTTGACTAAGGCCGTTTGTCCACCACCACGTCAACGGGACGTCAACGAGAACGAGATGACGGCGCGGCGGCGAAGTAGTGATACATACATTTACTATGGCTGCGTGTCCATTGCACACCACCGCCGCCGCGCGCCGGGACATCACATTCGGTTCAAATAATCTCTCGTTGACGTCCCGTTGACGTTGTGCGGTGGACCAACAGAGTCACACACACTACACACAGCTAATCCACCTCATCTTCATGGTGGCGTATCTATTGTTTCCTGTTGCATTTTTGGTATCGAACATGACGTCTTGCATTTCGTCTAGATCTTGCAGGTCGAGTTGGCGGATGAGCAGCTCTGATAGTTTATTATCGCTTTGTTTTCCACCAAAGCTTGATTCTGTTTCTCCATAGAGGTGGTATCCGTTGGTTGTACGAGACGGCTGACATTTCGTGCGAATCTTTTTGCGGTGACGATGTTTCGCTCCCATCGTTTGGGCTCGCAACACTCAAGGGCATTGTTTCTTCTTGGAGTTTCTTCAGTCGGCGTCACATACGCAGGGTATGAAAATGAGACGAAAATGCAGGTTGAGTGTGGAATTTATTTATTTATAGTTAATTAAAACGGTACATCACCAATTACATTAATTAACGTAAAAACATACTTAATTTACTTAAAAACTAAAATGGAACAGTAGACTTCCTTGCATACTTTCTCTCACAGAACACCTGACATATACGCATAATTTTACTCCATTCATCCGCAAACATATCACATTCAGGGTTGGCAGTCAGAAGGGCGTTGAGCATCTTCAAAGTACGACACACGGGGGATTCAGCTCTGGCGACAGTTTTGGCCGAAGGTTGCGCAAACAGATTGTGCCGGCGGCTCGGACGGTGTCCGATGTATTTGTCGGGCACAAATAGTCGACAGAAAAAACCATGGAGGTCTGGACAGTCTATACGTCCCCGTAAGGTTTTACAGGCTACCTTGAGCTGATCATGAATGAATGTGGAATCATGATGGAATTAATGTATTTCCAAAAATCGGTTCCCTATCGGTACAATTTCTGCTACGATAATTAATACATAGTGGGTGCATATAAAAAGTTAGAACAGAAAAACCGGTCAAGAGCGAGTCGGACTCGCGCACCGAGGGTTCCGTTCCGATTTCTGAAAAAGCGTGCTATTTAGACACATCGTTTTATTTTTCCTGTAATCTTTACATAAACTTCTATCACATGGAATAATTTCAGATTTTTCTCTTTGCAAACTTCGGAGGTAAGGGGGGGGAGACGGTATTTTTTTTACATTTTCCATCAAAAGTCGAAAACAATGCAGCCAAAAAAAAAAGAAAAAAAATGTTTGAGAATGTGCAAACAGCGCTCTTTCATATGATACCCCTTATGCCCTAGTAGCTCCACTTTTAATTTTTAAGACCCCCTTTCAGTCCCTGTTGCAAAAAAATATATAAATATTTTTATTTCTTTCTTATTTGCAAAATAGTTGGGTAAATGTCATCTAAAACTATTCCAAATTTCAAGTTGATAGCATCAGTAGTTCCTGAGATATCCAGCTGTGACACACAGACAGACAGACAGACAGATAGACTGAGTCACACCATAAGGGTTCCTTTTTTACCATTTTGGTACGGAACCCTAAAAACTAGAACCCTCTACAAACCCATTTTAGTTAAAATAGTGTTTTGTCAATTTCTTTCGAATTATGATTTGAGTTTGAAAAAAGACAAAACACTATTTTAACTAAAATAGTTTTGTAGAGCGTTTTAGTTTTTTTATGAATAAGGGGGTAAGTAGTAAGTAGTTCTTGAGATATCCAGCTGTGACAGACAGACAGACAGACTTAGTCACACCATAAGGGTTCCTTTTTTACCATTTTGGTACGGAACCCTAATAAAAATACCCTACGTGCAGCATTTTATCAGGTGAGTAGGTATCAGTATTCAATAAAGCAGTAGTAGTAGCAGCAGTTGTGTAGTATAGGTATGCTATTCCGCTACACTTTCATCAAATCGCTTTAGGGATCAAGTATAGCAGTATAGCTGATCCTACCTTCTCGCCTGTCAGTTACTTCTGTTAGCAAGACGACGTTAAGCCCGGGGTTTATAACGTGAACGTCTTTGATCACTCGTAAAATCTTTGTGGCCTTTCATAGTTGCTCTTGTAAAGGTAGTTCACTTTACAGTGTACTTTACACAATAGAAGTTTTATTGTTATGACTGCTATAGACGTCAACTGCCCGCGAAAGTGTTAACTTTGTTTAGTTGAAGACTTGAAGATTATATGATGGATCACGCGAATTCCGCTCGCTATTTCAGTCCGAATCGGACGGATCGTATCAAATGGATTTTTTGTATTCTACAAGTCGTTTGCCTGATAGGAATTTCCATCGGGATGACGAATTTCCATACAAGCTTTCATCCCCTATTCAACCCATTCAAAATAATAAATAAATAAACCCCTTTTTATTAAGTGTCCCATTGTTTGTGGTGCACCAGATTTACATTCCAGGGCGGAGTCATCTGCGAATTAATCATTGAAGTACTTTCTTTATTAATTGCATCTCATAAAATACTATCCTAACTGTGCAGGATAGCTGCTCCATTAGTTAGCACGGTATTATTATAGTTTTAGACATGTGGTATTTTCAGTTGTTGTTGTTGTGGAAAAATAGCATGCAGTTTTAAGTCCAACAGATGCTAGAGATTCCCACGGCACCCGAAACTAACTAATAATATAAATGCGAATGTGAGTTTGCTTGTTTGTAACGCTTTCACTCTAAAACGGATGAACGGATTTGGATGAAATTTGTCACATGGATTTGGTGGTGGGTGGTGTGGTTTGGACATGACCTGGGTTAGGACTACAGAACAGATAAAGAGGTCCTCTTTATCTGTTCTGTGGTTAGGACATAGGAAACTTTTTATCCCGGTTGTACGTTCGCGTGGGATAATTTCCGACCTACAACGCGGGCCAAGCCGCGGGCAAAAGCTAGTAAATTATAACTTAATATAAGCTTTTGCCTTCCCACAATAAAAACAGAACATAAACAATGTCAATTTTTATTTTAGGGTCCTACATGAATACTTTAGTTCGTCCGGCGACATTTCAATATTCTGCCCACGCCTCCACTCACTCAGGAGAAAAGGTCACAAATTAACTTTTATTTCGCAAATAAATGTCGTTCTTAATATAGGGTAGTTTGATGTTTTTTCTTGGTAGGATTAAGGTAGTTTTTGTTTTATAATCTGTAGACCTTTGTACATGGATGACATAATTTGTGTTCATAAAAATTTGTTGTAACTTGTGTTTTTACTATCACTATCCCCCTTCTTCATAAAAAAACTAAAACCCTCTACAAACCTATTTTAGTTAAAATAGTGTTTTGTCAATTTCTTTCGAATTATGATTTGAGTTTGAAAAAAACCGGTCAAGAGCGAGTCGGACTCGCGCACCGAGGGTTCCGTCCCAATTTCTGAAAAAGTGTGCTATTTTGAGACATCGTTTTATTTTTCCTGTAATCTTTACATAAACTTCTATCACAGAATAATTTCAGATTTTTATCTTTGCTTCGGAGTTAAGGGGGGGGGGGGGGGGACGGTCTTGTTTTTAACATTTTTCATCAAAAGTCGAAAACTATAGGGCCTAAAAAAATTAAAAAAATGTTTGAGAATGTGCAAACAGCGCCCTTTCATATGATATCCCACATGCCCTAGTACCTAGCCCCACTTTGAATTTTGAAGACCCCCTTTCAGTCCCTGTTACAAAAAAAATATAAATATTTTTACTTCTTTCTTACTTGAAAAACTGTTGGGTAAACATCATCTAAAACTGTTCCAAATTTCAAGTTGATAGCATTAGTAGTTCTTGAGATATCCAGCTGTGACAGACAGACAGACAGACAGACTGAGTCACACCATAAGGGTTCCTTTTTTACCATTTTGGTACGGATCCCTAAAAAGACAAAACACTATTTTAACTAAAATAGTTTTGTAGAGCGTTTTAGTTTTTTTATGAATAAGGGGGTGAGTAAGTATTTTCATTTCAGGCAGGTTCGTTTTAAAACACTACTTTTGGTATTACCTAATTCGTTCAAGCAATAAATGTCACTTTCAAATAAAACAAACACAGACTGATTTCCTAAAATAAACAGAATATTTTCGCTCAAAATAACCATTTCACATTCAAAATAATAAGCATACACTTTACATTTGAAATAATTCTCAGACTAAAAGCTGAATTTTTGAGCTCGTCAGATGTTTATTTTTAGATTCCAATTAGGATTTAAAAGGCATACATTCGAGGAGCTCGTGGCTAAATAATAACAGCCGCACGGGTCGATCCGTCAGGTTAAGCTACGCTTGCCGGGGTTGGTCAGTGGATGGGTGACCATCTTTACATACCGAGATTCCTCCGTGCCTCGGAAAGCACGTTAAGCCGTTGGTCCCGGCTGTTATTCGTGGATCTTTGACAGTCGTTAAGGGTCGTCAGAAGCCCGAAAGTCTGACAACCAGTCTTACCAAGGGGTATCGTATTACCCAGTAACTGGGTTGTGGAGGTCAGATAGGCAGTCGCTCCATGTAAAATACTGGTATTCAGCTGCATCCGGTTAGACTGGAAGCCGACCCCAACATAGTTGGGAAAAGGCTAGGCAGATTGATTGAGTGTTTTGTCAATTTCTTTCGAATTATGATTTGAGTTTGAAAAAAACCGGTCAAGAGCGAGTCGGACTCGCGCACCGAGGGTTCCGTCCCTATTTCTGAAAAAGTGTGCTATTTTGAGACATCGTTTTATTTTTCCTGTAATCTTTACATAAACTTCTATCACAGAATAATTTCAGATTTTTATCTTTGCTTCGGAGTTAAGGGGGGGGGGGGCGGTCTTTTTTTTAACATTTTTCATCAAAAGTCGAAAACTATAGGGCCTAAAAAAAATAAAAAAATGTTTGAGAATGTGCAAACAGCGCCCTTTCATATGATACCCCACATGCCCTAGTACCTAGCCCCACTTTGAATTTTGAAGACCCCCTTTCAGTCCCTGTTACAAAAAAAATATAAATATTTTTACTTCTTTCTTACTTGAAAAACTGTTGGGTAAACATCATCTAAAACTGTTCCAAATTTCAAGTTGATAGCATTAGTAGTTCTTGAGATATCCAGCTGTGACAGACAGACAGACAGACAGACTGAGTCACACCATAAGGGTTCCTTTTTTACCATTTTGGTACGGATCCCTAAAAAGACAAAACACTATTTTAACTAAAATAGTTTTGTAGAGCGTTTTAGTTTTTTTATGAATAAGGGGGTGAGTAAGTATTTTCATTTCAGGCAGGTTCGTTTTAAAACACTACTTTTGGTATTACCTAATTCGTTCAAGCAATAAATGTCACTTTCAAATAAAACAAACACAGACTGATTTCCTAAAATAAACAGAATATTTTCGCTCAAAATAACCATTTCACATTCAAAATAATAAGCATACACTTTACATTTGAAATAATTCTCAGACTAAAAGCTGAATTTTTGAGCTCGTCAGATGTTTATTTTTAGATTCCAATTAGGATCTAAAAGGCATACATTGTATCTGGCTGTAGCCAATCCCGACCACTATAGTCACATAGAAAACAGAGCTAAAACTAAATTAAAAGCTAACGCTAAAATCTCGACAGCACTAATAAAGTCTGAAAGCTATTTTGGTGATGTCCATACTAATTTCTAATTTCATATTCGTCGTCCAATCCCGGGTTGTTTTACATGAAAATGCACTCGCCAGAGTTAGTGATTCGACGACAGAAGGTGCAGTGGACAATCGTTCCTATTTCTGTTTCTACATTTTTATTTAGGATTCGTGTTATTGTGTTGTTTTATTGATACCGAATAAAATAATCATACAAATACAAAAAAATACAAAAATGTTTATTTCATTACGATTAGTTGTGAACATTTTGTTGGTGAATGGCGTCTCCTTTTAAGCAGATAATGCCTGTGTTAGAAGACGCCGCTCTTTCTTAGGTAGGATGAAAGGTGATAAAAAAAACCGGTCAAGAGCGAGTCGGACTCGCGCACCGAGGGTTCCGTTCCGATTCCTGAAAAAGTGTGCAATTTAGAGACATCGTTTTATTTTTCCTGTAATCTTTACATAAATTATATATATTTTATTTAACTGGCTTTTGTGGCCAGGATATTATCTCAGATTTTTTACAATTGTAATGGCAATCATGTTATGTGCCCCGCGGTTTCACCTCCGTAGACCGGGATAAAAAGTAGCCTATATCTTAATTCAGGGTATAAGCTATCTACATACCAAATTTCATCCAAATCGGTCCAGCCGTTTGAGCGTGAAGAAGTAACAAACATACAAACACACACACAGACACTCATAAACTTTCGCCTTTATAATATTAGTGTGATTCAGCTTTTATATAGATTATTTTATATTTTGTGAATGTGAGAACGTTTTGTAGGCTTAATAGACTGTAGATTTCTAGACCATTTTCTATATTATTAAGCACCTGGTACTTTTTGACAGGTAGGCCTGTCAAAAAGTACCAGGTTTACCACTTTCCTCCCATTTGAAAAAATTGTAAAAGCCAATTATTTTTTAAAGGGTAACCGTCGAGTTTCTTGCCGGCTCTTCTCCATAGGAAACGACCAATTGGAACCGTGCACCTAGCTTCTGAAGTTTCACAAGTGCCCAGTATGTGAAATAAAATATTTTGATTTTTATAGCTTAAAAATATTTGTAGAAGAAATTGGTGGCGTAGAGAAGTCCCAAAATCCTGTAAATCCAGCGCCTAAGAATGCCAGAAAATAAAACACTCTGGTAGGTTAGAGAGTTATGAAGAGATGCTGAAACAAATAGGTAAACATTTCATCAGATGCAATATCTTATTCAATAACTGAATCTTTCAATAACCATAACCTAAAAATACATTTCCCAAATCTATCCAAATTGTGATTGGCCAATGAACCTACAAATTAACATGTTCAATGGGACTCAAAGCCCGTTCAAAGTTTGTCCAGCCAAGCAATTTAATTTCAATCCATTTGAAGTAAGGATATCAATACGGAGATGTATATGTACACATTCTGAATCATTGGGTTTCTCATACAATAATTTGAGGCGAATTAGGTTTATTTGCACATAGTGTGTAAGTGTCAGTATGTGGTAAGGTTTTGGTTTGATTGACGTTGTTTTAGTAGGATGGTTTAGTAATTCAGAGGAGCTCGTGGCTAAGTAATAACAGCCGCACGGGTCGATCCGTCAGGTTAAGCTGCGCTTGCCGGGGTTGGTCAGTGGATGGGTGACCATCTTTACATACCAAGATTCCTCCGTGCCTCGGAAAGCACGTTAAGCCGTTAGTCCCGACTGTCATTCGTGGATCTTTGACAGTCGTTACGGGTCGTCAGAAGCCCGAAAGTCTGACAACCAGTCTTACCAAGGGGTATCGTATTACCCAGTTACTGGGTTGTGGAGGTCAGATAGGCAGTCGCTCCATGTAAAATACTGGTATTCAGCTGCTTCCGGTTAGACTGGAAGCCGACCCAAACATATTTGGGAAAAGGCAGGCATGTGCCTATTCGAAATAAATGATTTGACTTTGACTTTATATTTTTCTTAGTTACGTGACTTTACCCTGGCCTGTTTTTATTTAACTCTGCTTTCAGTTGTCCTGTTAGTTTTTAAGTATGCTTAGTGTGCTCTTCAAACTACATTCATATTTATGCTATTTCTCTACCTACATTAATATGAACATTAAACTTTTTTGTATTGTGCCTACTCGTACATAAGCACCTGCTACGAGCGAGAAAACGCGTTTATAAAGTGCCCAATCGATAGCTCAGCCGACATTTCCCTGCGGTTTTCACATAAAACCCTGAAACTGAATTAAACAGAAGCTCATAAAAATACAAAAAAAAAGTTTAAAGCACATTGGAATTCTGTAAGCAACAGGTATGCAATTATTTTTGGCTACAGTCTTTGTTGGCAGACCTCAAACCACGCCTGTGACCATTCTGCCTTTTATTACCTTTTGTATTCAAAACGATATTTCCCTCCTTTATATTCGAGACCATATTCCAATTTTGAAGAACTGTCATTTATTATTCTTTATTTGTGGTGTTTGCGACCTGCGACGACGTTAGGAATTCGATTTTTAATTTGGCATTACCTTATCGATCACTCTTCATTATGTATATCGTGTCGAAGTATTGCCATTGTTTTTTTTTTTCTTTGTAAAACGAGTAGAAGTCTTGTTAAAAAACAGATCCATCAAAGGAGTTCATGTTATAATCTATCAATGGATGGTGTAAGCCCAACAAGGGAGTGTATTGAAGTAATAAAATATAAACACTTGATATTGCATTGTAGCAAAAGTGAGATTCAATAAAGTACCTAGATATTATTTATTGGACACACAGACGAATAGTACAACGGTCTTATAAAAGCAATTTTTACGACGTTTGGATGGACAAGACTTTTATGATGGAATAAATAGATTTTGCCATGAAAATTAAAACCGAATTAATTATAAATTATATATTTTATTATGTTTTTATTTATAAGTACACTGATCAAATTGAATTTGCCGCAATATAGTCGCAAAATCGATCACAAATTTACCTAACATCTTTAACCCCACTACAACTCAGAACCCTTTCCCTTCTCGTAACCCCCAAACGCGTACGAACAAGACGCAATGATTCAAATCACAAAACATCACCTAATTAGCATGTTGGACTCCCGGATCCCGTTCACCTGTTGCGGCGCGCGCAGATCGACCGCGCTGCATTGTGCCCGACGGTTAACCCTGCAAATGTGGGTCGGCGCTTGTTCCCCAGAAACACTTGACAGAATTGTGCCGATCGCTGCGCTTGTGATTTTGTAATGGAATGAGATTCGGAAGATTTGGGGGTTAAACTTTGTATTTAAAAAAGGAATGTATGATGTTCGGCAGGGTTTTTCAAAAATGGAAGCCTCGATTTGAGAAGACTGTGCAAACTTTAAGTAGGTATCATAAGTAAATTCTTTGAGGTTTCAACCTCAATGAGTAAAAGATAAGTACCACATTTTTGCCAGCCAGTCTCTGGTTTTGGTACGCACGGCTACAGTATACATTTCCAGTATAAGCTGATCTCGCATTGTATAGGATTTCCTTACAGTGAGAGGCCAGTGTAAACTGGAAATGCATAGCTTGATGTGTAGCCGTGTACTAAATGTGGATCCGCTTGTTCCCCAGAAACACTTGAAAGAATATTGCGATCGGTGCGCTTGTGATTTGTTAAGAGAGATCCGAAGGATTAAAAGGTTGAAATAATGTTTAATTTATGCCACGGTTTTGAAACATGGAAATTCTCGGTCTATTTTAAGGTTGCCTAGACTCATTATTAATTCTGCAGAGTCTAAGATAATAGTTATTTATGCAACTGACGTATAATAAGGGGTATTAAAACACGAATGTGACAATAGTATCACATGAGTGTTTTAATACCTAATTATGTACAGTTGCATACAAGACTTTATCTACATCCATGTTATCAATCCTCTATAAAAGGTTCTGAAACAGTTTTTTGCAATACTAATACTCGTATCGAACATGGCGGCCGGTGTCATAGTACACGACGTGAATTCGAATAAGTTCTTTTTTTAAATTACGGCGCTGTTGTAGTGAAACGCGCGTGCATTACAATGTTATTTTTTTGAAAATGAGTTGCATTATGAAATTCAGTACAACATGGTTACTATGACACTGTCTGTTTTAATGTTGGCAATAAGCTAACTGTTTCAGAAACTTTTATAGAAGATTTATAGCATGGGTGTAGATAAAGTTATTAACGCGACTACATAGCCCCACTGTGTCTGATGTCTGCATGTACTTATTTCTTTAAACGCAAGTTGACTGTCTAACCTTTGTCATAACTGGTGAAATTTGGGTGTACTATTAGGTATACCACTGCCCAACCCTTCGGGGAAACAAGGCGTGATGTTTTGTTATGTAAATCAAAACCATTTGAAGAATAACACACGATCCAGTAAGCTTTTAATGTAGGCATATAATTTTAATAATAGATTAATTAATTAAGAAAGGGTCTTTTAAAATTCGCGCTACGCTCACTTTTGTACTGTTCCCTCTATTCCCCATCCAAAGACAATGCTTTTTGAACTGACACCAATATCAAACCTAGCACAAAAGAGAAAAAAAAGATACCTACAGCTTTTTCTTAGGTTCGAAGTCGCTCTGTTCCAGAAATACTTGACAGAATTGTGCCGATAAACGCGTCCAAGTAATTCAATAAAGGCCCGAAGATTGCAAGAATACGAAGCTAAAAGCGCCTCTGTTTCTGCCGACGACCGTTGGAAATTGACGATATACTTGTCCCAAGACAATTTTAAATCAGGAGTTGAACAAGAAATCTTGGCAATGAATTGAAGTTTTGCAGTGGTGTAAACTCTTCTTAGCTGAAAACTAGTTTCGCAAATTGATCAAATATGAGTTGGCTTTGTGCCTGAAAGATTTAACAGAAATGTTTTAATTCCCATTTGTTTCTGTATGTTTGTCTATGGTCACAGATTAATACAGATGGGACACTCCGCACTTAAGGTACTGCGGACGGGGCCCGCCGCATACTTGTACAAGTATGCGGCGGGCCCCGTCCGCGGTGCAAATTCAGTAGGTCAGAAGGTATAAGAGTTACGCGATAGAAAGAGAGGCAACTTGTAGTTGAATATAACTGTAGGTAATAAGCGTTGTGCGATCTGAATTGCACTTTATTGTGTTGCAACAAGAGTCGCTTTATATTTTTTGATCGAGATTAGATTTTGCGATCTGTGCTATGGTTAAATTCCTGTCTGTATCTAGATTTTACTTGTGTTTTGCGAAATATGGTTCATCGCATCAATTTTGCCATAACAATAGTATGCTATATATCTGGAGCCTCTTTGATCTCTGTAGGGTTGAAGAAATAGACTTTTGTACCTACTCCAAAAACAGCTAAAGCAATCTCTTACCGACTACTTTCAGATGAACGTATACGATTCAGAATGTAGTATATATAGAGTGTAATTTTATAATCACTGTTATCCTCTTAAAAGTTGTTCATATGAATGAGTACAATGACCCCTCATTGTACTCATCGTTATAAACAACTTTTACTACGAGACCAAACCTAAAAACACGAAAAAAAATTAGCTGTCCCCTACATTTTGACGAGTCATGCGAATATAAATGTAGTGAACAGCTGATTTTTTTTTTCGCGATTTCAGGTTTGGTCCCATAGTAAAAGTTGTTCATAATGATGACCCGTTAAGAAGATAACGGTGGTTAAAATTACACCCTGTATAAGTGCTTTTTCGTCGCTGTGCCGTGAAAACCTCGTGATTGCAATAAACGTTATTTTACAGGGGAAGTTACAAACTCTGTCTGAATAATGGCTGTCGTTACATTCTTCGAGATTCTCATTATTTAATACATATTAGAAGGCATTACAAGCATCTTAGAGCGGTGCACGTTTGTTATAAATATGCATTACGGGGATTCCTACAAAGCAAATAATTATACAAAAAAAAAAAAACATTTTCTTTACGAGCTTTTCACTGCACGGCGGCGTTATATGGATCGCCCTGATTTATTTCCACAAACCAAATAAGCATATCACAATCCAATGCTGGACTGCCTCTAATCATAATCATAATCATAATCATAAATCTTTATTTCGCCAGAGATATGGTACAATTGGTGTTACAATAAATAAGTGCTTTACACATCTCACCTATAGGAGGCATGCGAAAATTTACTATTAGTCATACACATTCGTTATTATTCTTTAGAGTCAAAGTATTACAGTCAAAAATAAAAATAAAATACAAAATACAAAATTCACAAATACAATTCATTACATAGTTTCGTAGTAGGAATTAAGTCTTAAAGTTAAAAAAATCACCTAAGGTATAAAAACAGTTCTCTATTAACCATAGTTTCATTTGCTTTTGAAACTGATATAAGGGAAGTTCTCTCAACCGTCGTGGAATATGGTTGTATACTTTGATGGACATCATATAGCTATTCTTTTTATGTAATGCGCTTCTACAAGAATTATGAATGTTCAATTTCGTGGGGTCTCTTGAAATATATTTACGGTTTTTATTACTGTCAGCAAATAAATGTAATTGGTTTCTAATAAACATTCCAATTTCCATTATGTACATAGATACAAGAGTAAGTACTCCTAGTTTTTTGAAAAGCGGCCTGCATGTTTCAAAAGGCCCGACGTTACTTATTCTACCAGATTGCCCCACAACGATGTCTTAACTAACGACGCGATTTCCCATTATTATCCTCTAATAAAACCTCCAATATGTGCGTCAATATCTCTATTCCTGTTTGTAGTATTTGGGTCAGTCCCTCCTAAAACACTTGACATGTCACACCGATAGCTGTCCAATACCCCCTCAGTGATCGCAGGAAATCACGCTTTTGTATGGCGAAAAGCGTTGCCTTTGTATGTTTATTTTTACGTGAATAGGAGGCTTTGTTAGTGTCGTGTTTTTTTTTTCTTTCGATAAAAGCTTATGTCGTGAAGAGATTAGCCAGTCAGAGAGGTTAATGTTTCAGTACTTACTTAGGTATCGTCACTTTTGGAGGACCTAGTTATAATGCTTCATGACCACAAGGCGAGTAATCGCTGCGCCGGCGCCGGCAGCGTCTATCTCCGTCTAGCTTTAGAAAAATAACGGCCAAATAACAACAGTTATTGAGTAAAATAGTTGAAATAACTACAATTTAGAGTTATTTTTTTTTAATGTAAATGGTGAATAGATTATATTTCTTTATATTTAATTTCGATAAATAACGGAACTACAATATGACAATCAATTCGGGTTGTCAGTCATGATTCGAAAGACACGTGGCGCCATCTATTATCATAAGAACGTTATTGTTGTTTTCCTCGAGAACAGTACTTTTTTTTGGGATGAAAGATACCCTATGTCCGTTTCTGTACACCTGACAACTTAAATGCAAAATTTCAGGATGATCGGTTCAGTGGTTTATTCGTGATAAGGTAGCAAACAAACAAACAAACAAACTTACTTTCGCATTTATAATATTGGAGTGTAGAGACGGCAATTGTTACTTAAAAAATTCGTGACGACAAAAGTAGATTGAGCATACGACTTCGTTCAATCAACAACATTCAGTCGTCAGTTTCTATAAGCCATTTGTGTCGTAGTACGAGAAAACGGTGACTTACCCATGATTTGTATGGAAAGTGTTGACAATGCTGCCTCTAGCAGCGGCTGCCGAGACCATGTTCATGACTAATCGGGCCAGAGGATTTTGACCTCAAATATTTTTGTTTATGTAATTTGTTGCCAGTACAAGTTACAAAAATCCTGTAGCTGGTTTCCTCAAGAGTAAAGTTGCTCGCTCGTGTATGTTCTGCCATTGTGTAAATTAGGCGTCAGTTTAATGAATATATAGGTCACATTAATAAGTATTAGATCACGAGGCAGAAATGCATAATGACGAGCCATTGAACGCTAAACAGTAGACAATGGAAAATGAACTGCAGCTTGTTCTATACATAGTGCATGCATACAATCAATCTGCCTAGCCTTTTCCCAACTATGTTGGGGTTGGCTTCCAGTCTAACCGTATGCAGCTGAATACCAGTATTTTACAAGGAACGACTGCCTATCTGACCTCCACAACCCAGTCACTGGGTAATACGATACCCCGTGGTAAGACTGGTTGTCAGACTTTCGGGCTTCTGACGCCCGTAACGACTGTCAAAGATCCACGAATGACAGCTGGGACCAACGGCTTAGCGTGCTTTCCGAGGCACGGAGGAGTCTCAGTATGTAAAGATGGTCAGTTGGTCACCCATCCACTGACCAACCCCGGCAAGCGTAGCTTAACCTGGATTGACCCGTGCGGCTGTTATTACTTAGCCACGAGCTCCTCACATAGTGCCGAGCTCCTCACATACATACATTCTACGTTAAGTAACTAGAAAGATAATGTACACTTTTGAATAACTGACATTACCTACACATTCCACCCTTATTTTCCTGTCAACAGAACCCACCGTTTATATCGTTTGTGGACGAAATACGAGCGATGTAAAGGCGCTTATCCAATAACTCGATTCGTTCATTCATAAAGTATACTCGGATTCTCGTATACTCGGAATCTCGGAATTCATAGGCGGGATTGAATTTGTTGGCCGTACCACAGGGGAGTAAAATCCGAACGAAGAATTTTCTCCGTAGTTATGCGATCGATAGGTTTTGTGCAGTTATTTAGTTATGAGAGTTATACTGACTACAGTTTAACGATTATTACTAAATGAACGCACTGCATGCTTGTCAGTTTATAAGTGTAGTACTTATTTGAATGCGATGCACTTTAGTTGTAGACGTAGCGGTATAGTTACGGACGCAGCTGTAAGTTGCAGGTGTAGCAGTATAGTGACTGGCGTAACACTGAAGTGACTGACGCAGCTCTGAAGTGACTGGCGTAGCACTATAATAATATATAGTAATAGAGACGCGTAGCTCTGAAGTGTCTGGCGTAGCACAATAGTAATACGCCTAGCACTCTAGAGACAGGCGTAGCACAATAGTAATATGCGTAGCACTCTAGAGACTGGTGTAGGACTGTAGTGACTGGCGTAGCACTATAGTAATATGCGTAGCACTATAGAGACTGGCGTAGCTTTGAAGTGACTGGCATAGTACTACAGTAATATGCGTAGCACTCTGGATACTGACGTAGCACAATAGTAATATGTGTATCACTTTAGAGATTGGTGTAGCACTGTAGTGACTATGTGTAGCACTTTAGAGATTGGTGTAGCACTGTAGTGACTGGCGTAGCACTATAGTAATATGCGTAGCACTCTAGAAACTGTCGTAGCTCTGTAGTGACTGGCTTAATACTACAGTAATATGCGTAGCACTCTAGATACTGGCGTAGCACAATAGTAATATGTGTAGCACTTTAGAGATTGGTGTAGCACTGTAGTGACTGGCGTAGCACTATAGTAATATGCGTAGCACTCTAGATACTGGCGTAGCTCTGTAGTGACTGGTGTGGCACTGTAATCCTGGCAAAGCACTGTGACCATTGAATAGTTAAAAACCGTAGCACTAAGGTAGAAAGAAGTAATTGGACCCTAACAAAAATAAATTCTTCCATTTTTACTATCTCGTTAAATCTTTTAAATTAGCCTATCAGCGATGTTATAACGCGAACGCGACGCTAAAACAAACGGCGATAAAACATGATAGGCTAAACAAGCCGTAAAAAGGTCGACAACCTAATGGAATGTAATCAAGTAATTTATTCTTTTGACGGCACGGCGGCCGAAGGAAACGTCCCGGTATTTTGTAGATTTTCTTTTTTTTTATTAGTCTGCGAATTTTGTCTCGGCGTATCTTTTGGTCATACATTCTTTGACAGCTGGTCTTTGGTCATTGCTAATTAATTGGTTTTGTTGCTTCTTTACCGTTTTTGGGAATAAAATATTTTTTTGAAGTTCTCGTATTGCTAGTTTGAAAATAAACTAATTGACATACTCTGATAAAGACAGAAAACTTGAACATTCGGCATATTATTTAAATACTTAATATCTTAAACTCTCTTGTTCTTATCTTCTCTTCTTCATATCTTTTCTTATCTTAGCGTAGTACTCCGGAGGTATAGTCAGCAACAAAATTCGATTAACACTTCAGTTTTTTTTAATCTTAATTACTGAGCTAGACATTTAATTAAAGTCGGAACAGGTAAAATTCAAGGATTTACGATTTTCTTACATATTTTAGGAAAAAGTCGGTCCATCAGATTAAGCTACGCTAGCAGGGGTTGGTCCGTGGATGGACTTTATATTTTACATACGGAGACTCCTCCGTGCCTCGGAAAGCACACTAATCCGTTGGTCCCGGCTGTCATTCGTGGATCTTTGACAGTCGTTACGGGTCGTCAGAAGACCGAAAGTCTGCCAACTAGTGGTACCAAAGGGTATCATAATACCCAGTTACTGTGTTGTGGAGGTCAGATAGGCAGTCGCTTCATGTAAAATACTGGTATTCAGCTGCATGCGGTTAGACTGGAAGCCGACACCAACATAGTTGGGAAAAGGCTTTCTTATTCTATCCATTCGCGTAACATGAAACATCCCTCTTAGCATTCACCTCATCACAGAGTATAGTTTATTAGCCACCTGTTGGCTACCCTGATTAGCCCCCAGGGCTTACTACTGAACCTTAGATCAAAGCTAATTGTCTAAGAGAATATTTAAGACTTTGTTAATAAACGACCACAAATACGCTGTTATTTCGACATCATGTTATACGCACAAAGGGTTGTTGATTTAAATTAAATTTTGTGAAAACTGATATTATTATAATTTACGTACGTAACATAGATGTAGGTAACATCTGAACTTCATAAGAACCTTCGTTTTTTAGGGTTCCGTACCTCAAAAGGAAAAATGGAACCCTTAGCCTGTCTCTCTGTCCTGTCAATCTGTCCTTTTTCTCAGGAACGCGTGGAGGTAACAAGTTGAAATTAACACAATAAAAAATACGGCCATTTATGCGACATATTTTGATACTCGCAAGTAAATCAAACCTATAGGGTACTTACCCAAACCAAACTGAACCACCCATGCAAACTTGATTTATTAATAACGAAACGTTTAATATAAAATGCATGTAACAATATTACCAACATACCGGAACAACGTTCGTACTCGAGAATATAAAATTACTCATATTCACTATGAAAATTTTATTACAGTTTCACAATAATGAAATTGAAGGACGTCATGCATACTGAAGTGAAATTATCTGCTGTCATGATCACTTTTAACGATATTATAATATAATACCAGCCTATTAGCCGACGTTCGCACGGACGTAAAAATATCGCAGTGATTTTTATTCGCACACTGGATTTTCAACACTCTGCTAAGCGCCGAGAGTTGAAAATCCAACAGTGTGTTTTTTCGACGCGCTTGAATGCACTCTGTTGTTGTTAGATTGGATTCTCAATGCTCGGCTCAACACCGAGAGTTGAAAATCCAGTGCGCGATAAAATCCCCACAGCTGGGCAAAGGCCTCTTCTCATACAGAGAAGGCACGAGCATTTATCACCATTCTTGCTCAAAACGGATTGGCGATTTCAGACTTATTGTCTTAAGAGGATACATCTAAACGTGGTTTAGCTCGGTGTGTAAGTGAAATGGCGTTATGGCTGTCTAGTTTGACGCGTGAGATAGAAGCTGGTCCGTCGATGGGTGACGATCTTTAAATACCAAGACCCCTCCGTGCCTCGGAAAGCACGTTTATCCGTTGGTCCCGGCTGCGTATATAGAAATGCTAATTCAGCCTAGAGTTAGCGCATTTCCAGGCGTTAAACACGTAAATGCTAGTATTCAGCAGCATTTACGCGGAGTTAGCATTTACGTGTGTTTAACGCCTGGAAATGACTCTATCGTCTCCGCCTGAGGGGACGTACTGAAGTAGCATTTCTATATACGCGTCCCGGCTGTCATTCGTGGATCTTTGACAGTCGTTACGGGTAGTCAGAAGCTCGAAAGTCTGACAACCAGTGTTACCAAGGAGTATCGTATTACTCCGTAACTTGGTTGTGGAGGTCAGATAGGCAGTCGCTCCATGTAAAATACTGGTATTCAGCTGCATCTGGACCTCAACATATTTGGGAAAAGGCTAGGCATTGATTGTATTGAAAAAAAAAGATGACAGCGTTAGTTCTGAGGGGCAATTCTCGTATTTTTAACAACGTTCGCAATATCATCTCAGTCTCGATCTGTCAAAAATTGTGTACCTTTTACCTACATTTTTGACATTTGTTTGACGCTGGCATGAGATTGCGACTTGAATTTGAACGTTTTTAGGTACGAGAATTGGCCTTCTGATTTTGTCCACGCTCTAAATATTTTACAATATACACAAGTCTTCCTTCAACCAAATTACGGTCGAGAATCAGTAATTACTCGTCCTAAAATCCTCCATCTACGTTTTAAATAAATAGAAAGAATATCAAATATCAACTTGTTTGCAACAGTAAACGAAAAATTAATTGCTCATTAAAATATACTTAATTCTCTTTTCTGGTCTGCCTAAGGCCTAAGGGACCATCGCTCTTCAAGAAAACCGTAGCATTAAGGATTTAAGAATAAAGGAAATGTAGGCACTTTTAAACATTTTCAAAACGCCCTGAGAGAGAGCGTTTGTATGATTTGTAAGGAGGTTTATTCTGAACTGTTTCACCTTTATTCCTTACACGTGGAAAATCTATCTTACTATGGGAGATCAAATATGTCTGGCTGGGTTTTGCATAGAAATGCGCCCACTCGAAGTCTTGATATTATGTAGACGGCTTCGCTTGAAATATCTTCGGTTTGTTTTTGCCGTTTTTATTATTCGATTCTTCATTTCGATTCGGAATGGAAACTCTATTGCTTTTGCTTTCTAGCTTTTTTTACACTCCCAGTCCCGATTAGATCTTAGATATGAACAATTTTGCAGTTAATTCTTCTCGATGTTTCCATACATTTCTTCAGTAATTAAAGTTAATGAAAAACGAGCTTCTAATAACACTCCATCCCTCTTCATTAAATTCGACGAGTAATTGCTTATCGATTATCAACTTCGTTTGCCTAAATTGGTTATCTTTATTAATTTCATAATTTCGGAAGCTAGTTTAGCCTGTGTTCACGATGAGCTAAGAAGATTTTTGACAGCTATTCTTCAATACTCAATATATTTATTTGCATTCCACAATTCTTCAATCAATCAATTCTTCTTCAATTCTTTGAGTGAATACGAGGATTTTTGTGGGTAAAAAATAAATAGCGAAGTAATTGCGAAACACACACAGAATCTAACAAATCAGCGGGGTAATTGCGAAACACACACACAATCTAACAAATCAGCGGGGTAATTGCGAAACACACACACAATCTAACAAATCAGCGGGGTAATTGCGAAACACACACACAATCAAACAAATCAGCTGGGTAATTGCGGAACACACACACAATCTAACAAATCAGCGGGATAATTGCGAAACACACACACAATCTAACAAATCAGCGGGGTAATTGCGAAACACACACACAATCTAACAAATAAGCGGGGTAATTGCGAAACACACACACAATCAAACAAATCAGCGGGGTAATTGCGTAACACACTCGCGATACCAATACCACTCAATTTGACAATTCAACAATATTCATGTCGTTATTTATACTGTCGGGCAAAGGAATGTTTCAAACAAATAAAGCAATGGATTATGAATTTTCTGAGTTTGTTTCGCCGTTTCTTCTCAGGGGTAGTCAGATAGGAAATGTTGACTCCATCTAGCTTATTTTTAGGGTTCCGTACCTCAAAAGGAAAAAAACGGAACCCTTATTGGATCACTCGTGTGTCTGTCCGTTCGTCTATCACAGACAATTTGCTCTAAATCTAACGGACCGATTTAGTTGAAACTTGGTACACATGTGAATTTTTGTGATCCAAACACGTACGTGTAACGTAAAAAAATTAATTAAAAATTTCATTTCATTTCATTAAAAATCCTTCGGATTGTTATGAAAAGTGTGTCGCCCAATTGAGGAGCAGCTTTTAAACTGATTACCTGCCGTCCAACCTCTTCAGCCGAACTTTCCCTTCCGCATTACAAGAAAAGAAAACAACATCCTAAAAGCATCGCAGCCTGTTAACATCTACTAAATATTTATCAATCCATCTACCTCTGTTAATCTATTAAAATTCTCTGCCAATCCAAAGTTTGGAGAGGAAATCGCAAAATGTAAGTATTTGTTTAAGTGTTTCTTTTGGACGAAGATGGCTGCTTCGGGAAGCTTCGGGAATCTTCGGCTCATTTTCTTCAGTATTCGGAACTCGCAATTTGCTGTAAATTAGTGGAATTGTGCGAATCTCGGGCCCCTCGGGGCTAGCTGCTCATTGCACACTTTCTGTGTGTTTCCAACTTCATTAAAGCTCTGATTAACGTAATTCATGGTTTTAATAATATTATTAAATTGAATTGTGGTGTTTATGTTACTTAAAGAATAACATTTAAATGCATCTTGGATCGAAAATAGTAATGAATTTTTAGTTTCCGATGTGCTTTTATACGGTAGCTTTTCCTTCGGGTTTTTAAAAACCATCAAAGATATGCATTGATTGATTACATATATTTGATGTATTTTGTTTTTATTTTTCTTTATTATTCCAGTTAATTATTTTTTTGTATTCACATTTTTCGGTGGCAAATAAACCTATTTTTCTTTCTTTCTTCATTCTTGTTTAAAACTGTTGCTTTATTAGAAACAAAACCAACAACCACTATTTCCAGTCGAACATATCCTTACAATACCAATTTCGTTGTACATTGCTGGCTACATACCCGCAACGTACACAACAGATTGCTATCCACTCCGCCTTGTATACGTTCTAATTACGCAGCGGTCACGCTGCTGCCCGTACTCGCATTATTGGCTAACCACCGCCGGAATCCAAGACACGGGATTGCTACGAATAGCTAAGGCACGCTTCACACCTTGCGATGTATAAGCCTTGACATGTTACATGGACCATATAGACGTTACGTAGATAAATGATGTTTATTTCTGAAAGTAGGTATATACAAACACTTTTCCACATCAATAATAATATTTTTTTAAATAGATGAGGTCTTTATTTCCTATAGGACTACTCTGAGACGAAACACCGAGGCACTCAGAGGTCACAGTCTCTTTTAAATTCCAGACATTATCTTGCTCAGATCATTTGAGGAGAGGACATAGTAAAGTAGTGCCAAGCAAGTAAGATAATTTATGAAATCTCATAGAGTTTGTTTTTGACAAATTAAGGTTCAAAGGTAACCTAAAGCTCAATTTGCACCGTGCAAGTTTATTTCCTGTGGTATTATACCATACAGTTGAAGGGCAATTAACTGGCACCGACTAAACAAAACGTACAATATTGTGGCATGATATGGGCAAATTACTTGCCGTTCAATACTGGTATTGGTGTAAACAACATGTACAATGAAATTGCACATAAACTGTAAGAGGACGTGTAACTCTGTGTTTAGACGAGGCAAAACTTGCATGAAATAATCGCCTTGCAATTTTATTCCCTTGGTGTAAATCGTATGCAATTTTATTGAATTGCAAAATTTGCATTCAATTATTGTATGCCATTTTATGGAAGTCACACTTGTGTAAACACTTACATGCAATTCTTGAATGGCAATAAGATTGAACGTGCTTTACGGCATGCGATTATTGCTCTTTGAATGTTCCAGAAACTTGCACCGTGTAAATGGAGCTTTTTTTCAACAGTTTTAAGAAATTGTATTAATGAATATTTGTATTACTATGTGAGAGATTAAGACCAAGTAAGACTTAATAATGTCATGTGATGTTTACTAGGATTAAACTGCTAAATCGTAATTATATTCAACACGTGGTATCCCTTCCTTACGCGATGTAATTATGGGCTTATCGCGAGCTTATCATTATGAGGGTAATATAACATTTCACGGGTATAATATTTCCTCTCAGTTCTTGGAGCTCTTGTCCTGTTTCTTAGTATGTAAGTGCGATTGTCATTGGTATAGAAGAAGGAGGAGGAGGAGGTATAGAAGGTGTGAGCCTGGAGATCCGTCATACCCTCACCGTCCCGGAAGACGCTATTAGGTATTCCTCCATCATCTTTCAAAATTCGCTATAACAATTTACGCAAAAAAACCCACTAAAGAACTTTTAAATGCATTTGTAAAAAAACCGGCCAAGAGCGAGTCGGACTCGCGCACTGAGGGTTCCGTACCATGTAATTTTTGTTGATGATTTCTGAAAAAGTGTGCTATTTAGAGACATCGTTTCATTTTTCCTGTAATCAATACATAAACTTCTATCACATATAAGACATCGTTTCATTTTTCCTGTAATCAATACATAAACTTCTATCACATAGAACAATTTCAGATTTTTCTCTATGAAAACTTCGGAGAAAAGGGGAGGAACGGTATTTTTTTTTACATTTTTCATCAAAAGTAGAAAACTATGCGGCCTAAAAAAAAAGAAAAAAAATGTTTGAGAATGTGCTAACAGCGCTCTTTCATATGATACCCCACATGTCCTAGTAGCTCCACTTCGAATTTTTAAGACCCTTTCAGTCCCTGTTGCAAAAAAAACATAAATATTTTTATTTCATTCATAATTTCAAAATAGTTGGGCAAACGTCATCTAAAACTGATCCAAATTTCAAGTTGATAGCATTAATAGTTCTTGAGATATCCAGCTGTGACAGACAGACAGACTGAGTCACACCATAAGGGTTCCTTTTTACCATTTTGGTATGGAACCCTAATTAAGTACGCCGGGTAACGCGGAGGGTGTTGACGTGAAAGAAACAAGTTACTATCGAGTTTGAGAGATAAAAGGTGCTAATTACATTAATTAGTACGTCGAACGCCGCGTACACGAGATAATCTAGTGACATTTTCGACTGTTATTCGATTTACTTGCTTATCCATACTGCGATATTGTGTCGATTACAGTTTTCTTTAACTTTTGTTGAGGATAATGATGGCTTGCCGCGTGGTAAGCGAAAAAGTATCTCAACCGGATTAACCACACAAATTAAATATAAGTATAAAAACTTTTTTACAAAAACAAAAACCGACTTCCAAAAAAAAACACTACAAATTGAAAAATAACTTTAATTTCGGAAGTCGGTGTCTTTGGATCTGTATTTTAGTTTTTTGCCACCGACTTCCGAAATTAAAGTTATTTTTCAATTTGTAGTGTTTTTTTTTGGAAGTCGGTTTTTGTTTTTGTAAAAAAGTTTTTATTTTTCACTTTTTAGTGGTTCAGTTTGTAATTTATCTAAGTTACAATAACCCAATGTCAGCGGCTCATCACGTTTTACAAAATGTTGCTTTTCCCGATGCAGGGCCGTTAATTGTTGAGGAGTTCTCCTAGTAAGAACCAGGAGAAATGGAGCTCATGGTGAAGTCACCATAACCATTATTTTGACGAGCATAAACCATATTAAAGTAATCGAATCGCAACCTGTTATATACTTAGATAAAATTGAGTATTTCCGATGGCCCTCTGTGGTCTTCATCATCAGTTCCAGCTCACCGAATGGTACTTTCCGAGAGCAAATGCACGAGTTACTATAAAAAATACCGAAATCGATATAGGTGTGCCCATAAAATTTGAGGGTTTCCCTCGATTTCCATGGGATCCCATCATCAGATCCTGACTTGATGATCATGGGACCACTTGGGACGTATACCCTTCCGAACAAAAAAAGAAAAATCCAAATCGGTCTAGCCATTTTCGAGTAATCGGGGAACATACATAAAAAAAAAAAAAAAAAAAAAAAAAAAATAAAAAAAAAAAAAAAAAAAAGGTTCCGACGAATTGAGAACCTCCTCCTTTTGGAAGTCGGTTAAAAATGCAGTGTTCCCTCAATGCGTAGCGTCGTAGACAAAATACTGCTACGACAAATAGACTACGTACGCTACGGGCCTACGCTACGAGCCCTCGCTACGTTGCCTCGCTACGAGCCTACGTAGCAAGCCTACGCAACGGCTACGTAGGCATTGCTACGCTACGTAAGATTTGCTGCCCTTCGTACACATCAACTCCTAATATTTCTCCTTGTCCTTTGCGAGACATTAACATTTCGTAGACATTGCTACGCCTATTTTTTTTTGCTTCTATTATGCACGAGTCGAACCAATAGGTAATAGTAATTAAAAAAATAAAAATCGATATTTAATCTGTATAAATAAAAATCAATTGCCGAATGTCTGTCGAGAACGGCTGATTTGGCTATTTTTTGTTTTAAAATGTTCGTAATAGGAACTGAACGTCCTTTTTTAAATGAATTATTAAAATTTGGACAGAACTAAGTGTGTCGGATCAGGTATTGTCCGAATAATTTCTACCTTACTTCTCCTGAAGACAATTAGAGCGAGACACATTGTCCACAAAACGCGTAAATATCTCTGTTCAAACTTTAAACGTAAAACACGTATTGTGCACTAATTAGCACAAAGCTGCGTTTAATCTACGACACAAATTGCAGCAGGAGTGTCTGACACTTGTGAATAATTACATACATTCGCGCTGCACGGCGCAGTATTAAATTAAAGGATCGCCTATAGACTTACTACCATAGACAATGTGAATGTTAGTTTGTTTGTTTCGCTTTCGTGCCTTTCAAGAACTTCAAATGAGTTCAAAAGCTAGATAATGAAATGAAATTCAGGCCATTTGTTAGTGCTTATTACGTGTGATGCAAAACTAAGTAATAACAGCCGCACGGGTCGATCCATCAGGTTAAGCTACGCTTGCCGGGGTTGGTCTGTGGATGGGTGACCATCTTTACATACCGAGACTCCTCCGTGCCTCGGAAAGCACGTTAAGTATTTGGTCCCCGCTGTCATTCGTGGATCTTTGACAGTCGTTACGGGTCGTCGGAAGCCCGAAATCCTGACAACCAGTCTTACCAAGGGGTATCGTATTACCCAGTTACTGGGTTGTGGAGGTCAGATAAGCAGTGGTTCCATGTAAAATATTGGTATTCAGTTGCATCTGGTTAGACTGAAAGCCGACCCCAACATAGTTCGGAAAAAGCTATGCAGATTACAGATTGCAAAAAAATGTTCCATTCCAGAAGGTGTAATGTATAGTACACCTATAATTCGCCAGTTTTGTGTAAAGTCCCACGGTTCCACGACCCATCGCGGCCTGTCGCGGGCCGTGCCGAGCATTTCCACATAACATCCCATACATTCGATCGGACGTGTGACGACGGGCCACCGCAGCCCTCATCGGATGCGACTGTTCCCACTGCCAGTCGACGTCGCCTGGCGCGATCTGGCCTGTGAGATAGAGGGTCGTAGGACCGTGGCATAATAGGGACAATAGGGGCCAGCGTATATCCATCAATTCAGACTACGTACTGTTACAGATAACTTTTAAATAATAAAACTGTAATTATGGCCACACTATTGAATTAGGAAAATGATGGTGATGATGAGTTAATAAATAAATTAAAAAAATAAAAATCTGGGAATCTTCTAACGGTAACAGAAATAAAGTGAAATGAATAATTCTGAAATCACAGTTTTATTCTCACAGTATTTCGCAGCTTTCTTTTACTGGGCGTATATCTTTTACGAGCATCGATAGTACAGTCACGAGCAGAAATACCTTACACTTGGGGCCTGTTTCACCGCCTACGATTAAGTTCCTATTAACTTACTTGGCACATAATTTTATACAAAATCTGTTCTGCATTCTTGAATTTATTCGGTGAGTAGTGGCTATTCGGACATCGTGAAATAGGCCCTTACACTGTTTGTCCACCGCACCTGGGGGTCTACTCTCTAAACACGAAGTCCATAGTTTCGGCCGTCGTTACGGGCGTTTCCTACTCCGTATCACCTACGGATAGATGATTGGTTCGGGTCCCGAACGAAGTATGAGTGGCAACACGATACGACAAGTGTCCCTACTCCCGATGTGTTTTTGCCCGTCCGAAAAATTTAACTTTTACATTTGTTTTGATGGATCGCTATGTCAGACGGACGGACGAACGGACGGTCGGACGGGTGGACGACGGACTTAGGGAGTAGGCCACCTGGACCGAGACGTCAACAAGAAAACAGATGGCGGCGCCGTAGTAAAATGTACGGTCGCTTCTTCGACGCCGTCATCTGTTTTCCCGTTGACGATGACGTCCCGTTCCCGCTGCGGTGGACAAACAGTATTAAGCTCCATTTACACGGCGCAAGTTTATTGCCTGTAGCATACCATATAATTGAGGGGAAAATATCTGGCACCGTCTAAACAACACGTACAATAATTGTTGCACGATACGGGCAACTTTCAAAACTGGTTTAAGCATGTTCAATAAAATCGCACAGCACATACAATAATTGCTCGTACAATAAAATCGCATTCAAATCTGGCATGATCTGACATTTGTGCTGTCATTGATGCGGTGAGTGAGGGTGTGGTAATCGTTGTTGCTATTTTGAGGCAAGAAATCAAATCAAGAGCAACTTGAAAATATCTTGAGAAGACGTTCAATAAAATTAAATGAAATATAATTTCTAGGCAAAACTTGCATGCAGTAATCGCCTGTCAATTTTATTGCCTGATGTAAGTCGCCTGCGATTTTATTGAATGGAAAAACTTGCATTCAATTATTTTACATGCCATTTTATGGAATCGCACGCGTGTAAACACTATATGCAATTCTTAAATGTCAAAAAACTTGAACGTGCTTTATGGCATGCAATTATTGCTCTTGAACGTTCCAGAAACTTGCACCGTGTAAACGGCGCTTTACGCAAAATTCAAAAGCGATTTTCTCGTGAACTATTTCAACTTTGAGAAAAGACCTATTTCATAATAATATTATGGTTTCATGGAGCCATGTGCGTGTTATACACACTAACACACACACATAAACACACACTGTTACACTATAACATTTGTATCAATACTTTAGGAGAAAATTGCTTTTGTATCTTGCGTCGCAGGAGAGAAGGTATCTATGCTCGTGACTGTACGAGTACATAAACCCTGGTTTACACCAATGTATGTCGCAGCTTCCCTGGCGAAAGCGGCAGGGTAGCCCGCGAAATTCTCTTACGTTTTTTGCAATTTGCAAGTCAGTATTCAAATTTTATTTATATTTTTCTGTGATCTGTCAGGCAGGATGACACATCAAAATTTTTCGTTTTTTTTTTTCATTCTAAATGTATTTATTTTGAAAAATTCATTGAGTCATAATAATATCGCAAAGAATGTGCGCAATATGGATGGAGTTTTGGAACTGTGGAGACGTGTCTTGACGCTGCGTGACAGCGTAAGCGTGGGTGACCCGCGGCCGCACGTTCGATGTCCACCGCGCACAGGATGGATGGAAACCAGCACTTGAAGTAATTTTTTGCTCCGTTGCGTTGGTGTAATTGCTGTCTATGCCGTTCCAGTGGGAGCATAAATAAATAAATCAAAATATTTTATTTCACATAAACCTACCTGGGCACTTATGAAACGTCTGAAGCTAGGTGCACGGTTCCAATTGGTCGTTTCCTATGGAGAAGAGCCGGCAAGAAACTCCACGGCTACTCTTTTAAAAATAATTGGTTTTTACCAAAAAATCAATCATTCTGCCTAGCCTTTTCCCAACTATGTTGGGGTCGGCTTCCAGTCTAATCGGATGCAGCTGAATACCAGTATTTTACATGGAGCGACTGCCTATCTGACCTCCACAACCCAGTTACTGGGTAATACGATACCCCTTGGTAAGACTGGTTGTCAGACTTTTGGGCTTCTGACGACCCGTAACGACTGTCAAAGATTCACGAATAACAGCCGGGACCAACGGCTTAACGTGCTTTCCGAGGCACGGAGGAATCTCGGTATCTAAAGATGACCATCTTTGACCAACGCCGGCAAGCGTAGCTTAACCTGACGGATCGACCCGTGCGGCTGTTATTACTTAGCCACGAGCTCCTCTAATTGGTTTTTACCAATGTTTTCAATTATTAGGTTGTATGTTGATCAATACATATGATTCGCGACAGTAACAAGTACTTATGTATTTACTGAATTATAATCATTACAGCAATTACAGTCATCAATACAACTCTTTGAGGCCAAGTCCTATTGAATGACTATTCCATGAAATCCTGACATTTAAGGAGTAAGTAGTAAGTACTTTCTAATTATTATTACACTATCACACTAATATTATAAAGGCGAAGGTTTGTGTGTGTGTCTTTTTGTATGTTTGTTACTTCTTCACGCTCAAATGGCTGGACCTATTTGGATTAAATTTGGTATGTAGATAGCTTATACCCTGGATTAACACATAGGCTACTTTTTATTCCGGTCTACGTGGGTGAAACCGCGGGTGCAGCTAGTATTTCTATAAATATATATATTTTTTTAATAAATACATCCTATTTAACATACAACATAATACTGACTTGCAAATTGCAAAAAACGTAATAAAATCTGAATGTCGCGGGCTACCCTGCCGCTTTCCCTTTAAACAGTAATAGATATTTTCCGTTTATGTTCATGCGGAAATGAAAGGCAAACAGACGGTTTCTGTTTACGTCATAAAAATTTACGGGAAATAATCGGGTCCTAGGTGAAAAGTAAATATAATAAACATTATAATTTGAATGTTTTTTCCTTTAATTTGTAAATTAAAAATTCAAAAGTGTGAGCATGTATTGTTGTGTGTGAGTGTGTATTGTTGTGCATAGTTTGTAGGTGGTTTGGAGTTTTATTGGTGTTATCAACTGAGTATTTATGGTAATTTTAATAGTTACATAATCATGTAAAGTAAGTGTTATTACGTCAAACCTATGAGCGCCTGGTTTACTTGAAGTTGATTAAATCTATACTTATTACTTATAATATTCTATAGAGGAAAGATTTTTTTGTTTGTTTGTACCGCATAAGCTCCGAAACTACTGAACCGATTTTAACCATTTTTTCACCAATAGAAAGCTAAATTATCAGAATGTGACATAGGCAACAATTTATTTAAAAAAAAAATAGAGATCCTTAAGAAAATTGCAATAATGTAACCAAAGTAGCAATCCTAATTATTATTCTTGCTTAATTCCAAAAAGTTATTTAATAAAAGAACTCAAACTCAAACTCTTTATTGCATTTATGTGTAGAAACACTCACTCATGACTCATTGGAAGAAAGCTACAATATCCACAAAGAAAAACAAAAACATTGGCAAAATAAAAGCAAAAAGATTTTAGTTCCCGTTTCATATCCGCCAAGTGTATTCCTATCCTAATCAGCTGTCAGCTGCAGACTTGAAGCGAATAGACTTCTGAAAGTTTGACAGGCCAATCAAACTTGTATTGATTTCAATACGGAACGGCTCCTAATATAATTTATTATGCCGAAGACTTTAAATTTATATTGTGAAGATATTAGAGTAGTTTATAACAAATTTAAAGTAAAAAAAACCGGTCAAGAGCGAGTCGGATTCGCGCACCGCAATCTTTACATAAACTTCTATCACAAAGAATAATTTCAGATTTTTCTTATCTAACAGTATTGTTTTTTAATTTCTCATCAAAAGTCGAAAACTATGCGGCCTAAAAAAATAAAAAAACAATGTTTGAGAATGTGCAAACAGCGCTCTTTCATATGATACCCCACATGCCCTACCTAGTAGCCTCACTTCGAATTTTTAAGACCCCCTTTCAGTCCCTGTTGCAAAAAAAAAAAAACATGTATATTTTTATTTCTTTCTTATTTGCAAAATAGTTTGGCAAACGTCATCTAAAACTGTTCCAAATTTCAAGTTTATAGCATTAGTAGCTTGTGAGATATCCAGCTGTGACAGACAGACAGACAGACTGAGTCGCACCATAAAGGTTCCTTTTTACCATTTTGGTACGGAACCCTAATTGTGTTAGCGTGTTCCTGTGTAACCGCTAAGTTCTCCTTAGATGCTGTTTTCATATTTTTTGATTAAAATAAAAATTAAATTAAAATTAAATGATTTTTATTTCGGAACAAGTAATCCATAGAGTGTTAGTAACATAATATTAAAAAAAAACTTACTATCTAGTGTTAGTGTTAAGGTTTTTTTTATTTATTTATTTATTTGAGGTTTTTGTTTTATTTTCATCAATTTTTGAACTTAAAAACAAAAATAAATAAGTAAAAAAAATAAATATATGTAAAAAAATAAAGAAAGTCCTGTACGAGGCCAAAAGGCTCCTATCTCAGCATGATGCTGCGACATTTAAAATAAGTTTTAAGTAGTTTATGAGAAAGCATCCACAGCCTTTGTTACGATTTAAACTCGCCTGCACTAATTAGGCATCACAATAGTTCAGCTGAGAGGATTGGACCACAAGTCCTCTCGAGTAGTGCCGAGAGGCTATCAATTCTCTAGCCGACTGGCTATAATCGGTTCTAATTGGTTTCATAACTTGCCATCGCTTACAATTTCCATTTCCAGGCATATTACGCCTTTCTCTTTATTTATTACTGGTCCGCCCCTACTTTACACGGTTTTTACGACTTGACAGTACATCGAGATTTCTATGCTATATAATCTTTATATATAAAAGAAAGTCGTGTTAGTTACACTATTTATAACTCAAGAACGGCTGAACCGATTTGGCTGAAAATTGGTGGGGAGGTAGCTTAGAACCAGGAGACGGATATAGGATACATATAATTTTATATATATAATTCTCCTGTACGTGTGTTTGTCACCTAACAAAACAACTAAAATTTGTGTGTATATTTCAATATGTTCCTGGATGGTTTGAAAACACAATTGCACCCGGTAGGTGGCCTTGCAGTCGGGTTTTAGCATCGTTCAGACAGGACAACGTCTGTCGGGTTCGCTAGTATATGATAAATATTAGTGCATTATACACATAAACCTTCCGGAATAAATTCTCTAAGTGATAGAGAAAACCTCATGAAAATCGAGTGTAGTTTAGAAGAACTATGTTTACAAACAGAGAAAAGCGATTTTGTTTAACACTAGGTATTTGTAGATATAGGAAATGCCTTTTTAGGGTTCCGTACGGCCGAATGAAAAAACCGATTTGATCCGAATCTTCTGAACCGAGTAAGTTGAAATTTGGTACACATATGAATTTCTGTGTGAACCAAACATGAACGTGTAACGTAAATAAATGAATTTTGAATAAGGGGTTCACTTTTGGGGGAAAAATTAGAAGAAAAAAAAAGTCTTCCAATCTGTGTGACATGTCAAATCAAAGGGCTTATTACGAGAATTTCAAATATAATATATTTTTCAAATATAAATATTGGTTGTCATGGTATGCGTAGGAATGAGGAAAATGTCGTGAGGAAAGTTTTGAGTATGAATGTCGATGGCTATATGAGTAGGGGAAGATGACATGGCTAGAAAGGGGGTGACTACCGAGATGACGACTAATAGAGAAGTAAGGAAAAAGGGACATGTTGAGCCGACCCCAAATAGATTGGGATAAGGGCAGGAGAGTGATAATTATTCTAAAATGAAACTGCTGAGCCTAAAATTAAAAAAAAATCTAAATATACTTCTATACTTACAGATATCACTACATATTATAAAACAAAGTCGCTTCCCGCTGTCTGTCTGTCCCTATGTATGCTTAGATCTTTAAAACTACGCAACGGATTTTGATGCGGTTTTTTTTAATAGATAGAGTGATTCAAGAGGAAGGTTTATATGTAGGTATAATAAACGCGGGCGAACCCGCGGGCAAAAGCTAGTAAGGTATATAAGGAGTCTATGGTCTTAAAATATCATGGTAAATCACTCAATATTGTGCGTACTAACTTACATTTGCATTTGGAATGTATGGGGGAACATGTTTTTCAACTACAATGTTAAGTTTGTTCTTGAGATAAATTCATCCCAACTACGGAACCCTTCATTGTGCGTGGTCCGACACGCACTTGGCCGGTTTTTTTTATATACCGCAGACTAAAAATATCTCGTGAAGTCGTGATAGGTTATTGATTTACCCCCAAACTCTCAAACGACACTTTAAGAGGCACTCAAGGAGACGTTCTTGAGTGTCGTTCTCTTACGATACACTCTAAAGTGGCAGACACAGCGTGCAACTTTGCTGTGACTTAAAATTGAGTTCCGAATTCGGGCGTACCTAATTTTGTCATTTTAAGGCGGTCATTTTCACACGCATTCGAACTTAAAAAGTAAGTTAGAAATTGTTTTAAAATCTCTCTATTTGACCTAATTAAGTGAATGTGTACTTATGAATTTTCTCACTACAAAACTTCAAGAGAATTCAGCACTAAAATCAAACTGTTTCTAAACCAGTCCAAAATGCATTATTCCAGGTCAACAACCTCAGACAAAATGAAACCTTGCTTTAAAAACTTTAAGAGCGCAACCTCATTCGTGTAACAGCTTCAATTATCAAAATAGGTGCTATTATGTAAATGCTAATTAGTCTACCACTTTCAACTACAATTACCATTATGAAAATATTCATTTCGCAAAACGTTAGTGTTGTTCCAACGACTATTATTCTTGTATCAACAGAAAATAAACATCGTTTGATGAAAAAGTAATCGGGCGAGACGTCTTCGCCTTTGAGTCGGTATTGTGTTAGTACACAATGATGGTAAATACTGTGTTCGTTAGTTTTGTGACGTATTTAGAATTTTGATGGCTTTTATTCTTGGTTTATTTATGTTTGTAATTGTTTTTAAGGGCTTGAGATGAGCTCGTGGCTAATAACAGCCTCACAGGTCGATCCGTCAAGTTAAGCTACGCTTACCGGGGTTGCCGTCAGAAGCCCGAAAGTCTGACAGCCAGTCTTGCCAAGGGGTATCGTATTACCCAGTTACTGGGTTGTGGAGGTCAGATAGGCAGTCGCTCCATGTAAAATACTGGTATTCAGCTGCATCCGATTGGACTGTAAGCCGACCCCAACATAGTTGGGAAAAGTCCAGGCAGATTGAATTGTTTTTAATGTTTTAGGACAATTAGCAATTTCCGTAAACAATTTTTTTTTCAGGACCCAAATAAAACAGCGTTCGTTTATCTATTCTTATTCTTTTCTTATGCAAAGTGGAAGCGGTTGTTGCCAAAAGCAATTCAGTAACAAAATATTGTTCAATGCATTTTCATTTCAGCACACAATTCAAACACAAAGACACTCCTCTCGAGTTTAAATTAAAAATCGATTGAAGGTTCAAAAATAATTTGAATCGAGTAAAAGCGCTCGTATAACTATATCGATGATACTCTCGAGGGCTATTGTCGGGTGGAACTGGCACGCAACATCCCCCCGCAGCGTTCCACTTTTGAATCTGGAGAACCGAGGCGGTTTCAACGACTTTTTACGTTTATTTTTTTATTTTACTTTTTTAACAGAGATTGCGGCCAGCGTTTTGCTCGAGTTATGAAACGTTCCGATTATTATGTTTGCCAGTGAATAAATGAGTTTGAAAATCGTACAACGCAAGTAGGTACGATTTACAAAACTCATTTATTTCACGAACAATAGTGAGTATAAATGTAAATCCTTTTGTGTTCGTTGCTCTAACTAATCCCTTTAGCGTTGGAACGGAGAAATATATTACGCTTAGATAAATAAATAAAGGGCTGAGTAAAAGTGCAAAGAGCAATAAATGTCCGGGGTTTGATGAGCACTTGATTATTTCATGTTTCCCTTTTCCCTGAAACTAATCCGGAGTGTAGGCGTGACATTCACACCTCTCTATACTAATCTCAATTAAGGCTGGCCGAATGTTTATGGCGGTCGTTTCGCACTTGACCGTTTCCCGTTAGGGCTGGTCTCGGTGAGTGCTCTCCGCTCACAGAACAATTTATGAGCTAACGCATGCGACATGTTGACCGACAATTGTAGCCTGAAAAAGAAAAATGGTGGAATGATTGTTGCCTGTGTTTGCATGTTTTTTTTTTGTTTGATTTATGTCTGTTGATTGGCTGGTGTTGGATGTATTAGAGTGGTCGGGGGTTGAACTAAGTGGAGTCGATTGCAGAAGTGTGCAACAGTGGACTGATGATGATTCGTGACTTTTTAATTCAGAGGAGCTCGTGGATAAGTAATAACAGCCGCACGGGTCGATCCATCAGGTTAAGCTACGCTTGCCGGGGTTGGTCAGTGGATGGGTGACCATCTGTACATACCGAGACTACTCCGTGCCTCGGAAAGCACGTTAATCCGTTGGTCTCGGGTCGTCAGAAGGCCGAAAGTCTGACAACCATGGCAGTCTTACCAAGTATTACCCAGTAACTGGTGTAGGGTGCAAATGCAAGCACACCTAACATTAATTGTAAAATGTAAATGCAAATTGTAAGTGAGTGCCAACGGGCTAGAATCAGGAAATAAAAATGCAAGTTGTCCGACTCAAACCGCGTCTAATTGAACACTAAATGAATTATTGGTACAGAAAACATCATCCGTGCTATACATGCCTCAGCTGCCTGATTTTCACGCTTCCTAATGTAGGTCGCGCGTGTGAGTGCAAAGATTTTTGCTTACTTATTGCACAACTCACTACTTAACAAATAATTTTAAAAACCATGTACGTGCATCGTACAACTGGATTGTGGAGGTCAGTTAGGCAGTCACTCCATGTAAAATATTGGTATTCAGCTGCATCCGGTTAGACTGGAAGCTGGCCCCAACATAGTTGGGAAAGGGCTCGGCAATCTTATAGTTCTCTCTATCAATATTATAGTTCGTTGCTATAGAAGAGTCTTCTTTTAACCTGTAATCTATATGAATAAAAATCAATTGCCGAAAGTATGTACGCGCATCACTTCAGAACGGCTGCACCTATTTGGCAATATTTTTTTTTTTTTGTGTTTGTAATTGTCAGGACAAGGTTTGTATGAAAGAAAATGTTTGAAAAGTTGCCGGGAAAATTGGAAAATTCGAGAAAACTGAAAGTGCATTTTCTATGGGAATTTAAATATTGAAATTTTGATTGCGATTGCCTATCTGACTACAAGCCAGTAACTGGGTAATACGATACCCCTGGGTGAGACTGGTTGTCAGACTTTCGGCCTTCTGACGACCCGTAACGACTGTCAGATCTCGGTATGTAAAGATGGTCACCTACTCACGGACCAAACCCGGGAAGCGTAGCTTAACCTGATTGATCGCCCCGTGCAGCTGTTATTACTTAGCCACAAGTTCTCTAGCAAATAAAATGACCAATAATCATAACTTTAATCCACGTCTGAATTTAAGTCAACATACAAAAAAACTTAGACAACGGAACACCAACGAACTGTCAACAAAAAAAAAAGTTAAAGAAAGAAGTAATCAAAATTAAAATATTATGATACCAAAATTAGTTAATGATCGCAACAAAATTATAGGGCCCCACAAATTATGGGCCCTATGTCAGTCCACCATAATTACGGAGACCTTTGACGTTTTAACTTTAAAGTTAACTTGTCAACGCTGGCAGTTCGTTTTTTAAACTTAACTGACTTTTTTGGAACGTGAAAGTGACTCAAGTATTCAGAGTTTGCCCGAAGTTTTGGTTACAATTACTTTTGATTTACTTATTTATTTAAGGATTACCAACGAGATACATTACAATTATCTTCTACAGTAACTTGCGTAATAAATACGTTATCCTGTAACGCATAACTCAATTACAGGTAACCACAGCTTACTTACAGCTTTTGATATAAAATACTTACCTAACATCATAGCTGCAATCCTCGGTAGAGATGTAGGTACCTATACTAAAAAGGTTTAGGTAGTTAAATAAAGGTAAACAATCTTGATGTGTCTTTTATCTTTTTATTTTAAAACCTCAGTTTAAAAATGAATTAAGTATTGAAATTTTGACAGGACAACATTTGTCGGGTCAGCTAGGAAGTAATGAGGCGGCGAAAAACGCCTTTTAAGAATTCATCGATTCTAATGCCCAGGATTTCTATAGCAAAGGCATCAACGAACTTTCATTAAAATCGAAAAGTATACAATGTTTCTTTAAAAAAAAAATGTTTGATTTTTTCTATGTAAAACGGCAATTTCATAGGTAAAGACCTAATATTTATATATAGGCGTAGCTACGTGACCAACGAACTATCACAGTGAGTGAATAGGCGTATCGAAACTGATGACAGAAGAACTTAATAAATAATAACACTGGCCACATGCCAACCGGTCACTGGCAATACAAGTGCGACAATAAACGCCTGATTTTATTATGCGATTAATATAAAATGGCAGGACTATAACTATGAAGGAACAAAACAACAACAGACTTCCAAAAAACACTACAAAGGGTAAATAACTTTAATTTCGGATGCTGGTGTCTTTGGTTCTGTATTTAAATTTTTTGCCACAGACTTCTGAAATTAAAGTTATTTTTCACGTTGTAGTGTTTTTTTTTTTGAAGTAGGTTCTTTTTTTTGTAAAAAAAAGTTTCTTCTTTTTAAAAGCTTTTATTTAACTTGTTCACTTTTTACTTGTGGTAAGTGCCTACCCTACACCAATTCGTAGGTATGTAAGCAACAGTGACAGGAACTCAAAAACGACCAAAGCAAAGTTAAAAAAAATTAAGGGGACCACCGTGCAAGCAACCAAATGATAAAAAAAAAACTAAATCTGTCCACCAATTATTGATGAAAATATCGATGTACTTAAATATAAAAAAAAACGCGAGGCAAGTACCTACTTCGATCAAATCACGATGAATTTGGGTGAACTCGTTATAATGTTAAGAGTAATTTAAAGCTGGCACAAAAAAACATTAAAAAAAAACAAATGATCGCGGTGAAATTGTAATAAAAAGAAAAATGTGTGTGTTCCTATTTTGTTTTCGTAAAGGCACTTCACACGTGCAGTCGTGCGCGTTGTTTTGATAGTCTGGATAATGTGTCATAAAATTATTTAGAACCACGTTTTGTTTAGGTACCTTTCGTAATATTTTTTCTATTTCAAAATATTATGTAGGACGAGCATTGACACCCTAAAAACAGGCTATTTCCTTTTGAGAATGCTGCGGTGCCGTTAGCCGCATGCTTCCTTGACAAAAAAACTGTGCCTCGGTTGTATGTAAAACTTTTCATAGTAGGAGAGACCGGGTATGGTTGTCTCACGGGTTGGTTGTTACAGCGGTCATAATGGAAAACTTAACGGACGAATACGAACATTGATCGTCGTCGAAGAATTGCGAAGGCAACACCTCCTTCCCGAGGATTGCCTACCACCAGGTGTACCAACCCGTGAGACAACCGTACCCGGTCTCCATGGCGAAAATGTTTGACAGAGATATTAGTAACATCTTTCTCACTAAGACTAAGACTGCTTGTCCACCGCACCGGGAACGAGACGTCGATAAGAAACGAGATTATTCGGCCATAGTAAGTGTACTGTCGCTACTTCGGCGCTGTCATCTGTTTTCTCGTTGACGTCGTTCTCGGTACGGTGGACAGTGTAACAGATAAATTATAACTATGCTATAAATCCCATTCACAAAACAAGACGACGAATAAGTCATTTTATACAAAATCAACACAATAAGCTAAAAAATTATAAAAACATGATTTTATCGGGCGATAAAATTAATATGAAGGTTACCGTCAAACTCCGAGACCTTGATACGATCCGGATGAGCGGAAAGGCAAACCAACATCAATTCTACTTATAATTTTTTCAGACTTTCTATATACTATTCGATTTCACTTAGCCTTTTTCTATTCCATGAGGAATAATACCTGCCTTTAAATATACCAGGATAAACCTCTACTATGTACCTACCTAATCAAAAAAAGGAAAATAAAGCGAGAAATTGCCACTACAGCGGGACAGCACGTACTGCTCAGCGCATACGCTTCTGACAAATAGTCGGAAACTGCTAAAACTGCAGGCTACTGGCGGTAATATATTGCGGCTACAAGCGACGCTTCGTAGTCCGTACCTACTACCACAGTATAATAAAGTAAGCAGTATTACATCTTCATAGAAAACGGCTGAAATGACGCGTTTCGAAATCTGTACGCTTTAGTTTGAGCACGCGGCAGCTAGCCGACGTTCGCACGGACGTGAAAACATCGCGGCGGGATTTTATCGTGCACTGGATTTTCAACGCTCTGCTTAAGGCCGAAAGTTGAAAATCTAACAGTGTGTTTTTTCGACGCGCTAGAATGCACTCTGTTGTTGATAAGTTGGATTCTCAACGCTCGGCCTAACAACGAGAGTTGAAAATCCACTGCGCTATAAAATGCTGCCGCGATATTTTTACGTCCGTGTGGACGTCGGCTTACGCACGGACGGACGCGTATTTATGTACCGAGCGGCCGTAGGTGATCAATTCAAGGTCACTGCCCAGATAAACTACTGTTAGCTTTATTATTCTGTGCTACAACGCTCGGTAAAAATCCTATGGGACCGCAACCAACGGTTGTCGAATGAGTTCTCGATTGAAATATCGGAATTTGAATACCGTTTTGGGATTGGTCCTCGGTATATTCAGCGGAAAATGGATGTAATGGTTTATGTTTTGATTCGATTGTGGCGGCATCTACATCGCCACATACGAACTACGCATCAATGAAATGACGTCACGCAAAAACCTGCATCGCGCAATTAGCATATATACAACGTCCCAACATCAACCATTGGGCAGTGGCCCACCAGACACAACACCCGTCTGGTCGGAGGATCCTCCCTTTTCAACAGAGGATGAGTGAACTTTACACCCTGTTCCTCATACACCTAAACTGGTGACCCCGAGCATGAACGTCAGCGCAGCCTTCGTGCAACTCCTTCAGCGTGACGTCATCAGCATCACTTCCTCAAGCTTTCGAGCGGCGAGTCACACAGCCAGCCAGCATCCACGGCTTCAACAGGTATCCTGACCACCAGCATGCAGCGGACGCGCATTCCTGGTCATCACCTTCAGCCTCAACCCAGCGCTGTACACTCCGACTCACTGGAGCATAACGCAGCGCCACCCCGACTCACTGGGGTATCACCGCAGACAGTTCCGACTCACCGTGAACTATGCGGCACCCGGTTCCGACTCACTGGAACCACAACTGGCACTGGCAAGCATCGCAAGATACACGACTCAGCCCACTATCGACCTCCGGTCTCCGGAGGGGAGTGATGTGGCGGCATCTACATCGCCACATACGAACTACGCATCAATGAAATGACGTCACGCAAAAACCTGCATCGCGCAATTAGCATATATACAACGTCCCAACATCAACCATTGGGCAGTGGCCCACCAGACACAACACCCGTCTGGTCGGAGGATCCTCCCTTTTCAACAGAGGATGAGTGAACTTTACACCCTGTTCCTCATGCCTCTAAACGATTTTGGCCTATTGTGGTGTGTTGTTTCGCTAGTTAGATTTTAGATTAAGTTACCTATGTGGTTCTGGCAAGCCAATTTACGGATCGACTTTGTGCTCCGGAAATGATAACAACGTCTTTGATCAAATGTCAAACGCATTTACTGAGGAGTATTCTACTATCCTACTTTCTATTAATGTTATAAATGCGAAAGTTTGAATGGATGGATGTTTGTTACTCAATCACGCCAGAACGGCTGAACGAATCTGGATGATTTGGCACAGAGATAAAGGAATAGCACATAGGCTACTTTTTTTTTATCCCGGTAGTCATTCCCGTGGGATAATTTGGAGGGCGTTGCCGCTGGCAAGAGCTAGCGTATATATAATAAAGGTTACTTTTTCCTAAACACTACAATATCAAACGCTTAATAAATGTAAATAACCCAGTCTAAATGGTCCTCGAAACGATCAATTTCAATTGTAAATTTTTACGTGATCGATGCGCAATTTGATCTTCTACCAAGTGCAATTGAAAATAATGTTCCTAATATTTGCACACCTCACATGGTTATAATACAGTGTACGCACTGTGTTATGCAAATAAATGATTTGATTTGATTTGAAGCGATTGACAATATTACTAGGTACAGTAGAAATTGATGGCAATTGATCAATTGGGATTGATCGTTTCGGGGTCCCCTTAATACAAAATGATACTTTCTTTAGAAAATTAACTACTTCAGCACCCTAATTGCGTAACACTCGTCTTTGAATCACAATAGGTTTGAAAAATTTGTCTGCTCAACAATTTAAATAACGCAATGAACGTGGGTGAACTGTCAGAATGAAACCCATTGCGATCAATTGTCATTTTATGTGGGTTATTGACCTGCTGTTCCTCGAAACTGAAAAATTTTGCGTGGCGTCCTACGCGAAAGTGATGCCGAGCATACTTCATTTACACTGTCCCGACATTTGATAAATCTATTCAAATTCCTTAAAAACTATTTAGTGAATTACAACATTTGTATCAAAAGAACAAAAACATAAACTAAGCGCAAAGATAATTTATTATTCCTCCAATACCTTCTTGGCTTTGTATACCTCATTATTCGCCAACCCGAAGTCTTGTACAAAAATATGATTTACACTTATTACGTGCATAATTATAATAATTTATTTGACATATTTGTGTCGCTTAGAGTAGGGTACCTGGCGTGTTTCCAGATTAACACGCCACAGATAATAATAATATATTTTATGAAGGTGCAACGGAGTTTGTTTTCTCTATGCAACGTGTAATGTAGGTGATGTCTGTGAATATTTTGATTCAGAAATTGTGATATATTTATTGCGTTTTGATGGATTATTAGTTGAGCTTGGTAATATAACTCTGATTCTCTGAACATAAATTAAATTATTCAAATTAATTATTTGGATTCACATCAATGATGGATTATGGGTTAATAATAGGCAGATATCGCAGATGGAAAATGATTTATTGAAAGCTTTTTTAACACACGGCAGAAATCAATGACGTTTTAAATTTGACAAACTTTTGTTTTGACACATGACATTGACAGGTGACGTATGTTTATGGTTAGCATTAATAAATTAAAATCTCTATTTCTCTTTATGAAAATCTGCTCAAAGAAACAGCTGCACAAAACAAAACTGTCAACCATTGATATAAAAAGGTAATATATAAGTCAATGCTGTCAACTGTCTTGTTTGGACATAACTTATAACATGTTTTATTCACCTATCTCAAAGCTTAAAAAAACATGTTCCTTGAATCTATACAAGACAAAATACAAACATGTAGGCTTTACCAAAATAAAACGCACAGTGAACTGTTCCAGACATAATTTTCAACAAAAAAATGTAAATCTCTGCACATACCTAATTTCAATGCTCATTTATAACAGTCATAACATTGCATCTTTTACATTTTTATCTCATTATCTACAGCTGTTCTCGCCCGGAGTTGCCCGGGTGATTTCCGACTTTTCCGATGGATTTTCCAAAAATGGTCTTTTTTAGATACCTTGTCTTGACAATTAGAAAGAAAGAAAGAAAGAAAAGTAATTTTATTTGTCACAGAAACACGTGCATACAAAAAGATAATGAACTCGAATAATAAACAGGAAAATAAAACAAAGTAGATCTAAAAAACGGACAAAAAAAACAGACAAAACGGGCAGCCTGTCGAATTTTTGCGAGACTAACGCACTGCAATTGATTTATACAGGGTGAATGTTTGAAGTGGGCGTGGATGGCCAAATTCGAAACTATGAGGAATATTGTAAGACTGAATGTAGTACAATCCTTAAGACGTCGAATCCAGCTATGTATTGAAAACAATGGTCATCATTTTGAACAATTAATCAATTAAGAAAAATAAAAAATATATTTTGTAAATAATGAGCTCTTTCTTTTAGTTTGCCGTATGTCATTACTTCCTAGAATTCGATCCTTATTAGCGACACTATCGAATGGTGTGGTGAACGGTGTGTGTGTATTTTTTTTCAAAACCAGCTGTTTCGATTCCGCTAGAAATATTGATTTTTCAAAAATCCAATGATCCAGTTTTAGTTTTTATCAAAATCGAGCCTGAGACTCCTTTTAGTACTTTTCGCTATTCGTCATAGTTTGGCATTTGGCTATCCACGCCCACTCGAAAAATTCACCCTAATAATCATAATCATAATCATAATCATTTATTGCATTCATGTAATATAAGTTGTTACAAGTAGGTATTCATAGTTTCATACATGAACCCTGCTAGGGCACAGCAATATAAACAGGTTGTTAAGCTACAGTTTCACAATAATAAACAAACCTCTGTAAGTACTTAATACTAATTTTAACATGCTAACTGTCATGATGGTATAATACAGGTTAGGGTGAGAACAATATAGTTAGGTATACATTTAATATGATTGCCCACAAACTTTAAAACCTGTGTAACCTATACGAGTACTAGAAAGGTTTAGGTAGTGAAATAAAGGTAAACAATTTTGATGTGTCTTTTATCTTTTTTATTTTAAAACCTCAGTTTAAAAATAAAATGCAACTAAAATGTAAATACAACAATAATGATTACTAAATCAATTGATCCATTAGTTTAAGCAGTAGTTTATTTGTTTAATATGTGTTTGTGTAAAAAGTCACATCAAGATTGTTTACCTTTATTTTACTACCTAGACTTTTCTAGTATAGCTTTTCTCGTATCTTTTCCCGTTTGTTGTTTTTCTTTTAATAAGGAAAATGCAGGTTGCTTGTTCTTCCAGAGACAACCATTCGTAAACTACGAATATTTTCATTTCATGTCAAGCTACATGAATAACAAAACAGAATATTGGTATTTTCCACATAAATGATGTTTCTTTAGTAAGCGCCATCACTTGAGAACAGCTGAACCGATTTGGTTAATTTTTTTTTCAATATCCTAATCCTAACTAATATTATAAATGCGAAAGTGAGTTTGTATGTTACGCTTAAACGGCTGAACTGATTTGTATGAAATTTGGCACACGGGGAGACCATGACCTGGATTAGGACATAGAATACTTTTTATTCCGGTAGTACCTACCTACGTTCCCGTGGGATAATTTCCAATATCCACGCGGGTGAAGCCGCGGGCAGAAGCTAGTTCCTTAAAAAATAAATAAATAAAATCATTTTATTTTGGACAACTAAAAGATCCGTGAATTGATTGAAACAGGTTTGCACTTAAAATACCATTGTCAGTAACATAAAATAAAGACGAATGAATGAGATAGAAAGAAAAGAAAAGAAAGAAAGTATTTGCGGTAAACATGACGTAAAGAAAAAAAATATAATAACTATGTGTAAAGGAACAAGTATGAAAACACCACCCCACAACTATAGACCCAACAGGAAAAGGAAACTAGGGCACCTACACACAACAACACCACAACAACAACAAACACACCACCAACAATAACAACAACAATAACAACAACAATAACATCTGGCTTGCTTTTTCGCAAATATGTTGGGGTCGGCTTCCAGTCTAACTGGATGCCGCTGAATACCAGTATTTTACATGGAGCGACCCCAGTTACTAGGTAATACAATTACACCCTTTGCCCTTGGTAAGATTGGTTGTCGGACTTTCCGGCTTCTGACGACCCGTAACGACTGTCAAAGATCCACCAATGACAGCCGGACCAACGGCTTAACGTGCTTTCCGAGGCACGGAGGGGTCTTGGTATGTAAAGATGGTCTACCATCCACGGACCCCACGGACGGACCCGACCCACGGACGGGCACGGACGGATCGACCCGTGTGGCTGTTATTAGTTAGCTACGAGCACTTCTACGTACAAATTGCCTTATAAATGGCGGCGGAAATATCTGCCGCCACAGCCTTCAGGATGCTATTGTGACTGCATGTTAAATGTACTTTGGCTTTTCTTCAATAATTTTTTTTTTTATTCTGCCCAGGAGTGAAGCCGTTTTTGAACATTTCTGAGGTACTGCAAAAACGAGGTAGTCGCAACAGCATCCTAAAAACGTTATTGTATTCGTCGCGTAGAACGTAGATCGACCTTTTTGAGTAGGACCCAAAGATTACCGGTGTAAAAACTCTGGCAATGAGCTTTAAAAAGCGTAATCTTTACTTGGTCCGTACTTATAGTCTGAACAAGGTTTTTAGAGACAAAGAAATGGGAAAAGTTGCTTGAAAAATTGGAAAATTCTGGAAAACTGAACGTGCTTTTTTTATGGACTGTTTGGACAAGACAACGTCTGTCGGGTCAGCTAGTTTTTTTTAATGAATATCAACTGGCTATACCTTTCAGTAAAAAGATATACAGACGACACAGTGCGTTGTAGCTATGAGACAGACAGACGGCCCGTAGGCTTAGTAACAGCCGTCGGAACCCAAAAAATAAATGAATTTTTAAAATCCAATAAAATTAGGTACAGTCCGGCCGTAGATTGAATGCGTTCTTAACACCTGTCAGTTTTATAGTAACGAATTTTGCGAGTTTAATCCTTATTACAACTAAGAGGTATTTATTTACAAACTGCAAATGTGAGTGGAAACGCGGTAGGGGACGCCCTAGGAAGAAATATACCTTATGGGTGATGTTCTTCAGAAAGATCAGGTGCGTAGTAATGAAAACCGGCGTGCGTGTATGACCAGAAGGCCAATTCTCGTACCTAAAAACGTTCCAATTCAATTCGCAATCTCATGCCACCAACAATCAAATATCAAACATGTAGGTAAACACTGTTTTACAATTTTTGACTGATTGAGACTGAAATGAGATTGCGAACGTTGTTAAAAATACGAGAATTGCCCCTCAGATGTATGAACGTAAACGAGGCAAAAGTAGTGTGTAAGGATCGTAGCAGGTGGCGTTCTGTAGTTTCTGCCTACCCCCGTGAGAAGTAGGCGTGAGTTTCTGTATCTACAACTACAAACTGTCCAACTGACAGGTGTCAGGAGCGTATTCTCTAAACGGCCGGACTGTAATATTATAATATTAACAAAGTATATTTCCCAGGCAACATTAAAATTGTATTCTTGTACAAAAGTAATCGTGGGCGGATTATTTATAATGTCTTCATGTCGACGACGTTAGTCCGCTTTGATGTTGGAGCGCCATTAATTATTCCTCTTTATTTTGTTTTTAAAGGAAAACAACGAGAAATAATTGAATTGGATGTTAAGGATGTTAATAATAATAAATATTGTACGGATTTGGATAATACAGTGTATAAGGTAATAATATCTCTTGACTTTCAATTTTCTTGTATTTGTTCAGGAAAATAATTATCTATTGTTGGTCATTCTTTTCGGTAGTTCAAGTTTCCCAATTTATTTTAGGGTATTTCCTTAGCACATGTCTTAAAATAATTGAGAATTGATTGAGAATGTTGACGAAAATGGTTATAGTAAGAAATGAGTATTAAGAGGAAGTTTGAAAGTGGCGCCAGTAAAAGAAAAGTTGAAAGGAAATCGTTTGGCTTGGTATGGGCATGTGATGAGGAGAGACGAAACGCATGTGACTAAAAGAGTGATGAATATACATGTTGATGGATGGAGAGGCAGAGGAAGGCCAAAGAAAAGATGGATCGAATGTGTGAGGAATGATATGAAAGAGAAGGGAGTGAATGATAGCGTGACGGTTGACAGGGGAGAATGGAGAATGGAGGAAGAAAACGTGTTGCGCCGTGTTGGCCGTGTGTTGTAACATGGGATAATGTCTTAAAATAATTGATCGGTAATTTCCTGTCTTCAGCTCTTTTTCCGTATGCAGACAAAAAAAAAACCAACCCACTTACAGAAACGTCCTCTATTTACTTAATACTTGTATATTTCAGCCACGCACACATCGTTTGTCTGCCGTATACGCACAAAATATAATATATTATTATCTGTACCATCCGCCATTGTTGCCGAAACATATGCTGTGATATACGGCGACGACACTTGCTTCTTTTGTATCTCGAATTGGTAATAAAAGCTTATCTTTTACGCTGATCTAGAGGTAAAAGAAAACGGGGTGGTGTGTTTTGTTTATTATTCATTGTCTAAGGTTACTGGGTAAATTGAAAGATTACAAGAGAGTTCAGCGTCCCTAGACGAACACATGTCGTGAATTCATTTAATAAATAAATAAAAATAAATATAATAAATATAAATATTTTATTTCCATCAAGGTAGCAATATAGCATTATGGTTTTAATTTTTGCTACAATAAGAAAATGAATAAAGTCTTAATACGAGTTTATGTGCAAAACGAGTATTTTCAATTTTAAAATCGTATGAATTTACGTAACATTTACGAGTACTCCGCGCGTTCGTGCTAGCATTCACTGCTTTGTGGTTTCCTTAACCATATCTTTTTACTAAGGCGTAATTATTTAATCGTAATTGTGTTCGATTTATTTAAATCAGAAAATTAAAAACACAATACTTATTAAATAGTTTAAAATCGTATCTGAAAATTGAATTTCGTATAATATTTTTCCCTGGAATAAAAGAAAAAGTAAGTGTCCTAAGACAGTTTCTCAACCTTCAACTTTTTTTTTCTCGTCGTCTATGGTTTTGCGCACTTTGGGGTTTGCAAATATACAATAAAAAGGGTCTCGCAAAATAAAAATTGCTACTATAAAAAAGCGATGGCTTTTCAACTGCAGTGGTTCCCTGTGCTAGATATTCTTGATTAGAATTTAGAAACTAAGTACCTCTTTTCTTATTATCCGTAAGAGGGATCAACACCGTATCGCTTCAGCGCCCGTTTACGTTAAATGTAGACAGAACTCTAAATTATTTATGACTTATGGTGGAGTCATGATACTCAGTAATTAATGGATACGACCCGAGAGAGAGTTGCCTCGGAATAGATAATTTAAGATGTCAAGTATGTATCCCTTAGTTAGGGATACCTACATAACTCATGAGCCTAATTTCGACACATTATTAACCGTATATACGCCCTTGAACTTAGGGCTTGCCTAAATGTTAATTTTGACAGGGTTGAATAAAACGTAGTTTTGTGTTTTGATAATTTTATTAATCATATTCTACTTTAATTTAGTTAAGGCGAAAGCGCCAGGGTAGCCTGCGAAATTCAAAATTTCTTACGTTTTTTGCAATTTGTAGGTCAGTGTGAGCTTGTATGTTGATTAAAATATGATTCGCGGCCGTAGCTAATATGGCTTTACAGAATTATAATCATTAGAATCAGCAATACAGCTCCATAAGTTAGCATTTACCTCAAACCTCATGATTTCATGAAATCGCTAGATTTGAGGTAAATGCTAACTTATGAAGTTGTATCGCTGATTCTAATGATTATAATTCCGTAAAGCCATATTAGCTACGGCCGCGAATCATATTTTAATCAACATACAAGCTCACACTGACTTACAAAATGGAAAAAACGTAAGAAAATTTGAATTTCGCGGGCTACCGTGGCGCATCAACCTTAAGTGTTAGCTTAGCGGTTAATTTTATAATTTGCGAGTGAAAACTCGTGAGTTCGTTCCCAACTCGTTAGACTATAGAGACGTGAACTCATGTTTAGACATACCTAATATCTAGCTTGGTTCTCCAACCAGGGGCCGTACTATGACGTTAAAAAAGATCATGGATCCATCATGGTTCCAGTGCGAGAGAGAGACGGAGCTATATACGACCTATAATACCATCCTTTTTTCACAACGGAACCATGATGAATCCATGATATTGTGGCCCCTGCTCATTACGAGTTAACCGTTAAAATTACGATCAAGTTCTACATAGCAAAACATGATTTCATTTTACGTAAGTAATTACATTAAATTTCCGAATATGGAACACTCCAATCTTCAGTAAATAAATAAAACCTCTTTAATATAAACCCAACGCCCACAGAGTTTCCCTACATTTTTTTTTCTTCTATTGTGTTGCCAACATAAAAATTCCAAAGGCAGCGCCAATGAGGGGCGGAGGCGGGACAGGGTTGCAGGGGTGCCAATTTTACAGCCCAATGGCGCGAGAGAGCCGATTGGAAAACGCTGATGACTATGTAGTGATTATACTCCTCCGTGGTCTAATTTTCAGTGCGTGGTTCGGAATATAATTTGAACAGTTATGGTTTGCAGAAGGTTGTATATTTGACTAGGTATAATGTTTAAAATCTATTTAGAGGGGCTTGTGGCTAATTAATAACAGGTGCACGGGTCGATCGATCAGGTTAAGATACGCTTACCGCGGTTGGTCCGTGGACGGGTGATCACCTTTACATACCGAGAGTCCGAGACTCCTCCGTGCCTCGGAAAGCACGTCAAGCCGTTTGTCCCGGCTGTCATTCGTAGATCCTTGACAGTCGTTACGCGTAGTCAGAAGAATCCCAAAAGTCTGACAACCAGTCTTACCAAAGGATATAATTTTAGTCAGATAGGCAGTCGCTCCATGTAAAATACTGGTATTCAGCTGCATCCGGTAAGATGGGGAGCCGACCACAATATGGTTGGAAAAAGGATAGGCAGATTTGATTGTTTTAATTCCGTTGTGACTCTATAATTTCAAAGTTCAGTTGAAGAGATTTACTCAGTAAACACAATTAAACTGGAATAATTAGGTATTACAATATTAATACTGTGTAATCCAATCACTCAACCGTTTTCTGAATCTTATAAAAGTTTCTTACCAGAAAATCTGATGTCAAATAATGTTATTTTACACTACCTACTGTCCTTTCACAGTTAAGGCTCCCGCTGACAGGCTCGACGCGACTCTAGTTGAACAAGTTCTATGAAAATTTCATGGAAATTATTCTACCAGCGGCTTCCAAAATATGGAATAACCTGCCACCACCGATTAGAGAAATGAACACGATAGGTGCTTTTAGACGACGCTTACGGCAGTACCTCATAGAAGAGCAACAGAAGCTGGATATGGTCACACTAAATGTGTCAATTATATAATGTATGTATGTATCAGTGTTTCTGTCGGTGAATGTTGCACGGAAATGTAAATAGCTGCTGTTTCTGGGAATTGCTCTCGCTCATGTTAACGCTCGGCTTGGCTCGCTGGCTCATGTGACATGAGCCAGCGAGCCAGTCATGTCTCATAAGGCTCAGCCCGAAGATTGTTGTTGCGATATCCGCGGCATCGCTTGGTCCCATTTGCGTATGTGAGACCTGTTAATTTTTTTACTCAAAATCACACTACTATATTATGTACGTACACGATATTATTTATTATTATCTGACACAAACTTATTATTATTTTTTATTACACACGTTGCAGTATATTTATTTATTTATTTATTAAAACTGATTTACATCCGTTACCTCACACTTGGTCCAGTTGAAAACCAGCGTCAGGCACTAGTTGTCTGGCATTTTTGCTGAACTGGGCCTTTTTGGCGCAGCCGTCGGGCACACACTCATCGCTGTGTTATTTTGTGTTATTTTTATTTTTTTATTAAGTAGGTACTAGACATGTGCGCCGATCGGCGCGGCGCACGCCGCCGGTCAATTTAGCCACGCCGACGCCGCCGAATTTTTCATCGGCGTCATCGGCGTCAAAATTAAATAACACACGCACGCACTTAATTTAATAAATTATTTTTTTATTTACTTAAACAGTAACAGAAATCCTATCCACAGGCTCCTTGTTAGACTAAACAAGTCTGATTTAAAAATTGATGACTCTGAGTGGAAACTTCTGGGCGACTTGATAAAATTTTTGAAACTTTTTCGGGACGCTGTTAATATAATGAGTGCATCAAACTCAGTCACAATCAATGTTGCACTTGTTTTTAGGTGTGAAATAGAACAAGCATTAAAACAACCTCTTGGAGACGATGAAGTTCTAATAATGAGCCGCATGAAGAAAAACATGTTGGCGAAATTAAATCATCGCTTTCCCATTAATAATCTGATTATCGCGGCTGCCCTTCTCGATTGCCGTTTCCAAGGAATGTCAGTAATTGACAAATATCTTGAGGAAAGGGGGGAAACGAGAGTTTCCTTTATGTCAGCATTTGTGAGAGAACACGTCAGGGAATCTGATATTATGCAAGAATTTTGTTTTAAATTTGTTAGAAGTAGGTAATTAGGTATACAAGACAAATAATTTTGTCATAATTTAAAAATGTGATTTATTTGATCTCAAACTTACCATATTATGTTCATGTAAGTGAATAAATAAAAGTTTATTTTGAATTAAGGCATATTTTACTTATTTTCACCATCCACGCCGATTACGCCGATGACGCCGCCGCCGCCGACATATTAGAAGCCAGACGCCGCCGCCGGTCAAATAAGCATCGGCGCACATGTCTAGTAGGTACCTATTGTTATACCTATTATGGTGTGTGCCTTTTAGTCTGTGCTAAATAAATCTATTTTCTTTCTTTCTTTCTTTCTTTACCAGAATCGCGTCGCATTGTCGCCTCGTGCTTATCTGTGGGAGCCTTTATTTTAGCAAAGGTAGCCCGCGAAATTAAAATTTTCTTACGTTTTTTGCAATTAGCAGGTCAGTGTCAGGTTGTATCTTGATCAAATTAAGATTCACGACTGTAACAAATATGTATTTACATAATGATCAATACATCTCTCTAAAATTAGATTTGTTCGCTCTAAGTCTGATTTCAGAAATCATGACATTTTGGAACATGTATTGATGATTCATAAGGTTATAATTACGTAAATACATATTTATTAAAGTCCCGAATCATATTTTTATCAACATACCTGGCACTGTTCTGCTAATTGCAAAAAACGTAAAAAAAATCAATTTCGCGAGCTAGCTACCACTGCGCATTTAACTTTTAAAGTAAAGTAGCGACAGCCTTCTTCATAGACGATTTCAATATTCCTTTTCCATCAAAAACTTTCGACATAAAAGCCCGTAGCCGAAATGCTCAGGACTTTGGACGCATTATAAGCAATATTCACAAATTGACGTGGGAACGTAAGTACTCTCACTTATTGAAACTCACGAGTACTCGGATTGATGTGAAAATTACAGGCCGACGTTGTCGAACGTTCGACGGTTCGCGTGATTGAGGGGGCGGTTTGACGAGAATATTAAAATCTTTATTAAAGTGAATCGGCTTTAAGTTTTTGGACGGATATTTTATTATTTTCTCGGAAGCTTTAGGACGGGAATACACGTCATGTCTGTAGCTTGTACAAAACTATGCAAGTAGCTGGCATGCCATTGTGATTGTGATTCACCAATTAGAAGTTGTTATGGCACACGGCAGGCAAGCTGCAAGCTACTTGCATAGTTGCTTTAAGTCATTCGTGGTGCGAGTTCCAACCCAACATCATGATCTGTGCCCAACATCTGCAAACCTGCTTGAAAGAGGACCTTTGGCCGAAAGGTGTTGTATTTCGACGTTTTCGAGGACAGTTACGAGACTCCGTGCAACGAAATACGATAACGTTACGTGTTTAATTGTGTTTTTTATAAATATCTTGTATGAAAAATTATTACTAATACCGAAATAAATTATTTATTTACTAGCTTTTGCCCGCGGCTTCGCCCGCGTGGATGTCGGAAAATATCCCATGGGAACGTTCATGTGGAAAACATAGGGCATATCCCTAACTTAAGAAATGCTGGGTTTCCCATACAAACTTTCATCCTTTTTATCACTCCTTGTAGGATTATGTTTTAAAACAAAAAGTAGCCCATGTCCTTTCCCAGGATGCTATCTATAGCCTTGCCAAATTTTATCGAAATCCGTGCAGTTTTGTAAATTTTAAAATCAACCCCTATTTTACCCACTTAGGGGATGATTTTTAAAAAACGCTGACCCGCATATTTCTGAACTTCTTACCAATAGCATAAATTTGTTATCCCTAACTTAAGAAATACTGGGTTTCCCTTACAAACTTTCATCCCCTATATCACCCCCTGTAGTATTATTTACCCCCTTAGGGGATGATTTTTCAAAAACGCTGAACCGCATATTTCTTTATTTCCTATCAAAAGCATACATTTTAATTTTCACAACCCTAACTTAAGAAATACTGAGTTTCCCATACAAACTTTCATCCCCTATATAACCACCTGTAGTATTATTTTTGAAAAAAATAGTATCTTATGGCCTTCCCCAGGATGCTATATAAAGCCTTGCCAAATTTTGTCGAAATCTATGCAGTTTTGTAAATTTTAAAATCAACCCCTATTTTACCCCCTTAGGGGATGATTTTTCAAAAACGCTGAACCGCATATTTCTTTATTTCCTATCAAAAGCATACATTTTAATTTTCACATCCCTAACTTAAGAAATACTGAGTTTCCCATACAAACTTTCATCCCCTATATCACCCCCTGTAGGATTATTTTTGAAAAAAAAAAGTAGCCTGTGTCCGTCGTCAGGATACCATCTATAGCCTTGCCAAATTTTATTGAAATCCGTTCCGTGGTTTAGGCGTGAAAAGGTAACAGACAGACAGACAGACAGAGTTACTTTCGAATTTATAATATTAGTATGGATTTATTTTTATTTTATAGTTTTGTGCAAGTTAGAGGCATGTGTATTCTCGCCCTTTAGCGGTATCTACGGCTTTATAGTATAGGATGTTCCCGTTCTGGACTAACACATTACAGTCAGATCTAAAGTAAAAAAAATCGGCCAAGTGCGTGCCGTGCCGACCACGCACAATGAAGGTTTCCGTAGTTAGAATGAATTTATACCAAAGATCAAACTTAACGTTGTAGTTGAAAAACAGGGTCTCCCACACATTCCAACTGCAAATGTAAGTTTGTACGCATAATATTGGGAGATTTTCCATGTTATTTTTAGATCATAGACTTCTTATAGTTTTTCCTAATCTATAAGTATAGAACTATTTTCTGTATTTTTTTTTTCAAATTTTTAGACTCAGTAGTTTCGGAGATAAATTTTCATCTATTTTCTTATATAACTTTAATTTCTTATGTTTGATTAGTTATTCAAGTGAAAAACATTTAAAATTCATTTATTTACGTAAAAAGTCCCTGTTTGGGTCACAGAAATTGATATGTGCCCGCTTAATCGAACCATTAGATTCCGAGCAAATTGTCTGTGACAGACGGACAGACAGCCAGACACCGGATGATCCTATAAGGGTTCCGTTGTTTCATTCGGACAAACGGAACCCTAATACTTTAGATCTGACTGTAATTTGTTCGATCTACGGACCGAACAGTGGGGTCATTTGAAGTTTGAACTAAAGTTATAGACTTTGTTATGTGTGGGGTAGAAAATATCAAACACAAACCGTCTTATTACTTTTCTTCTGTCATGGTTTAAACCATCTAACATGTTTTTGTATTATGAACCTAGCTGTGATAGAAATACAGTTTTTTATGGAACACTGACAACTTAGTCCGGTACTAAGTTATCAGTTTTGTAAAACTGGCATTTTAATGTGTCGGAATAAAGTTCGAAATTCAAAAAAGGGTCCATGGTTTAAACCTTGGTTTGAAGATGAACCTTGTTTTAGAATAAGAATAAGAAATTTTATTTGCTCGAACATTTGTGTATACATACAGTATTAAAAATGCAAGTAAGATCTTAAAATAAGAGTGGGTCACGACATGTCTGCCATTTCTCATGGCGTGCAAATAACTTAAGTACAATTAATATTATGGAATTAGTTATTTTTTACTTTTACACTTATACATTAAATATCAGTCACAGATAAACAAATTTCTTATGTTCAATTATTCACATTATGCGATTATTTATTATTTATTTTCCTTCTCCAATATTACAGATTACAATTATCACAATTACGATTTACATCACATTTAATAGGAATTCAATTATTCATAATATAGGCTTTAAGTTTTGTAACAAGACAGAAACAGTCACAGTCAATCAGAGTAAGTTTACAGATCTCCTAAACCACCAACACAGTCGCCATTACAAAATTTACAACGTCTAAACAACACATAATCACAAAAAGCTTCCATTCAAAACTATATCAGCGTCACACTATTCACGGTGCGATATTATCGCCACGTTGCGTTGTCGCGCCGCTCCATCCGGCGTGTGTCGCGACTGCGCGCTCAAAAGCCGTCATCTCGTTGTTTTGTGCGCCGATACAACGCGCAGTCTATACGACGCTTTAGTTATTTAATAAAAATGTTGCACTGTCTTCGTTTTATCACGGATTCATCATCATCTACCTAACCTTTTCTCAAAAATGTTGGGGTTGGCTTCCAGTCTAACCGGTTGCAGGTGAATACCAGTATTTTATATGGAGCGACTGCCTATCTGACCTCCAGAAGTTCCAGAACCCTTGGGAACAGTGGTTGTTAGACTTTCGGGCTTCTGACTACCCGTAAGTAACGAATGTCAAAGATTTAAGAATGACAGCTGGGACCAACGACTCGGAGTGGTCTAATGGATGGTCACCCATCCACGGACCGACCTCGGCAAGGCCCATGCGGCTGTTATTACTTAGCCAGCGAGACCCCAACTTTTATCACGGCTTGTTAAGACGCAGACAAGTGCCAGTGGCCTTGAGTGGTTAGCTTGCGTGTTCTGTGCTGGGCTCACACAACGCGTCGTACGTCCACTCAGTAATAGAACTCGCCCATCAAGGAGCGTTGCCCCAAATTAGACGATTTATTAATTTATTATACATAAAACAAAAGGTATTATAATAAAACACTTAGACAATTATCTTTAAAATGGTGACGGTTTCATAAAAACCCGCTTGATAGTTTTTGCGTTATTCTCAGTTTTTTATCCGCGTTAGACATAACTTGACAAATTAATTACACTATGTAATATAAACATAATCTAAAATGTTCACATATTAAGTTATTAAGAAAATGCTCTAATTTAATATATATTTTTTTCAAATCATTAACACTACTCGTTTAGACGTGATCTTCAGTTTAAAATCATGAAAAGTCGGTTATCGTCGCCTTAAGTTACAAAAATGTCTGGTCTAAGGTTTCTTTCTCCTTGAGATTTAAGTTTGTAGAAGTGAAAATCAATTCGCTAGCAACCTACCCCACCAGCTAATCTTTTTACCACAACCTGTTAACCCTCCCGAAGTCCTGACACCATATTTCTGGTTGATCTTTTCTTATCAACCAGAAATATGGATCTAAGAAAATTAAATCAAGTCTCTTTGACTATACAAATTGGTACATTGCATTGGTCAGGTTCGGAGTTGTGTGACGAACAGGGAATCACTCAGGGCTGTGAAAATATGAATATTCAACGCGGACCAGTGTAGATTATACTGGAACTTATTAATATTTATGATTGAATAAATACTACGGAATTCACAGATGACTAGCAAATGTGGCTTCTGCGCGAAAATTAATGTTTGAGTACATTTTAACTGTTAGTATTCTGTTTGCAAGGGAATATAGCTAGTATCCTTCAAAACTTAAAATTGCTGTTTTTAATTGGTAACTAAGCCGTACCTACTGGTTTAACAGCCCAGTCTAGGTCCGCATTTCCACATGATACAAACTTCAGCACGCGTAGCACTACCACCATTTTTTTTTTTGGGTGGGAAGTGGGGAAATCATCAAACGACTACTCCCGCTCTGGGTGGAGCGGGAGGGGTGTCAGACTTTTGCTAACTAAAACCCACCCGTGTTCCTTCAGTTGCTTGTGCCAGCCAGGGCCACGGTAATTCTTTCGAACAACCCGCGACCCTGGCAGGCTAGCTGACCACCATAGAAGCGGATTTTGTCGACGGAAGAATAGACAAAATGACAGATTGTAGAAATATTTCTACGCATTCTACGCGTGTAATCATGGCAATTTGTCATTTTGTTTATTCTTCCGTCGACAAACGTCGTCATGCTACGCGTGCAGGAAAAAATTCCGACGGCCTCTGGCTTAGACTATAAACAACTGCGAGAAATCTCCAACGGACTCTCCGTTGGAGATTTCTCGCAGTTGTTTATAGTCTATGAGGCCGCAACACAGTTTGTTGCATGAATGCGGCATCAGAGACTATAAACAATAATGATAAGGCTACAGACATAAGCAAATCTCGAGAAAATATGTGATTAGTACAGAGATCCAATTTTGGGATGAGCTCTGTGCAAATTAGAAAATCTACCGAATAAAGTATAACCCTATAAGATTAATGAAAATCTGCTGAAAGTAGATATCACAATTTTAATTGAAAAAGCCATCCTTATTCCCCTATAATGTATTATGGATATAAAATTCCCGAATCAACTGTGTAATAAAGGTTAATACCCTTAGACGTTGAAATACGAATATGATAATGTAATTTTTCGCAATGGTAGGTAATATTGTCCTCCATTTAAATGACTCCAAAGTCGTTCTGGTTATGAAAACGGAAAACGTTAATCTGCGCCACACTTATCTTTGCGTGTGGCGAAATAGGGAACTAAAATAAAATGTACTGGATTTCACAGATTTTTGACGTCTAGCCTTTGTAAGTGGCGCCACCAATGCAAAGTGCTATTGACGGACCGTCGATAAGTTTTTTTAAAATTATTTATTTTATTATTAGTAAATTATTTTATTTAAGATTTAAAAAATGTAAATTTTCAGTTTTTAGTTTAATTTATTTTTTGTGTTTTGAGTTTTGTTGTTGTGTTTGTTTCACTTCTGCCTAACTCTTCTGGGAATACTTTTTTTTTAAGATAAAAAATAGATTTCTCAGTATCCTACCTACTACCTACTTGAGACATACAGCGTTCAAGTAGGTACTGAAAGTATAACCTCTTCGCGAATACCCTCAGGATCGTACTTAAAGCTAGCGCGATATAGTTAAAATAAAAAAAAATAAAAAATATTGAGACTAATGAGTTTTGTTACAAACAAATATTCATAGGTAACTAGTGGGCTATTATAAAACAATACATAATGGGAGCATCTGCAGCCGAACTAGGTGTAAACCTGTATCTCGGCATACAGCGCCAATCCTCTCAGATATTTATATAAATAAAAATTAAGCCAACAAGTACAATTTTGCTTCAAACCTAATGTCTACTAGTTACTTTGGCACAATAAATAATTCACTAATGTTTTGGTTTACCAGTAGTTACTTAAGGTTGGCTGGTTGGCCGTATGTACGCAATACCTTCGCCTAGATTTTGTAGTAGTTTCGAATACTGAAGGTACTTATATTATTCATGGTAGAAGTTTCGCGAAAGTTAGTCCAAAGGTACTTAAGGGTACTCAGAATTATTAACTTGGTAATTGTGGAAACTGTGTGTAAAGGGTCAAGAAGCAGGGGTGGGGTGAAGGAACATGAATGGTTGGAGTGTAGGTAACGGGGCACTATGAAAAAAAGACTTAGAAAAATTCGGGATCGGGTGGGATATGGGAGTAATAGGGTGGGGGAACATCATGGGACACCTCAAGGTCACTGACCTTGACGTCAGGGTCTTTGACCTTGAGGTCAAGGTCAAAATTCTGAAAGTCAAGGTCTGTGACTCTCCTAAGGTCACTGACCTTTACCTCTGGGTCATCGACCTTGAGGTGAAGGTCAAAATTTGGTCACCCTGAGGTTTGGTAAGTTAGGTTCCTTTAAACCCTGCGGACAGAAAAAGGAGCCCCGCCAAGCGGGGCTCCGTCGTCCTGCTGATTTGTCATAGTGCCCCGTTTCGTATCCACTGACCACATGAATGGCTGAAATGATGATGATGAAATCCTAACTAATGTTATAAATGCGAAAGTGAATTTGTTTGTTACGCTTTCACGCTAAAACAGTTGAACGGATTTGGATGAAAGGCACATGGGTCCAGGTCAAGGACCTGAATTAGATGTTTTTTCCGTTATATAGATGCCAATACCCAGCAAGTCTGAAGTTTCGCCTATCCATTCAAAAGGTCCTGTAAATAGCATTTTTAATTTGCCTCTAATCCAGGAGAAAATAACAAAACAAAGTTAGAGAGAAATCCAATTTTATCTGTAGGTACCATTTAGCCACTGGTTGAAGAACCATTTACTCTGCGTCTATTACGACAATGGAACAGGTGTAGTTTAGAGTTGAGCATTCATTGAAGAAATTGCGAGCATAAGATGCAATAAAAACTAACTAAAGCAGATGACAGCATCTCAGACCTACCAATCAGAACGATTTAAGTTGACATTAGCGACAATGATAAATTTTATTAGTTACAAAGTTGCCTAATTTATTTCTAGACACACCATAATTGAAAAAAAAAACTGGTAGAAAAGAATTTTTTAAGTGATTTACAAAAGAATGTCATAGATTTTGCCAACGGCCTTGAGTGGTTGGGGCATAGCTTGCGTGTTCTGTGCTGAGCTCACGCAACGCGTCGTACGTCCAGCCAGTAATAGGACTCGCCCATCAAGGAGCGCTGTCCCAAATTAGACGCATTATTAATTTATTATACACAAAACAAAAGGTCAACTAATCAAATCATTTTTAGGGTTCCGTACCAAAGTGGTAAAAAAGGAACCCTTATGGTGTCACTCAGTCTGTCTGTCTGTCTGTCACAGCTGGATATCTCAAGAACTATTAGTGCTATCAACTTGAAATTTAGAATAGTTTTAGATGACGTTTACCCAACTATTTTGCAAATAAGAAAGATTTTTTTTTTTTTTATTTGCAACAGGGACTGAAAGAGGGTCTTAAAAAGTCAAAGTGGGGTTACTAGGGCATGTGGGGTATCATATGAAAGAACGCTGTTTTTTTTTCTTTTTTTTAGGCCATATAGTTTTCGACTTCTGATGAAAAATGTAAAAATAATAGCGTTCCCCTCCCCCTTATCTCCGAAGTTTGCAAAGAGAAAAATCTGAATTTATTCTATGTGATAGAAGTTTATGTAAAGATTACAGGAAAAATAAAACGATATCTGTAAATAGCACACTTTTTCAGAAATCGGAACGGAACCCTCGGTGCGCGAGTCCGACTCGCTCTTGACCGGTTTTTTTTAATTCAGGAGTACACCCTTATAAAATTTAAAGATTACAAATTATCCATTAATTATAAATTATTAGATAAGATATACACGTACACTAAAAGATAAATAATTAAATTATCTTTAAAATGGTAAAGGTTTCATAAAAAAACCGGCCGGTTTCATAAAAAATGCGTGGTCCGACACGCACTTGCGTGTCGGACCACGCAAAATGAAGGGTTCCGTAGTTGAAAAGAATTAATCCCAAAAACAAATTTAACATTGGATACCAAAAAAAAAACTTTTATTTCATAAAATTACAAATTCACAATTTTCGGACTTTTTCCTTTACTTGTGCTGGGAGACGTTGCTTCTTGCCAAATTTCATTATTCTAGGTCAACAGGAAGTACCTTATAGGTTTTGATTTACTTGCGACTGTTGTGAGTATCAAAATGTGTCGCAAAATGGCCGTATTTTTTATTGCGTTGACTTAGAAGATTGATTTTTTAGAACTGTAAGAGACCATAGACTTACCTATTTAGTATAAATTTCAACTTGATATCTCCACGCGTCCTTGAGAAAAAGGGTCTTGACAGACTGACAGACTTGAACATTTTTTTTATGTGATAGAATTACAAATTAGCAATTTTCGGACTTTTTCCTTTATTTGTGTTGTATGACCTTGCTTCATGCCAAATTTAATGATTCTAGAACAACGGGAAGTACCTTATAGGTTTTGATTTACTTGCGGTTATCAAAATATGTCCCATAAATGGCCGTATGTTTTTAATGCATTGACTTAGAAGCTTGAGTTTTTTAGGACTCCAAGGGGCCACAGACCTGCGTACGTGATATTAATTTCAACTTGATACCTTCACGCGTTCCTGAGAAAAAGGGTCTTGACAGACTGACAGACAGACAGACTGACAGACAGACAGACAGACAGACAGACAGACGGACAGACGGACAAACAAGTGATCCTATAAGGGTTCTGTTTTTTCCTTTTTAGGTACGGAACCCTAAAAAATACGCTTGATAGTTTTTGCGTGATTCAGTTTTTTATCCGCGTTAGACATAACTTTACAAATTAAGTACACGATGAATAAACATAATCTAAAATATTCACATATTAGGTTATTAAGAAAATGCTCTAATTTACCATATATTTTTTCCAAATCAGTAACACTACTTATTCGTTTAGACTTGATCTTCAGTTTAAAATCCATAAAAGACGTTTATCAGCGCCTTAAATAAGCACATAGGTAGGTAGTTCTCGACTGTCGGAGTTAGAGTACTAGAATTATTTTCTTTGTTGTCACTAAATCACACAGCCTGAAAACTATTCAAGATTTGATTATTTTGACACAACTAATCGATCATTTATTAATTTGTTAAATCTAAGTAACTACAAGTATCATTACCACTGATCATAAAAAAACATCATTACCTACCTACAGGTTTAAATCTAACGCGATGATCTAGAACAGCCTATCGAACTGATCCGATGACCTTTACCGCCAACTGCTCTCCACATGATACAATTTGATTGGCAATTCGAGTAAATTGTCAATCAAATTGTATGTATGTTGTGCAATAGGCTTTAGATGGCAAGAACTTCAGTGTAATCCTTTTCGAATTCCATCAATGTACAGTAAAATATACATTAATCTTTGATTCAGTATGAAAGTAGCTCTGAAAACAGGGGCGAGTTGGGGCGAGCTTCACAATTTAAAAATTCTGTTTGTGTAGCTGGCATAAAAACTAAGCAGCCGCCCTTTTCAATTTATGTATAAAGTACTATATACCATTCCAACGTAGTAGAAAGCCAAAGCTAATTCCAATTTCAAATCCAATCCTATTGCTTTTACTGGAGCTATAACCGTTGATGGCCAGTTCGTCCATTCACTGTTTTCAATATAATATCGTCGCAGGTGTACACTCGCGTTCAGTCGCATTAATTGAAGTAAATAACAGTCTGCGCGAACGAACGATTCAATTCCGATGCGCATCCTATTCAATGAGGTACACTCGGAAAGTAAAGTGCTGGACATGGCCCGTTTATTTTGGGGTGTTTTTTTTTGCTATAACGCTATTTATTTGGAGCTTTACTTACAAGATTAAATCACATCAAGTTTAGACAGGAAGTATAGAAATGACGGGGATTTCAGCTATATACCTACAGCCGATTTTATCATATGCCTAATCAAAATCAAATAAAATCCTCAAAAAAAAAAAATCCTATGTGCTGAGTTAGGTTGTACCTTCTATGATAAAAAAATGACCTATTAATGATACTGAAATACCATAAAACTTATTAAACTTACAGTATGTCGTTGGTGCACTACATAGCCTAAATAAAGTACCATAATCGTGTATTTCCAATTAACCTCTCATGGCAAAATACCGACGCTTTTAATATCTTTTTTGCCATTTCTCCACACATTTATACTCATTCATTACTCCTTTTCCATCGTCCTAACGTTCGTCGAGACCCGTTCACTATTTGTTGTCTTTCGTTCACTCACTCACTCACTCTCACACATCGCTCAGTCGCTAATTGTTTGCTTGCCCTGTTTGTTTAGGAAACCATCATTCAAATATTATGATATCAAATCTTTACCACTTTCGTGCACGAGTACTCAGATTTTAATAATATTTCAATTAAATTTACATATTAATGATTTTTAAGATTCTCTGGGATTAAGGGAGATTTAAGTGTCTTAGAAAATTATGAGTTTTAGAGAAGTTAGGGGGTGTTTGGTGCATGCATAATACAGATTATTTTTTTTAATTTCAAAAACAAATTCTTTCGTTACTTAACGTATAATACATAACACCTGGTCGCTGGTCACCTGGTGGTTAAAAAGCCATAGGTACCTACTTGGCTAACTCTAAGGCGCGGGAAACACAGAAAAGACGTAAGACGCAGACGGGGCGCGGACAGCGACGCTTCTATACATTTTGTATGAAAGGGACGCGGAAGAGAGGACAAAATGTATAGAAGCGTCGCTGTCCGAGCGTCTGCGTCTTACGTCTTTTCTGTGTGTCCAGCGTCTTAATGTTCTCTTTTTGTAACCAGCAATTTACTGTTTTAAGACTTTAAGTGCTACAATTTAGATCCATATCGTATCCAATCTATTGACAATAGTGCTAAAACTTGTTACGAAACACACACAGTCGTATACTACAATTCCTTCATTCCATATGGTCAATTGCCGATCCAATTGCCGACAATTTATTGTGTGTCCATGTCCATGGCATTTTATTGTCATTTTATGGAACGAATTTTTGAACTTCGAATCGGTGCTGCTGTCCCTTTATTAAAAAAAATAACCAAGCTTTTATTAATCTGGGATATCATCTAGGACCAAAATCCTTGTCAAGACGAATCATACGAGCCCAAACTCGACGGCTTGCGTCGTTTTATTACTGAGTTCCCATGGCCACCTTCCGGCTTCATCATCAGATCAGCTCCATGTTATAATAATATTGCATTGTCATTCGATTTACTTAAGCATGCAAAATTTCAGCTCAATCGGAAACCGGGAAGTGGGTCAAATTTAACTTGCAAGATTCGATCACAGACAGACACCGGGACAAGTGAAACTAATTAAAAAATTGTAATATAATTATGTCTCGTTTCGAAACTATAAACTAGTTGACTATGGATGCAAAGTCAATTAAATTCCGTCACTGGCTTATCCAGTACAGTATAGCTGTGTAACCCAAAGGCAGATGTTACGTCTATAGCTATTACTGCAAACGTCCAATAAGCGAGCAGAACGTTCCTTGTTCCATTCAGCCTAGTATCTCTATATATCCTGTGCATTCAGCCTTGTCGGCGACAATCCGATGGAAGCCGGAATCCCACAGTGCCTTGCCCAGCCTTGGTACGTACAAGACTTGATCAAAGCTAGTTTTTCTGTGTTGGTTCTTTGTGAAGACAGCCTTTTGCAGTGAGAAGCTGCATTAAGGACCATTATAGAGGATGGTATAGTATCCAAGGGCTCACAAGCAAAAACGAAGCTAGATACGGACTGTGAGAATCAGTATAAAATCAGTATGTGTGTTTGTTTGTATGTTTGTTTGTTACTTCTTCACGCTCAAATGGCTGGACCGATTTGGATGAAAGTTGGTATGTAGATAGCTTATACCCTGCATAGGCTACTTTTTATCCCCGTCTACGCGGGTGATACCGCGGGGCGCAGCTAGTAATTTATAAAGATATAGATTATTTCTTTGCCCAAAACATGACTATACACACATGGAATGCAAGACGTTACAAATATAAATAGGTAGTTTATTACATACATCAAATAATTATAAATTTATCTTTAGATAAATATAAACATAGCTTAAACGGTTACGGGCTTGTAATCCCCGCAAGTCTAACAACCAGTCTTACCAAGGGGTATCGCATTCCCCAGTTACTGAGTTGTGGAGGTCGGGTAGGTAATCGCTCCATGTAAAATACGTATTCAGCTGCATCCGGTTAGACTGGAAGCCGACCCCAAACATAGCTGAGAAAAGGCTAGGCAGATTCATACATTTATATTAAACCTAGTGATAAAACATAAACCGTCTTATTACAAAACAAGGTTCATCTTCAAACCCAGGTTTAAACCATGGACCCATTTTTGAATTTCGAACTTTATTCCGACATATTAAGATGTCAGTTTTACAAAACTGACAACTTAGTACCGGACTAAGTTGTCAGTTTTGTATAAAGAATTGTATTTCTATCATAGCTAGGTTCTTATTACAAAAACTGGCTCGATGGTTTAAAGTTTAAACCATGACAGAAGAAAAACCTCGTTTTGTAATAAGGTCGAAAATATTTCCTTAGTAGCCGATCAGTACTCCACAAATTAAATATTCCAAATTCCCTGAGGTCTTTATATTAATTTGAATCTCTCTTTTGTTACAGGGGCTTTGGAAAACAAGGATACCAGTGTCAAGGTAAGATTAATAAAATTATATGATGATTCTAAGTGATAAATACTTTGACTGCCTGAAAACAATCATAATTAGAGGCGTCTAATTTAAAAACCAGCTAAAATGATTTTTAGGGAAATCGAGTTATTGATGAGTTTTAAATTCAATAAAATTTAATCGCATTCCTTGCTGCACAACACTATTACACAAGTTGCCATTGGTCCGCCATACTATTACACAAGTTGTCATTGGTCCGCCATACTATTACACAAGTTGCCATTGGTCCGCCATACTATTACACAAGTTGCCATTGGTCCGCCATACTATTACACAAGTTGCCATTGGTCCGCCATACTATTACACAAGTTGCCATTGGTCCGCCATACTATTACACAAGTTGCCATTGGTCCGCCATACTATTACACAAGTTGCCATTGGTCCGCCATACTATTACACAAGTTGCCATTGGTCCGCCATACTATTACACAAGTTGCCATTGGTCCGCCATACTATTACACAAGTTGCCATTGGTCCGCCATACTATTACACAAGTTGCCATTGGTCCGCCATACTATTACACAAGTTGCCATTGGTCCGCCATACTATTACACAAGTTGCCATTGGTCCGCCATACTATTACACAAGTTGCCATTGGTCTGCCATACTATTCGTAAGGTCACTGGGTGCAAAAGCAAGCTCTGTGATTGGTTGATTACGTTGTAGAGGAATTTGATTTTCACCCATGTCATTTATAGTGGATTTTGTTACCAAGGCTCAATTTAGTAATTTTATAGAGGGATTTGCTCGGAAATGAGTTTTTCACTTAATACAGAATTGAGAAAACTTTCCAAAAGAGAGAAAAACGTCGATTTCAAGAAAGATCGTTTTAACGGGAAATTAGACGGCTCTTAAAATCTTGTCTGTCTTATAAGACCTGTAAAAGGCGACTTCTGACTCATATCATCAAACTAACTAAATCTCAATCTAATCTAATTTGGTAAATCTTTAAATCATCGGCACAAAACCGTGTAGAAAAGAAACAGAAAGGATTCATATAAAAAACGCTGACATTAAGAAAATATGTTCATGAAAATTATTTGAGCAGTGGTGGCCCAGTGGTAAGGGCCGCGACTTAGGAGTTGCAGGTCGTAGGTTCGAACCCCAGCAAGTGCTTTACTTTGTGTAAATTATTTCATCACCACTGCTCTCAAAACGGTGAAGGAAACCAGCATGTCCTAGAACCAATAATTCGAAGACACATGTGACATCTACCAACCCGCACTGGGCCCACGTGGTGGATTACAGCCCACTCCCTCTCACCGAGAGGAGGCCTGTGTCCCAGCAGTGGGAACATTATAGACTGATCATGTAAATTATTTTCAGTCCACTAAGTATGCATCTTTCAGTATATTGACAGCATTGTAAAATTGATTTCTTTGATCTTTTGGTACACACTGCTACGCATCAAGCTATACATTTCCAGTTTACATTGACCTCTCATTGTAAGGAAATCCTATACAATGCGAGATCAGCTTATACTGGAATTGTATAGTTTGATCTGTAGCCGTGCGTACGAGTATAAAGAGATCAAGAACACTGAATTCATAGTTATCGAAATTACTTCTGATATTTCTGATATCTCTGTCGAAATGTCTCACAAAACTGCTGAGGTGGCTGCCAATATACTGGAAAAAAGTGCGGGCTTTAAAATTCTTTCAAACATTTCCCACGCTATATCGTTTATAGTGTAAGAGATAGGCAGGGCCTTTGTCATCCGTTCTGTTTTGTGTGCAGTGTGCAGCTTTGTGGTCCACAAAAGATGCCACGAGTACGTGACGTTCACCTGCCCTGGTGCCGACAAGGGGGCGGATTCCGACGTAAGTATTGCGTACCTTTTCATTTTGTTTATCGATGATGAAAAGATTCAACAGTTGCTTTATGAAGATTTAGATGTTCAATTGTTTTAGTATCTAACGTAAAATTGTAGCTTTTGATAGAAATGTTTGTTTGAATTGTACTAAAAATCTATTTTAATAAAGTACACAGACAGATTAAATGGCATAATTGAGGCTTATTTATTAATTCAGCTTTAGCGTAGTTATAGTTACTTACATAAAGTTATGTCTAAGTTTATAAAAGATACAAATATTTGAGAAGTTAATTTATTACTTTGCAGCAAAATGATTTATTGCACATTTAATCATACACTTGCATCATAAACCACATACAAATATAATTACATTAAAACTTATACCTAATAAACATGAACAGAAATTACACATTAAAAAGTTATTTCAACTACATTAAAGACATATAAAGTAATTATTGTATATCAGTTTGCGTGTATGCCAACTGATCAGGGCACGGCCATCAACAAGTACTGCGCCGTGCACTCAAACATAATGAGATTCGGTTTTATAAACACGTACAGTCGCTTGTAATAAACAGGGATCGCAAAATAAAAGAACAATCGACTGAAATCCGTTTTGTATGCGTAGCGCTGCCACTGTCATTCTTACTGTCAAGTATTTCTTTATTTTGGCAGCGTAAATTTTCGAGACGGCGTGAGTTCTATCAAATTGTACCTCATTATTTATTTTTTGTTTCAACAGTACATCTATGTTTCTTGTAGGTACTGTTTAGGCCCAGTAGGTGGCCACATTTATTTTATTGTGCCTACTAAAGTGCTCACCCATTAATAACAATGCCAATTCTTGATTAACTTTGGATGGACAACTCTTTAACTACTTATGTAGTCCGACTGGCCACATAACCATTCACAGCCAAACGTCTCTTTTTTCAGCTCGATGTGCTCATAGTAAACTGTCGGGCACTGTACATTCAAATTTATGATAAGGTTTATAGCCGGTGTGCAGCTCTGGGACTAAGTGCCAGAATATTGATATTAAAAAGCATTTTACAATAGACTTTCTTCCTTAAATTTACTTCCACTCTTCGTTAATTAAAATCGTCTGGAAACTTTTGTAGAATGTAGGAAAAAACTTCCGAATATTAAAAAAATAATAAATTAATAAACAAAATTCCGAACAGAAGGTTACAGCTGTTATAATGGAGCTAACGTTAATAAACAAGATTTTATTACCCACTACAAAAAATAGACATAAAATAAAACAATAATTTAAAGAAAATTGCTTTTCACGAAAATCCGCAGCGTGTAGTTTCATTACAAGCTAAACCACGTTATCACAGCGAAGATTAAACGTAAATTCCCATAAAATATAATAGAAAATCAGGTCACGATCATTAGAATATCGTGTCTCAAGTACAAAATTGTTTAATAACGGTTCATCACTTCAAATAATACGTTATTAGCAACTATCGGCCATGTTGGATTAATTGGCGGGAACGAGACACAGTCATTTTGTTGCGTTTCAAATAGTTCACAATTGATGCAATTTGTTGAATGAACTCTGTTATTAAATGGATGTAAACTGGTTTTCTAGCTCACCGTGGGACTTGTTTTGTAAAAATACTTCGAAAATGGAAAATGTAAACGTGTTAGGAGTCATTGGAAAATGACTGACCAATAGTAGAAAATAAATATTTAAAAAAAATTGTGTCTTCACATTTCAATTCGCATATATTGTAGGTGGCAAATATTCAACACAACATATTGTATTGTTTTTAGATAAAGAGCAACGAACTAACTAGTAAAACGGTACTAAGCACAGTCCAACTTTATCCATTTTCAACTTGCCAAACGCAGTTTCAAACACTGCTTTTTGCAACAAATGCTTGCTCTATTTGTAACTTCGTTAATTTAAATGTGAGTTTAAATACTTATTTTATTCAACACACAAATTGCCTATAGGTTACCATTATTCACCCTAGGCTGAATACTACTTGCATGTGCCTCTGAACTGTCAGCCGACCTCGTAAAGGTCGGTAATAATAGGAATTTAATTGTGTCTGGTTTATTAGGAAACATTACAGGTTGATTAGGAAACTATGAGGAATAGCGAAAAGTACTCAAAGGAGTCTCGGGCTCGATTTTGATGAAAACTAAAACTGCATCATTGGATTTTTGAAAAATCAATATTTCTAGCCAGGAATCGAACTCGTTGGTTTTGAAAAAAAAACACACTGTATTATTACACCATTCGATAGTGTCGCTAATAAGGATCGAATTCTGGGAAGTAATGACACTTTTACAAGTCTTATTAAAATAAAATAAAATATTTAAAAATAAGCTATATGACCTCTGAGAAGAAATGTCGAAACAAACTCAACTCTGTGTTTGTCTATGTTACAGTTAAACATGTAGTTTCAAGCTTTATTTTACTGGTTTTAGGGTTCCGTACCAAAATGGTAAAAAAGGAACCCTTATGGTGTCACTCAGTCTGTCTGTCTGTCTGTCTGTATGACTGTCTCCAACTATTTTGCAAATAAGAAAGAAATTAAAATATTTATATGTTTTTTTTGCAACAGGGACTGACAGCTTAAAAAATCAAAGTGGGGTTACTAGGGCATGTGGAGTTTCATATGAAAGAGCGCTGTTTGCACATTCTCAAACTTTTTTTTTCTTTTTTTTAGGCCGCATAGTTTTCGACTTCTGATGAAAAATGTAAAAAAAAATACCGTTCCCCCCCCCCCTTCTTATCTCCGAAGTTTGCAAAGAGAAAAATCTGAAACTATTCTATGTGATAGAAGTTTATGTAATGATTACAGGAAAAATAAAACGATGTCTCTAAGTAGCACACTTTTTCAGAAATCGGAACGGAACCCTCGGTGCGCGAGTCCGACTAGCTCTTGATCGTTTTTTTCAAAAGTGGTCAAAAGTGGTAAAGCGAGCTCCACTATACGTACTCTTCTTGTAATAAAGCATTGCTCCACAGTACGAGAGGGTTAATTAAGTTGGAAAAGATAACATTTTTATGTGTTTTCTCAGTACTTAAAAAGCATTGTTTGTCTGACAAGAATTAAGTACCTAATTAAAATTTGTTACAAACTCGCTTTTACTGTGAAACTAAGTAATTTCCCCGCTGAAATATCTGCATAATTTACTTCAGACTATTCTAGGAATTTTAGATATTTTTTTGCGAGTGTTTTCCTTTGGTAAACATACTTAACCGCGTTGGAGTAAATATTGTAAAAGCTGTCTGTTAAGGTCGGACTTAATAATATTTGCTGTTGCCTCAAGGGTTCATTTCCAAAGTTTTTTTTTTTTTTTGTTCAATATTGCTAAAGGAAAGGTCATTACGGTAGATATATTTCTTTGTGTCTTTATCTTAAAAGGTTTTACAGACAAGATATATTACCTATCTTGTACCTCTTTGTATTAGAACAGTACTTATTTGGATTCCGACTTTCTGTACCTATACAAAATTTTTGAAAGAAAGAAAAGAAATAAAAACTTTTATTTGGACACAGTTCGTCAAACACAAAACAAAAAACAATGTGAAAATAATGACATATTTTTAATTATAGAACAATCAAACTCACTTTTTTTGTTGGTGAAGATTTTAACAGAACCTAACCCATTCTTATGTTAGGAACCAAATAAAAAAATTAAAAAAAACATAAGATAGAGATAAGATTTTTTAAATGATATTAGCCGTTATTAACATTATAGCAGATAATGTACTGATTCACATTATATCTTCCTTGCTAGTTAAAGTTGAACTACATAGAAACTGGCTCCTCGCCTATTTCAGTAGATAGTAGGTGGAAGGCTAGCAACAAGCATCATAAATTAATGATACAATAAGCTAATTAGGAAGGTCTGTGTTCCGGTTTGATGTAACACATGCATTTGATATTTTGCAACATACGTTTCCTCTCAAGTTTTCGTGAAGAAGTACTAGTAAGGTACTTAACTTAATTAATATCATAATAGAGTATACTTACGGCGCTTATGATAAAATACTGAGAATTGAAACAGTTAGCTTCGTTGAGATGATAGGATATTATTCTAAGAATTTACTAAGTAAGTAATATTAAAATTGAAGACCTATGTAAAACCAGCCACACAAATTAATAAGGTCGTATTTTACGATAGTTATAAAGTTATAAGTAAATGTCAAGGTGAATTGTATCCTTATGTCACCGTAATACCGCGGTCCCACGGCCCGCTTTCTCACAGGTCACATTGGTCATCGCATCACGCGTGAACGTATGGAACTATTTCGCTAATTCTTTTTTTGTTGTGTTTATTATTGTCAGGAGAAGGTTCTTATGAATGAAAAATTTCAGAAAACTTAACGACTATTTTAACTTCGCGCGTTTACATTAGAATATTCATAGCTAAGACTGGACAACGTCTGTCGGGTCGGCTTGGACATTATAAAGAAATCTTGATGTTTTGCTAAGTCGTAAAAACCGTGCCAAGCAGGGGCAAGTCGCTAGTAGCCCACAGAGTCTCCCACGCTCGAAACGGGAGCCAATTACAGACTGTAGTAGTTTTATTTTAATTGAGAATTTTAAATGTCCTCCGCTTTTATTAAAGAAAAATAATTCTATGGAATGAAAATTGATGAAAGATAGTAAAGATTTTTTAATTTCTGGAAAATGATGCTGAAGCCTATTTGCATTTCAATTAAAGATGGGAATTGTGGTTGGTTAGGAGTGGTTTTGGTTTTTAGGGTTCCGTACCTCAAAAGAAAAAAACGGAATCCTTATAGTATCATTTCGTTGTCGGTCTGTCTGTCAGTCTGTCTTTCAGGAACGCATGAAGGTATCACGTAGGTCTATGGTCCCTTGGAGTCCTAAAAAAATCAAGTTTAAGTTAGCGCAATAAAAAAATACGGTTATTTATGCGACATATTTTGATACTCGCAAGTAAATCAAAACCTATAGGGTACTTCCCGTTGTCCTAGAATCATGAAATTTGGCAAGAAGCAAGGTCTCACAGTACAAGTAAAGGAAAAAGACCGAAAATTGTTAATTTGCAATTGGGATAATCTGTTTTCAACTACGGAACCCTATAATGTGCGTGGTCCGACACGCACCGGCCGGTTTTTTTGTTTGTTTTTCTCTAGTTCTGAAAATTGCCTTTATATCTTGATAGAGAGTCTATTATTTTTAAGAATAAGTAAAAAAGGTATTAAAGCCACAGCACAGTACTGGCAGTTGACCAAACAATGTTAGTGTTCGTCCAATTATTGTCATATGCAAGCTTATGTTCTATACTATTCGTTATTCCATGTACATATTATTAAAACATCAGAACAGGCAGAAAATATCTGTAATAATTTATTGGTTATTGGGTAACCAATTAATTATAATAATCAAAATGACGACCGACCGTCATTACTCATTATCCAATCAAAAATTATTTTCTTTCAGTACTGACTGATTCGGCAATCAATAATTTAAAAATTGCTTAAAAGCTACTATCGCTGATTGAGTTCATTTCATTAAAATAATTTATTTTCCAATAACCACGTTAAAACTTTAAAACCACTATATTCAAAATTAGTTTTATGAATTGGATTATGGCAAATATTGTTATATTTCTATTAAGCTCTAGAAGAGTCTTGGCGAAGAGTGGAATTAAGTTTAATAGGTTTGGCAAACTTAGTTCAGTAAGACATTTCAGATAATTATTGCATGAATTATTGAGTGAATGAATTGGGTCTTAAGGGTACTTTAAAGTATTTAGTTGGCATAAAGAGGAGCATCTGGGAGTGCACGCAAGGCACACAATGTTCTAAGGTCCGTATTACAGAACGTTGCTCAAATACAGTTTGATCGTCAATCAGTCGATCACTATTTTGAGTACAGAATCAGTACTAGAGCATCGTTCTTATTCCAAAACGGTAATCAATCTATACTCAGCTGAATCGAGACTCAAATCGAGCCTCAAGCAGAGATGTGTGTTGTCTATGCATCAGCCTGTTTTCGTTTACGATTTATTTAATTTACCTACTTTGTTCATTTCTTCATAGGATTGCAATCATATTATATAATAAAGAGGTAGATAAAGAAGGCGCACGCAAATTTGTTGCAGCCAAATGCAGACAATTGTTGTAATTTCATTCAGTCAGCTAATAGCAGCGAGCGAAACAAAGCGTGTCCATGGCGTGACAGTTTAACTAAAATGCCAAGCTATCTCTTTCTGCCGCTGGGGTCGCAGATTGTCCGAAGGGGTTACCGCGCCCTGGCATAGGCAACTGAAGGAACACGGATGGGTTTTAGTCAGTAAAAGTCTGACACGCCCTTCCGCTCCACCCAGAGCGGGAGAAGTTATTTGATGATTTCCCACCCTCAAAAAAAAAAAAAAAAAAAAAAAAAAAAAAGCTATCTCTTTCTGTATCATACGTTCCGTAGTATCTATCGAAGTCGTAGTTGTAACATTTTTAATAACAACGCAACAATATCCGAACGCCGCTCAGTATGAACGTAGAATATTTTTCCTTTATAATATCATTGTAGGATTGGAAATATTAAAATGTACCGTAATAACCCAATGATTTAGTAAATTAGCGTTATTGTGTCAGTCCCGAATAGAAACAATCCCACATTTAATTATATAATACTGTTTGAAGTCATTTTGTAAGCAAAATAGTCAGACCTTTGTAGAGTGCTACAAGGGTGTTTTGGTGATCAGAAATCTCTTCTTCAGGGGGATTTCGTTACTACAGAATAAGTAGATGTACACGGGTGGAATGGGGCTGAGCATATTAATAATCAGAATAAATATAGCGGGCTCAGCCCCATTCCACCCGTGTGCAGTGGTACCCAACTGATAAGGCGCGTCGTGAATCTTCGTTTGCACAGAAAAGAAAGTATGGCCCCGAAGATTACTGCAGCTGTTAGTTCCGTCTCACTCGCAAGTATGGCAGCTGACTAACATGCCATACGCGGCGCTCGCTAACATGGCGGCAGCTGCCGACTAATAGCGTTACAGGAAAAAGGAGCACGGTGCGTGGAGCGTGCCGATTGGTCAATAGCATTTCCCGCGCCTTGAAAATTCATCTTAATACATCGATAAGGCATTAAGTTGGGTACTACTGTACGTCTACTTATTCTGTAGTTACGAAATCCCCCTGTGAAGACCTATTACATAATTGAACATAATGTAAATAACACTTGATCAAAACGTGGGCACTCAGTAAGTACACACACACAATCTCAATGCTATGACAGGATTCAAGCGGGACACCCAAGATCACAAATTGTTCCAAGAGACAATAACTTCACGTATAAACTGACCAACAGGATACTCGCACGAAGCACAACTTCCGCAACTGCACATATTCGTCCCCGACGTTCTGCGACCACTGTGGCTCCCTGCTGTACGGCCTCATCCACCAGGGCCTCAAGTGTCAAGGTACCAAGCGACCGCGGACTACCCACTAACGCTTGGACATGCTTCTGTGTTTTAGATCTCTCTACTTTCAGATTGGTGATGGTGCTTTCTGCTAATGCTTTTTTTATTAACTCTTTTATGTCCGTAGACTCTTTAGGTTCCTCTTCTTATGTAGGAACGCTCTCGCTCTCTTTGGGGCCCTTATTATTTGTGCTTTAATTGATAATGATATGTTTGTGATTGCAAAGGCGGCCTACGCTCCTCACAAATGGAACACGTGGACGTTCCTTGCGCCAACTTTTTGTGAACACTGCGGTACATTACTCCATGGTCTCGCCCATCAGGGATTAAAATGCGGAGGTATAATAAAGACGTATCTATAGAATGACACTAACAAGAGGAAACTAGTTCCTGGATAGCGAATGCTTTAACACGAGACGACTAATGTATGCCTTTGCAACTAAAATAAAATATATGTTGTCAGCACAAGAAGGTTCCAAGTCCCAGGTATCAGCTCCCATTTAGTGAGACATCGAGGTCCCTCTGCACGAAATGTCTGGATCGTGAATAAATGTATATGTAATAACTGAACTATTAATATCAAAGTCCCCTCGTAGGTTCGTTCAATAAATTTTATTTGCGTCTGTTATTTTAATTTGTTTGCTTGTGTATCCCCTCTGTACATATATAACTCTGCAGCTAAGTTTGTTTGCTGAGTATGAAAGCACGTTTTTGCATAAGTTACAAAAAAAAAAAAATTAAAAAAAAATGGACCATTGACAAAGGTTTCATCAAATGCTATTGCAACTTGTTGTGTGTGTTGTATTTCTTAGTTTAGTCTGATACGGTTATGAGTTAAGCATTTATGTTAAACCGCTAGCTGTTCAGTATTAATGAGTTGCGTATCTACTAACCAATCGATATCATTACCAACTGCCTCGATTGAATTTCCTTTGTTCCTTAACATCAATTACTGCTTTCTTGTCCCTAATTACCTACTTTCTATGAACATTAACTTCGCAATTGGTTGTAATGATCTGTGAAGGTGACCAATTTTCTTCTGTAATGAAATTAAATGGTATTGCTTATTATTTAAATAGGGTATCGAAATCGTCATACACGTCATATAAAAAAAAATATTTTAATAAACTAGATGAAGTCTAAATTTCCTATCTGTCTGCCCTGAGAAGAAATGGCGAAACAAACTCAGGGGTAAAAGTCTCTTTTAAAGTCACATAATCTTGGTCAGATCATGTGAGGACCATTCTAGCCTGCTATTACACTTATGACAAGACAATTAGCTAGATTCATACTCGTACCTGATACAGTTATCAATGTCCCTTTCAACATTACTAATACTATTCATAGTTTCAACTATGATTATCGATTTTGTTAATTATCTCTCTGTTTTATTTTAATAATACAGTTTCCATCCAAATATTATCAATGTTATTTGTACGTTACACCAGGAAAAACAAGACCATATTGTCAAAATCTTGTTCAAGTTTCCTCTCTGAGTGTAACCCGTCTTGCATCTTCCCCTTATGTTATATTATTAATTCCCCGGAGGCGGTTGTATTATTGGCCCTTTAATATTATAATTACCCGGAACAATTACCTACCAAGGTAAATTCGCTCAGGAGGTGGTTGTACCCTTTAATATTATAATTACCCAGAACAATTACCTACTAAGGCGCTATCTTTTCGTTTGAACTCTATTCCGTTATTTTTGTTTTTACTTTCTTCAAATGCATGTTTATTTGCGTAGCTTGTGTGACTATTATTGCTTGAAAAACTGAATGTTTGTCTCATAAATTCTCGCAAGTCATTCCCAATATGAGCGAAAATATTTTGAAGTCTCCATACATTTTAATGATTCATATATTAATATTAATGGACTTCTTACGTATAAAAATACTTGACATTTAGTAGCTTTGAACTGCACTCAGCATGCAGCAGGCAATTTATCATTCAACGCTGCTGTTGGAAAAGATTTACGATATTATTGCGTACATTCTTGAGTTTTTTACTTTAAGCACAGATTAATACAGATGGGACACTCCGCAAAATCATTTAAATAAAAAGCGACTCTTGTACGACACAATAAAGTGCAATTCAGATCGCACAATGTTTATTACCTACAGTTATATTCAACTACAAATTGCCTCTCTTTCTATCGCTTAAATCTTATACCCTCAGACCTACTGAATTAGACCCGCGGACAGGGCCCGCCGCGTACTTGACTTGTAGCTTTATACCTAAACTGCGGAGTGTCCCGTCTGTATTAATCTGTGCTTTAAGATAAATATATTTAGACTTCTATATTCAAGTTTCTGAATGTCTATATTTTAATATAATATTATGATCCATTATCCTATTCAACCTTTGAGAGCATCACAAAAGGATTTTTTGCTGGTTTTTCACCAGTTACCACCCTCAAGCAAATTAGATCCCTTCCAACGCAAACATACCTACTAACAAAAGTTCTGCGGCAAAAATACCTTTATTCGCAGGCCTCTTGAAATCCCATGGATTATAACAGAAAAACATCTGTATGAAGTTATTATTAATGCATTGAACGTGTAACAGCATGCGACATGAACGTCCACAAACGCTGCGAGGAGTCGGTCCCGAACCTGTGCGGCTGCGACCACACGGAGCGACGCGGCCGCATCCAACTCACCGTGTCCTGCCAGGGGAACAAGCTCACTATTGTAGGTATGTACCATCGAAAAACGCTAGGCCTTACCAATTTTGAAACAATTTTTCTTGCAAGCTGCAATTGTACTTATAACAAAGTAAAACAAAGTACCATAGGGGCAGGGATTTTACAATGAGTCAATGTATACAAAAAGCAATTTTAAGGTGTAAAAGCGTCCGTTTTGTTGATAGTACTTATGAGCCAAGCGCACATCACCATCAGGCCGCAGCGTATTGTATTTTATTCCAATTCCAATTCAAAAATTTTATTTTGAGCAAAGACTCATATAGGGTTAGTAACATTGTCCCTTAAAACTAGTGTTAGTAAACAACAGGAAACGATGGCACATGTAACTGACAGCAGTGGATTATATACGGGCAGTCCACTCTGTCAGCAATCATTTTCAGAACTCAGGGCTAGCCATGACTCGAGCTACCATCGATGCTGCGCGCTTGCGCATTATTGTGTAAAAACAATCTACACGCGCCGCCGCAAACATCCCTGATGCATTACAACGCCATGGCAGCCCAACAGTTTAATACAAACAATAAAACTTAAAACAACAACAAAAAACTTAGGCAGACTACACCTCATGGTCTGCCTAAGTGGCGATAGTTGACGGGACTGTACGAAAGTGATGTAGGAGGGATTTTGCAATGTGGTGCGACCTGCCCTAATCTGCGTTAGCCTTTATGATTGTTTCAGTGTTATTATTTGTAACAGTCAAAATAATGGTAAACAATAATTGCGACCCCAAGGGGATTGACCAAAACAACAGGTTAGCTCCAATGCACTGCGCCCATCGTTGGATGAAGTTGATGTCAAGTCTGTTGTCTATCTGTAATCTCAGTTCATAATAGAACAAAGTACCTAATTCTGCTTAGTGTCATTACGTGTGGTGACATTACTTTTCCGGACGAGTGCATTTTTAGTGCAAATCCTTGAAGAACAAATAATCGTACCGCAGAAATCCCTAATCACTGACCAATATTTTTCTACCACCAGTGATACAAGGCCGCAATCTGATCCCAATGGACCCCAACGGCCTGTCTGACCCCTACGTGAAGATGAAGCTCATCCCAGACTCTGATAATGTGAAGAAAAAAACCAAGACTATAAGGAGCACACTGAACCCTGTGTGGAATGAGACCCTGACTTTTGAGCTGAAGGCTGAGGATAAGGACCGGAGGCTGCTGATTGAGGTAATGGAGATTTTGAAGTTTTTATAGATACGCACAATAGATGGATAAATCATTTATTTAGTGCACAAAAAAGAAATAGTACAACACACAAAATCACAATAAATGATAACTAAGTACTTACATGAATACAAAGAAAATATTAAAAAAAAAACATTTTATACAAAGAAAGTGACATTATGACTATAACATACATAAATTCAAATAAAGAACAGCCAAATTCCGGTGTGTGTCTCAATGTTGCACCCTCACACCGAATGGCATGACATATCAATTTATTTTATATCCAGTCTAAGCTCTCCGTATACCTAATCAGATTTTTTTACCTTATTTTCTGCATCTGCGCCCTAGAAAACCAGGACAATGTCGTCCATAACGAAAATTTGCAAACTTTTGTAACCACCATCTTGGATTTTGACGTAGGCCTCATTTTTGGTATCAGTACGCTCGAAATTCCAGTATAAGTAATCCCCTGATTTTACGTAAAGCCAAGAATTGTATAGCTTGATGTTTCGTCGTGTGTACCAATAACGCTAGTGACGTTAAAAAAAATTCCCGGTTAGGAAAATGTTGACTAAAGAAAAGGTGATTATGTGATGTGAAAGATTGTATGGCTCAGAAAGAAGTGCCGGCTGATAGAGAGACACTATAAGACAGTAGTTACCTACCTTGGGCGATTCCCAGTTATGAGACCTAGCTAGACCAGTAAACCCCAACTTTCATCGAAATTGTTAGAGCCTTTTTGGAGAACGTGATTACAAATATAGGTGCGAGCTGATAGCAGAGTACCATACCTATCAATTTAACCCCCATGTATGTTCTACGATTTTTTGTAGTTTGATTTAACAATGCTCACTTTCTTCATTGCTAAGAACCAATGAAGCCTAAAGCCTACTCTAATCGTAAAGACCAAGGTTTAGCATAGAATATTTTTTTTTATGTTATTCTTACTATCTACGACAAAATTTTTGTAAATGATAAAAAAGGCGGTAATTTATCTTCAAGATTAGCATCGAAAAGATATTTATCATGTAAAAATATTCTGCTTTTACGATAGATTGCGTTCTGACTTTTAATGCTGAATAAATATGGTAATTAAACAGTAAAGAAATATATTTGCATGATAGTCCTAACGATGTATTTTCAAAGAGCTCGTAGTAAATAAAATATTTGCGAAAAAATATCGCTTAATTTTATACTAAAATAGTTTTCATTTTAATGTTCAATCTCAGACTTGCAAATTAATTCACAAACATTTCTGTGATCAATTTGGTTGTTCAACTATTCGAAATGAATTTCTCATTAGAGCTATTTTGGGCGAAGTAATTAGGTTTTGAATGAGTTCTTTTTAAATGTTAATGGAGGGAATAACTGGAGGTAGATTCCTACCTACAGAGACTTATACATGCTGTATCGGACGGTAGATCATATTTATTACCATAAAAATAGGTGTTAGGTGTACTTTTTTTTCTTAATTATTTGAAGCAACCTCGATGCGATAGCTTGAGGATTGATGTATAGATAGCTGCACACTTGACTCTTTTTTTGGTATTTCAAAATAACCCATCTAGGAAGGTAATAACGCGACCAAGAGCCAGCGCTCTTGGTCGCTTTATTTCTTGACTGTTCAGCCGTTTTTATTCCGTTCATAGGCGCCTGCCTTGACCAACACCATAAAAGAAGAAATCCGCCAACCAATTCATCCATGAATCGTATATTTCCAGATCTGGGACTGGGACCGTACCTCCCGCAACGATTTCATGGGATCCCTGTCCTTTGGCATCTCGGAACTGATGAAAGCCCCAGCAGACGGCTGGTTCAAGCTCCTGACCCAGGAAGAGGGAGAGTTCTATAACGTGCCAGTGCCTGAGGAGGGCACAGACCTGGCTCAACTGAAGAACCAGATGAGAGCGACCAGTGTTGGAGCCCGTAGGCCTCCACCCCCTCCGGATAGAGAGGTTCCGCATAACATGGCCGCTGCTGATGTGATTAGAGCCTCAGATTTCCACTTCATTATGGTGCTCGGAAAGGGGTCTTTCGGAAAGGTTTGTAGACTGTAATAGAACCTGCAATCTGCTTTGTTTCAGAACTTCTTAGGCTTTAGTAGGTACACTGCTTCGAAGGTAAGCTGAATGAGACCCGAAGGTGTCCGAAGCGAAACCATCAACGAATGGTTTGGTAAAGCTGCGTTCAGCCTGTACGCACGAACGAACAAAAACATGGTGAACACGAACATCGAACGCTTATTACAAAACGAGGTTCATCTTCAAACCCAGGTTTAAACCATGGACCCTTCTTTGAATTTCGAACTTTATTCCGACACATTAAGATGTCAGTTTTACAAAACTGACAACTTAGTACCGGACTAAGCTGTCAGTTTTGTATAAACAACTGTATTTCTATCACAGCTAGGTTCTTATTACAAAAACTGGCTCGATGGTTTAAATCATGTCAGAAGAAAAACCTCGTTTTGTAATAAGGCCATATGTTCAACAGGGTCCTGAGTTTCTTCAAATATTCCGTGATCGATGTTCATGTTCACCATGTTTTGTTCGTTCGTGCGTACACGGCTTTAGACCCTTTGTACACACACGTTTTTCAGTTTCCTGATGGGTAACCTTGTTTGTCGGCTTAGTTAAGATGTAGGCAAGATTAGATGGAGTTTGTAGTGTTTAGTTGAACAATATTTTGTATCCACACGGTTTCTTGCCGTGAATAACTACGCTTTATACGAGGTGTGTTGGCACGGTCTCAGTGTTGTATGGATTACTATGGAAACTTGTTTACGGACACGTTTTTTCTACGGCGCGGTTTATAACCCGTACCGTACCGAAACGGTTCCGTGTTTAAAAGACCTACGCGTCACGACATCCGTTTACTATGTAGACTATCTAAATATGCTATGCTAAATAGAGCTTTGTTATATTAGCAAACTCTTTCCTTTTCTTTTTTCCGATGTGGTAAGGGCGAAAAAATAATCCAGATTCGTTTACTGAAGATGGTTGTCGCATTTTGTCAACTCTCTTGCTCAGACACACACAGGAGCTCACACGCACACACAGGAGCTCGTAGCTAAGTAATAACAGCCGCACGGGTCGATCCATCAGGTTTCCTTTCATCCCGGCAAGCGTAGCTTCGCTTGCCGGGGTTGGTCCGTGGACCATCTTTACACACCGAGACTCCTCCGTGCCTCGGAAAGCACGTTAAGCCGTTGGTTCCGGCTGTAATTCGTGGATCTTTGACAGTCGTTACGGGTCGTTAGAAGCCCGAAAGTCTGACAACCAGTCTTACCAAGGGGTATCGTATTACCCAGTTTCTGGGTTGTGGAGGTCAGATAGGCAGTCGCCCCATGTAAAATACTGGTATTGAGCTGCATCCGGTTAGACTAGAAGACGACACCAACATTTTTAAAAAATTGGTCCCGTGTGAGCGAGAGAGGTTACAAAATACGACAGCCCTCTGAAAACACACCATAATCATGTCTGGCGTTTTTGCCGTCGTGGTCATCAATGACGTCCAAAACCCACCATCATATTTGGAAGAATCGGTGTCCTAACTAATTTCAAACCTATAACGCGAATGCTTTTCTAACCGCTCCCGCCACAATCCGCTCGGCCAATAAGGTCGAGTCGAAGCTTCTAGAAGGCTCTAGAAGCTTCCAAACAAATGACGCGCAGTCTTGTCGTTGACTTGTGAGACACGTATGTCAACCGTCAACTAGGCTGTGCACATTTTTAGATAGATTTACAAAACTTGATCTTCGCCCCGAACCCAAAGTGTCTTATTACAAAACAAGGTTTTTCTTCTGTCATGGTTTAAACCATTGAGTCAGTTTTTGTAAAAAGAACCTAGCTGTGGCTGTGATCAATGATATATTACCTTTAGATGCGTTACCCGGGCTCAAAAATGGGAAATTAAATGAAGGGTAATTGCCCGGCGTGATATCAGTCACGAACGCGCGCCAGTGAACATGCAGCAGCTAGTGACGTAATTAAATAAGTATATTCATCTCTTTCTTACAACAGGTATCGGCATGCGTCTTTCCTTTTCTTTACGGCCAGTATATACTGGTATGTTGGTACATCATGGCTTACGCTGTTTTTGAAAGCACTGATGTTCGTGTATGACGCGTCTATCTATAATACGTCATTGGCTGTGATAGAAATACTTACAGTTCTTTATACAAAACTGACAACTTAGTCCGGTACTAAGTCGTCAGTTTTATAAAACTGACATCTTAACGTGTCGGAATAAAGTTCGAAATTCAAATAAAGGTCCATGGTCACTGTTTCTGGTAAAGCACTTACCTACCTTAAGATAATGTAATGTGTGTTTATGTTAAAAACCCTTATTTTATCCAGGTCATGTTAGCCGAACGCCGCGGTACGGATGAACTATACGCCATCAAGATCTTGAAGAAGGACATCATCATCCAGGACGATGACGTGGAGTGCACGATGGTCGAGAAGAGAGTGCTGGCTCTGAGCAGCAAGCCGCCCTTCTTGGTGCAACTGCATTCTTGCTTCCAGACTATGGTGAGGATCACGCATACAGGGCCAAATTGAATTAGCTAGAGAAACTTCGCAGACATGATTGGTATCGATATCTTAACATGATCAAACAAAAAAAAAACCCGGCCAAGTAAGAGTCGGACTCGCACACGAAGGGTTCCGTACCATACAGGGTGTAAGTGTAAACAGTGGCAGTCTTTTAAGGGGTCATTGTACTCGTCACTATGAACAAGTTTTATTATAGGACCAAACCTGAAATTGCGAAAAAAAATCAGCAGTTCAGTACATTTATGTTCGCATAATTCGTCAAAATGTAGGGAACAGCAAATTTTTTTTTCGCGATTTCAGGTTTGGTCCTATTATAGTAAGTTGTTCATAATGATGAGTACAATGACTCCTTAAAAGATTGCCAATGTTTACACTTACACCCTGTATTTATGTTTAACAATCGCAAAGATAACTTTGTATTTCATAATGATACTGTGAATTACAAGGTTATTTATTGCCGTTGCAGAAAATGGCACATATTCAAACGAAATTCCTTGTGATTTTTTAGTTTTTGTTCATTAAATTCAGAATTTGGTCCATGATATACAGAACTTTAAAATTCCTAACTTGTGTAATTGTTGCGATAGGCTCGTACAAAAATGCTCTAAAATTGACAACTTTTACGGCCCATAATTCTTCATTTTTGAACATAAAAAAAATAAAAAATATATTTGTACTCTACTCGATGAGTTCTAGCCAATGACACCACATGAGGGTTAGAAGGTTTTTTTTTTCAAAATGTAACGTTATTGTATGGGGATTTTTTTATAATTTTCAGGACCGTCTATACTTCGTGATGGAGTACGTCAACGGAGGTGATCTGATGTTCCAGATACAACAGTGCGGCAAGTTCAAAGAGCCTGTAGCCGTGTGAGTATACCAACCTATAATTAATACCAGGATTGTAGCTGGACTATAGTATAGTTAAAATCTCGCTGCAGACTCGGTCATAAATCATTCGAGTGTTTCGCTCTCTTTCCCACTCACGGTCCTTATGGGCAGGCCACGCCCAAACGTAGTCCTGTGCATTACTGCAGTCGATGAGTGATATCGATAGTTTTATATATTTATAAATGGGTGATAGAAATAAATACACGTTTTTTTTTATTTTATTACCAAATTTATTACAAAGCATATTAAATATATAAATAAAAGAACGTATATATACAACTAAAAATAGAAAATTAAAATTCTTCGTGTGAGTCATCGTAATGATTCTGTTTTCGATAATGGCCTTGAGCGCGCGCAACTAGCGCACATCCCTACTCCGATTATGATTTATGACCAAGGCTGCAGCGAGATTTTAACTATACTATAATAATTTACCGATCGTTACGCTAAAGTTACGTTTACTCGTAAGTATGTAAAATCACGTAGGGGGGCGTTCATTAATTACGTGAGGCGATTTTGGTGATTTCGGCGATTTTTCGACCCGCCCACCCCCCGGGTGACATGTCGTGAGATTTGGCTTGACCCCCACCCTCATAATCTCACGTGAGATTTTACAAAATACTTACGTATTTTTAGTGTAACTTATTTTTAGAATACTTATTTTTATAATAATTAAGTAAGTGTGCAGTTTTCTCGACATTTACACTGTTTCAAGTGAAAAACATTACGTGATATTTGCCGAGACCACCCGTGCCTCGGAAAGCACGCTAAGCCGTTGGTCCCGGCTGTTATTTGTGGATCTTTGACAGTCTTTACGGGTCGTTAGAAGCCCGAAAGTCTGACAACCAGTCTTACCAAGGGGTATCGTATTACCCAGTTACTGGGTTGTAGAGATCAGATAGGCAGTCGCTCCATGTAAAATACTGATCCGCAGCTGCATCCGGTTAGACTGGAAGCCGAGCCCAACTAAGTTAGGAAAAGGCTAGGCAGATTGATTTGCCGAGACCACCCCTTTCCCCCACGTGAGATTGGGTGAGATTCGGCTCGACGGCTGTCCCTTACACCCTGTCTTGAAATTTTTACTCAAAATCACCAATTTTCTCCCCAGCTTCTACGCTTCAGAAATAGCAATTGGTCTATTCTTCCTTCATTCCCGCGGCATTGTGTACCGTGACCTCAAACTTGACAACGTCCTCCTCGACCAAGACGGCCACATCAAGATAGCAGACTTTGGCATGTGCAAGGAAGGAATTACTGGCGACAAAACTACCAAGACCTTCTGCGGAACCCCGGATTATATCGCACCGGAGATCATCTTATACCAGCCGTATGGCAAGTCTGTGGACTGGTGGGCGTATGGAGTGCTGTTGTACGAGATGCTGGTCGGCCAGCCGCCGTTTGATGGAGAAGATGAGGAGGAATTGTTTGCCGCTATTACGGATAATAGTGTGTCGTATCCGAAGACTCTGAGTAAGGTTAGTGTGTATTGTTATTTTGTTTTCTTCCTAGTACACAAGTACGAACCCTTGAAGACTTAGTTATACTCCATTGGTTGAAGTACTTAAATAAAGGTAAACAAAAAAAAAATCTTCAATTTAGCAACGTTATAATTCGTTACATAACGTTACTAAATTCAAGAGTACAACTGTGTCTAGCATGACGACTGAAGTGACAGGTATTACGTTTAGTCGGTTAACCAGACACGTGGTTTTTTGTTTACCTTTTTTTTAATTACCATGTGCTCGCAAGGATCATATTTTTAGCCCTTCGTCTTTTAAGGGTGCATTTTCGAGTGGGTAGTCAAATAATTAGGTACTTTTTAAAACAAAAGTATGTTTATTAAATAAAATTAGTTATATTTTAAAAATATTTTTCCTACGAACTGTAGGTAGATATGCAAGGTACGATTCTGAACTATAAATATAATTTTAGATAGGTCCAGTTTCTCAATAAATGAACTGAAGTAAACATTTTCACTTCGGTTCATTTATTGAGAACCCCGAAATATGTAAAGAAGTATTTGTAGTTCAGAATCGTACCTTGCACATCTACCTACAATTCGTAGGAAAAATATTTTAAGAACCTTAAGATTTTATATAATAAACATACATTTCTTTTAAAAAGTAATCATTTGACTACCCACTCGTAAATGCACCCTTCATGAACTAATCCAAAAATTGATCGTAAAAGTAAAACCAACGTATTACCTACGCAACTTATTCATGTATTTTACAGTGGGTAATAACATATTCATGTATTTTACAGTTAACGTACAATGTAGATGAACTGATGGCTGATACCTTGCAAAGTTTCAACTCCATTTAAATTTTCACATAACCATCCCTGTGCATAGACTTATAGAAAAAGGAGGACTCCGCGCCACGCATATCGAAAGTGAAGCACAGTAAGTATGCAAACACGCCTCACACAAACATTTACATCATAGTATGCCGACCAGCCCCCATTGCGTGACACGAGCGACGGCGTCTTTGCAGGTACTCAAATCACGCACACATAGATCGGTACGGTGCTTCACTTTCGATATGCGTGGTGCGGAGTCCTCCTTTTTTTATACGTCTACGTCCCTGCGAAAAGCATTTTCTTTTTAAATCTCTTAAAATAAGTCATATTTTTTAATTTTAACAGCTCTTCTTAACTTAACCTACCATTCACGTTACAGGAAGCCAAGGACGCATGCAAGGCGTTCCTAATAAAGAACCCGTCGAAGCGCCTGGGCTGCAACGCGCGCGGCGAGGAGGACGTGCGCACGCACCCGTTCTTCCGCCGCATCGACTGGGCGCGCATCGAGGCGCGGGACGTGCAGCCGCCCTTCAAGCCTAAGATTGTGAGTATCGATATCGATATTGTGTAAGAACTTAATCGATTTTGTGAATGTAAAAACATAACTTATTGAACATATTGTTAAAACTAACTGTGCCCGCGGCTTCGCTCGCGTGGGCATAATAAGTTAACTAGCTTTTGCTCGCGGCTTCGCCTGCGTTTGTTATACATATAAACCTTCATCTTGAATCACTCTATATATTAAAAAAAACCTGTCAAGAGCGAGTCGGACTCACGCACCGAGGGTTCCGTTCCGATTTCTAAAAAGTGTGCTATTTAGAGACATCTTTTTATTTTTCCTGTAATCTTTACATAAACTTCTATCACATAGAATAATTTCAGATTTTTCTCTTTGCAAACTTCGGAGATAAGGGGGGGAACGGTATTTTTTTTTTACATTTTTCATCAGAAGTCGAAAACTATGCGGCCTAAAAAAAGAAAAAAAAAATGTTTGATAATGTGCAAACAGCACTCTTTCATATGATACCCGACATGCCCTAGTAGCCCCACTTTGATTTTTTAAGACCCCCTTTCAGGCCAAATATAAATATTTTAATTTCTTTCTTATTTGCAAAATAGTTGGGTCAACGTCATCTAAAACTATTCTAAATTTCAAGTTGATAGCATTAGTAGTTCTTGAGATATCCGGCTGTGACAGACAGACAGACAGACAGACAGAATGACTGAGTGACACCATAAGGGTTCCTTTTTTATCATTTTGGTACGGAACCCTAAAAACGGCATCAAAATCCGTTGCGTAATTTTAAAGATCTAAGCATACATAAGGACAAACAGACTGCGGGAAGCGACTTTGTTTTATACTATGTAGTGATGATGGGAACGGGAAGTCATAGTATATTCGTAATTAAAATGATCAAGTTTATTTTATAAATGATAATTTTAATGATTATAAATTACTAGCAGCGACCCGCAGTTTCACCCGCTCACCCGCTTAAGTCTCGAACCCGTAAGAATATCGGAATGAAAAGTATCCTATGTGTTAATCCAGGTTATAAACTATCTGTTTGCCAAATTTCATCAAAATCCGTTTTGTAGTTTTTGCGTGAAAGAGTAACAAACATTCATTCATACATCTTCACAAACTTTCGCGTTTATAAGATTAGTAGGATGTCATCGAAATTATGATTGTGAAATTCCTGATTATTATACGGTCTCAACCAGAATCGTGAGCTTTTCCTAAGAGTTCTGTAATTATTATAATAAAGATAACTTTTCAAATACATAAACATTCTTCACATTCATTCACATTCAATCATTCATTCATTTTTTTGTCATTCTATATTTTCATTATTTTTCTTTTTCTCTTCAAATACATATTTCACCGATGACTAATTTATACAACAAAATCATAATAACCGATATAAAAATTTATTTCAATTTCTCCACAGAAACATCGCAAGGACGTGTCGAACTTCGACAAACAGTTCACACAAGAGAAGACAGAACTGACGCCCACAGACAAACTGTTCATGATGAACCTCGACCAGACCGAGTTCATGGGCTTCTCCTTCCTCAACCCCGAGTTCGTGCAGCATGTCTGAACAAGCAAGGTAAACATTGTACTAGTGACGTCACTAAGTAGACAAATGGTTCAGGATGAACCTCAACTAGACCGAGTTTATGGGCCACAATCTTAGCAACTGGACATCAGTTTCCGGCCTATTCGTTATGGCACCTTCTTAAGCACCTGTACCCAAAAACATCACCACTGAACACTGAGGGTGCCTTGCCATAATAGCGTTTATCCCACGCGGGCTGGCAACGTCGCATTTCTGCAGCTTTTTCATGAATTATTTTAATGAATTCAAATCAAATTGCTATTTTTGCGGCCATGCACTAGATCGTTAGATTTATAAGTATGTATGCTATTTTTTTATAGTTATTTTGGTATTTACTCATAAAAATTGACGCTATAGACAATAATATGATTTTTTATGAGCTAATACCAAAATAACTTTAAAAAAATAGCATACATACTTATAAATACCAAAGATCTAGTACATAGCCGAAAAAAATAGTAATTTGATTTAAATTCATTAAAATAATCACGAAAAACCTATCGAAATGCGACGTTGCCAGCCCTCGTGGGATAAACGCTCTTCAAAATGCCTAAAAAAATGTCTTCAGCGACTCCCTACTGAGGGTCTTACTTGTAATTGCGGCGTTGCTAATATCGGCCTATTGAATGAGGGTTTTTCTGAAAATTCACACCACCAGATGGCGCCACTTTGACTGGAGGTCTTCCATTTCGACAATGAATAATTATAAAATATAATATGATCATCATTCGTTTCATTCAGTCACGACTTAAGAAAATATAGGCGCTTTGACACTTTTGACAGGTTCCCGGACCTGACGTCTCAGTGCTGCCATCTAGTGAACGTTTTTTCAGAAAATCCTCGTACGATTAAATTTTTTAAATCGAAACTAGAAAATCCTAAGTTATTAGGATTTTCTAGTTTCGATTTTTTGAAGGATTTTCTGATTACGATTTTTGAACTTTCAGGGTTGAATTTCTCGTCATTATTGAAGCTGGCTGTGTGCGGGCCTGCCCCGGTACGAGTCAGCACTTCACTCCATCTATCGACTGTCTCTGTCACTCATACGGCGCGCGTCGTTCGCTCTCTCACTCTGCGTTCAGTTCCGACGGTTAGCTATCATTGTATCGTTGATTCTTGAGGGAATGCCATTCTTAGGCTCTTCGGAGGACGTTTAGGAGAAGTATTTGCTCATTCCCGTTAATTTTACTACTCTTATTTTAAGTCGATGATATTCTACATACCATCCAATACGACATGACTTAGTTTATTTAAGTTATTTCGTCTTTCGCCTCGATATTTGGGAGATTCTCTCACTTATAATTCGAAATATGAGTGTCGCCTACTTCTTAGTATCGAAGTTAAAAATGGAACGTTTTTCTAAGAGTAGTCATTTGTTTAAGTATAATTTTCGCAATAATTAATTTATTTAACTGCAATAATAATTGAATCGGAAATTTAATCCAACGAATTTCGCTAAGCAATAATAATTGGAGTAAAAACTTATTGTTGAATTTTTGCTCTCTATGTATTAAATTGGCAATATTTTTTTCGGCAATTTTAAATGATAATTTATTTGTTAATTAGTAACATGAGAATCATATTCAGAATCTCGACACATGGCAATCTCTAATATCATGATCTTGGGGCCACTTGATAAATATATAGTAAATGTTGATCACCACTCAGTATTTATACCTTCTGTCAAAATATACTCTATTAGAAGTCATTAAAGTTTATAATCGCTTGCAATTTTGACAGATCGCGTCAAACTGTGTGGATGTTTTTTGTTTAATTTTCACGTTCTTATCACATATCAGTGTTGTTTATATGTAAATACTGTCGTGTCGTGTGGATGGCAATATTGTTAAGCGTTTTAGATGTCCAAGGAGCTTAAAAGAAACATATTTAGCGTACGCTATAAAGCCAAAGTGATTGCTTGAATATCTTTTTAGATCTTCTAGCCTATAATTTTTTTTAGAAATACTAATAATTTTTGCTAACGCATTTTGAAGACATGAGTATTGTAAAATGTTAACTTGATGAGCGAATGGTTGTTTAAAGTTATTAACATTCGATTTGGACGATATGGTTCCAGCGTAAGCTAAATGTGTTTCATTTTTTGATGTTTTTCACAATTTTTAATTTAGCTCATTATGATTTGAATCTCGTGTCTACTTACGTAGTTAATGAATACCGTTTTACTGTTGACTTTGATCATTTTTGGGCAAACTTACATTCAATAATATAATAACTACTCTTTTCTGCCCAAAGATGTCGTGTTTTGTTTATGACGTACGTCTGACAGGAGCTCGTACTATTAAGTTTTCAGTGTCTATGGTAATACGTTGTTTGTTTTTAATTTTTTTCACAGTGTCGTGATCGCATTTTGTGATGTATGGATGATCTAATCGTGTATCGTATTAGCTTGACTGTTAGCTTGTATGCGTGTGGGGGTGACTGTTCACTTGTGTATGTGTGCGTGATTTCGTTTCGATTCGATTTGTATCGATATTATGAGGTTTTGAACAGCACTATTTTTGTTACTATGACGAAAAACTTTTGAAATCTTTGAAACTTTTCTGACAGTAATAATTGCTAGTTGGTAAAGTTTGTGATGGTTCTATTAACCCGTCAAATACTGAGTAATGAGACAATTGATTATCTATTGTTCTTGACCCGATATCGTGTCGTGTGATGAGCTATTAATCGACCAACAGTATTCAACTATAAACTACCTTACAACACCAATCAGCCCTTATAATATCGTTACAAGTTGTCAACAGCAAATAGCTGTCAATAATCGTCTACTAAAATAGCCTTACTAACTTAATTAATAATTAATCGCTAATAAAAATAAATTTTAAAATCGTATAATAAACTCTTGCTAGATTAATCGATGTGGATTAAAAAATGAAAAAGAAAGCATTTGATTCTAAATTGAAATGTAATAAAATGACATTTAGGTGTTTTTGTTTTTATTTGATAAAAAGTACTTTTAGCTTAATTATAATAATTAATTATTATCTTTCAATAGTATTCTCGATTTGCCGCGCATTCCCAATGCGGTTTTGCTAAATATAATTAGGTATAATAGTAATTTTTAAATTCTTTTAGTAGCCATAAGTATTAATTTAAGGACGCTGGCTTACTTTCATGTCTTTATCGCATTTGTAACAGTATTCAAATCAAATCAATGCTTTAATACTTTATTTTTTATGCATTTTATTTTTATAAAGTTTAAGGATTTATTTTTGTAAGTATTATTTTTATTTTTAAAGTATTATGTCAAAAAGTAACCGCCATAGAGTGAAGAGGGTTTATTTTTTACGTTGGCAACATTTACCCAACGTTCTTTATTTAAATGTGTTTCTTGTTCTCCCCATTTCAACTGAACCAGTTTACATATTTGACAGATATTCCTTTAATTTTCATTGTTGTTTTATTTGTGAAAATGAGTCAGCGTCGTAGGTTAACAACAGCTGGAGCGGGAGACAACGTAGCGGGCGCACTGCCTACCCACACCCATCCCTGTCCTGTACTGACGTACAGTACGACACAACCCCGTGACCCTGTCTTGTTCTAAACACTTTTAAAATAGCATCAGTAGTCTTCTTTACACAATGAATTTAATTTATTATTTATTTAAGGATCTTTGTCAACAAGCCTAAGTCGTTCCGTAAGGCTTTCTTATAATATAATACACTATTTTATAAACATAATACTGTTACTTAAATTTGTATACGTACACTACGGTCGTATACAAATTTACTACGGGTTCTGTATCTTTTTACAATACTATTTGGAAGTTGACTTAAGTTTCTCTAATGCAACCAGTAATCCCGAGTTTAGAGCGACGTTATTATCATGTTTTTCAGTCATTTATTTTTTATATTAAAAATATTTTACAAGTGTTTACAACAATAGGTACAAAACTTCAAATCCTCCACCCAGCTACAATTTCTTTATATTTAGAATTAATTAGCTAAACTTTTCTGTTTTCATTTCGAGTACTCTATTGAAGAAGTAAAAGTAAAACTATCGTTTTTTTATTTAGGAGACACAGTAAGATGCGTTCAAGTTGACATCTACATTTTGTATGCGTCTTTTCCATGGTATGTCTAGTAAACATTCTGGCTCTACTTGAATGACATCGACGCTATTTTCCTTACATCATACAAACCTGGTTATCTGTGTTAAAAATCCAATAAGTAAAAATTAAATTGGGTATCACTGCATAAATTCATTAACACCAAAAAAATGACATGCACATAGGTAGGTACTCGTAAATTGTTTTATTACTTAGTGGTCTGCTAGCTTATGCCTTTACACCCTATTTTATTCTGACTTGGTCAATAATAGTTATAATATTAAATTAAAAAGTTTATAAAACTTATAGTTATTTATTTATCTAACCGTTATTGTAAGATCTCACTTGTAAATAAGGCATAATAAGGAGTTAAGCTTTCATACACGCGATATCTGTTGCCGCAGCCGAGAGTTACGATGCGTTCGATAATCTCGATTTTGTCGCGTGAATGAATTTTCACCTTCTGGTCATAATATTAAGTCATTTCCATATAACCGTTGAATATTAAATCTTAGTGTAAGTTTTAAGATTAAGCCATACTATCGAGTTTCCAAATCTGTCATAAGAGGGCTGTCACATTTTGTCACCTCTCGCTCACACGGGACCAAATTTTTAAGAATGTTAAATATTAAATATGCTTTTTTGAAAAAATAATATTAATTTAATAGGTAATTCTTAACTTCTCAAACGTTGGACGTACACCAAGTGTACGAAAGGAGAAAACGTTACTTATATAATATTATATAAGATATAAACGTAAAATACCATCACTTAAAGGGTTCATAAGTATATAAATACGCGTCTGACAGGAAAGCACATTTTTATTGTGGCATTTATTTAACTCATCCCAAAAACAGATCATAATACTTATTGAGCGGAGTTTATTGGATAGCATAATAGAAATAGTGTTTTTAATAATTATCTTTTTAAATAAATATTATTTATTAGTTCGCCAATTGATATTTTTTTTCAAAAAAGCATCTTTTCATTTAACATTCTTAAAAATTTGATGCCTTCTGAGTAAGACAGATGATAAAATGCGACTTACCTCTTAAGCTTGCTTTATATGCTTCGACATTATTTTATTTTTAGTGCTGTGACCTTAACCAATTTTAAAAACCAATTCTTTTCGAACATCCATCACTAGTTTCCCTGTAAAAAAAATGTTTGAAGATATTGCATTTCTGGGTAACAATGAAAAAAGAAATTTATGAATAATAGGGACTAGGAAATGGATTGAAAGGGTATGAATACTCTCAAGTCAATCTGGACAGTATGTTTAAAATGTTGAATAGTTAATGTATGTGTTCAGTGAGAATTAGTTTTAATATCTTGATATTATTATTTAGCATAGAATATGATATCGTGTTAGTGTTAGGTTGCTCTTCCGACAGTCCTTTTGCGTACTTCGAAATCTTTGCTAGAACAGAAATATGTTTACAGTGTGGCGAAAATCTTGTGAATTCCTTCAATTTATGACAAGTGAAATGATTTTTTATTTATAATAGTTTTGCTGTTAGGCCATTTTCTTTTTCAAGTCATCTGTTCTATTTGACTAAGATTTAAGATTGTATTCTGTATATTTTGAGTGAAATAATTAATTTAACCAAACATCATTTCTTATGAACCATCACGCGCTTGTGATGAGAGGAATGAAAATCATGAAAAAATTGTCTTTACTCCGAGATATTATTTATTTAGATTTTTGTTAATATCTCATAAATAGGCCTAAACCTTTCTATAGATTAAGCCCGTAGTTGATACAGGTCTTAGTATACTTTTGAAATATTTTACTAATGGATATTCAAGTGTTTAAAATTTTACAAAGACGATGTCGCTAGCTGCACCACACCTGTGCCAAAATATGTAAATATTTTCCATGATAAATTAGTATTCTATTGAATATTTGTAACCAATCATTTTAATATTGTTACCTATTTTTGTGAGTCTTTATTTTATTAGTGGCAATGCTTTGAAAACTAGAATTTTTCTCGACTGGTAACATTCCAGTTTTGCTTTTAATGACAGTGCAGTATTTTAAAGATGCACACTGGTTTCGATATTATCTATCTGAAAACAATTGACTAAAACAATACATTTTAATAAGTTTAATTTTATAAATAAAATAAAATGCACCACTAATGAAATGAAGAAACATTCACTTCCATTTCTACTGTTTTTGCACGTTATCCAATTATGTAAGCAAATAATAAAGCACTATTTTATTAAATTTTAATCATACACTGTTATTTTATTCCTAACCTAATGTAATCATTGTTTAAAGTTTAGTCTATTAAATTAATCATTATTATCATTGTTGACTGCCACCATATTATAAGGGCTCATTAAATAAGTTATTAAACTTTAAACAATGCTTTATAAGGAATTTTAAATCATTTTAAATAATTATACTATACAAGAACTGTTTATAATGTTACATTAACTATTATTGCAATGCTTCAATGAATTTTTAAACTACACTGCAACTATTTCTGTGATATATCATCATTTCACAAGCTACGGGGAAGAGTTGTTTAGAGTTAACAATTATTTATTATAATAAGAAAATATCAATTGACCTCTCACAATCTTCATTATTTGTTTTAAGAAACCATGTGCCAAAAAATTTTCTTTTCATCCATTTTGGTTTTCTTGACCTAGAAGTCTAAGCAACTCTTCAAAGTATGTTTAACGGTCTATTCAAATTGGCGCGAAGGAATATTGTCTATGGTAATAGAAAAGCGCGCGAATTTGAACAAGGAACGTCATGTTTGAAAAGACCTATTTTTAAAAATATGTAAAGTGCACTTTCAATTTCCGTTAGTCTACCGTCGTCGCGTCTCACTAGGATTAATTAATAATTATTATTAAAATTTTGAATTTTAACCAATTTGCGATGATAAAAGATGGTTGTGTGCGGATACAGCTACCAAAGTATCACCTGTGAGTGTCTGCACGCGATCATGGTTTATGAGATTTTATTGCATATTCTATTATTAATATCGATAGTGTAGTAACAGTATTTCGATTTGTAGTATTAAATTTGTCATTTTCAAGGATTTTTGGGGCATGTAGCCACTTGTTGGGGAGTGAAGCCACAGCTGGGGCGTGTAGCCACACTAGACACGCGAGTGTCTCACTCGGTAGATCTGTGACTGGGATCTCTGGTTCGTTTGTATGGATTTTGTCGAAGGTGAATGTCGATTGTACTCAACAATATAAATTTCTAATCCATTAGATTTTATCTGTGTTTTATTTTAAAAAAAAACCTTTACCTACTCTAGTTTTGAGTTAATTTACAAAAATAATCAAATATACCTTTAAACAAATGTACCTACACTACGCTATAATTTGATGTCCTTTTCTCCTCTCATCACTTGGCTGAGCATCTGGTTGCAGAGTGCTGCGTATGGATTTAGTTCCACCACCTGCAAATATGAAGATTCCTTAGTTAGAATTCTGCCAAGTTCCCATGATAAAAACCACTGTACCTACTTACAAACATCAAAACCAATCTGCCTAGCCTTTTCCTAACCATGTAGGGATCGGCTTCCAGTCTAGCCGGATGCAGCTGAATACCAGTATTTTACATGGAGCGAATGCCTATCTGACCTCCACAATCACTTAGTGGGCAGTGGCGTGCACTCCATACATGCAAATAAGCTCTGCATACCCTGTAGTCCCATACATACATGCCCCTCTAAATGATAAATAACCATTTAAATTTTAAAAAAAAACATGGTAGGTATTAAATGAAAAATTTAAAAATCCGTCATTTTAATTCCCGTGTTGATGATGCGATTCCGCGCCATCTATTACTTTTTTATGGAACTAACTAGTTGGAGCGGCGAACACGCGCCACCGATTCACCGCGCAAGCAGCGCTCCCGTGTGAGCAAAAGCACTACTACGTCTTGCTTATTTTTCATACTACGCATCTCGTGAATTCTCGTGTAGTTTACAGCAAAAGTGTGACTGTGTGCGTGAAAATGTGTGCGCGTGTTGGAGTTTTAGAAGCAGAGCTTACATTGCAAACCGTCCAAATTGAGAAGCCGTAAAAGCACCGCTTATTTGTTGATTGTAGAGAATCAACTTTTTTTAGTCGGATTAAACAATTTATTTGTTCGTATTAGTTGTAGTTCATAATTGCTATGTTTTTCGCCATATTTATTGTTTCGATTGATTTAATATCATTGTTCGGTTGTATTTCTGGGCGGAATGATCGATTGTCTAAGTAAAGTTTATTGTAAAAACGAAAAATTATACCCGTGACACCTGTGCTGGCCAAGTGTGTTCAAATAAATTAAAATCTGCCGGTTTTTGACGTCATCTTTTGAGGAAGTAGTTAAATTGATTGCAAAGGGGTTCGTGTGTACCCGGGGTTTGATTTAACACAAAAAAGGTAATGCTACTTACTCGTTATTTACATAAAAAGTATTATGATAGTTGTTACTGGCTAACAGCTAAAGGTTGTGTACACACAAACATATTATATTTTTTACCTTGCATTTTATTTACAAATCAACATAAAACTTATATATTTGGATCTACATACAACGGATCTTCAGATTTAAATAATTTGGTGGTCGCAAAGAAACGCCATGCGAAGCCAATGGCGCCGTGTGGTAAGAGTCGGCTATGTAGGTAACTAGGTACTGGGTAGGATATCTAGTTGGTGGGACTCCGACCGAAAGAAGCTGAAACTGGTACTTAAGTTTTTTATTTTATTTTAACCGTGCATACCCTGTCTGAAATCTCTGTGCACGCCACTGTTAGTGGGTAACACGATACCTCTTGGTAAGACTGGTTGTCAGACTTTCGGGCTTCTGACGACCCGTACCTAACTAACGATTGACAAAGATCCAAGAATGACTGCAAACATTGTACCAAACATACCTAAGTATTTATGATATCGAGCTCAATAAATCGTACAGTCTACAGTTCAATAAATCCTACAGTCTACAGCACAATAAATACTACAGTATACAGCACAATAAATCCTACAGTCTACAGCTCAATAAATCCTACAGTCTACAGCACAATAAATCCTACAGTCTACAGCTCAATAAATCCTACAGTCTACAGCACAATAAATCCTACAGTCTACAGCTCAATAAATCCTACAGTCTACAGCACAATAAATCCTATAGTATACAGCACAATAAATCCTACAGTCTACAGCTCAATAAATCCTACAGTCTACAGCACAATAAATCCTACAGTCTACAGCACAATAAATCCTACAGTATACAGCACAATAAATCCTACAGTCTACAGCTCAATAAATCCTACAGTCTACAGCACAATAAATCCTACAGTCTGCAGCTCAATAAATCCTACAGTCTACAGCACAATAAATCCTACAGGCTACAGTGCTACGCACAAAACGTTAACTTGACTGGAACTGATCTAATGATATTCACAAATCTACAACCACGTTGAATTTTTGAAACGCTGCATAAATCCAAGCGCACATTGCAGCCACAATGGGCTGCAGCGCAACTCTTTTACAAACAACATTGCGATTCGGACCGCCTGTAGTGTGCGTTGGTTCATAGAAATGTATGAAAATAATGTAGGAGATTGTTTATCTACCTGTTTCTTAGCAAAACTGCTACCAAGCTTGGCAGCCTCAGTGAAGGCAGCGCGCGCGTCGTCATCCTTCCCTCGCTTGCGCAAGAGCACACCTCGTTGACACAGCGCCAGGGCGCGCGCGCGAGATTGCTTGCCTGTTGTTAGTTCTAGGGCCCGGTCGAGGTCTGACATTGCGTCTGAAATTACAAGACGAATTACAAGAATCTTCTGGATCGCGGCCTAAATCGGATTTAATGCCGCCATCTTGTTTTCCAATACATTTCATAGGAAGGAACAGGCAAAGCTAATTATAGATGACGCCTTTATCGCTGGTAACCGTCAGCTGTCTCTGTTGAAGGTTTTCAAGGGTACTAAACAGTAAACGCGCTCTCGCCCTAAAAAAAATATGATAAGTTAAAAAAAAAATATAAATAATAATATGATAAGGTAAAAATTAGGATAAGTTTGTTCCTTAGTAAATAATTTAATAGCATCAGAAAAAGGCTGTAAGATCCCTATAAACCCTACTTTATTTGGACCTTTACGAATTCTAACGGGTAAACAACACCAGCGACAATGCGACTCCTAGCGGTATAAATTGGCAGGGTCTCTCCCCAATGCACAAATACAAACGTCATTCGAGCGCTAACAGGGGGATTACTATGAGCTCTTATAGCAGGGCAGAAGTTGAACGTTTCCAGTGAGAAACAGTGACAGCTCCGTCTCTCTCTCTCTCACTGGAAACGTTCAACTTCTGCCCTGCTATAAGAGCTCATAGTAAGCCCCCTGATCCCTAAAGCAGTATAGTTGCCATTTTATAAATGACGTAATTAAAATTCAAAATAACGGCCTGCAGAATTCGAAGCCGAGTGACATCAGACTATAACAACCCGTGCTGGGCCCGCATGGTGGATTACAGGCCTGAGTCCCAGCTTTGGGAACATTAAAGGCTAATAACACTTATGCTAAATGGCTTATTGACCAGGCAATACTTAGGCGTGCCATGCGTTTAGTCGGGTTGATAATTCGCCACATCCGGGAGGCAAAATATTGGATTTTGCCGCCCTGTTCCGAATCATGCCAACCCGAACTTGTGTGTAGACTGTTACAATAGCGCCCCTTAAACTCTCACCATCATCCTTCAACATCATTCGCAACAGCTGTGCCCTGTCGTTATAACCAGCCGCTCTATCCGGCGCTGCCTGCACTCCTCTGGTCATGGCTTCTAACGCCTCGTCCAGCTTACCAGCCTCTGCCAAACGAACTCCTTCAGCGCACAGTGAGGTAGACTCCTTGTAGGCGTCGGTAGAGGGCTCTGAAATAATAAACACATAACTTAGCGCTTGTTTTTGGCGAAGGGTTAGAGGTGCACCTAGTTACGTTTTGCCAATCTGGGTGTAGGTGCACAAGGCTACACATCAAGCTATACATTTCCAATTTACACTGACCTCTCATTCTACGGAAATCCTATACGATGCGAGATCAGCTTATACTGGAATTGTATAGCTTGATCTATAGCCGTGCGTACCAGAAACAACTGAAGAACTTTCTCCCTGGGTCGAAAGGTGTTGAAGTTTTCTATGGGACAGTTGAAATTTATTTCGCGATTACGATGTAGGTAGGTACCATGGAGAAAGTTATTCGGTTTGATGGTCTGTATCACACGTTTAAAGACCATACCTTTCTGGTATAGGTACTCGTACATACCCTGTATAAGTTTAAGTCCCATGTAATAGCGGTCAAGCCTATTGCTATCAAGCAAAAATAATCAAACAAATTGGTTACCTACCTATTAGTATTGAGGTAAAACAGACATAGATACATACGTAAAGGTCACAAGGTGGTTGCTATAGCCAATCTGCGCTATGCAGGTCTTTTGGTGGATTTATCTATAATTATAGTAATCTTCGGAACTACTGATACGATTTCGAAAATTCTTTCGCTGATGGGAAGCTAGGTAGGTACTACCTAGCTTCCCATCAGCGAAAGAATTTTTCAAGAAAAGCTACCTGGTAGGTACAATATTCCCGAGAGTCCTACGTAGGATATTTTATCACGCGCAAGAAGTCTCGGGCAGAAGCTAATCACATGTAAAATAGCTCATAATGTTATTTCTTTCAATGATTGATCAATAAACAAATCTTCATAAGATCTTTCTTACCTTCCTCATCTTCAACGAACTTATCCCCTGCATCCTCAACGACATCAGCAGCGATAGTGGCGGTCGGATCGAAGATACTCCTGAGCACGGCCTTGTCTCTCTCACTGAGATTATCTAAAGCGGCCATAATTAAGTTATGGACACGACTGTACCGACACGAATCTTGCTGTCAACTGGAATGTGGAACCAGTTCTGTTCTGTATAATAACGATGTTAGTTTAGACTATGTTGTTATATGGGTTTGATTGTTAATTTTTGTATCTGGTAGGAAAATTATCTTAGCAGTGACCGTTGAGCCAAGCGCACATTAGATAGGTACCACAGCCGCAACGTACCGCATTGCAATGCTTTTTCATTAGGTAGTATAAAAACAAATGCGGTGTTTCCCCGTGTGCGTTGTAGTGATGAAAAATTATACATTTTTGTAATGCGTTGCGTTGCGACGCGGCCAGCCTAAATGTGCGCGAACCTTTATAGAACATCACTAGCTTTTGCCCGCGTGGAGGTCAGGAATTATCTCACGGGAACGTAGGTCCTACTACCGGGATAAAAAGTATCCTATGTCCTAATCCAGATCATGGTCTACCTGTATGACTAATTTCATCTAAATCCATTATGCAGGTAACCAGACATACCTAAACAGTTACTTCTGCATGGATCAGTTGAAGGAGATTATGTATTGAAGCGCGGGGCCCCTGCGAGGGCCCACCGCTTCTTTATTCTACAATATACATAAATAGTCGGTCGGTAGGTACAGAAACACATTTCGATTTTTTTACTATGAGATAAAATCAGATGTCATTGAATCTGATTTCAATATATTGCAATATTCGTAAGCGATAGTTATGTAGCTACCTACAACTTCGTTCAACATTATGTTAATTATAAAAACTGGTTACTTACTTGTTTATTTTCTGCGCAGAAAATAGGTATGTAATCAGACCGACACAAGATAACAATCTTTATTCATAGATTTCAATACAACATCTATAAATTAGTATGAAATATCTGTTTAGTCGATCCAATTCCCACGAAATGAAAATGTGGTATTTTGTCATTTCCTTTCGTAAAAAGAACCTAATTGATAAGAAGCACCTACCTAGATATAGTCGAAGTAGTATTTGGTTTTATTTATTTATTTATTAGCTTCTGGCTGCGACTTCGTCTGCGTGAAATTTCTTGTTCCCCGGACCCACCGCGTCGAATCGCATCGCCTGCTCGTGCTGTTACTTCGTTTACCACTTGTTTTTATTTTTACTCAGCCCCTAAGCGTCATAGCGTGATGTTAAATAGCCTATATAACCTTCCTCAAGAAGTGGGCTATCAAATGCAAAAAGAATTTTTCAAATCAGACTGGTAGTTGCAGAGATTACCCCCTACATACAAACTTACAAACAAATTTTACCTCTTTATAATATTAGTATAGATGTAATGTACTCTGAAAAAAACAGAGTAGGTACCTAATAATTATATAGGTAATAAAAGTACCTACTGTTAAGTATGCCTCTATACACGGCAGTTTTACGGTGAAGTTGGGGTAAAAACAAATGCAGTTTAATATTATACCTAGGTATTTAACTAGCTTTTTCTTATAGACACTTCAGCACCTCGATAGTCAATCTGGCACTGTTGAAACTGCAGTACAGCCCAAGTCTCGATTGAATCGAAGGCTTTCTTGTAGTCCATACACGCTAAGCAAAGAGGCAGGTTCTTCGGTCCTCTGCATATCCTGCCGCAGCGTATCTATGTGATCTACGGTGTTAAAGCCTTTTCGGGATCCGGCTTGTTTGAGACTGGAAGTCTTCAAAGCTGTACCCGATAAGACATTTTAAGTAAGTACCAACTTTTGATTAGCAAGCATATTCGAGATCTTAAACTTGGGGAAAAATAACTTACGATTGAAACGTCCGTCGTATACACTTGGAGAGTTTTGCATTCGATGAAGCTTCAAAATTTACAATCGACTGGTTTTAAAGTCACAACGACGATAGGCGGTTCTTGAAAAACAAAAAAACAACACGAACATGAGATGACTAATATTTTATTTTAAAATAAATTATTGTTACAACAATATTTGTATTTGACAAGTTTGTTGTTCTAGCGAATGTTTCGATCAACAGCTAATATGCACATATTCGGTCGTATAAAAACTTTTATATTATACTAAAAATAAAAGACACAGTTGGTTCTTACAATTCTTTGTAACAGCTAGGCCAGGCTCACATGCCAGTAGGGTATATTACCGTAAGCTTTAAGGCTCAGTGCTCACCAATCCGTTCTTTTGACCTATTTAGTGTCTAAAGGCCCATTACTCCCTTTCGGGAGGACTTCATAGGCTGTGTAGTAACTATAGTCATAAGAAACAGTAAAATACTTCAAATTCCATACTTCATCAGTAGACTACCTTACTGATTCTATTCTCCTAGTAAATTTAGTTAAAACAGTTCCACTTTTACAGTCAACATCTGAGTGTAACATTATTCAGTACAAAATACTACATAACAGAGAATCTTATAAATAGGCGCTTCGATAAAAGTATAAATAATGATTATAATTTCAATTAACACTTCTATTTGATACATGCATCCAATAAAATATAAAGAATGGAATTGAAAATGTCTGGCAAGGTACACATGGCTAAATCGTAAGGGAACCAAAACAAGCCCAAGCGAAAAATCCTCGCGGAATTTACTGGCTCCATTGAAAATAGAACCGTATTACCTAAAGTATAAAATTGTATGAATATCGCACACACAATTTTAAGTCTATGGTAATACGGTCCTATTTTCAATGCAGTCAGTAAATTCCGCGAGGATTTTGGTGCTTGGTCTGAACGAAGTGTACAGGCAACTAACGCCATCTATGCACTGCGCAGGTAACCATTTAAAGCAAGGCAGAGCAGCAGTATTTTTTTCTAAAAGTTTATTTACTTTAATTATAATGTCTGATGAAGTGATGATATTCAAAAATAAACTTTAATAGCAGTGCCTTAAAGTGCCGAGTTGTACAAACATTAACGCTGAAAAATACGGATACTCAGCCGCGCTCGTTTGTACGGCAAAATACAGATACTAAAGTTTATTATTCGATGTCATCTACCGTAATAATTCAAGTAAATAAATCAACATGGCCATAGCTCAATATGTGCAAAATCAGCCAAATTCTGATGTCATTCATTAGTTAGCTTGTATAATAATCTTTTTACAGTAGGTACGTTATATCTGACACATATGGCAATCAGGCTTTGATAAAATGTGCAGATTTGAATCTCGAGCCTTTATCGGACTTACGGACGCATTTACGAGTGGGTAGTCAAATCATTACTTTTTAAACAAAAGTATGTTTGTTAAATAAAATGCTTTGTATTTTTTAAATGTTTTTGCGACGAATGGTAGATGTGTAACGTACGATTCTGAGCTACAAATATTTCTGTACATAATTCCGGGTTCTCAATAAATGTACCGAAGTAAAAAATTTCACTTCGGTACATTTATTGAGAAACTGGACATATCTAAAATTATATTTATAGTTAAGAATTGTACCTTGCACATCTACCTACAATTCGTCGCAAAAACATTTTAAAAATACAAAGCATTTTATTTAATAAACATACTTTTGTTTAAAAAAGTAATTATATGACTATCCATCGTAAATGCACCCTTAAAGTCTCCCGTCTTCAGATAACAAGATGGCTCTTAAGGCGACGACAACCGACTTTTAATGATTTTAAACGTAAGATCGCATCTAAACGAGTAGTGTTAATGATTTGGAAAAAAAATACTAAATTAGAGCAAAAAGCGTAAATGTTAAATTAGAGCATTTTTTTAATAATTTGAATATTACATAGTGTAATTAATTTGTAAAGTTATGTCTAACGCGGATAAAAAAAAAAGAATCACGAAAAAACTATCAATCGTACTTTTAAGAAACCTTCACCATTTTAAAGATATAAGTGTTTTAATATACTTAATACCTATTGTTTTATATATAACTAGCTGACCCGATAGACGTTGTCCTGTCCCAATTTAAATATTCCCATATAAAATCCACTTTCAGTTTTCCAGAATTTTCCAATTTTCCCGGCAACTTTTCCAATTTTTCTCATCGTTTAAACTTTCCCTGGACTACGTCAAACATTTCAAAACCAAAATCAGCTAAATCGGCCCAGCCGTTCTTGAGTTAAAAAATTACAACGAAAAGTGGCATTGATTTTTATAGATATAGATAAATTAATGCGTCTAATTAGGGACAGCGCTCCTTGATGGGCGAGTCCCATTACTGGGTAGACGTACGACGCGTTGCGTGAGCACAGCACAGAACACGCAAGCTAACCACTCAAGGCCGCTGGCATATATCTGCGTCTTAACCGAGGTGTTTTGTGACTTCACTACTAAGAAATCATGGCGAAGTCAGAATAATCTATGGCAACGGCTGCACAGAGTTATATCAATGTTCAGTTGACCTGCCCCAATAGATGGATGGACATTTAAATCGTGAAGCTATATTACTCCAATAGATAATAAATCTAATCAAATTATTGAAATTGGCACCTCTAAAGTCGGTCAAGGAACTTTTCCGACTGTTTTTTGGCCACCTCATTAACATTGGCACTGGTTCAAAATTTCAAATCATCACATTGTTTATACACACAGAACACCTATAAAAATCACGGTGAGTATTTGAGATGCGAGGTTTTCTGCAAGAATTTGTATATCTACATATTTTTATAGGCATTCTGCATACACAATTATTTAAAATTGTACACTTTCAACCGCATTCTTTATATTTTCAAATGAATTATCTTAGTCCTACTTAAGAGGTTACCGTACCGTCTTGATAAACTATCCCTGTACTTCTTATAACGAATCCTATAAGTTCAATATTAAAAGTACAGTCAAATAATAAGAGTGTATTCCCGTATTCTGTACAGTCAACTTCTCAGTTGAGTTAAGGTTTGCAATATACAATTATTCTATATCACAATCCTTTTAAATATTATGTAGACTTACACTAGCGTTGGTTTGGTGCGACCACCATTATTTTGATTATATTTATTTTAATATAGTATGTACACACGGCTACACATCAAGCTACACATTTCCAGTTTACACTGACCTCTCATTGTAAGGAAAACCTATACAATGCGAGATCAGCTTATACTGGAAATGATCTGAGCTTGATCTGTAGCCGTGCGTACCTAGCGTATTAGCAAAAAAATGACGAAAATTTTTCAGGCGCAAAGTCATTGCAGTCTTATGAGACAATATTTATAAATAATATCGCACAAAATAATTATAATCAAAATAATATCTGGTCAAATCACATACACACAAATCAGTCACACTTTAAATGCAATTTCACAAAGTTTGTGTAAACTCCACTGCTTATTAATATTCTAAAAGTCAAAAGCTCGAAGCAGTTATTAAGCTATTTGATTATGATATTTTAGTAATATAAACAGTGGCGTAACTACAGGGTGGCAAGTCGGCAAAATGCCACGGGCCCCCATCCGAAAGGGGCCCCCGGTCAGAGGAGAATCCCAACTCCCAACATTTATTATTACACATTTAGTAAAAAAACCGATGAATTTGCCACGGGCCTCGAACGGTATAGTTACGCCACTGAATATAAACCTACAGAAAAACTGAGGACAATAATATAACTGATTTCTATATTAAAGTTGTTCAGCATGCCAGAATTGACACAAACAATGTGCAAGCATTGAAAAACTTAACATAGTAAAATAATATACTATAAATATACAATTAGCAATATCTTATCCTAAAAATACGCTATACATGTAGAAAAACTGTATATAAAAAGTTTAATGCTAAAACTTTGAATTTTTAGTATTTTAAATCGTATTCACGCAATAGTACTAGTTAATTAGTCATTTTCCTAAATTCATATAATTTTGTGGTTTAATGTAATTTTTTTATTTGAAATGTAACTATAAATTATGCTCACTATGTAAAAATATATGTAAATGCACACATACAATTTAGTCAGAGTGTTCATTTCATTAAATCTCATTATGACTCTATTGCAACGTTTCGTTCTATATAAACGTTAATAATAACAATAACATTGTTCCCCGAAGTGAGCACTCATCAATTTTTCAATTTTATTTCACAATTTTTAATTACTTAATTTCTTAATTTTATTTACAACAATTTCATAAAATTGGTGTTATGAAGTACCTATAGATCGGATACTCAGATGCATATTTACATAAAGTTGAGGTGTTGGCTATTATGGAATACACTTTTGTATCATAAAAAACCTGGGATTCCAGGATCAACAAATTTAGAGGTCTGATTATAGAATCGAATGTTTATTTAATTACATGCAGGTGTTGACTAATATGGAGTGCACTTTTGTATCGATTGTAAAAATCTCGTAATACCAAAATTGATAAATTTTTGACTTTTTATGGAATCTAATGCTAAAATAGGTTGCCAAACTGGCACAGCAAAGCAAATGTAAAGTTTTCTTTTTTTTTCGTCGGTTATAAATGAATTTCAAGTACTCAAGCATACAAATAGTTGTATCCTGGTGTCCCAGCATTTTGTAAATAAATATTACCACATATTTAAGAAGTCGTTTCCATACCATGTATCTGATTAGTTGTGCATTCCCGGATTTTCTGGAGTCCCGGGATTTATACTAAGAAAAAAAAATTCTAAAGCCACAACTTCTGTACTTTTGTAGCCAAAAATTAACTTTAGGTAAATATGCATCCAATTATATGATCTTTGGTTATGAGAGATGAATTACAACTGACATTGGCATGGTTAAATCTAAAGGCTATTTACACTTCTATTAATACAAGTGATACTAAATTGGAAGAAATTCAGTTACCAAGTGCACAACCACTTGTTTCATAAGCAATGAAAGTACTTATATTATTCATATACACTAATCAAAGTGTAAATATGCCTTTACTGAAGCATGACTGTATGTATCTAGACCAATCAGAGACCTTAGCAAATGCTGCTAACAATCATAATGTATGCTAAATCAGTCTGCCTCAATTGGGAAACAAGTGTAGAACAGCTTAAGATTCCTAACATGCTTACTTTGTGAATGCAAAATGTACAAAGTCATGACATGATTAAAACTTTATGATTCCACTTAAATTAAAATACAGTTGACACAAGACTTAATTCCAATTTAGACAAAACAACAAAACACTGTTATAAATAAATTAAAAACTGTGAAACAAGTATTATGCTAATATCAAAACAGCAGCACAACTGGTAATTTAACATTACATGGGTAAATCAAATGGATGGAAGTGAATTACGTCTTTGTGAGTTTACTGATTCAGTGTGTCGGTGGTGCTACCTTTTCTGGAAGCCTTTTGTGCCATCTGGGCCCCTGGGGGTGCGGATGACGAGAACCCCCCGGGGCGGTGGGGAGGGGAACACCCCGGACGCAGTAGCCCCGGGCGGCAGGCGGCTGAGGACTTTCCGTTCCCTTCCTTTGGTATTATTGTCACTTTGAGGAGATTTTGTCTTATTACTATTATTTTGATTGTCATTGAGATTGTTTGCTTGCAACTTGTCTTGGAGCCGGCTGAGGCTGAAACAGAGAAAATAATACATTATTATTTTGTATCTTTCACTTGTATTTTCCCTGGTATAAATTAATATAATGACAATTTTTATGCAACTTACAAGCTTGAATGTAACTTAGACAGTTTTAAAGTAAATATATTTAAAATGAAGGGCAACTTTGAACAATGATGAACTCAATTTAACATGTTTTTGTTCATTCATCAACATCAGCTTAGCACAAAAAGGTCTTTCAGCAATGTAATAACTTCCCTTACATTGTTTAAAACAGATTATTTTCAACTAGCAACCCGGCCCCGCTTCGCACGGTTTTTGCGACTTGACATAACATGAAGGTCTATATCATTAAGTTAAATATTAATGTATTATAAATATAAACCTTCCGGAGTAAATTCGCTAGTGAAAACCGCATCAAAATCCGTTGCATAGTTTAGAAGAACAACATGGCCGCACAGGCAGACACAAAAAGCGACTTTATTTTATAATAAGTATAGATGATATCATAAAGCAAGTTACAATAAAAATTTACAGTTATCATCAGACATTATTTAAATCTCTCAACACAATACATTTCAGCAACACATAATTTACATGCCCCCAATAACTATTGCCTTCACTTAAACCTCATTAATGAAACTGAAAAATCAATTACAAGACCATCATCATTCAGTGAAACTGAAACCTCTAAATTGAGAAACTCCTTTGTGAAAAAAGAAAATATAAATTGTTGATGGTAGTATTTTCCCATAATTGCAGCCCCTTTTTTTATTTGTGGATGGGAAATCATCAAATGACAAAACAGAGAGGGCATGATGATGATGTTGATGATGGACAGGGAGGGCATGTCAGACTTTTACTGACTAAAACCCACCTGTGTTCCTTCAGCTACCTGTGCCAGGGCCACGGTATCTCTTTCGAACAACCTGCAACCCCGGCAGCGTAATTGCAGCCCCTGAGTCTAGATTTGCACCTAGATAATGGCAATAGGCTCACTTTTATACTAGGAACTTATACATAACTAGCTAAATTTTAGTGTTCTGTATGGCTCTGCCTATGCCTTGATTACATGTGTGATGTCATGTTTTAGATGTTACTTGTACTGCACAGTTATTTGTTTGCATGTAGTTGCATCATATTGCTCATGTGGCTAAATAAGAATATCCTAAAAGGATAGCTCTAGAAATAGTTACTAATTAAAATAGCCTATATCAAAATAAATTGTATCTAATTTAAAAGAGGTTCCTTGCCCGTTCTTCTCCATAGATCTACGTTTTGGAATGGGCAAGTAGCTTGCAACTTTCTGACTTACCTACTGACCGACTCTTTGACAATTCAAAAGTGCCTGTAATTGGTTTAATTGAAATAAATGCTTTGAGTTTGAGTTTGAATATATATCTATCACCTGACGTTTTCACTGGTGATAAAGCAATAATTATAAAGACAGAAGGTTCATAGTGTTTGTGTGTTCATTGTGTTAGTTCATAGTCTAGCAAGTTTACACACCAGTTCTAGCCTGATTCTGATGCAATAAATACATATTGCAGGAACATGCCTACAGATTTTCATTGAAGCTGAAAATGTAGTTTTAAAGATGTTTTTTTTTACAGTTAGTAAACAATTAGTAGTTATAGGAACATTACTTCTAAACCAGGTTTAGAAGTAATGTTCCTATAACTACTTGTTCTAGGATTAGTCAAAGAAGTACTGAATAAAAAACTGATTCTATGACTGGCATATCAACATTAGAAGTGTTGAACATAAATTGGTGTTGGCCATCAATATTATTTCTAAGATAATATCCTGTCTGATCTTTGATTACAACAATTCAGAACAAACCTCAAACATAGGTGTTATGTAAAACAGTATCACAGTGTTTGATAAATGAAACCGGCCTTACTTGTCGTCAATGACGTCTTCGGGGCTTCGAGCTTCTCCCAAAATCCGCAGACGAGCCTCAGCATACTCCTTCTGTCTTTGTTCAAGTGTTTTGACCGGGCGCGCGCGACTTTCGCCGTTCAGCTGGCCGCTGCCCGACGACGACGGCCTCTTCAGGATACGGATAGCTGGCTCCGGCATCACGCACTGAGATCCAATACACGCGCTCTCTTCAACAGTAACCTTGCAACCTTTGAGTGAAGTTTGCACTGGCGCGCAGTCAGTTGACATCAGCCTGATCTTCTGGTCCAACTGAAATAGACAAACCCACATGTAAATAACTCCACGGCGGCCAGCTCCGACGCGGGAAACCTCCAGGTTTGGCTTTCACAGTTACACTTACGCCAATTTCGTCCATATCCTCCCAACTTTCACATACGTCAACTTCATCTTGGGCCGCCATGTTGACTGACTGAAATGACGTTGCCACATGAAAAAAGTTATAAGTTTGAGAATGTAACTATGTCTCGTAAGTTTCGGTTTTTGAGTACGGTTTTGAATATTCTTGAGAAAAAACCCAATGTTGCCATACTTAGTTACAAAATGTCAAACAAAAAGCTGTCAAGTCAAATGTCAAAACAATGTGCTTGAGGACTCTAAGTGAAAAGATTTTTGTGAAAAACTAATAAAAAAGGAATATTATTGTACCTAATTGAGTATGCTGTAGCAAGTAAGTACTTAAATGAACCTAAAATTTCCAAGATACAGCTGTTATCTTATATTTTACTACTTTATTTTGTACTTTTGCGAGTAGTGAAGGTTATGTTATCATGCCGTATTTATTTACTTCAGGTATTTATGTGATTTCAGGTATTCAAAATGGCTTTCAAGTCATCGTATGGCTCGTCTGCGTCGGGTCTGACGTCTGTAGACCCCGAATATGTCCAGTTCCTGATGTTTACTGATGAAGATGTCAAGAAGCTTAGTGTTTCGAAAATCACAAATGTACAGTGTTTTGACGCTATTGGAAACGCTACAAAGGGAGGTTTGTATGACTCTGCTCTAGGTCCTCTGAGAGACAGGAATGAGACTTGTGGAACTTGCAACAGTGTGTTGATACACTGCCCAGGACACTTTGGCCACATAGAACTACCACTTGTTGTTGTCAATCCACTATTTATCAAGAACATCTACTCACTTTTCCGGGTGAGTTGCCTAAAATGCTTCAAAATTCAAATGAATGATAGAATGAAGTTTATACTTAAACTCCAGCTAGAATTAGTTGATGCCGGTCACATAACAGCTGCCTTAGATCTAGATAACTATGTTGGAGATATTAGTAGTGGGAATAAAAACTCTCCTGACAAACCTAGTAAAGTTATTAGGAAATACCAAAAACTATTAGAAAAGAGAGATGCATTGGTGGAAACTTTTCAAAACAAAAATGTAGATAAATTAAGGGCAAAGTTCATTAATCAATATTTTAGGGTTATCAATTCAGCTAAGATATGCGCCTTTTGCTCTTGCAAACTTATTAAAGTGACCACTTCAGAGAATAAGATCATGTACAACCTTAGCGCCGAGGGTGCTGAGAAAGGTACAAAAGGAATCAAAATTCTAATGCCTGATGAAATCAAACGCTTTTGCACAGCAATAGCCCAACATGACGAAGACATTCTAAAACATTGCTTCCCAGTTCTAAAATATTCAAAAGTCCAGCCCGTCACTAATACATTTTTCATGGATGTTGTCCCTGTCTTACCTCCTTGTGTAAGACCTTGCAATGTTTTGAAAGGAGAGCTAATTGAACATCCTCAAACTAATGTTTATAAGACCATACTCCAAAATGCTTTTGCTGCCAGAGCAGTTCTACATGTCCTATCATCTTCAGACCAAAAGAAATCTATTGACTGCCTTGATCAATTACCCAGACAGGCTTATGAGGCTGTACAAGGCAAATCACCTCCAGAGAAGCTTCACATAGTTTGGCAAGAGTTACAAAAGAGTATCAATAACCTTTTAAACTGTGAAGGTCAAGGCTTATCTAGCCAGGGCTTAAAGCAGATCATTGAAAAGAAAACTGGTTTGATCAGAATGCATATGATGGGCAAAAGAGTTAATTTTGCTGCTCGATCTGTCATCACACCTGACCCCAATGTAGATATTGATGAAATAGGCATACCGGATGCATTTGCTATGAAACTGACTTACCCTGTTCCAGTCACAGAATGGAATGTTGATGAATTGAGAAAAATGGTTATCAATGGGCCTAACAAACATCCAGGTGCTGAGAAAATTGAAATGGAGAATGGAAGAGTGATCACAATAGCAACTGATTCTATACAAAAGAGAAAGAGTCTTGCCAAAAGATTGCTAACACCTGATGAGTTTAAGGGATCTGGACTGAAGACTGTTCACAGGCATTTAGTGAATGGTGATGTCTTGATTTTAAACCGACAACCTTCCCTTCATAAGCCCAGTATGATGGCTCATAGAGCAAGAATTTTAAAAGGCGAAAAAACGCTCAGGTTACATTATGCCAACTGTAAATCTTATAACGCCGATTTTGACGGCGATGAAATGAATGCCCACTTCCCACAAAATGAGATCGCGAGAAGCGAAGCTTACAATATAATGTCTGTATGTAAACAATATCTTGTACCAAAAGATGGTACGCCATTGAGTGGACTGATCCAGGATCATGTTATTTCTGGTGTAAAGATGTCCCTGAGAGGCGCCTTTTTCGGAAAAGCTAACTATCAACAGCTGGTCTTCCAAGCATTACCTAATCACAAAGGACCAATCAAGCTTCTTCCACCTACCATACTTAAACCATTAGTACTTTGGTCTGGCAAACAAGTTCTGTCAACAATTATTATTAATACCATACCTAAAAACAAGCCCTGCCTTACTTTAATTGGGAAAGCTAAAATTAGTTCAAAGGCTTGGCAAAAGACACCTCCAAGGCCTTGGAAAGCTGGTGGCACTCCTTTCAATAATCCTAACACAATGACAGAAGCAGAAGTGATCATCAGGAAAGGGGAACTTTTATCCGGAGTTTTGGATAAAACCCACTATGGTGCTACACCATATGGTTTAGTCCATTGCATGTACGAATTATATGGGGGCGATAGTTCAAGTGCCTTATTAAGTTCATTCTCAAAAGTCTTCACATTTTATTTACAATGGATTGGATTTACACTTGGAGTCAAAGATATTCTGGTAGTAGAAGAATCCAATAAAAAGCGCGATGATATCATATGTTTGGTTCGTAACGCTGGCAAGGCTGCAGCCGTGAAAGCTACTGACCTTCCCGCAGATGTAGACGATGAAAAGTTAAAGGAAACCATTGAAATTAATTACACAAAAGACCCGAAGTTTAGAGCGAATCTGGACAGGCAATACAAAAGTATGCTAGACTCCTATACTAATAACATAAATACAGCTTGTTTGTCTGAGGGCCTGCTTGAGAAATTCCCTTATAATAACTTGCAGTTGATGGTCCAGTCTGGTGCTAAAGGGTCAACCGTAAACACTATGCAGATTTCATGTTTACTTGGTCAAATTGAGTTGGAAGGTAAAAGACCGCCACTTATGATATCTGGTCGATCTCTGCCTAGTTTTCCACCTCATGACGTTTCTCCAAGAGCTGGTGGATTCATCGATGGTCGATTCATGACAGGAATACAGCCTCAAGAGTTCTTTTTCCATTGTATGGCTGGTCGTGAAGGTCTCATCGATACTGCTGTCAAAACCAGTCGATCTGGTTACTTGCAAAGATGCTTGATCAAGCATTTGGAAAGTTTATCAATTGCCTATGATCATACAGTGAGGGATTCTGATGACAGCATAATCCAATTTGCTTATGGAGAAGATGGTTTAGATGTCCTCAAATGCCAATTCCTTAGACAGGATCAGTTTCCATTCCTTGATATAAATTCCAGCGCTGTAGTCGGTGAAGCTGTGATTGATAAACTCAAAGAGGACGAAGGCTTAAAAGACGTTAAAAAATCTATTAAATCTTTGAAGAAGTGGAAGAAAAAGTATGGTAGTCCTTTCGAAAAAGTCCGAACAAGCGGCTTTGTCCAATTCTCTGCTCTCGAGAAAAAACAAATTGAGCTTGATGATTTGCCGACAGATAGAACAAGAGATCCATTTTATTGGGAGTTAGAAAAAAAATGGCGTGGTATGGATGAGGAAGAAAGACAACAATATACACGGAAAAAATGTCCCGAGCCAATCCCAAGCAAAATGTCCCCCGAATATAAATTCGGTGTAATAAATGAACAGTTAGATAATATAGTACAAAGTTACTTGAAAAAGCGTCATTCTAGCGTGTATGAGAAACATACAGAGAAAGACAAGTTCGTAGATGTAATGAACGCCAAATATCTTGAATCTATGGCCGCTCCTGGTGAACCCGTAGGCCTGTTAGCCGCTCAATCCATAGGAGAGCCATCTACCCAGATGACATTGAATACTTTCCACTTTGCCGGTCGTGGTGACATGAACGTAACCCTTGGTATACCTCGTCTTAGAGAAATTCTTATGACTGCTTCAGCTAAGCTCAAAACCCCGAATATGGACATCCCATTTCGGGATGACATCCCCGATTTGACAAAGAAAGCTGAAAAATTACGGCAAAAACTTAACAGGGTCACTGTGGCCGATGTGTTGGAAAAAATAGACGTCCAATGTCAGATAGTGATCAAACCAGATAGGCAGCTGAAAACGACAATGCGCTTCCAATTTTTACCGTATTCTCAGTACAAAACGCAGTACGCGGTGAAGCCTCCGCAAATAATAAAACATATGCAGAACAAATTCTTTGACGAAATGTTCTCGACTATGCGGAAACAAGCGAAGGCGGTTAGCGGTGTAGTTTGGTCTTCGGAAAAGAAAAAGAAGCTGACTAAAGCGGGTGACGATGATGATGAAGATGACGCTCCTGAGGTGGAGCCTGCTGCTAATCTGGACAGCTCGGATGACGAGGCTCCTAATGAAGATGATGATAATACTGACGTAAGTGTTATTACAATGTATGCTCATACTTCAGTAGTCGTTGGAGATTAGCTTTTAGAAACAATTCGCTTAGACATGAAATATGAATTTAAAAAAAACGTAAACCCTTTAAAATTGATCAGATTATAAAAGATTCCGATTTTTTGTAGAAATCTATTAAGATCTTTGTCACTATCATTAATTTGGACTGCGAGTCTGCTACCCTTCACAGTTTTTATGAGTGGGTGCGTGTAACATCTGTTTGTGCTTAAACCTATTTTTATTTTCTTTTACAGGCTAGAATTCGCAAGAAGAGAACAGAAGAACAAGAATACGAAGATCCCGAATCAGGGGAAGAAGAAAAATCAGATGACGAAGTAGAACTCAACGACGAACAACCTGCAGATAAAGAGGACGATGTTCTTGACGAGACTGTCGGCAATGACGCAGAAACCAGCAAGATCATGAATGACGTAGTTTCTAACTTAAAGGAAGCTACTAATTATTCGTTCGACACTAAACATCACAAATGGTGCGAATTGACCGTACTCTTCCCCATTTCCTTCCTAAAAGTTGATCTATCACAGGCTCTCCGCGAAGCCGCATTGAAATCCGTGATACACGAAATCAAAAACATAAAACGAGCCATCACCAACAAGGATAAGAATGTTCTGTTCCTCAAAACTGAAGGAATCAACATTCTACAAATGTTCAAGTACAACCATCTTTTAGATTTGAACAAACTATACAGTAACGACATTCATGCTATTGCAAACACTTATGGCATAGAAGCAGCTAATAAAGTGATAATAACAGAAATACAGAATGTGTTCAATGTTTACGGTATCACAGTGGATCCTAGACATTTGTCATTGGTAGCAGACTATATGACTTACAACGGTATCTTTGAACCAATGAGCCGGAAAGGAATGGAAGCATCTTCTTCGCCGTTACAGCAGATGTCTTTCGAGTCTTCGCTGATATTTTTAAAGGAAGCGGTGTTGAATTCCAAGAGGGATAACATTCAGTCAGCATCTAGTTGTCTCATGTTAGGTCAGCCTTGCAGAAGCGGAACAGGCTCATTTAGTTTACAACATTTCAGTAAAGTTATTACCTGAATATATTTAGTTTTTACTATGAAATGTTTTTAAGAATAAATATCATGTTTATATACCTATATATAGATTTTAATTTGCATTACTTGCTATTACCTCTGTTGTAGGCGTTGACACGAGCTTTTTGAGTTCCCAATAGGTACGAATACGAATATAGAATTATCATTCAGCTATTCAAATACAAAAAAAAGTAAGGGCTTACAATCGAGCCCTGGGTACAACCAATGATCACACAATAAACTTATAAAATAACCCTCCTTTTGGGCTTCGCCGCTGTCGAGTAAACAGGAGGACTCAGCGCCACGCATATCGAAAGTGAAGCACAGTAAATATACAAACACACCTCACGCACACATTTACATCATAAACCGGCCGCCATTAGGCACGGCGTCTTTGCAGGTACTCAAATCACGCACACATAGATCGGTACGGTGCTTCACTTTCAATAGTGTGGCGCGCAGTCCTCCTATTTTTAAACGTCTATGGATCACACTAATATTATAAAGGCGCAAGTTTCGGAATGTGTGTGTATGTGTTTGTTTGTTACTTCTTCACGCTCAAACAGGTGGACCGATTTGGATGAAATTGGGTGTGGGTTTGGTTTGGTATGTTGTTGTTTGGTGTGTGGTTTGGTTTTGGAATGTGAATGTGGGCATGAAGACTGTAGCGTCACCACATAACTCACACACTTCCGACTTCGCCATTATATGGGACGGTACCGAGAGCTGCTGCGCTTACACACATATTCACAGCGTGTTTGTACACTTGGTATCCACAATGTAGAGCGCATCGCTTCGTGAGATAAAAATACTGTATCTTATATGGACAATGGTGGTTACAACCTGGTTTTCCTCGAAGGGTTAGGCAGAGGTGTGTTAGTAATTCTCATATAGGTTATGTTGTAAGTCTTGAGTAAGTAATAGGGGAAAGCCTATTGCCATCAACTGGGCACAAGTCCAAACTCCGGACTGCTGCTAAGAAATTCCTGATGGGAAAACCCATAATAACTCTGTCTGACCTGGGAGTCAAACCCAAGACCTCCTGTTCAGGCACTAGCACTTGCGATCACAGACCAACGAGTATTACTTTATATAGTGTATTATCAGGCCAACGAGCAAAGACAATAAATAAGTATCTTAAATCTCTTTGCCAATATTAGTGTATAGTCTATGTTGCCAACGAGGCAGTCCACAGAGTAACATTATACTATACTGAAAGTCAAAACAAGATAGACTTGTAATTTTATTCCTGATAGTAAAAATGTCTTTTACCCGACTGCGGCGAAGCCCAAAAGGAGGGTTATGTATTTGACCTGTATGTAAGTATGTATGTATGTCCGTTTCTTTGTTCCCTCGTTCGTAACTCCTAAACGAATGAACGGATTTGGATAAATTATATGTCTTTAGATTTGTCTTGGTGGCGCGAGTGTCACTGGCTACATTAACATCAAAAATAAAGTAAAATGGGGCGAATAAAGTAAATTTGGGGCGACATATTGTGGAGTTCGAAATTTTTTTGTCTTCTAATACCATCGAGTGGGATATCAAAATGAAGGGTTTTAAAAGGTGATTACAAAAATATATACAACTTACATGTTTAAAAATAGTTCGAAGTGACAAATCGAATTTTGATTTAAAAAAAAAATTGCTTTGAGCAGAGTTAGGATCTCGAAGGCTTGGCTATCTATTTGTGCACTTATCCAAAGAAGCTTTTAAATAACCCTCACGGCCAAAACTCCTTGCAAGAACTAAATCGTCTGCGAAATCTTTCACATTTGTAAACTAAAGAGCTGGAAATAAAAAAAGTAATTAAAAAAACTAAAAAACCCGTCTGCAGTAAAAAAACTAAAACTGAAAAGCTAAAAACAAGCCCATTTTAAATTTAATATAAGTTGGAAGCAGGCGGGACTCATCCCATTGTTATATTTTCAAACTCAACGGGTCCCGCCTGCTTCCAACTTTTATTAAATTTAAAATGGGCTTGTTTTTAGCTTTTCAGTTTTAGTTTTTTTACTGCGGTCGGGTTTTTTAGTTTTTTTAATTACTTTTTTTTAATTTTATTATATTTCATTTCTCAAAAATTAATGAAGGAGCTCAGACTAAATAAAAAATCAAAACAGTAACGTGAAGCCGCACGTTTCGGGTTTCGTAAACATGTGTGCACGTAATGAGGTCTAGTTTAATTGTAGTTTGGTGTAAATGTGTGCGGGTATGCACAGAGCGAGGTTTTGAGAAATTTCGACAATTTTTAGGCGATTTTTTTTTTGATTGGATAGCTTGGCGGAGCAATCGTAACGTGCACTGTAGTTTTGGGCATGCTTCACTGTATTGTTCGCAGCGCTATGTCGGGGATTTTTATATAGTCTGAGTGACCGAGTAAAACTTCAAAAGTGTTTTAAAAATCATTTTGTATTTGTCGTATTACAATAGAACTTATAAACGATTATTAAAACGACTAAGTATTAATTTATTACAGCGTTGATGGACATCACCCAGTGTGTCTGACACACCGTAATCCTTTATCCTTGAATTGTACTCTTGTATCAAGGCACCTAACATTGTCACAGACAAGACATGGAACTTTTACGAAAATGGTAAAATTAACAATTATTTCATTTATTTATTCAAAGCTTGTGATTACGTACTTACTAAGTTTATGTATAACCACTAACAAGTTATACTTAGACATAAAATGTTACTATTTACTCTAATAATCTGTATGCGGTTTACATTGTAGCTTAATGTTAACTTAGGTATAACAGAATGATCACATAAGCTCCTGGGCGTGTAGCGTTTTACAACGTTACATGAAATATAACTAATCCATAAATATTACAATAATCTTGCACAGAAAACATATTTATAACCACTTAATTAACGCAACAACATCCGCTTTCAGCGAATAATGTATGATTTTTATAAAATCAGAACTCACAACACAATATTACCGTTTTGGCACTAACTCGAAGGCATAGACTGAAAGGAATTGGCGGTAAAATTATACCGCTGACGGTTAAAATTTGAATTCAAAAGCTCAAGGAATTTGTAGCGCATTCGTCTACAAATAATGAGTCTGAAACATACTAAATAAATTAACCGTAGTTGATAATTTTAATACTAATTTGACTTAATATTCCTGATAGTCTATGACATGGATTAGTGAAAATTATCTTTCTGATTGATGGGTCTACTGCGACATAGTATCAAATGCTATGATGGCATAATGGCACTACCTATTTATTTAAACTGTCATTTATCGTTACTTGCAAGGATATAAAAGTGTAAAAGTCACTGGCTAGGCTAGGACGGTAACATTAGGTTTCATTTGGACCCCAGAATCGATATTCCACCGTTCACTCGTCTTCAATACAAACTATAAAATAACTATGCACAATACTTGTATGGTAAAATTAAACTAAATATAATAAATAGCAAAGTTAGAGTTAAAAAGTTGACCAAACACGAGTTCGTTGTGTATCATACACAAGATATTATCACAGCCCTATTGATGTGCGTCTCGTCGTATTTCAAAAATACAATAGACAGGTGAAAAGACTGTAGACTTTATAAAAGTTTTATTTTATCCACGATTTTTAATCAGAAACATTAACAGCCATAAGTATCTAAAAAGTTCATTTAAAACAAAAATTAATAACAATTAAAAATAATTTGCAAATTCACAGTCTCACCCTAAAAATACGTTGGTCTCGCGTTTGGTCGAACAAAGCCAACAAACACAACCGCCGCTATTGAAACGCGCAGGAAACATCATAATACTTTTTTACAAGAGAATCGACACGTGAGCCAGTCGATTCAGCCAACAACATTAACATATTTACGTTTTGCAACAATCATACCCCTAATTCAACAATTATTTTAATTAAAACACGTTAGGGACAACTGTTGCAAGCCGTAATGAGTCAAGATTTTAAACAGTTGTATTCGGTGTTGGTTTTCAACTTTTTAACGTCTATTGCGCAGTTTCGGCTTCGCTCTGATTCTTGGCGGTTTTCTTCTCTTGTTTGATGGCTTTCTTGTCGGCTGCTTTCTTGGCATTAGCCTCGTCATCGGCAGGGTTGTCCCATTCCTGTCTTCTACCTGAAGCGAACACGTTGTAGAATGTGGCGCAGAAAATGTAGATTCCACCGGCGATGTAGAATACCTTCTTCCATTGCGCTTGTGTGGGCTGTTGAAGAAAAGTATTTCGATCAGTAAATTATAAATATTTCAAGTTAAAACTCCATGCAAGTCCTTTCATGAAGGCATCGAAGTAAAAGTCAATAAATTGTGCTTACCCTGCCCTCAATGATGTATCCAGCGGTTATGGGCGCGAGCAGACCGGTCAGGTTGGCCAGACAGTTGGTGAACGCCATCAGCACACCTGCGAAACGTGGCGAGATGTCCAAGTGGTTCACCTGAAAACAAAGAACATTGACTATTGAGATATGTACAGATACATGCTAAAATATGGTTCAGTAGTCCAGCGGTTGTATTAGATACATAGAACGGTCTCATTTCTCACGTTCTTTAATTTTCATCAGGTGGTCATTGAAGAACCCTTTTATCATGATTCTTCCATATCTACTTCTTTCCTACCTTCTTCTCCAATATATACCTATCAAGCCTAGTTTCCCCTTACATAACTACCAACACATACACTATCCCCGAAGAGGCTAACAGTGGCGTTTACATAACATATCGCCTGTATTCCTCAAAGGGTTAGGCAGAGGTGTAGGTACCTATAGAACACCCACATTCCAGCAGCTATGTATAAGTCCCATTAATACCGGGCGAGCCTATTGCCATCAACCGGAACCTTCTTTTCTTAAATTCCCTGTAATGACAAACTAAAAACAAGTGAACGCGTTTCCTGCTTACCTTGAAACCGGAGTAGATACCTCCGTTGAGACCGACACCCACGGCTAAGATGGCGACTGTGGCAGCAGGGTTACAGCCGGTGTTGGCGGCAATGAACAGACCGCACGCCGGACCGTATTGACCTGTGAAGATGAAGAACCTTTAGCATATGGGATTCATATCTAAGCTAGCTGCGGCTAGCGGTTTAAGCCGCGTAGACCGGGATAAGAAGTAGCCTATGTGTTAATCCAGGGTATAAGCTATCTACATACCAAATTTCATCCAAATCGGACCAGCCGTTTGAGCGTGAAGAAGTAACAAACATACAAACACACACATGCACTCTCACAAACTTTCGCATAACAAATGGTTTGGAGCACAATTTAGAATGATTTTCCAATCTATTTTTACTACCCGACTGCGGCGAAGCCCAGGAGGGTTATGTATTTGACCTGTATGTAAGTATGTATGTATGTATGTCCGTTTCGTTGTTCCCTCGTAACTCCTAAACGAATGAACGGATTTGGATGAATTGTACGTCTTTAGGTTTGTCTTGGTAGCGCAAGTGTTACTGGCTACATTAAAATCAAAAACAAAGTAAAATGGCGGATTGGGGGTGCCATATTGTGGAGTTCAAATTTTTTTTTTCTTCTAATACCATCGAGTGGGATATCAAATTGAAGGGTTTTAAACGGTGATTACAAAAATATATACAACTTATATGGTTAAAAGCATTTCGAAGTGACAAATCGTAAAAAACACGAAAAGAAAATCGAAATCAAAATAACACTCAAAAAATTTCGCAGACGATTTAGTTGCAAGGAGTTCCTTGCAAGAACTAAAAGAAATTTTTCACATTTTTAAACTAAAAAGCTGGAAATAAAATTTAATTTGGAAGCAGGCGGGACCAATTCCATTTTTTATATTTTCAAACACAAACGGGTCCCGCCTGCTTCCAAATTTAATTTAATTTAAAATGGGCTTGTTTTTAGCTTTTCAGTTTTTTTTAACTTAACTTTTACCGCAGTCGGGTTTTTTAGTTTTTTTTAATCACTTTTTTTATTTAATAAGAGTTCCAGATATTAATTCCAAAAAAGTGGATTCCAAATTCGGTCAAAAGTGCCAACTGACACATCGGATCAGTGAACAACATTAGCTACTGCCATATTTAACCAATTAACCCATTCGCTGCGGCGATAAAAAATATGCTTATTAGCCAAGTGCGGGACGGTTTTTGTCGCGAACGCCGATGGGCGTCCTCCGCACCTCATTAGGATAATATAAAACGCCGAGTGGCGTTTTCAGCACTGTATAAAGAGTTTGATCATTATTACGCTAAAATCTTAGAATATCAGAGGTAGCAAACCTTTTTTAAATTTTATAATACTACTATTATTTATTTTAAGACCTTATTTCTAAAGACATCTTTGTTAACCTGAAAATTAGTATCGAAATGAACTTTTGTTGAAAGAATTGATGCAATGGGGAGGAAAACTAACTTTTTATCACGCTAGGTGGCACATGAGCGACTGTCCTTTTGTCATTGATTTGACATAACGAACGACTGTCAAATTGTATGGATTTGTTTGTAAAACAATGTACAGTCGTTCAGAGCGCCATCTACAAACAGCTTTGCGTGTGGCTCCCCATTAGTCGACACTAAGAACAGACAAGTTTTAACGTAAAAATTTCTCTAATTTATATAAAAATGAATACATTAATTCTTATTTATTTGTTTGTTTCCAAACACGTTAAAATTTGTTGAACCGACAGTATCAGCACGACTGATCACCATGAAAGCAAAACAGAAGTGTTAGCGGTGAGAAAATAATTAACCGTCATTAAGTGCAGACTGTGCTTTTTCAAACTAAAGTGAACCTTAAAGTACACCGCAGTAACTATAAGTCCGAAGACGGTTCAACTCAAACCTGTCGGCCTGTGTAGCGACCGGTTCGAGCTTAGCCAAGAGAAGAACAGAAACCCCATTCCACAGCGATAAGACTAGTGTTGTTATTGAGTAATCGTTCAGTTTTATTGAATATAGAAAAATTATATTCATTAAGTAAATACGTTTAGGAAATATTGCAAAAAACATAATAGGTACCTATTTATTTAGAATCAAAGGTTGTTAAATCCTGAAAAACGCCTTAAGGCGTCTTCCGCACCAAGGAATCCACAATTTTTCAAAAAGTTGAAATTTCGGAAACGGCGGGTAGTACCTTGTTGTATTTTTAGAAAATGTGCATATATTGCAAGTATAATTTTTTGTGACTTGTTTTTGCCGAGATATAAGCAATTTTAAAAAAACGCCGATGGGCGTATTTCGCATCTGAATATTAAATCAAAAAACGCCGATAGGCGACCGCAGCAGCGAATGGGTCAAAACTTCTCAAAACTCACCGATACTGTTGATGACCTTCCTGACTTGCGTGTGGTTGAACCGTCCGCTCGACAGCATCCAGTCGGCGACCACTGAGATGAACATGGAGAACAGCCACATGCACAGATATGGGAGGGCGGACACGAAACCGTTCTGGAAGAAACATATTATTTATTATCATAAGATAACGTCACATTATGTCTGTATCTGAAGGGAGAGGCCAACATTTCAATTCAAAGGGTTAGCGCACACCAAGAGCAGAGCAGAGCATTTTCTGAGACTATTGAAAAATAAATCTTATGACAATTCCATACATTGCAAAATTGAATACACGCCAAGCATGCTCGAGCATGCTCGAGCGTAGTCGAGCATCAAGTTTGGACGATTGAATTTTACAATGTAAGGAATTGTCATAAGATAAATTTTTCAATAGTCTCAGAAAATGCTCTGCTCTGCTCTGCTCTGCTCTGCTCTTGGTGTGCGCTGACCCAAAGACCGCTTTTGTGAGCGTTAATCAAAATCAACTTCCTGTAAGTACACAGATAATCATAACAGTTAAAGCTCTGGCCATACTGACTGAGGCGAACCCGCGCGCGCGTCGATTATTTTAATGGTTAGGAAGTCAGGAGTCTTACTACTAGGTACTACAGGGCTTTTACGCATCCCGGTGGGCCGCGGGATTCGCTTCAGTTTAGCTTATCTATCTAAAACCAATATAGTTCTTTATTGCGTAATAAAATGACGTCAAAATTGCCACTCGTGTTTCATACAACGGGTCCTTTATTGTCACTCGACTCTGGGTACATTTCCATGGATCAATCTAAACAGAACGGGCCACTGATTCAACTGGTTTCTGTATAGGGTTGTCGCCTGAATTAGATACAGTAGGACCGCGTGTTACTTAAGAGGTGGAAAAAAGGACCATTCATAAATGATGATGATTGATTTCCCCATCCACAAAAAGAGGGCTAGATTTTATAGTTTAGCAATTTTCACAATAATTATGAGAAATGATCCTGGAGCTAAAGTAAATGGGATATTATTATGTTTTTCAGTTTTGTCCCATCAAATTAACCAATCCAGTCAGTACCGGATAGAATTAAAAGGTGAAAAATGCCAATAAATCTCGTTTGTCACTCCTGTTACTCAGTACAATTGACCGCGGATCATGAACTCTTGACACGACGAGGACGCGACGGCTCGCGACGAATGATTAATGGCCGGAACGATCCAAATTGTATTACGTTCTCGACTTTATTGCTAAATTGCTTTATTGGCTAAAGTGGGCGTTTATTTATTTTGAATGGATTCCTTTTATGTGTTGAAGTGCTTTTGTATGGATTATTTTACTTTTCATTCCAATAGTCAGGAATCCAGGATAACTCATTGTTGTTTTTACGGTTCCGTACCCAAAGGGTAAAACAGGACCCTATTACTAAGACTCCGCTGTCCGTCTGTCTGTCTGTCTGTCCGTTTGTCACCAGGCTGTATTTCATTCAGACAGTTGAAAATTTCACAGATGATGTATATCTGTTGCCGCTATAACAAAAAATACCTACTAAAAAACAGAATAAAATAAATACCTATTTAAGGGGGCTCCCATAGTTACAACAAACATGATTTTTTTGGCGTTTTTATAGATAATGGGTACGGAACCCTTCGTGCGCGAGTCCGACTCGCTCTTGACCGGTTTTTCCATTTGGCTCAAGTTCCACTTTCCAGGAGAGGCAAAGATTTAAACAATCAAAGAAACTGCCTTCTATGCATTTCTTTCTAAGGCATGCATTTTTCCTTTTGAACTTTTGGCCAGGTTTTACAGAGCTTCAACGAATGACTCGTAACTTAGACGTACCCTGGGAAGATGGCTGGCTATTCTTTATTCCATAGACAAACAAATAGGTACTTACATCCTTGATAGAGAAGTGCAGCACTTGTCGCATGAAGGTTGGCAGCTCCGTCATGAGGGTCTCGTAACCGTAGTTCTGTCCCATGTGTGCCAACATGATGGCCCAGAAAGGTGTTGATAGCAGGATCTTGCTCCAAGGGATCGGTGGTGACTGCAATAGAAAAATTTGGTTAAAAAGCTGCGTCTTTAAGCTCAAAACATAAAATTCTTCCTTTACGTGGGACTTATAAAGAACTAGCGGACCCGACAGACGTTGTCCTGTCTGAACGATCCTAGAACCCGACTGCAGCGCCACCTACCGGGTCCAATTGTGTTTTCAAAACATCCAGGAACCCATTCATATATACACACAAACGTTTTATCCGTTTTTTTTTTTTAAGTAGGTATCCTATGTCCGTCTCCTGGTTCTAAGCTACCTCTCCACCAATTTTCAGCCAAATCGGTTCAGCCGTTCTTGAGTTATAAATAGTGTAACTAACACGACTTTCTTTTATATACAGGGTGTTTCTTTTAAGGTGTCAAGCCAGTGCGAGCTGATAGCAGAGTACCATACCTATTGATTTAACCCCCATGTATGTTCTACGATTTTTTGTAGTTTTCGAGTTATTTTGGATCCCTCATTTCATGTCAATGGTAGTGGTTAAGGATAGTAGTAGGTATACAATTTATGTTTTTATTATCAACTGAGCTCTGTTTAAACGTAGAGGAATAGTAAATATCAGGATTGACAAAAATATGCAAAGATAAAAGTAAATTATAAAATATGAAAATCACATGATTTCAGATACACCATCTTTCAACGACCGATTTCAGCAAATAATGCCTTGTACATTTTTGTTCAAAGTTGACCCAAAAAAAAGATATAAGCAATTAATTTTTTAAAGCCGTTGAATCAGAAAAAATATCGAAAAAAAATTATAACTCGAAAACTACAAAAAATCATAGAACATACATGGGGGTTAAATCGATAGGTATGGTACTCTGCTATCAGCTAGTCGCACTGGCTTGACACCTTAAAAGAAACACCCTGTATATATTTATGGCGCAAAGTATTATTATATTCACAAAAAATACTCACGCTGGATCCAGCAGCTCCCCACAATGAGCTCAAGATGTACTTCTTCTCAGACTCCTTGATGGTAGGGCACTGTTCCGGGTCCTCGGAGACTAAGAAGAGGAAGGCAACACACCACACGGTGCCGACCAGACCGAACACGTAGAAGATGGAGGGCCAGCCGCCAGAGAAGCCGTATGCTGACAATAGGCCCGACAGGGGCATAGAGATCACCGTACCGAATTGTGCACCTGTATAGAAGGAAGGGATCATAACATTTTGTAAGAATGGCGAGAGTATAACTGGAAGCAGCATATGCGAATATGCTACTTATCAGATATTTGATTTGAGGTATTTTAATTTTCGTTGGTGCTTTATATCAACCCTTATGCAAGGGACTACAGTGGATATACAAAAGGATAATATTTTTGTGTTCACCAAAAATATTATCCGTACATCAAAATACTGATCGTGCACCAAATATTCCTGAATGTTACACAAAACACCCGCGCGTCCGAAACTTCACATTGGTGAATCATTTGGGTTAGAATCATTTGGGTTAGGTTAGGTTAGGTTAGAACAGTGACCCTTAACGCGCGACGGCGAGCGAGCGAAGCGAGCGGTGCCGCGGCAGCGGCCGCCGAGCGCCATATCCAATAGATGCTCGTTATGACATATTTTAATGAACATATTTTGGTGCACATTCAGTATATTTGGTGGAACACAGGCAAAATTAGGTAAATGAAATGGGAATAAATTGAAGTACTTTTAAATACCATCCTATACAAAAACCTTTATTATATAGGGTGACGGGTAATTAGTGACCGATACCTAAACACATGATTGTGCTCATGATAACAAACAACTTTTACTATGTGACCAAACCTGAAATCGCGAACAAAATATCAGCTGCCCCATACATTCATGTTCGCATAACTCGCCAAAATGTAGGGAGCAGCTGATTTTTTTTTCTCGATTTCAGGTTTGGTCCCATAGTAAAAGTTGTTTGTTACCATGAGCACAATCATGTGTTTAGGTATCGGTCACTAATTACCAGTCACCCTATATAATAAAGGTTTCGTCTCAACCAAGAGATGATGATTTTTGCACATCGTTAACGCTGTGACTAAACCTCCTCGTGATGATTCTAAGGCCGAAATCTATAAACGTTACTTAGCTCATACTTTGGCTACACGTTATTCATGTCGCTGTCGCACAACTGTCATGTTACAAGTGCAAGATATAGACAGGGACATGTCGAAGCCAAAGGACATGCTAACAGATCTCGGCAAAGGAAAAGGTCTGCGTTGTGTCTGCTTGACGCTCTATTACTGAAGCACAATTCCCAGCAGTGGGAACATTATAGCCTATCATGTTCCCACTGCTGGGAAACAGGCTTAATCCACCACGCGGGCCCAGTGTGGGTTTGGTAGATGTCACATGTATGTCGAATTTTTGGTTCTATAACATGCTGGTTTCCTCACGATGTTTTCCTTCACCGTTTTGAGAGCAGTGGTGATGAAATAATTTAGGTACCTACACAAAGCAAAGTAAAGCGCCTGCCTGAGTTCGAACCTACAACTCGGTAAGTCGCGGCCGTTACCAGTTACCACTGGACCACCACTATTAAAGAAGAGTATATCAATAACATCTTACCGGCGTATACGGCGGCTCCCATCCTACTCCTCTCGTTCGGAGGAATCCACTTCGCTAACATTGCGTGAGTGCACGGTACGATCGGTCCCTAGAAATATACAATTAGCTTTTATGTGAGAAGCAAAAGCACTAAGACATAACGTATTTAGCAGAGTTTTAATTATTAAGGACAAGAAAAATATGTGTCCATCATTTTTTTTTCTAAGGATCAGACATGAGGTTAGGAACATTTATGAACCACCATTCTTCGTTGAAGTTTCTCTCTCTTAGCATTAGTTTTGAGTTCTAAAGGCAATAAGACTTACCTCGCCCAAACCCTGGATGAATCGCACCAGGATGAGGTATTCGTAGCCAGCCTCAGCGGCGACCGGCACCAGCAGACCGAACACAGAGTTGACCAACATTCCGACACCCAGGAAGTAACGGGCTCCGAACCTGATATAACAAATTATAAGGATACTGATAAAACAAGAAAAGATAAAAGAATTGAAAAAAGTAAGTACTTGTCTTCAAGACTATGTATGACGAATCACGGTAGGTAAATCATCATAATTATATCCTCAATTATTCATAAGATGGCATATATTTAGTATATGGCATTTAAACCTATATTTATTTGTTTTTTTTTGCCCGCGGCTTCGTCCTCGTGGAGGTCGGAAATTATCCCACGGGAACGTACTACTACCGGGATAAAAAGTATCCTATTCCAAAGAGTCCTATTCCAGATCATGGTCTACCCATGTGCCCAATTTCATTCAAATCCGTCCAGCAGTTTTACCGTGAAAGCGTAACAAACAAACTCACTTTCGCATTTATAATTATTATTATAATTTAGGCTTTTATTTCGCCAGTTAAATGTTATTTTGTAGGTACCTACATCTCTGCCCATTTGCCCAAACTTCTGGTAATACAGCGTGATGTCATTTACTGTAACATTTATCATCATAATATGATGACAAGGTTCATATGATGGATTACTGTAATTTCCTGACTTGTGAATGATTTCTTTGAGTATGTTGTAAAATGACGCTAAGTATATTTAGGTTGGTTCCTAGTATCAAGATTACTACGTTAAGTAAGTAAACTTAGAAAGATTTATTGACTTGAAAAAAACCTGACGTAGCCAAATTTCTGTGTAATTAGTGGATAAGCCGCCCGTAGATGGCAGCCTTACTTATAATATCAAATAAGGCTCTAATGAAATGGTGCAGCAACCACTAGTCACTGGCTCAGGTATGTGAGCGGTGAGTCGGGGGAGGTAGACAAAGGCCAAATTAACTCAGTCTGCCAATCTTGTCAATCTCGGCCTCCCTCGTCTCATCGCTCACATACCCCAGGCGGTGACTAACACTTGCTCGCGTATTAGAAAATAATGCTACTTCTCAAACGCGTAATATTGGACCCAACATCGTCCCTTGGGGTACCCTAATAACCTGTAGCAATAATGTGAAGCAATATGGCAAAAAAATTACAAACCTTTTAGACAAAATTCCGAAGGGTATCTGCGTGATGACATATCCATAGAAGAAGGAGGATAAAATGTAACCCTGCAACGTCGAACTCCAAACGAACGAACCGTCTTGTGAAGACGACTGAAACAATAGAAAATACATTGTTAGTGGGACATTAGAGAAGATATACAACACTCGCTTTTATGTGATTCTAAATATTTCCTTTTAGCCAATCTTCAAGGATTTTGAAATTGGCACAAAATGCCTTTATACATTTAAGTACCATGCTTCCATGACATAAACTTCCCTCATCATGGTGTACGAGATTAAGTGCTTGGGCTGAATGAGCTATATCCGAGAAAACTTGGTGCTACATGGCAACAAATGGAACAGAAAAAAATTGGATCAGAAGTAGGTAAGTACCAACTGGACATTCCTTAATTTTTTTTTCAGCTAAGTAGTGTGGTGGCGTTCTGTAGTTTCTGCCTACCACCATGGACAAAAGACGTGAATTTACGCATGTATGTAGATATAATATGTAGTTTGGTTTCGGCTTCTTCCATGTTGCTACTAAGTAAATACTATAGTTTCAAGATAGCTCTGCACAAGAACAATGAATTATCATCTTAGCCTGTTCCTAGACAATGTTGGGGTCGACTCTAATTATATTTACTTACACTGGTTTCATTTCCGATGGCAACTCCGCACTCAGTATCTGTCGGTTCCGTGTGGACGGGCAGCGCAGTGTGGTTCACCATGGCGACGATGGCAACAGACATGTTTGTCCTCATGATATAGGCGTTAGCCATGCCAAGGAACAGCATGAACGTCACGAAGTGACGCGTACCGAGGCCACCTGCGACAAAGAGATGGGTTCATTAGTAAAGCATTCAAACAAACTCAAAGCATTCAATTAAACTAATCACAGGCACTTTTGAATTGTCAAGGAGTCGGAAAATCTGAAAGATGAAGCTAGTTGCCCATTCCGTCAGGTGGTTGCTTGTGTCAGTCAGTCAATGCATTTGGCCTTTGCGTAGGTACTGGAGAGTGTTGATGCCCAGCTTGATTAAAAAGTGCTGTCATTAATTGATAAAAAGATAAAAGTATACTTATAGTCATTTCTAAAGAATGCTGACGCATATGCTGTTGCGTATGTTGTGTTGTGAATGATGTTTGTTGATCCAAATAAATAATATGAAATGGATTTGAATCATTCACAATGGAATAGCTTTGGACCATTCCAACGTTTAACTAGCTTAATAGACATTAAGGACCAGCTTGATATGATATGCGACTACTCTATTTTATAAACAAGCTACAGGAAAAGGATGTAAAGATAAATAAGAAGACATAAACGAATTTGTATACGGCAATAACCTTCCAATAGATAAAATAGATAAAGATAATATGTATAACACGATTGTATTAAACGCATTATGATAACGTCTGGCTGAAAATTAGATCGATAGAGAGATAGCTGCATGACTCCGCGTGGTACTGATACTAAATAGAGACGAATAGAAGGACCACTCTTGAGGATATTATAACTAGCTAGAAATCCCTAATGTGATGGTGTAAATGTGGCACAAAGGGATGAGCAAAATAAGTAATGAAGTTACGTCGGACACTGACGCGCGGATAAAATGAATATTTTGTTTTCATTTGCTAATATTTTACATAATTTTTTATTGATTTATTTCTGTAACTTCCTGTGACATCACATCGCGATGTGCGACATTTAAAATCACGATGCATCGTGACTAGGTGGATACTTGAAAATTGCCAAAGCCCGTATTCATCAATAAAATGGTCCTACTTTGCGAACCAATTTTGTTGTGTATTGTATTCATGTTCTGACGTCATTTTATACGCACATTTCGGCACACCAATTCGTTATTTACTGCCATCATGGCTAACAGTAGAATGCATGTTACCTACGTTTGTACCAACAGGCTGTTCTATCGTGGTCTAACGATTATTTGAACACTATGTTACACGAAGTAAATGTCTTTTTTGCCGATAGCGCCAAAATACTAGTTCAGTGAGTTTTCTATCGAGCTACCGCAATTAGAAAACTTAATACCCTTTCAACAAAATCATACTAAGTAGATAGATGTCGGTCGGTCAATATGTGTACCTACTTATTAAAGAGATTACAAAGTAATCCATATAATTTCATATTACCCCCAGATAAGATAAAGGGTAATACAGAAATATTGTTCATCAAACAAAACATAATTGCTCGGTATGTTTGATTGCCCGCTATCGACATCATGTCAATGTTTGTAGAGCATTTGTACTATAAGTACTATACATTTAACATCAATGGTAAGTACTATTACCATACAAATATCATATTAAGAAGAATAATTATTTAAAAGCAGATTTTTCGAGTAAGTATCCCATGATAGTAGATATCCCATGATAGTATAGATAGTATAAGCATATTGCAGGATCGCGTGTATCAGAATTTGTATCTCTTCATTTATCATCAGCATTTTTATTTCACAACGAGATCAGCCGGACCAGTGAACATTTATTGTAGACTACAGTATTTTTATATAAATATTTCTTATGTTTCCCAAAATTCTAAGGACGACTACCTACCTAGTTTGAACAGATCATTCAAATACCTACTCTAGTGAAAAGGCAATAAAGATTTACGATCTATGATGTACGAGCACTTGCTATGATCGAGTGTTCATTTAGGCTCCCACAATAAAATACTCATTATCTTCTTACGACGCGTCGAATCCCAATATAGTTCATAAAATGTTTACAGCGTAACAGCGTAAAGGAAAGCTTTTAAACTGAACCGTAAAACCGCCATATTGGAAAGCTGATGACGTATCACTAAAGCGCGGGAAAGCGATAGGTACCTAGCTACTTGTAGATTACAGTTTTTCATTGTGGAAATGGACGAATTTTCAACTGGCTATGTTTACGCTATGAATTATGTGAATTTCATTCTATAAAGATATTTTATTTCGTAAATTTATTTTAGGCGAGCTCAAATACATGTTCGGATTTTGTACCTACATCAGAAATTCAGGCAAGTTCCCGATTTGCGTCATTGAACATTTTTGTTTACTTTATCAAAACATATTTAAATCACCCGAACAAATCCTTCCTTTATTACACCTAGCTAGATATTCTGGCTTCCCTTTATAAGTAAGAACTAAGAAGGTACCAATTACATGTTTTATCAAATTACTAGGTATACCTACTCACGTTACTTTGTTGAAGGAAACTAGACACAGTAAATTAACAACTAACCAGAAAATATTTATGAATAAGTAGTGGGAGGACACGTCAAAACCACAATTCGGACATTTTATAAACCCAGGAAAATAGGGAAAAGACGTAACCATAAGGAAAAAGATTGTTGTAAGTATGTAGGTACCTAGTCAAACTAGTCAATATCAAGTCCTCTTATAATTTGGTTGGGATTGGAAGACTTTTTCGAAAATATCTCTCAATCCACACGCACATAATTATTGCTCCAATTTTTATGTCGAGAAAAATTTCAAAGAATCTAAATTGTTTGTGTCTGTAAAATGAGTACCTACAGCTTGTAGTAGGTACAGAATCAAAGACGTACGAAACTGTAGATGGTATTGCCGCAAACTTGGCAATATTATTACTAGTAAGAGCCAAAATGTCAGTTTACCTTCACATGGTATTTATTTATTAATTACTTCACTAATAAATTCTGTGTAGGTAATTAGAGACATTGAATTGATGTAAACAAATTTACGTAAATATGACGACTTATTTTTAGATGTTTAGCACACCTGAAAAGCCAATAAACGTGTTTATTATGTAAGTAACAAAGAACACGTGCTTTCTGTATTTACATTGGATTGCGTGGGAGGCATTGTTCAAAGCCAAATAAAAATAAACTGGAAATATTTAGGGTAACTACAAACCTTGCCATATTTTTGACATGATTGTAAAGCCTTCACTACACTACTCGCGAAGTTGATCGAAGTTAAGCGAATACGAGAGTGTAGAAGGGCACTTCGGTTCGCTTCGTGCAACCGTTTTATCCGCTTTCAACTTCGACCAACAAGCAAGCAACTTCGCGAGTAGTGCAGTGCAGGCTTAAGGACTGGGCAAAGTGACAAAATAGTTTTTGAATAGTAAGTACCTAAGTAGATGATAAACTAGGATGATTTTAGTAGTTACCACGTAATTAATGATTTGACACATGTCAAAGTCTAGTCATAAATGTATTTACTTACCTTGATATTTTTTAAGTACCTAGTGTACCTACTTACTAAAATGCATAGTTTACATCTCAGACCAAGGTCTGAGACTTAGAAGTGTAAATCACAACGCATCTTCATGAAATCTTAGTGATTGATGATGATGATACTGAAATGTCATCTTATGCAAAATAATCAGTTTTGTTGACATAAAACGATACGCAGTGACGCTTTTATGAAAAAGATTTAAACCGGCGATTGTCTTCGATACATTATTTTGAGAATCAATCAAACGGTTATAGTCATCCCATCCCATCATTTATAGCTAATTTTACCATGCGTTACATTTTAATATCCTTTCTGAAATCTGCAAAATAATATATAAGTAAGTAGGTAGTAGTAAGTCACTCAAATCACGGTAACTACCATAAATAAAATCCGTATTGCGTCTGAGAGAAAATAGGAAACAGTTTTTTTTAACTCTTCTACAACATCAGAGCTATTTTAAGTTTCCGTTTCAAATGTAAGACGGTCATCCCACACTATTTTAAAAACGTGTGCAACAGACAGACCAATCCGTAAATTAATCTGTAATAGCTTTCAGAAATTGGCAAGATTTATGAGTTGCGGGAGCGTCAAAGGCCCCGCTGTCTGCGCGTGCGACTTGTTACGAACGAATGATCCCTGGTATTCTAAGTAGGTATTTCTAGTTTGTGTCTACTTACACGCTTCGTTTATATATAGATTTGTGACAAAATGCTACCTATACTTAAATCAATTTTTAGCTTAGTAAGTTCTTAACATATGTATACAGGGTGTAAGGGACAGCCCTCCGCAAAGTAACAGGGTGCATTCAGCTCCTCATTTTGAATCATATTCCACCGGAAAAATTCTCAGGAAAATTTTAATTTTTTCAGTTTTTCAGTTTTTTCAGTTACATTTTCATTATTTCAATGTAAAATTGCATTGTGTGTTCGCAGCACTCCATTTATGAAAAAAAAAACTGCAAAAAAAAAACAGCAAAAAAAAAAACCAGCAATGGATGTTGAAATACTCTAACCGACGCGCGTGAAATCAGCTGTTCACTTTCTGTCTAGCTACACAGTTCATCGAACTCACCGCATACCTATTACCTACCCCTCCCAACCAGTAATAGACGCTCCGATTTGTGCACAAAAACACAAACAAATCAAGTTTATTGGATTTATATAATATGTTCATGCACACAATCGACCTTAGTCACAATCGAACTGGCGTTTGTGTAGCACATGTGTACCACGTTAAGTAAAATTACCGTAATCGTCTAAATAAGCAGCAACAATGCCTTCCTGTGCTTTCAAAATGTGCACAAATAGTTCAAGAACCAAAAATTTTATTGGTAGTATACCTACTTCTCTGTCTTTAAATGATTCACAGAATAAAGTTGCTGATCATTGTTTTTCATGGAAGTTTCCAATTAAGTAAGTAAGTAGTAGTAAACAAGAGTGCACTTGTATTGTTTCTTTCATATTGTTTGAGGATGCCGTACACATGTTAGTTGTCAAATGACTCCGCGACGACGTCGCACTTAAAATGCTTCCCGTTGTTTATAACTAAGACCAGTGAATCAATGATTACTGATTACACAGACGTATTGTGTTACTGTCTGCTAAACTACTTTGGTGTTCTTTGAAAAGGGTTATAAAATAATAAATACTTGATCATTTTTAACAAGTTTCAAACTTAGGTAGGTACAGTCAACGGCCAGAAGTCCACTTACACCGCAATGACCATTATCGCCTGCGCTATACGGGTTGCGGCGCTTATACCTATACGAGCTGCGGCGCCAAAGAAGGTCATAAGTAAACTCATATTGCTATGCCATAGTTTTGTGAAATTGCTAGTCGACTTCTGGCTGTTTTCCGCATTCCGCGAGGTTTAAGCTGAGCTTTGCATTTGTATGAGTGCAAATAGATAGCGTAGGTGTGACGACCGGCATTGAGAGCGATTCGTCCTTTGCTTGGTTTAAAAACGGTTTATAAGTAGATACCTACCTACCTACTGCTTTTTTGGCAATCGGCTTTGTTCTTTTACGAGAGGCCATGAGTGGCCATGACCAAACCCATGTCGCATCATTGTAAAACGTAAAATGATAAGACGAATTTAATTAGGCTTTTAAATGTATTGTTTCTGCATGTGATAATTTTATTTAATATGTAATTGGTATGTAATACCATGTAATCTAATATTCAACACAATTTTATTTGTTAAGAATAAATGAAATGACATGAAATGACGATTGAAGATTTTGTCTTACGTAAAAAGATACCTAAGACAAACATTTTGGTCATGGGCTCTCGTACCATTCTGGTGATTACTCACACAAAATGCAAAGCTCAGCTTAGGCCTCGCGGACTGTACAGGGAGGGAATAGGCTGGGGGTTCCCTTAGCTAACAGAATAAAGGGAAGATTTAAAAAAGTAATTAAATAAATACGCTCGCAATTTGTCGATTTTCGTAATAATGTTCAAACTAACGTATCTGCAATTGTTATTATTTTATAAGTTATAGCTACACATAGTAACAGACCAATTCAGACCATCATCAGACCATAGAGGAAGTGGGATGCGTGAGGAAGTGCTCCTATCTATAAAGTAAAGATGAACGTAATTGCTAAATCATGAAGCCAGCATGGATGCAGCATATTGGATTCAGTCACACAACTGTTTAATTTAATTTTATGTAGGATAGACATTAAAAATTATTTCAATAATCGTCCTCCAGAACCTTTTATGTACCTAATCTATATTCATCATCCAAATCCAAAACTAAACAGTTTTCTTGGAAAAAAATTCAAATAAGCAGACAAAAAAATTGGCAGTCAATGGCGACTAAAGTTTTTGCGCCAATTTGAAGCAAAACCATGGAACTGTTTGTTTAAAAATAAACATTCTGATTACAGCTGTGATGTTCACAGTCACGTGCTATCGATTCTTCAAAGAAACCAGTTTTTTTCACATCAATCCAATCAACCTATGTTGACTCGTTTGACGTAATAATTGTGTTAGCTTTTATTATAGAAAAAAAACCGGTCAAGAGCGAGTCGGACTCGCGTACCGAGGGTTCCGTTCCGATTTCTGAAAAAGTGTGCTACTTAGAGACATCGTTTTATTTTTCCTGTAATCTTTACATAAACTTCTATCACATAGAATAATTTCAGATTTTTCGCTTTGCAAACTTCGGAGATAAGGAGGGGGGAACGGTATTTTTTTTTACAATTTTCATCAAAAGTCGAAAACTATGCAAGCTAAAAAAAAGAAAAAAAATGTTTGAGAATATGCAATCAACGCTCTTTCATATGATACCCCACATGACCTAGTAGCCCCACTTTGAATTTTTAAGACCCCCTTTCAGTCCCCGTTGCAAAAAAAATATAAATATTTTTATTTCTTTCTTATTTGCAAAATAGTTGGGTAAACGTCATCTAAAACTCTTCCAAATTTCAAGTTGATAGCATTAGTAGTTCTTGAGATATCCAGCTGTGACAGACAGACAGACAGACTGAGTCACACCATAAGGGATCCTTTTTTACCATTTTGGTACGGAACCCTAAAAACTAGTTGCGTTACTGCGTGTAACCCTAGTGGTTAGTTTTTTAGTCAATAAAATGTATTTAGGACCCAGAAACTACCCGTTTCCAAATAAAGGCTCTTACAGACAGAGGCGATATCGCGTCGGCGACGCGATATTGCGATACTATATCCGTAGAACAATATGGCGTCGCGACGCGATATCGCCTCTGTCTGTAAGAGCCTTATGTCGCCTAAATTATTCGTAAGCCAGATTCCTACATACGACGTGTCTTTTTGCATCCTCGTCAAATTTCAGGGTGTTGTACAGAACATCAAACCGAATAACTTTCTCCATGGGACCAACATCGTATTCGCGAAAAAATTTTTAACTGTCCCATAGAAAACTTCAATAAGTACCTACATACCTACTCGACGTATGGGACGGCTGATTATTTTTTCGCGATTACGATGTTGGTGCCATGGAGAAAGTTGTTCGGTTTGATGGGTTTGACGGTCTATACACGCAAAACGACACGTTGTATAACTCTCTATTAAAAATTACAAAGTCTTGGCCATAGACGTAAGTCTATGGTTTGGCTTACATAAATCAGTAACTAGACGAAAATAGGAATATTTCTGTCTACAAACGTGCAAGACACGCAAGCGAGATACTGACTAATGACATCACAATATATATGCTATGATACGTCAGAGAATCAGCCCGGCGAGCACGGCCTACTGTGACATGGCTTGAGTCACACATTTTATCATAGTTTGGGCGATAAAACTGTTTTGTCTTAAATGCTAGCACGGCGGCGTGAGATAATTCCTTGAATGTGACATAACTTCTTGACGTTTAGTTGGGACTCATTATGTCTTATTTGCTAATATGGGTGCACCAATTATATCACAAATGTCACATTTTGACGGTGACTAAGAAAAATTTTATCACGTTCGTTCGGAGGTGGTGATAAGATTTGAAAATTGAAAAAATAATGTTTTCCTGCTAATTACTCTGCACCAAATGGCAATAAATTACTTTCTTGCATTGTGTGGTGGTGGTTTATTTGTGCGTGATAAGGATAACCAAAAAAAAAATTGTAATAAATAAATAAATAATTTACTATTTTTTTATATTTTTAAACGGTTTTTTTTTAATTTTAAAAAATACATATTTAGACATGTAAATAATACGCCTTAAAACCAACAAAAAAAATTAAAATAAATAAATAATTTAAGTAAATACAGAGGTACTTAAATACTACTATTTTTTTTGTTACCTACATGTTAAGAATAATCGGTTTATGGGTTTCATAAAGGGGGGCCAAATTTTCATTATTTTTGCGATAGGACACACCGTTTTCGAGTTATAAGCAAAAGAAAAGAAAAAAAAAGATTTTATTTGGCCGCATATTCAGATAGTCTTAAACATTTTAATTTTTTCAATTTACTATGTCACACTATGAATTTAGCAACAAGAAAGGCATGTCGCGGCTCTAGATTATGTCACATGGTTGACCCGTGCTAGCATTTAAGACAAATTATAAGACATGACATAATTTATCATGTCTTGTCACAAACGTCTTGGTACGCCCGTGCTCGCCCCGCTGTAGGTACTCGGTTGACGCGGTATTGAAGATTTGAAGACCAAACTTCAAGGCTTTTCGTGACAAACTTGATAACGAGAACTAATAAATTGTGAACCAATTTTTTTAAAGAACTTTACAGTAGGTATTTTAACAATGTGTAGGTCGGTATTTCCCGTTTGTGTTTATAATATAGGGAAAAATTAAGTGTTAAAGAGTGTAGTTATAAGGTAAAAGTTTCGTTTTGTCGCATTTTGGTAGCAATATAACCATGAGGTTAATTAAAGTATTTTGCTTACAAATGTTTTCTTGGATGGGTTTGTAATTGAGGTATTTTCTTTCTGAACTGCAAATATTCTTAGATAATTATTTGTCACTTCCAATTACTATGTGAAGAGTGCCGTCTATCGTAGTGAGTTCATTGACCTTTACATCATGCGACCATGACCCTCGCACTCGGATATTTAGTGCTCTTTCATATGATAGGCTCCACATGTTCTAGTAACGCCACTTCGATTTTTAAGACCCCCTTTCAGTCCCTATTGCAAAAAAAAACATATATATTTTTATTTCTTTCTTTTGCAAAATTGTTGGGCAAACGTCATCTAAAACTGTTCCAAATTCAAGTGTCTGTGACAGACAGACAGACAGACAGACTGAGTGGGGACCATAAGGGTTCCTTTTTACCATTTTGGTACGGAACCCTAATACTGTCTTGCAGCAGGAGTTAGTTGGTAATTCTACAATGTAGTGTACAATGTACAATGTAGGTATAGGTGTACATCAGTCTTTATGGAACCGTAATAGCTTAAAAATTAAAATGCAGTCACGTTGAACAGAGAGAATTGTCGGTCGTAGTCATTACAATATCCTACCTACAGGATTGTGTTCAGGCACTGTGACTGCATAAACACAACAAAACCTTTGTGGAGACGACCTTCATAGTTGGATCATTACAGAATAACTTATGTCACAGCCATTCTTATAAACCACAGACAAAATTTATGAGAGCATTTAATGAAGATTACTCTAGATAATGATTACGGTAACATGATCAAATTATGGCAATTAGTTTACTTGTTTACCTAGTTTAGATATAATTATGTAATGCCGTGAGTAACTTTTAGGATTTAAAAAACCGGTCAAGAGCGATTCACACACATCACACTGAGGAAGTGCATCAGTGATGTGATGAGACTGGTAACGTGTTTTGAACCCATGTGTCTACTGTAAAAAAAACCTGATTTTTTAGGTTTTTTTTATTCGTCTCTTACCCTCAGATATAACAATACACGTAAAAGTAAACTTTGTACAGATTCCAATGTTACGTACCTAGCGTAAAACTTATCGCCTGTCGTAGGTACTTACCTACCTAAATTGGCGCGATAAAATAGGTCCAGTTAACAGGTTAAAAAGTAGCAAATGGAGTATGTAAGGATCGTACCAGGTGTGTGCCTATGCAACAGGTTAAATTTGCAATATAGCTGTCTATTATGCCCACATATTTTTCTTGATACCTACTTACAATTTATCGCTAAAACTTTTTACGATACGGGTGCCAGAGAAAACGTCACAGACATCGTGTAGATCAGAGGACCATTCTTTTTAACCGACGAAAAAAGAAGAAGGTTCTCAAGTCGACACTTTTTTTTAAAACTAAGTAAGTAGTTATAGCGACTTTCAACAATAAAACTGAACACATCTACCAAGATCTTTCAGTGTCATTCCACAGAAATTATGAACTCTCAGAAATTATGAAAGCTCTTGAACACGGTTTACATTTGTGCAAATCATGTTCAGTATCATTGGTGAAAATTCGCCTAATCAATCAACTATAGATTCTCATGAGGACAGAAGGAAACCTTTAGCTAGGTATATATGTATTTAGAAAGAATAGTTATGAAGAAAAACACCAAAAAACTAGGTACAGAACGTGACTTATTTTCAATTCTAAAATGTATCACCAAACAATTTTTTGTTCAATTTAGGTAATACATAGGCAACTATGTATATATATTTAGTATCAAAAACATCTTTTGCGGTCTAGCGGACTCCACAATTCAAGGAAATCAATTATGTCGAATAAAGAAAACACTGACAACAAAGCCACTTTTTGCTTATTTAGCAAAATTTCTTGTAATTGTACCTAGGTAGTTACCTAAGGTACCTATCGAGTTTTTGCATCAGCAATTTCAACGACAATAACACTTCATTTCCTTTTAATTTACTTTTTGTCAAAGATCACGTAGGTAGAAATAATGTGAGTGAATTTATGAAAGCAATTAGGTACCTAAAGAATCTAATGATAGTTAGTGGCTATTAACGAAATGAGGTCAGAGAAAGAGCGCAGAGTGAAATGGATGAGAAAGATATGGAAGGCTGAAACAGCCGGGAAAAGAGAGAGAGAGGAGTTTACGATGGTTCTTGTCTTCGTAAAAGGATTTCCAGCTAGTTATCTAGTCGGGTCAGTCCATCTAGTTATACTAGTAGTTATACAAAATAACAGAATGGACAAAAAAGTCCTATTTGTTATACTGCTCAATATAACTTACCTATTGGATTCGCAAAAAATAATAGAGGTTTGTCCATGTAGTTATACTATCTATAAACAATATAATAGATAAACAGCTAAAAAAAACCAAAAAAATACCTAACATGAATATTTTAACTTACGGGGAAGTACCCAACAATTGAGTAAATTAAATAAACAAAACTAAGTCATGAACCTTTGGCAATGAGCATGGAGTTGAGTGCTTGTCCTTATCGCAATGTTTCTAGGAAAGTGGCAATTGATATTTCACCAGTTACTAACTGCATTTGAGCTTCCATGATCATTGCATCGTTGATAATGCTACTTTCTTTTCGGTTATATTTATTTTCCGCAATGTCCATAATGGCATCTTCTGCATCCTCGTTTATTGCTTTCAACAATTGCAAAACGCTTACGTGTTTTCGGGTTTTGCAGGGTTGGTTAAGTGCAACCTGAAGTATGACACCTAATCATCCCGGAAAACTTTTAATAGGTACCTACTTCTTTTCTTGCTTCAATATTATTTTGTTGTTTAATTTATAGATACATGGACAAACTTCTATTATTTTTTTCGAATCCAATAAGTTATGTTGAGCATTATAACAAATAGGAGTTTTTTTGTCCATTCTGTTATATTGTATAACTACTAGTATAACTAGATGGACTGACCCATCTAGTAATTCTGTTTTTAGACCGCAAACTGATTTTCACCAAAACCCATGAAGAGACGTTCGTACTCAGGCCGAAAATAAACAGACGACTGACGATTTTACTGAGTGTTCGTTTGTAGATAACATAGAAATATAAAAATATATCTATGTTACTGAACACGGTTTAGTTATAGATGCCTTAGCTATGAAAAGAAATCTGGATTTTCCTTCTGAAATAAAAAACATGAAAAGTGGAAGAAAGGCATGTGAATAAAAGAATAACAAATATAAATATTGATGGATGGAGACTAGGGGCAGAATAAGGCTGAACGGATTATGTGAGAGATGATTTGAATGAAAAGGGAGTGAATGATTACGTGACATTTGACAGTAGAGAATGGAAGAGAGCAAAAATGTATTTATTGAAGCCTTCCGCAAGTAACATGGGAAAGAATAACAGGAAGAAGAAGACAAGATGAAAAACATAACCCATTGAATTCATTACTGGTTTAGTAAGTGAAACTGTAACCGCTGCCGCTGGCTCATGCATTTGATCACTACCACATCATTTTGATGCTAAGCAATGGTATGGATGATGTGGTGAACGCAGGCACGTGAATTGCAGCAATGAATTGTGAATTGAGGCTTCTTCTAGCTATTGGATGCTTCTAGCAAATCTAGAAGCAGCCAATTCACTTGCAGCAATCAAGGTGTATAATTTTCACCTCCTTGGATTTCTGTAGTTGTATGTAACAGAGGCAGATATAGATCAACATCATTAACGTGCAAGATTAACTGAACTAAAAACGCGTATCTTTTAATAAAATCTTGGTCGTCTAAAGTAATGGAAGAATATAACATTTTAATGTTACATTCTTCCATTACTTCCTCGTTCAAAGAATTTTCTGATGAGTTAATATCATTTTCAATATATTTTGCTACACAATCATTAACAAGATGCTCCGGTTAAATAGCTGCTTAGGTCCCAAGTTCCAGATCGAGACATTAGTCATCCAATGAGCTTCAAGAGCTTAGTTCTTCATCGTCATTTTTGGAGTGATTATGTATTTATGTTTGAGTTTTGATTTAGAGGTTTGAGTTTTTTTTTTAAATTTATTTTATGCTTTTCTCAGTTTTAGTCATAGTCTGACAGTTTGAGTAATTTATGCGACCTACCCAAATGTCTTTTCTTTGGTATTGTTCGTCGAATCGTTAAGCTCCTTAAGTTTTGAGTTGAGCTGCACGATTACTGACAAATGCGTGCACTGACTGGACAGGTCCACTCAATCTGTGTGGTTCTTTCCTCAAAAGACCATTTCAGACTGCAATCTACATGGTCTTCACATGATCTGAAAAGAGACTGTGACCTCTGAGTTTGTTTCGGCGTTTCTTCTCAGAGTAGTCAGATAGGAAACGTCGAACTCATCTAGTTTTAAAAAAAAATATGTTTGGCGTGTAAAAGTGTTTGTACAAACCTACTTACAGAAAATAAATCATTTATCATTTAGAGAAATTAGAATAAAATGTAATATTCACCACCCGACTGTGAATTTCTAAGTCTGAATTATAGGTACATCCTTTTTTCTCATATTTCTTTTAAATGAATCGGCTATATTACTGCAATCGTGGAGAGCTCAAGGGCACCAACGTAAGTTTTTAAAATTTAAATAGAAAATATTGTCCTAGGAGTAAATGCTAAATCAGTGCCGCAAACTTTACACTTGTTGAACGAATGTTCTTGGCGATAGCAACCATAATAATTATACATAATTATGTAAAGTTGCAAAAGTGCTCCAATAACGCACTATTTGATTGAGGGACTATTTTGAGCGTAGGTAGCTACATTTGCTACGGATATTTGTTTATTCAAAGAATTAATAGTCATCTTCATCAGACACGAACCTTGTATGTATCCCATGTAGGTATCTATTCATTCAACAATCTTGGAAGCTGCTTAGATAAACAAAATAAATGGCGATCGTTAATTTCCGGTCGTCATCATTCCTATCGGAAGAAATCGTATGAGGTTGGTTTGTAATTATTATGATTACTGGACTAAACAATACCTATGCATTGTATGCAAGAGGATATTACGTAGGCAGGTTATCATTAAAGTGATGGAACCAACTAGCGTTTCATAAAATTTGTTATGGATAAAAGTTTAGGAAAACAATTACTTTGGTCTACCTCAGGAATTCGAGTTGGGGATAATGATTCTTATGTATCGAACCCCTGGAAAGTACCACATAAGAAAAGGAATACTATAAATTACAAGTTCAATAGAATGGCTATTCAAAGACTTCATTGACGATGCCTAACCACTTCATCAAGCTAATATAGCTAAAAAGTGCAAAGTGCCGACTACACATGTTCAGTTGTGATTAATCAAAACATTGCATCAAACGACGCATAGATTAGCGTATTGTTCGAGCTCTAAAATCTGTACCTATCGTACATTCGTACGATAAGCATGGCGGGTACGGGCGACCTTGCCCGTGACGTCATCCCAGTGGGAATCACTACAACAGTGGGGCGCCTTTAGGTAAATAGTAAACAGCTGGGAAACTCACCAGTTTTGCTTCCAGGACGCTGGTCCTCCAGACCAGCCTGCTCCCACACCAACACGTGGGCACCGCGGGTTGACGAAACCATTTCAACAATCGAGAGGAAAGCACGTAAAGAATCCTAATATAACTAGATTAGAATATAAAATAAATTAAACTAAAAGGCGTCCTCTGAGCTACCACCTACGTAACGTTGGTGAGCGAGCCAACGAGTGGTTGAGAGTGGCAGAGGGTGGTCATGGCGAGGGTTGATCACGTGACGGTTTAGGAAGGCTCTGCTGAAGCAGACTGTTGGTTGACCGACTGACGGTTGCGAGGCGACGCGGCGCGCCGGTAAATATAGAGGAGTGCGGGGGCCGCGCGGGGTCGCGGCGGGTCGGCGCACGCGCTCAGAGCATGCGATGACGTGAGCGGTTCAACTTTTTTACTGAACGCTGAAAGCAGTCGGTACTACATACTGAATAGGTACTGCTAACCGCTACGCGGCGGGAGTTCAAAGCGCTGAAACGGCGCGACGATAACATTCTAAAAAGTGGTCTGGTATCAATCCTGAAAACTGGAACGATGCACTGCTGAAAGTCAGACTGACAGTCGACATGCTTTATTGATCGTAGTTCTATGCATTTTTATAGCGCTATGCTTACAAATTGTGACGTATGAGCTCACAGCGGGATTTTTGTCGGGTAATGGCAGAATCTTGTTATTGTATGTTATGGAAACATCAAATTAGTAGATGACAAAGATAAAAAGACTAGTCCATATCTAAACTAAGGCAAATAAACATTCACAGATTGTTTTGTGATTCGAATTATTTCGTGGAACGGACATGGTGGCTCAAGCATTTGTCATGCAGCGAACTGTTGTCAAGTCAAAACTTCGCTCTCGGATTTTTGAAACACTATTCAAATATTCAGTATTCAAAAAACTGACGCGCTGGCGTCTTGGAGGGTATCTAAATAATATCAAACTAAGGGATTGTTCGTAAAGAAAATGTTAAACGTTGCCTTGGCTTATGGTCAGGGTCCATCATGGTGAATGGCGAATGGTCGACGGTCATTACCATGATTAGCAACAGCAAGGGCATGACCAGTTCCTGAAGCAATTATTTTGTTTCATGCCCTCAGAATGTGACTAGAATATAATGTTGCCGGCAGATGATGTGATGATTACCACAGGTATTACGTGGGATGCAGTGATTTGTTGTGATGTGTCTTGTTTCCATTTCGCCCCTGGGTTGGTCCCGGCTGTCATTCGTGGATTTTTGATAGTCACAAGTAGTCAGAAGCCCGAAAGTATGACAACCTGTCTTACCAAGGGGTATCGTATTACCCAGTTACTGAGTTGTGGAGGTCAGTTAAGCAGTCGCTCCATGTAAAATACTGGTATCCAGCTGCATCCGGTTAGACTCGAAGCCGACCCCAACATAGTTAGGAAACGGCTAGACAGATGATGATGTCTTGTCCATTATTGTAAAATTTATGTCAGGGTTCTACTTAGGTACATATTCATAAAAGTATTGAGATTAATACAAAAAGAAATTGAATTTAAAATGAAAATCTTGCTGCTACCATCCCTAAATGACTCGACCCCCACGGTATGACATTGGCAGGGTTTTTCATTAAGTTCAGAGGGGTCAATAGGTATTCCTTTGATTACTATTGACTCATCAACGTACACGCCCGCACTCGCTTCTACGTCATCACACCACAAAACATCATTGCTATAAATACATTGCGCGTTTTGTTAGCTTGCTTCTTGAATTACGTTCGTGATGACAGCAATGTATTACTGATGCTATCGAGCAGCAAATTCCTCTGCTAAGTGCGTGAGCAATGGTAGTTACCTATATGTTGCATAATATTTGAACTGTAAACAGTTTGGATTTTGTTATCTATGAGACTATTAATTATCGATTTCGGCTTTGAGTCACGGTTAGCGTTTCAGTGAAGTCTTACCTAATGGTTTATTTTTTAAATTAAGTTGCCGGTTCCAAGCCGGCTGGTCACCGTGGGGGAAAGTAGTAGACCAATACCCTCCAACCAATGAATAAAATAAGTCGCCGGTAGGTGGTCCAACCTTCCTCAGCTAGGATTCTTCAGGCAGTTATGCTTGTCTGTGGTGGTGCTTCTTTCACGGAGTCACGTCAAGGCTTATTACTGAGCCTGATGGGCTCAACTCTTTGGCTCGTAATTCCTTATATGCAGATATTTTTGAAAAGATTGTGCATGATGTGATTCAGGCGGAAATAGAGGACTTGGTGTGGTGCTAATAATGCTAATAACATTAGGTAGATGGGTCGTAGGATGAAAAAGAAGAACGGTCCCTTTCTTCCCGGTCCATTCTTTTGACAAAAAACATAAGTAAGTATGTGTTCAAGATTATGGTTGTAGGTACCTACCATTCGAATAATTTTAGACACTTTTTTTATTATTATTGCTTTTTACAAAATGATTGTGACATACTTCATATTCAAAAACTGATCTCCATCACAGTTTTTGTTGTTGTTGTCGGTAGAAAAGAAGACGACCGACCCAGCTACGCAAAAGAATAATATTGGTAGACTTTGATGTCACTGTAGACAAATTTTCAAAGCTCGTTAACTGTGTGCTTAGTGTGAGTTTTCATACTTAGGTACTCGTAAACGTCAATTTGTACTGAAACTAAATAAGCGTCATCTGGTGACTGTAATGGGAAACCCAATTATTTCATAGAAATTGACGTACGTCAACGTTCGTAAACGCGATCGAGTAAGTTTATAAACTCGCACTAAGGCCTCTGAAGACTTTTAAGCTAGGTACTTACAGGTGGTGTACGAGGTGACGAGAAATAACGATAATGGAAGAGTAGGTAAAAGCGTGTTAAAAATATATTGGATTGACACAAGCTACCGATACAGGCCTATTTCAAGATGTACGAATAGCCACTACTTGACGAATAAATTGAAAAATGGAATAATAAAAATGAAATTATCGCCAATTAAGTAAGTACTAGTAAGTAAAGTAGTAGTAATAGGAACTTAATCGTAGGTGGTGAAACAGGAGTCATCTTAAAAAGTGTAAAATAATATAAATTGTTATAAATAGATAATGCAAGTTACAGGTATTATGAAGACGCGTTTCATTTCGTCAGGCGGTGGTGGTACCTATTACTGTTAGCAGCACGACCGGTGCTAAACAGTATATGGTAGGTACCTACTTAAACAGATACACGTGTGAAGTTATCTATCTTGGTTTCCGTGATACAAATAATTTTCATGCCAAGCCAAAATGTTAATTTGTGCGTAGGTGCGTAGGTGCAATGTTAATAATTATAATTATTAGGTAAGTATGTGCAGGGTAGTTCATTCATTCATTCATGTTAGGACGGACTTCGACACTTACCTAAGTGATACGTCAGTACAATAACTGCCACCGAAACTGGAAAGTAGAAACTCATCTCAGATTTTCCAGAAAATTTAAAGAACTTAGGTACTGTAGAGACTTTTACCTCAAGTGATGTAGCCATACAAGAAAGAAAGAGCTGAACTCCTCTATCTTGTGTTTAAAATAATAGGTTCGTGATTTATAGTGAGCTATGCTCAGAATAAAGATATTGTGCAAAAAACAAAAAGTACAGTGCGTTTCAAATAAGAATAGGATCGACTCAGCGCCATGTTGTGACGTCATAGCTGTCAAATCGACTGAATTGGGTAGGGTGAGCAAAACAAGATATTTTTTAGTTAACATTTATTTACGAATCACGAATGAAGAATTTGAAAAAAATTAAAAAAATTGTTAGCAACAATGAAAATATGAAAGAAAGAAGTATAATTTATAAAAAACTAATTATGAATAATTTTTTGATGTCTGTTTTCACTTTGATTTAACTAAGACAAAACAAAACGTTATTGATACGCAAATAAGTTTTCTTTGCAAACCGTACTTTTCAATCAACATTTGACAGATAGAGGTCATTGACGTTCCTATTCTTATTTGAAACGCATTATAATACGCGAAAAGCCGGCAAGTTCAGTGAACTGAGGCGAGTTCCTAAAGTTGCTACTACAGCTACTACTGCATCATGCAGGGCCTACTAATTCTACACACGTTAATCAGATTATCCAATAAAGGTAAGTGGATACATAATAAAAAATTAGTCATTGATTTAAAAAAAGAATCTACCAATCTACCATAATACAGATAAGTAGGTAGGTTCACAAAGTCTACAACTGATAGGGTAGGAAGTAAGGAACTAAGTAAGTACCTACGTAGAAGACTTAAAAAACTTTTGATTTAGATAAAATGCCCAATACCGTAACTAGATCAAACAGCCGATTATGACCTTCAACATTAAACTGATTCAATAATAAAAAAACATTATGTAGAGTACGATTTGCATGTCTCATCATTTCGTCAAGAAAAATGAAAAGCTACGATTTGTACTTTACAGCGGCGCCATCTAGTGAAATGTTTTGTAACTATTTACATTGTGATTACTGCCATCTGTTAAATTCATTATGAAGCTATTTGACAGAATGAAAAACGCGTGTGGAAAAGTTCAGTTTGCTGTACAAGAGAGGGCGCTGTTGATTTTATGATACATTTTTCGCGCCAAAAAATAATTTATCGGACGGAGTGCCTCCGCAACCGGTGCTGGCCGCCGAAGTAGATTTTTAACACTAACCAAAAAAGTGAAATAGTACATTATTGCAAAGGCCGTGAAATAGGCAATTGCAGGTCGAGTATGAGTTTGAAGGCCGAGCCGTAGGCGAGGACTTCACTAATACGAGACAGGCAATTGCTATTTCCGCCGAGGCATATATAGTGCTTTTCTCAAAAGAATGCAGGGAAATAAAAGTAGGTAGTTAAGTTTCCATAATTTTTCAAGTTAGTGCCGTTTTTAATATGAACTGTACATTTCAGCATGGAATAAATTGTCCATAATGTAGATGGGTTTTTAGTTTTAGCAATCTCATTAAAATACGCCAAAAATACTGTTTCAGAGAAAATGTTCACTTTTTCTCGTTTTTCCAAATCATAAAATTTTCATATACTTACCTAGTTTCATGTATTTTTCTTTTGACTTCGCTGGAAGCAGGTTTTCCATTGCCAATTTGGCTTCTGATCTTAAATCTGTGGAGTACCTACAATCAATCTTCATTTCACTTTATATTTATTATGAATGTAAATTTGTTATTTACATACTAAATATAAATTTTCAAATCAAGATGAATTTTCAGCTTTGCCGCCAATTTTCTATCTAACATCTGTGCCGAAAGGCATTTGTTTAGTTTCATACAACATTGCTGGAGCGCTCCAGCAATGTTGACATTGCTGGAGCGCTGTAATGTTCCAAATTCAAAAAACGCTCCTGCAATGGATTTGATTTTCTTTGACCGTAAATTCGATACTTCGCGTGTTCTTTATTCGAAAATAATGACAACATTTCCATGCATGTTTGAGAAAAATATTTTTCCTGTTTCGGCAGTTCAGGGACAAACAAATCCAAAGTCAGCGACGCGACCGACGGACGTCCGAAACTAAAATTAATTTCATAAAAACTTGACAATAGTTTCATTCAATACAAAATAAAGGACCATTATTTTAATCTTTCCAATATTTTGTCACCACGACGATCCTTCGGAAATTTCCAAAATACTGACCTAAATAAACTGTTTACGACCTAATCCCAGAATAGGTAGGTATCTACCTATTGTCACCCATTGAGATCATAAGTGCTATTGTTACGATTGAATAACATAGTAACTATTGTGGCATCCCATTGTGTGGAGGATGTGACCGTTTAGAATTAGCCCACGCCTTTATTAGGGCTGCCGCGGAGCCGGGCTGGGGTTTCTAGAATTTTCCAAAAGAGTGGGATAGGAATAGTATGGCACTGGTGATTCCAACGGAGTACCGGAGTAGATACAACCTACTCCCTCTATTTTGTGCTGAAAACTTTAACTTTAATTAAACTAAAATATAGGTTTGATTTTACAAATTAAAAGCCTCCTTGCATACGCGGTGCCTTTGTATCACGTCGTATAAGCGTATAAGGGTGCGTTTCCACTGACGCGGAGCTGGGCGGAGCGGAGCGGAGACGTGCAGGAATCGACCAATCATAATGGTTGAAATCCTCATCGCGTCTCTTGCCTCGTCTGTAATTGGACGATTCCTGCACGTCTCCGCTCCGCTCCGCCAAGCTCCGCGTCAGTGGAAACGCGGCCTAAGCGTCGCGTGTTGCACCTGTTTGATAGGAGCCTTTAAACGGTAGGTACTTGAACCTTATAAGGTCTTATTTTATGCAGGAGGCCTAGACAAAATCCCTTTTCTGTAAGTACATAAGCGTTAACGCCAACGGAAAGTGCCATAAATACAACATTACCTAGTTTTTGTTTACCTACACTAAACCCGAAAAGGGTCATTGTACTCATCATTTTGAAAAAGTTGTTCAAAATGATGAGTACAATGACCCCTTTTTGGGTTCAGGGTAAACAAAAACGAATGTTGTGCTGTTGTGTTGTGTTGTGTGTACTGTACTCTTTGCGTGCCATCTCTGAATCTAATGTAGGTAAGTAAACCCTATTTACACGATCCAAGTTTCTTGTCTGTGGCATACCATATATTTTAACTGAAGCAACTAACGACTTGCACTGTCTGAAACAATGTTTAGACGATGAAAGTTTTATTATTTGTTAAATTTATGGTTTAGCTACCAACAGTACCAACTTAGTATCATATTGTTCTGCTTCATAGGTTACGCTCTGGTACTCAATACCCATCCCGCAAGTTCGGTTATTTGATGAACAAAGTTAATTCGCCTAATTGTGAAACATGCGAAACGGTTGAACATGTTCACCATATACTTATGGAGTGGAGTGTTCTAAAACAAAGAAGGAAAGAGAGACTCTGTTGAGTACGGTTAAGGCGGTGAGAGCCGTAAAAACGTCGTTTTGTTTAGTGTTTTATTCGTAGATAACACGTATTTAAATTTTGAAAAAAATATATTACTTAGTTCAGACTTCGATCTAGAAATTTCGGCCGTCCGATACACGATTACTTGCACTTTACTGCATCCAATTAAATCGCAAAGACAAGTCTAAATTATGATCTATATCTTATTTCATTTGATTTATATTAGGCTTTGAACAATAAAACTTATGCCATAATAAAGGTCGTAAAAAATGTAATTTATAACGGCTATCATAATTTGAAATATCAAAATATTTATATCACTAATTCCAATGTCAAGTGTTTTCAGCTTCGCAAACGCTCGCCCTGAGCCGTTTAGTCTAGGTGTGGGTCGTTACGTGATTTTCGCGAAACGTAACGTAACTAGTGACTTCGAAGGCGTCACCAGTTTTGAAAACACGTGATTTTAGTAACTAGTTATTTTTCAAATTCTGTTCAGTGATTCAACATGGTTATTCTATCGAAGTATTACAGTAATTTACGAAACGAAAACATTGTACCTACCTAATGTAATTACTTACGTTACTTATCACAAATTTAGTTTTTGTGGCTATGTAATTACTTATATAACAAAATTAACGAGTTTTAACAAAGTATTGCAAAAACATGCATGAGGCAATTAATAATTCTCGTCCATAAGCGAACTAATTTGAACTAAACGTAGGTAAATAAACCATCAATGATATCTTTCCTTCCTCGGTCACTGCATTGTAATGTAACTACTTACAAAATCACGTGTTTATAGTTGCACTCGAAACTAGCTATTCGGTTACACGCCCATAACTAGTTCGGATTAATTCGTGTCACCGCTCGGGATTTCGGCTCATTCATTCGGTCACTGCATTGTAATGTAACTAGTTACAAAAATCACATGTTTATCGTTTCACTCGAAACTAGTTATTCGGTTACATGCCCCGTAGCCAGTTATTGTAACTAGTGACGTGAAATAACGCCCATACCTAGTTTAGTCCCGAGCGGAACGTGACGGAGGTCGGACGTGTGCCAATTTTTCGAACCCGCCACCCCCGCTAACTTCTGTCACCGGCTGCTACCGGCACAAATTAGCATGTGTTGAAAACGTAAATAAAGACGTCACGCGCGCAAAAGCTTTATTGGTATTTATTTTTATCACGGCCTATGTTTACCAATCGCATCAAGTGTGTAAAACAGTTGAATTTGAACCCTACACTGGAGCTTATAAAGCCGCCTGACGCGCAAATTTTTGGTTCACTATTTTCAAATCTCAAATAGGTAGGTGCCACAGAATAAAGTTAGTACGGGTGGTTTTATAATGAATATCGGATAGGAAATGAGATTTCTTCATAACATCACGCCTGAATTCTTTCAAAGGGTTGGGCAGGGATGTTCAGAAAATAAGTAGGCCCTCAAATGTATTTTTCTGTATACCTACAGAAAGTTTTTTTTCTAATTAGGTATCTTCTTATTTTTTTTGTATTTCAAGGTCAAAATGAAAATCCAAGATGGCGGCTGCAAAAATTTCGAATTTTTCGTCATGGGTGTCGTTTTCGTGATATTTTAGGTCGCTGAAAATGATAGTGGGGTCAAAATGAAAATCCAAGATGGCGGCTGCGAAAATTTCCTAATTTTTCGTCATGGGTGTCATTTTCGTGATATTTTAGGTCGCTGAAAACGATAGTGGGGTCAAAATGAAAATCCAAGATGGCGGCTGCGAAAATTTCCTAATTTTTCGTCATGGGTGTCATTTTCGTGATATTTTAGGTCGCTGAAAACGATAGTGGGGTCAAAATGAAAATCCAAGATGGCGGCTGCGAAAATTTCCTAATTTTTCGTCATGGGTGTCGTTTTCGTGATATTTTAGGTCGCTGAAAACGATAGTGGGGTCAAAATGAAAATCCAAGATGGCGGCTGCAAAAATTTCCTAATTTTTCGTCATGTTCATTTTCAGCGACCTAAAATATCACGAAAACGACACCGTTTTCGTGATATTTTAGGTCGCTGAAAACGATAGTGGGGTCAAAATGAAAATCCAAGATGGCGGCTGCGAAAATTTCCTAATTTTTCGTTATGGGTGTCATTTTCGTGATATTTGAGGTCGCTGAAAACGATAGTGGGGTCAAAATGAAAATCCAAGATGGCGGCTGCGAAAATTTTAAAATTTTTCGACATGGGTGTCATTTTTGTGATATTTGAGGTCGCTGAAAACGATAGTGGGGCCAAAATGAAAATCCAAGATGGCGGCTGCGAAAATTTCCTAATTTTCGGTCATGGGTATCATTTTCGTGATATTTGAGGTCGCTGAAAACGATAGTGGGGTCAAAATGAGAATCCAAGATGGTGGCTGCGAAAATTTCCTAATTTTTCGTCATGGGTGTCATTTTCGTGATATTTTAGGTCACTGAAAGCGATAGTGGGATCAAAATGAAAATCCAAGATGGCGGCTGCGAAAATTTCCTAATTTTTCGTCATGGGTGTCGTTTCCATGGTTTTAGAGGGTGCTGAAAACGATAGTGGGTTCAAAATGAAAATCCAAGATGGCGGCTGCGAAAATTTCCTAATTTTTCGTCATGGGTGTCATTTTCGTGATATTTTAGGTCGCTGAAAACGATAGTGGGGTCAAAATGAAAATCCAAGATGGCGGCTGCAAAAATTTCCTAATTTTTCGTCATGTTCATTTTCAGCGACCTAAAATATCACGAAAACGACACCGTTTTCGTGATATTTTAGGTCGCTGAAAACGATAGTGGGGTCAAAATGAAAATCCAAGATGGCGGCTGCGAAAATTTCCTAATTTTTCGTTATGGGTGTCATTTTCGTGATATTTGAGGTCGCTGAAAACGATAGTGGGGTCAAAATGAAAATCCAAGATGGCGGCTGCGAAAATTTTAAAATTTTTCGACATGGGTGTCATTTTTGTGATATTTGAGGTCGCTGAAAACGATAGTGGGGCCAAAATGAAAATCCAAGATGGCGGCTGCGAAAATTTCCTAATTTTCGGTCATGGGTATCATTTTCGTGATATTTGAGGTCGCTGAAAACGATAGTGGGGTCAAAATGAGAATCCAAGATGGTGGCTGCGAAAATTTCCTAATTTTTCGTCATGGGTGTCATTTTCGTGATATTTTAGGTCACTGAAAGCGATAGTGGGATCAAAATGAAAATCCAAGATGGCGGCTGCGAAAATTTCCTAATTTTTCGTCATGGGTGTCGTTTCCATGGTTTTAGAGGGTGCTGAAAACGATAGTGGGTTCAAAATGAAAATCCAAGATGGCGGCTGCGAAAATTTCCTAATTTTTCGTCATGGGTGTCATTTTCGTGATATTTGAGGTCGCTGAAAACGATAGTGGGCTCAAAATGAAAATCCAAGATGGCGGCTGCGAAAATTTTCAAATTTTTTGACATGGGTGTCATTTTCGTGATATTTGAGGTCGCTGCAAACGATAATGGGGTCAAAATGAATGACTATCGTTTTCAGCGACCTAAAATATCACGAAAATGACACCTATGACGAAAAGTTAGGAAATTTTCATAGCCGCCATCTTGGATTTTCATTTTGACCCCACTATCGTTTTCAGCGACCTAAAATAACACGAAAATGACACCCATGACGAAAAATTTGGAAATTTTCGTAGCCGCTATCTTGGATTTTCATTTTGACCCCACAATCGTTTTCTGCGACCTAAAATATCACGAAAATGACACCCATGACGAAAAGTTAGGGAATTTTCGCAGCCGCCATCTTGGATTTTCATTTTGACCCCACTATCGTTTTCAGCGACCTAAAATATCACGAAAATGACACCCATGACGAAAAATTAGGAAATTTTCGCAGCCGCCATCTTGGATTTTCCTTTTTACCCGACTATCGTTTTCAGCGACCTAAAATATCACGAAAATGACACCCATGACGAAAAGTTAGGGAATTTTCGCAGCCGCCATCTTGGATTTTCATTTTGACCCCACTATCGTTTTCAGCGACCTCAAATATCACGAAAATGACACCCATGTCGAAAAATTAGGAAATTTTCGCAGCCGCCATCTTGTATTTTCATTTTGACCCCACTATCGTTTTCAGCGACCTAAAATATCACGAAAATGACACCCATGACGAAAAATTTGGAAATTTTTGCAGCCGCCATCTTGGATTTTCATTTTGACCCCACTATCGTTTTCAGCGACCTAAAATATCACGAAAATGACACCCATGACGAAAAATTAGGAAATTTTCGCAGCCGCCATCTTGGATTTTCATTTTGACCCCACTATCGTTTTCAGCGACCTAAAATATCACGAAAATGACACCCATGACGAACAGTTAGGGAATTTTCGCAGCCGCCATCTTGGATCTGTCTTAAATGTCTAAAATGTGTCTAAAATGTCTAAAATCTGTCTAAAATGTCTAATCTGTCTAAAACTTTCAAAAATACTTACTAGAAAAATAAAACAAAATAAACTTGTATACTAATCAGTTCAAGTTTATCTACTGCATTGCTCTATTCTGTGACGCAACATAGTACCTACTCGAGTTCATGAACTCATGAGCGGTGCGCTTGGCGCGCGTTTCCCGCGCATCGTAATTTATTACGTATCGCTACTCCTTGCGGGGGCTGCGGTAAGCATTTAATACCTACGGCGCTTGCTTTCACCCCGCCTTAAAGGTGGGAAATATGATATTGGTCCTTACGTAAAAGTTTTAGCGCAACCTTCACCTGAGATAGCAGACTGTGATGGTACAGCCCCTATATGGGTGTAAGGCATGTGATCGTCTATATATCGTCTAGTGCATAGAGTAATTTTGGAGTCAGCTGAGAGATACCATTGTTAACAGATAGGGAATTCTTGCCTCATTAGTCTTTCTTTGTTTATTCTAGTACATAGCATGGTCGGACAAAGCATAACCACTGTCCCTCTGACTAGGTTCACCTTAGGTCATAGTTAACCTACCGTGTCTCTTGACCTTGATAGATTAACTCTACTAAATTTAGAAAGAACGATTATTATCTTAGATTAGTTCAATATAATTAAGTAAGACATTTGTTATATCAAATATCACCAACAACTTGATTTGTTATTTCTTAGTGGCAACTAAGGATGAGTGGTCTAATTAGTTGAGTACAGGTGAGCTTTACTTTGTAGAGATACTAGGTATCTGCACTGATCAAGCCAGGTTAGTGAGCGTCGAGGGAATTTCCTAGGGCCCGGCTCAGGGCCTACCTTACGGTAGTTATGGAGGTATATAGACCTTTCCTTTATGTACCTAACCCGCTGCGAAGCGATCATGATCATAGGTGTGCTCAGCATCTTTTTACCTCCTGAACAGTTAACTGTTATATATTTATATATATATTATCAACTACGGAATTTAACTGGGTGGCCACCCAAACAAGTTAGGAATCGGTCTGAGAGGAGAATGTGAGTGACGCTCCCACCTGCACTTGGCGCCTCCCATGTATGTACTAATTCATGTGATGTAATATAAGGATGATAGCTGCAATGATAGAGGTTCTTGAATCTAACCGGATGAACTATATCTGTCACCATCGTATCTCTGGGCCTCCTAACCTGATCCTACTGCCTACTGGGTAACGACAATACCTGTAACCTCTGATGTCTCGAGCTCCCGCCGGATACTGTAGCGTAGATGGTTCCGTTGCTCGTCGCAGTGAATGAGGAATTTAGTAGCCACCAGCTATGCCTCTCTATATCTCCCTCTCTCTCCTTTAATCTCGTAATTGATAGCAGAACTAGTCAGGTTGGACGATATTGATTTCATCAAGATGTAAGTCAAAATATTGTGTTGAGTTACTGTCTTTAATAGACGGGTTGCAAAAGGTGTACCTATAAGATCGCTCAGAGTATATTTGGGTCTGAAAAAAGCAATGGAAGTTTGTCCTAATTGAATCGAATAATAGCATAGGGAACTTATTCTATAAAGAAAACCAAGTTTATAGATTAGTTAATTTAAAATCATTTATTTAATATAATCGGTGTTGATTTCGGGGTAGGATAAGCAAGTAGTTGGAAATCGAACTAACACTTAGTAAAGGTTTTAAAAGATCCGTACGGGACATCATAGTTTAAGTTATAATAAAGTACGATGCATCACTTCAATGCAATTTACTTGTACAACTATTTAGAGTGTATCTTTATTCAATGAACGATCAAGTTCTATTATTTTATTGGTTCAGAACTATGATCTGCCCCAGTCATTATTTACTCAATTCGGTTATCCAATACAATTTGAGGTAATGTAAACTCTAAGGAATATAATATCATGCCCTGTTATTTATTAGTTTAGGGTGATGATAGCTCACAGTCATTTTCTATTATATAATCTGTTGAGGAATGATTTATGAATATCTAGAGTTACGTATACATTCGCTTGTTCGAGTTCATCTCTGTATTTTACCTATACCTTTGCTTTCCTGCCCTTATCACGAAACTGGTATGTGAATTAACTCTACAGCCAACACTAGTGGAAGTAGAGCCGATATTTGGGTTCCTATGGCCTTGGTAATAATAACGGAAAAATCCAAATATCGAAACAGAAAAAACCGTTATTCTGGCAACAACCTTAAAACTAAACACGAATTTGGTTTATATGCATATTATTCACGATTATACGTACAAATTACACAAAGATGGTTCACAACCGTTCTCCTCAAAGCATCCTTAATCAAACACATATTAATGGAAGAAATTCGCAATGAGATTTGATTGAAATTATCTATTAGCCGTCAAGCTAAATCAAATTTACATTAGGGACATCTGTTCCCATGGTGGTGGTGACCTTAAATCAGCGTATAGTTCGATTATGATAATCACCCCGATTATCACTGCCTCGATATAATAACTCCGGAAAAATAGATGTAAATACTCTATGTTTAAATTCTCGAAGTTTGGGGGAGTATCTATTCATACTAATAGAGGCTTTTCGGCTTAATTCAATTTACTTATAGAATTTAGATTGGAGGTCGTGGGTGTTGTCCCCGCTACTTATTGTTTACTCACGTGACCCGGTTGAATTTTACTCACGAATGATTCACTATCGTGAATAGTACAACGTAGTCGCCGCCTTGCACTGAAGTTACAATCTAAAACTGCTTTTATAATTCAAAAGACAGAAATCATAAATTATGCTACACTGCTTCTATTCAACCTTAAACAGATTATCGTGAAGATAATGGTCTGACGTCTCAGACAGTTGGCCCCGAAGTGTCCCTCATTTGATCTCTGTTCACCCAAAACTCGCACAGTCATCTCCCTCCAAACGCCCTGTAATTTTAAAAGGAACCCTTGAGGAAAAATATTTCAAGCTCATTATTGGTTGATGATTTTTGCGAGGGTGTGTCCTGTCCAAAATCCTTCTCGAAGCTTCTTCCGGCGTCAACCTTGACAGATTTATCTCATGTAGACAGCGCCCCGCAGCGTTTTTCTTTGCAACATCTATTCAAAACTCCTTGAGATTCAAGATTTAGCTTTTCAAGTATTGTTTCAAGTATCTAACCCGCGTCAAAACCCTAATAAATATCGAGTTATTTGTCAGTTTGATTTGTTGTATCCTATACTTTCATAGAAATTATTTCGTTCTGCATGGTTGATAATTCCAGCGAAAAAGAAGCCCTTTGTCTTATTGTAGACATTTATGCCTCACAGATGTGCTGTCTTTATTACCGTCAGTATATTCACTGTCCATAGAAAACGTGGGAAAGATTTTGGTCGACGCGGACTGTGAGATGGCTAGCTAGCCATCTCACACGCCCCCAAATAGATTTCTGAAACACCGCCCTCACTAGCTTCCTGCCCAACTCGTCGTTTTAAAATCTATTTCAACTGTATTCGCTACAATTTCTCACAACTCCTCACTTGTTCCCACATTTCTTCACATATCCCCACGGTCCTATCCTTACTCTCACAGTCCTCATTGTACTGACTTTACTCTCATAAAACCTTATCTTTCATTGTTATATTGCGGTCCTATTGTTGTCTCTATCAATGAATTACCCCGCGCAAAAAAATTTCAATAGTTAGTATAGTAACGGAACAGGTGGATGGCGTTGTAATTTCCCCTGATCTTTCCGGTAATCAAGGTGTAGACGTTATTGTAAGGTATCGCGCCTATTTTATATAGCCCCCCAAATAACCTCATAAATTTCCGAGTTATTTTCTTATCTGCATCTGACTTCGCGAAAGTCTTTAACTTCACAAGGTCCCCTATCTCGAATCGGATTAACCGATGATTCTTGTTATAATACCTTTCTTTATTGTCGGCCGCTCTAACTGTATTCAAGCGCGCATGTTGCCGAATCTGTTCTATCGTCTCTAATTTTTGATTTGATTTACTTCGGTTTGCTTTAACAATATCGGTGGACAGCACGGTTTCTACTCCCCTGACTATCTCGTTTGGTGAATAACCTGTAGTGGTGTGTGTTACGCTATTATAGCAGTCTTCAATGTAAGTTAATAGATCAACCCACGATCTATGCGACCTGTCGCAATAGGTTCTAAATAGCCGACCCAGTTCCTTATTTACTCTCTCAGTCGAGTTAGGTCGTGGATTACGAATCGAGGTGTGTGTCAGCTCTATCCCCAACTGTCTAACCCCTGTTTCGAATATCTTTGAGGTGAAGTTGGTGCCCCGGTCTGAACATAAATTCACTACCTTTAGCTACCTGTGGAACTTTCTTACGCAAGTCAAAGTTGCTTTCCCCGACGCCTGTCTCAGTGGATACAGCCTAATAAATTTACTAAACGCATCTTGCATGACAAAGATGTATCTGTAACCATACCTTCCCGTAGGTAACGGTGCGTATATGTCACAAAATACCCGTTCTCCAATCTCGCGTGACATATTAGCAAAATAATAACGTCTTCTCATTTGTGAATAAACCTTGTATCGCCCAAAATGACCTATTTCCTCATGTATGCTTCTAATCAACTCACTCTGTAATCTAATTAGAACATACAATTTCAATACTTCTTCATTCTTGCTCCTTTTGTAAAGCACTCCTTCTTTTAACACGAAATATTTAGACTCCGACGTGCCTACTTTCTCAATACGTTTCACGATTCTCCTTTGGGCCAAGCCCACTTTGATTTTAACTTTAATATATTGTACAAAGGCCTAATCTCTTCACTATACCTCGAAACGAACCGTCTGAAATATTTTATGAGCCCTAAAAACCCTCGTAACTGTTTCATAGAAGCATCATCAACCGATGCTATAATTTCTCCATAATACTAATTTGAACTTATTCATATTGAAAATACTCTTGTCACATTATTCAAATTACTTTACCGCGCTTCTAATAAGTCCCGAGAACCTGTGCATGCTTATAATGTAGTTTTACATACCAAGGTCTCTTCTAAGAGTATTTTGTTACTGAGCCACGTTACCCGGTGCTCCTTTGTTCTAAACTCAGCCTATCGTAGTCGCCACTGGATATGCAGTCGCATCCAGGAGTAGCTGAAATAGTCCGCACATGAACATATTAGATTAGGTATATTCCAATTTGACACCCCTCTCTGATTCTAAAAGGTTGGAACAGTTTTGAAATCCAATAAGAGTCGGGAAGATACTGATTAGAAAATATAAGTAGGTATTTTTACTTATTAGCAAACAATGCTGTTAACTTCCTCAAATTATACAATGTTGACAATTACATTCTCTGGCGTCTTGAAGTGATAACATAGCCTTAAACATAACCTATAACATTTAGTGAGATCACAAGATAAGGTTAGCTGAAGTGTCTTATAAACGTGAAACTTAGCTTCGTAACAGGAGTCACGCTACAGCCGTGCTGTTGAAAGTCAGCCGATGTCAGCTCATTCAGAAGAAACTTTAAACCAGCGCATCCCATGAATCAAAGGTCGAGACATAGCGTACTTGCAGTCGAGAGAAGACTTAAATATCCTGGAATTTGAAATAAGTCCACACGAGTATTCATTCAAATTTAAGGCATAGGCTGCAGATTGCAGAGTTGGAAAGATATATGTTTATATCCTATGGTGGTAGTTAATATACTACCTTCTCGGTACATACATTCCATTTGTAAAATATCATTGTTGATCATACTTTATGCACATTACAATCTAACCTAGTAGCTAATAACTAATAAGTAATTTAAATATAACTTAAATTGCTAGCTAACCAAATAAAACATTATGAAATCGCCCAGTGACTTCTTTCTTATTTACTTCACATAAACAGAAGACACGTGATTCACGTGTTCTTTACAACTTTCAACACTTACACTGCAGACTTGGTAAATTGAATGTCATTTTATAAGCTTTACGCTTCGTATTTCTCAGTCACTAATAATATTAGATTTACCTATAATATGGGTGTGTCTTATATCTATTCTCATTCACACACATTCAAATAATTGGAAACATCAAACTCACATTGGAATCAAATCCAATAGCACTGGAATCTGGACCAATAATTAACAACTCATGCGGGAATCTAACCCACAAACCGTGACACAGGAATCCAAATACTTATAAAACAAAATAATACGACAAGCAGGAATTGAACCCACTATTATAAATTGAGAAATTCAACTTCTATAATCAACACACAAAACAAAAGTTATTGTAGCCGTTGTAACTCTTGTCGTCGCTTACAATCTAAAGAACCATAAAATTACGTTAGCGGACTGCAATATGGCGTCGCCTCTTGTTGAATAACCCCTAGACTTTCTAGCTCAGCCAACCTTTTTCTTAACTTGTTCTCTATGCCCAAATGTCACCTGATAACTGTGTCTAACAAACGGTTCTTGGTAAAAACCTTGCTATGTTTTTCTAATATCGGTAACAATAAATCCTTTTGTTCGTCACTCAAAGTGGTATTGTCTAACTGTTCCTTCCAATTTGGTGCGCGATCGGTCGTGATTTTTGAGTTGAGTTTTGTCTCTACATTCTGGCACAGAATAAATAATAGTACTAACGTACAGAAGTTGCACTCCTTTGATCTTGAAGAAAGCCGCTTTTATAATAGCCTACAAAATCTTTTCCCCTCCATGAGCAAGCTAAATTGCTCTTAATCGCCGCGCTTGAGAGTTGTTATTACTTTGTGTCGTTACTCGTCCGTAACATACCTACGCCGCTTAGCCGAGTACTAGGGCTGTCCGCAAAGAAAAATAAAATATGGTACCATACCACCATACCATAACATACATACCTTAAGGTATGGTGGTGGTGGTGGTGGGGTATATGGTACCTTTTTATACTTTTATTAGATTTATGAGTAGTCTATCTAGAGTTGTTTCACTTTAATGTAATGTCTTATAATTTTCAAACGTTATTTTTTATTAATCAATCAAACAATCATCAATTATTTTTAATACACCATCATCTCGTATAATATTTAGAAGTGTTCTAAAGTAAACAAGGTACAAACACGTCTTAAAATTGAAAGTGACATTTGGGCCACTTTAGTCGCCTGAACATGGTCATAAAACAACTAAAGATGCCTCAACGCACCAATGGCTAAGTTTGTGCGATCGTACGATCGCGGGTAGGTACAATTGCTTGTTAATCCTAAGTTAATCTTTAATTACTTTAAGCGATTTTGGACCTTACTCCTGAAACAATACGACGCGCATACAAACCCCCACCACTCCGCCGAGAGCTCAAGTTAAATGTCGGCAACTATAGTAAGTAGGTAGGTAGGTAAAAAAAAGGTAGCAACAAGACTCGACATTTCGTAATAGATTTTCGTCATTCGAAAAGTAACTATATCACTAATTTATATACAGGGTGGCCGGAACATTGACGTCCAAAAATAAAATTTCGGTCCCTCGTATCGTGGGGTATTCGAATCACCCCCATGTATGTTCCGCGACTTTTCATAGTTTTCGAGTTATGAATTTTTTTCTGAATGTTTGAAAATTTTCGACCTGACCAACCTAAAAAAATTCTAAAAAAAAAAGTAGAGGGTTTTATCGAGTTTCTTTTTTTGCAACTGAATTTTCATAAGTAGTACTTTTATGCATAAAATAATCAGCTTCGTAACTGTGATGAAAGTTATGAAAATGTTGATCTAAAGTGAAAAATTTACGTTCGGTAAATTATGACTCAAATTTTCAACTTTAAATTAAAAATCTTAACAGGTGACTTCATAATTCCTAAGTAGGCTTCAAGAATGCGCCAGACTTTCAGCTTTCATAATCATAAAAAAATGAAGTACTTAATAGGGCTACTTTGTTTAAAATCGGCCTTCAAAGACAGCGAGGTGGAAAAATTCTTAAAATTACCCATCTGAGTAATTATTTTTTTTTTGGCTATTTTCTCGTTCCTAAGGTTAATTAATGATAAGAATACTGAAAACTAACCAACAAATAGTTTCAGAGTTGGGTAAGAAAAGTTTTACGTAAAAAGTGGTTTTGAATAAAACACAGATGATAATGTGAAAAAAGTACTTAATTTATTTTTAACATTTACAAAAGGTTTTCAAAGTGGCCACCACCAGCAGCAATACACATTCTACACCTACGTAAGAAATTGTCTGGCAATCGTCTAAAAGCGTCTCTGTTCTCTCTCACTACACGTTCAGCTTCTGCAATCAACTGCCTCAGCTCTTGTTCACTTGAACAGTCTCGGGCGTATGCTATTTCCTTGTAATAGCCCCAAATAAAGAAATCGATGGGGTTGAGATCAGGTGAGCGTGGAGGCCACCTAATTGGTCCGCTGCGTCCGATCCATCTGTTGGGGTATGTTTCATCTAAGTAATTTCGGACCTGGGTTGCATAGTGACACGGGGCGCCGTCATTTTGCAACACCATGGTTCGTCTGAGTTCGAGATTCACATCTGCCAGCAACAATGGAAGTTCATTTTCCAAAAAGTTTTTGTATGTTTCTCCATCAAGTCTGGACGGCAGTTCAAACGGACCAATTAGTTCGCCATTGAGGATACCAGACCACAAGTTAACGCTGAAGCGATGTTGAAATGTCGAAGCTCTCACTTCGAGTGGATTTTCATTCGCCCACGTGTGGTAATTATGAATATTGAATATAATGTGGTTAGTTTTCAGTATTCTTATCATTAATTAACCTTAGGAACGAGAAAATAGCCAAAAAAAATAATTACTCAGATGGGTAATTTTAAGAATTTTTCCACATCGCTGTCTTTGAAGGCCGATTTTAAACAAAGTAGCCCTATTAAGTACTTCATTTTTTTATGATTATGAAAGCTGAGAGTCTGGCGCATTCTTGAAGCCTACTTAGGAATTATGAAGTCACCTGTTAAGATTTTTAATTTAAAGTTGAAAATTTGAGTCATAATTTACCGAACGTAAATTTTTCACTTTAGATCAACATTTTCATAACTTTCATCACAGTTACGAAGCTGATTATTTTATGCATAAAAGTACTACTTATGAAAATTCAGTTGCAAAAAAAGAAACTCGATAAAACCCTCTACTTTTTTTTTTAGAATTTTTTTAGGTTGGTCAGGTCGAAAATTTTCAAACATTCAGAAAAAAATTCATAACTCGAAAACTATGAAAAGTCGCGGAACATACATGGGGGTGATTCGAATACCCCACGATACGAGGGACCGAAATTTTTTCCGGCCACCCTGTATAGTATAGTGTTAATGTGAATAGTATACTTAAATTTAAAATCTAAGATTTAATTTTTTCATGGGCGGCCGTACGTGTCTCGCTCGCTGAGCGCGTAGTACACCTTGACTGACTTGTAACCCAGAGTTGCCGCGAGCTGTAGGTACTTATCTCGAGCGGAATGTACCAGTGCAAGAGGCCTGATTCTGGTTTGAGTTATTTGTTTGGCAAATGTCTCGTCCTATCATCGAATTAATTATACTGGCGATCGCTGCGCCCCCCAATCGTTCAATCTCGGAATTCGAGTCTAATTTAATGTTCGATCTAACTCCCAAGTGCTTTATCGTCAACGTTCGTTCTTCCCAGCAATTTACCACCCCCTTCACACGTTCGAGCCAGTCGACACCTAATATCAAAGACCTAGGTAGTCTACGCATGATCAGTATAGGCGCCTCCACTAAAGTGCTACCTAATTTTAGCTCTATTAACACCAACACATTAGTGCTTTCACTTCGCAAGCCGAAAGCCCCTTTCCTCCCGGATAGAATCGTACAATTCACTAGTTATTCCGCTAATCTGACTCCCCGTATCAATTAGCGCATTTATATTCCTACCGTACAAACACACACACACCTCGGGTAACCTAGGTAGTGAGTAGTCATCACTCTCTTCGTCTTCCTCTTCTAATTCGTGAAACATCGCAAATATCACTCTAACTTCCCCCGTGCAAACGTCACATACCGATTCGCCCTCCTCACACGTCATACTTGAATCAAACTGTCCTTCTAATAAAATACCTACCTTTTTCGCCAGTGACCGATAATCTTCCCCGTCATCCCTAGTTTCGCCTAACGGTTTTCTTAATCCTATCCCACTCATGCCTAACCTCTCTCCCGCTTTCCATCCTAGCTTTATGAGAATGTTATATATAAGCTACGTTCCTTCTGACATAATTTTGAGTCCTCACGTTCCCCACGTTACACATATCTAACCTACTCGGACTCGCTTGCGCACTAACCTCGTTCATTCTCTGTAGTAATATCTCTAGAGATAACAGATGTTAACAGTGGTCCGTTAGAATGCCCATTATCATTCATTGTTTGTTTTTTTTCAAACCCCTGCCCCATCGTTTCTGAGACATTTTACGCGCTAAACAATTGCGGCTACCCTTTTGAGCTTAGAATCCCGTTATCGACACCGCGCCCCCGGCCCATACGAGTCCTAAGTATTTAAATGTTAGTTTTAGTTTATAATGCGAACAATACAGAAATTAAATGTTATTTATGTATCTTCTTTATCCTGGAAACAACATGGTTATGATTAGATTATATAAAATTATATAAATGACATTTATATGCTCACTGAGGTCATGTAGGTTTATATAAGTAAGTATTCACTTATAGTCCGCCTCTGCAACCTTTGTCTAGTTGATTCGGTTCCTGTAAATTAACACGTGTATATATTGATAATTATATACCTTATACATAATAGTGTAGTTGTTCGAAGTGGAGCTTCTCCTTTTCTGCTTTCGGCATCTCTGAAAGCGAACATCCTAACAATACTCTGTGCTCTCTTTCCTACGTTGTGTTATAATGTAGTGTGTTTCTTAATTAGTTCTGGACCAGTCGCGTCGATTTTTTTTGACACGTAGCTGCAATCCTTTGGTCACGGCACCATTTTTATGTGATGGTACAGCCCCTATATGGGTGTAAGGCATGTGATCGTCTATATATCGTCTAGTGCATAGAGTAATTTTGGAGTCAGCTGAGAGATACCATTGTTAACAGATAGGGAATTCTTGCCTCATTAGTCTTTCTTTGTTTATTCTAGTACATAGCATGGTCGGACAAAGCATAACCACTGTCCCTCTGACTAGGTTCACCTTAGGTCATAGTTAACCTACCGTGTCTCTTGACCTTGATAGATTAACTCTACTAAATTTAGAAAGAACGATTATTATCTTAGATTAGTTCAATATAATTAAGTAAGACATTTGTTATATCAAATATCACCAACAACTTGATTTGTTATTTCTTAGTGGCAACTAAGGATGAGTGGTCTAATTAGTTGAGTACAGGTGAGCTTTACTTTGTAGAGATACTAGGTATCTGCACTGATCAAGCCAGGTTAGTGAGCGTCGAGGGAATTTCCTAGGGCCCGGCTCAGGGCCTACCTTACGGTAGTTATGGAGGTATATAGACCTTTCCTTTATGTACCTAACCCGCTGCGAAGCGATCATGATCATAGGTGTGCTCAGCATCTTTTTACCTCCTGAACAGTTAACTGTTATATATTTATATATATATTATCAACTACGGAATTTAACTGGGTGGCCACCCAAACAAGTTAGGAATCGGTCTGAGAGGAGAATGTGAGTGACGCTCCCACCTGCACTTGGCGCCTCCCATGTATGTACTAATTCATGTGATGTAATATAAGGATGATAGCTGCAATGATAGAGGTTCTTGAATCTAACCGGATGAACTATATCTGTCACCATCGTATCTCTGGGCCTCCTAACCTGATCCTACTGCCTACTGGGTAACGACAATACCTGTAACCTCTGATGTCTCGAGCTCCCGCCGGATACTGTAGCGTAGATGGTTCCGTTGCTCGTCGCAGTGAATGAGGAATTTAGTAGCCACCAGCTATGCCTCTCTATATCTCCCTCTCTCTCCTTTAATCTCGTAATTGATAGCAGAACTAGTCAGGTTGGACGATATTGATTTCATCAAGATGTAAGTCAAAATATTGTGTTGAGTTACTGTCTTTAATAGACGGGTTGCAAAAGGTGTACCTATAAGATCGCTCAGAGTATATTTGGGTCTGAAAAAAGCAATGGAAGTTTGTCCTAATTGAATCGAATAATAGCATAGGGAACTTATTCTATAAAGAAAACCAAGTTTATAGATTAGTTAATTTAAAATCATTTATTTAATATAATCGGTGTTGATTTCGGGGTAGGATAAGCAAGTAGTTGGAAATCGAACTAACACTTAGTAAAGGTTTTAAAAGATCCGTACGGGACATCATAGTTTAAGTTATAATAAAGTACGATGCATCACTTCAATGCAATTTACTTGTACAACTATTTAGAGTGTATCTTTATTCAATGAACGATCAAGTTCTATTATTTTATTGGTTCAGAACTATGATCTGCCCCAGTCATTATTTACTCAATTCGGTTATCCAATACAATTTGAGGTAATGTAAACTCTAAGGAATATAATATCATGCCCTGTTATTTATTAGTTTAGGGTGATGATAGCTCACAGTCATTTTCTATTATATAATCTGTTGAGGAATGATTTATGAATATCTAGAGTTACGTATACATTCGCTTGTTCGAGTTCATCTCTGTATTTTACCTATACCTTTGCTTTCCTGCCCTTATCACGAAACTGGTATGTGAATTAACTCTACAGCCAACACTAGTGGAAGTAGAGCCGATATTTGGGTTCCTATGGCCTTGGTAATAATAACGGAAAAATCCAAATATCGAAACAGAAAAAACCGTTATTCTGGCAACAACCTTAAAACTAAACACGAATTTGGTTTATATGCATATTATTCACGATTATACGTACAAATTACACAAAGATGGTTCACAACCGTTCTCCTCAAAGCATCCTTAATCAAACACATATTAATGGAAGAAATTCGCAATGAGATTTGATTGAAATTATCTATTAGCCGTCAAGCTAAATCAAATTTACATTAGGGACATCTGTTCCCATGGTGGTGGTGACCTTAAATCAGCGTATAGTTCGATTATGATAATCACCCCGATTATCACTGCCTCGATATAATAACTCCGGAAAAATAGATGTAAATACTCTATGTTTAAATTCTCGAAGTTTGGGGGAGTATCTATTCATACTAATAGAGGCTTTTCGGCTTAATTCAATTTACTTATAGAATTTAGATTGGAGGTCGTGGGTGTTGTCCCCGCTACTTATTGTTTACTCACGTGACCCGGTTGAATTTTACTCACGAATGATTCACTATCGTGAATAGTACAACGTAGTCGCCGCCTTGCACTGAAGTTACAATCTAAAACTGCTTTTATAATTCAAAAGACAGAAATCATAAATTATGCTACACTGCTTCTATTCAACCTTAAACAGATTATCGTGAAGATAATGGTCTGACGTCTCAGACAGTTGGCCCCGAAGTGTCCCTCATTTGATCTCTGTTCACCCAAAACTCGCACAGTCATCTCCCTCCAAACGCCCTGTAATTTTAAAAGGAACCCTTGAGGAAAAATATTTCAAGCTCATTATTGGTTGATGATTTTTGCGAGGGTGTGTCCTGTCCAAAATCCTTCTCGAAGCTTCTTCCGGCGTCAACCTTGACAGATTTATCTCATGTAGACAGCGCCCCGCAGCGTTTTTCTTTGCAACATCTATTCAAAACTCCTTGAGATTCAAGATTTAGCTTTTCAAGTATTGTTTCAAGTATCTAACCCGCGTCAAAACCCTAATAAATATCGAGTTATTTGTCAGTTTGATTTGTTGTATCCTATACTTTCATAGAAATTATTTCGTTCTGCATGGTTGATAATTCCAGCGAAAAAGAAGCCCTTTGTCTTATTGTAGACATTTATGCCTCACAGATGTGCTGTCTTTATTACCGTCAGTATATTCACTGTCCATAGAAAACGTGGGAAAGATTTTGGTCGACGCGGACTGTGAGATGGCTAGCTAGCCATCTCAAGACCTACTTACATATTTTTTTAAGAATTAATATTTTTTATTGTATTTGTAGATGTAGTTTAGAATAGTTTAAGTTATGATGAGGCTGACTTGCCACTGTGGATAAAAGCCTCTTAAAAATTTAAGAATAAAAAAAAATAAAAAAAACTTACGAGTATGGTAAATATGGCAACGTGTAAATCCGGATTTAATGGGGTACTCGTATTCTACATCCGATATTAATTAATACCATACAGACGACTTGAAAGCCACGTGTGTGCAAGGCTGCACACTTGCACAATGCCGTCATTCATTGCAATACGGCGCATTATTCTCCGTCTTTCACGACACGTTTAGTCCACTTTCGACCCCTCGACCCCTAAAAAAAGATTTGTTTATTTGTTTTCACACTCGACCCCCAGAGGGTGAGACAGAATTTTCAAAGAACACGCATACCTCGTCCACTTTCAATCCGTAGTTCGGTAAGTAGGTAACCTAAAATTAATACCTTTCTGATACTTACCTACACCTTCACCTTGTATTATGTATAAATGCCGCAGCGTTTGGTAGTTTATCATCAAACGGAATATACCAAACCTGTGTACCAAACACATAATTTCCCCAATAAACTATCTATTTTACTGTAGGTACCTACTAACTATTAATCAATCTGCCTAGCCTTTTCCCAACTATGTTGGGGTCGGCTTCCAGTCTAACCGGATGCAGCTGAATACCAGTATTTTATATGGAGCGACTGCCTATCTGACCTCCACAACCCAGTAACTGGGTAATACGATACCCCTTGGCAAGACTGGTTGTCAGACTTTCGGGCTTCTGACGACCCGTAACGAGTGTCAAAGATACACGAATGACAGCCGGGACCAACGGCTTAACGTGCTTTCCGAGGCACGGAGGAGTCTCGATATGTAAAGATGGTCTCCCATCCACGGGCCAACCCCGGCAAGCGTAGCTTAACCTGATGGATCGACCCGTGCGGCTGTTATTACTTAGCCATGAGCTCCTACTAATTATTAGATAATAAATATCACTTAAAGTTTATCGAATCATCTCACAGTAGGTCTCACACCTACCTGACATAAGATTAAACACAATGATAAAAACCTAATGTCAATTTAAATATTAAAGCAAACGGTACCAAAACAATAGGGTAGTCACATACTAGGACGCGAGTACCGTTCTGAATGTCAATGGCGAATGCGTGTCGCGGGCGCGTGTGTTCATACCTTGACATTGTCCTACAGAACAAACAACATGGCCGTTTGACATTTGAAAAAGCCGTTAGATAGAAACGTTTTGTAGCTGTTTATTAGAATTGAATTGATTGATGAGGTGGTACGCGTTTGTATTGTGTTATTGTTAACGGGAATACAAGTAACAGAATTGCTTCTAGAAGTGTCCCTGGTTCCTTTGGAGTATTTGTCTTCATGCGTCGCGCGTTGGTATAAACTACCAATACTTATGAGAAGAGCAATAAAGAGACGATAAGCCTGACTACCCAGTGTAAATGGGATGTACCTACACCACTCAGGAAATCAATTGTTAAACAAATTATTGACACCCTTGTCAATTTGACGTGATAAAGCCATATCATACAACTGTCTAAGAATGACAGTTGTGATTTGCTCGGCTCAACACTGAGAGTTGAAAATTCAGTGCGCGATAAAATCCCCCCACGATATTTTTACGTCCGTGCGAATGCGAACTTCGGCTTCAACAATAAACCAAACTCAAACCACACCCAAAAACCAAACCAAACTCAAATCAGAGGGCTAATACCTGATGCAGATTTGTTCAAACAAAATGTCAGAGTTTCAATCAATCAATCAACTGAACCTATCGCAGACCACTGCTGGACATAGGCCTCTCCCAGGCTGCGCCAGAACACCCTGTCCTCCGCCTTCCTCATACAGTCTGTACCAGCTACCTTCAGAGTTCATGATGCCTCTATAATGTAATAACACCTACTGGGTCCTGAAGAACAGGTGTCAACAACAACAACAACACTACAACCAATTGTTTTTCTTCCTTCAATTTGTATAATGAACTGGCAGCCATTTTGACCGCGCGTGATTTAATTTATTTAATGAAATCTGGTTTTACGAGACCCTATCTACCTACGTCTTGACTTGACCTACGAAGTCTTTGCAAAATGAGACTTATAAACGATGTTACCAAAACTGCATATATTTTAGATTGTGCCTAATGTGCTATATTATGTACTACGTAATTAATTTACATTCGCTAATCTATATCTATTGGTCTCTACAATCTACGAGTAGGTTGGTAGGATTGGCAATTTTAAAAACTTAAAAATATGTATTATTTAAATGTTTTATTTAAATTTTTTCTTAATAAAGAATATTATAATTAGAAATTAAGTAATGATAATGAATTAATGACACATGAAACAAAACATCGAAATAAAAAATAATCCAAAGAAGTTAAATCGCAACTTCTTGGCGGCCAGTTTTGGCCAAAACGAGAGATGACTTAATCTAAGGACACGACCTTGTTTGCAACAACGTCATTGCTTCGCGTGCAGTTTGACAGGTGTTCCCATCATGTTGAAACCACGTCTCATTTAAATGCATTCCGTACAATTCTTGCCAAAAAAGGTCAAAGAAGAAACTGCACGCCAAATTCGTGAAATCCAGTCTTGCATAATGTACTGCAAAATTTCGTCAAAAGAGTGCATTCTTGCCAACAAAGCAACACACGGTGACCATTTAACCAATATTTTGTTTCATATGTAAATGTCATTACAACTCCGCAAACTCTACACCTTAGTCAAAATATGTGGCTTGGCCGTTTCGCTAACATCACATGATGGGCGCAAGGTGAAAAATGTATTCACTGTTCATTACTTTTTTGTTATACATTAGTTCTTGTAGTAACGAAACGGCCAAGCCTCATATTTTGACTAAGGTGTAGAGTTTGTGAAGTTAGGGCTTGGAGAGTTAGGGCGTGTAGAGTTAGAAGCTTGGCTCTACATGAGATCTGATAGCTTTTTGTCAGTGCGAGCTATATGTGGTCTCGTCTTGGCAACATTTTATATGAAAATGTTTTTGGTGGGATATTCTTGTCAAATAAATGATTCAAATATAAAAATGACAGATGTTGACAGAAGTGACGGGTAGGTACTTGACCGGGTTAAAGGTTTTTAGTATTATTTTAGCAGCTTTAACACGAATTGGGTTGTTTATACCAAAAGAATTTCGGAAGCGATAAATCGCGTGTTTGACCAGCATTTCGTCGATTACCTAGTTGTATTTCCCGTAGCGTGTTGGACACAGTTTATAAGGTTCTAGATTGCTAAAACATTTAGGCTTTATGCTATCGCCACACGCTAAGAGCTATGCAATTAACGAGACCCACCTTTACTTCGCATGATTTTTGACAGCTAAGTAAGTACTTAACATAGCTTTTACTTTCACTAAACAGATAGTTAACGCTTTTGATGATGGGTTTAAAACGAAATATAAAATCTATGAGATCAAGTCAAGATACTTGACGACACGGTTGGCGCAGTGGTTGAGCGATTGACTGCTGCGTAGCATGTCGCGGGTTCGATTCCCGCACGGAACAAATATTTGTATGACCTACAAGTAGTTGTTCCGAGTCTGGGTGTTTTTCTATCTATAATATATATGTATTTACAAAAAAAAAAAAATGTATATAAGTAGTTTATCAGCCATCTCGTTACCATAACACAAGCATTAGGTTGCTTAGCTTGGGACTAGATGGCGTTGTGTGAACTGTCCAAGGATATTTATTTTATTTTATTATTTATTTACTTCTAGATAGTTTAGCGTCAATACAACTATTCTCCAAAGATTTAAATCGTTAGATTTGCTCTCACCGTAAGTAAGGATACGGAAAGGAGTGAGCTCACACATCCCGCATAAAATACTAGATACGATTTTCAATATGAGTGAGCGAGACAATACTATTCAGATGTCATTGTTAACGAAATAGAAACGTGAGCATTTTTTTGAAGTGTCGGACGAATCGGATGATGAAATTGAACTTTACTTTAAATCTAGAGTAATTCATCAACTCGTCCCACATGTTTACGGCCCATTTGGGACAACTTGATGAATTACTCTAAATCTAGATATAATCTCTAGGTAAACATAATTTTAAGGCATAGAAATAAAAATCTATTGGTTAACGATACTTGAACCCTTTATAGCCCAGTAGTGTAGAAACCTTCAAATATATCTAGATAAACACGAGAATAATTGATTATACTTAAGAATAGTGCCGGACTGTCGTATTACCTACATAGTTCGCAATACAACATAACTTAGAAATTGTCACAAAATGGTTATGTCCAGGAAAAATCTACTAGTTTCAGATTCCTTATCTATTGTTTTGTTGTAAAAGACAATGTGTTGTTAAATTAATGAATAAACGTTCAAATAAATCAACGGAGTTGACCATGGAAATATACCTAAACTCTTAGAGTATTAATTCTATGCCTAAACTATTGTATCTATGGTGTTGACAACCTTTTGTTGCTGTTATTGTGATTTATTATAATTTTGTTTGTGTCAACGTGAAATGGAATACGTACTAGGTATTACGGGGTTTAAGAGCCATAGGCGCGCCAACAGACCTACCATAAGAAAAAAGTAAAAAAAAAAAAAAAAAATTGTCGGATAACAAGAAATAAAACTTCCAAAACATCATTATTTTTCTGCCCTTGCCCCATGTTCATTGGGGTCGGCGCAACACGTTTTCTTCTTCCATTCTCCCCTGTCAACCGTCACGCTATGTTTAGGGTGACGGATGGCACTGACACTTTCCTTCTCTTTCATACCACACACAATCCATCCATATTTTATTTGGCCTTCCTCTGCTCCCACTACATCCATTAACATTTATATTCATCACTCTTTTAGATGCGTTTCAATTTTATTTTCCACAAAAGTGCAATACCTACAGGGTCAAAAGTCAAAATGTAGAAAACGCTGGAATTGGCGATCATAAATCTTAAAAAATACGGGATTTCTCTTTGTCACGCGGGACGGCGGGACAAATAAAAATCATAGCATTTTTATTTAAATTTCGTTTTATTTAGACATAAAACTATACTTTGTTACAGATTTTACTGCACATAACATATCTTTTTGTCTTTTGACATTTTTATAAAAAAAGAAACAGTCAAAATCGGAGTTAAACATGGTTATCAGTTAGGCTTTAATTAAATTCGGCGTGCATTTGTTACGGACTTAGGCTCATTTGTGCAAATAGTCTTTTGACAAAACAATTTCAGCTTCCTAGCTCAAATTGTTTTGTCGAAAGAGTATTTTCAACGTTTACACGATAATTTCTTTTGTTTTCAATATTCCTATACTGAAAACAAAAGAAATTATCGTGTAAACGTTGCTCATCTCGGTATTCGAAAACTGCTGTATAATATTCTTCCATTTTTCGATAGCATATGAATGCTGAGGTTTTGTCGTCTCCATGAGAACATGGGATATCCAGGCTTTTTTTTTACTTCAATTGTTCTGCCCGCTTCAAATACCGCCACCGCCGCCTTAAATAACTTGAATAACGCACAACCTCTTAATTACTCATCATTATGAAAAACTTTTACTATGCGACCAAACTTTAAATCGCGAAAAAAAAAATCTGCTATTCCCTACATTTATGTTCGCCTATCTCGTCAAAATGAAGAAACCGGCCGATTTTTTTTTCGCGATTTCATGTTTGGTCCCATGAGAAAAGTTGTTCATAACAAATGATGAGTACAATGACCTCTTAAGAGGTTGTGCGTTATTTAAGTTACACCTTGTAGATAGATAGTAGGTACCTATATACCTCTTTACATAACTCTATGTGTACAAAACTGATAATGGTAACTTTCTAAAGAATTTAGTCATCACATACTTTCAGTAACATTTATTACAAAGGTATGCCCAATAGATAACAACTGGTTACATAAGATTAGATTTATACTTTTGGTTGTTTTTAGGGTTCCGTAGCAAAATATTAAAAAGGAACCTTTATGTCTGTCTTATGTAGTCTGTCTGTCCGTCTGTCACAGCTGGATATCTCAAGAACTACTAATGCTATCAACTTGAAATTTGAAACAGTTTTACATGACGTTTGCCCAACTATTTTTCAAATAAGAAAGAAATTTTTTTTTTTTTTTGCAACAGGGATAAAATGGGGTCTTAAAAATTCGAAGTGGGGCTACTAGGGTATGTGGCGTATCATATGAAAGAGCGCTGTTTGCACATTCTCAAACATTTTTTTTAGGGCGCATAGTTCTCGACTTTTGATGAAAATGTAAAAAAAATACCGTTCCCGCTTATCTCCGAGGTTTGCACAGAAAAAAATCTGAAATTATTCTATGTGACAGAAGTTTATGTAACAAAGATTACAGGAAAAATAAAACGATGGCTCTAAATAGCACACTTTTTCAGAAATCTATATTTATATATATATGATGGTACGGAACCCTCGGTGCGCGAGTCCGACTCGCTCATGACCGGATTTTTTTAGAAGACAGACCATTCGTTAGAGTAACGACTGGTTTTGTTAGCAATTATCTTTATTATAGATCTAGCCATAGATTCTTACAGACATAAATAGGTATTGTAGGAACCTACTATCAAGAACGTTATTACGTAACATTTGGAAGTATCACAGTGATTACAATTTTGGTCTGTACAGTGGACAAAACTTATGCATGCTCACTTAAGAAAATATTTCTGCGGGAGAGCAGCTAGTGACAAACCACACCCCTTCCTGGTTTCGCCCAATTAGAGACAATATGCATTTGTGTGAGTAAAGGGCGCGAAATATGTGATATGCGATTATCCCCTTTAAGGTGAGCATGCGGAACTTTGGCCCACTGTACCTACATTCTTGAGTACCTCATTCTGTGGCTAAGTCAGGGGCCTGCGGCTAAGATCGATCAAGTTAAGCTACGCTTGCCGCGATTGGTCCGTGGATGCATGACCATCTTTACTTTACATGCCGAGATTTCTCTGTGCCTCGAAAAGCACGTTAAAAGCCTTTGGTCCCGGCTGTCATTCGTGGATCTTTGATGCATAGTCGTTACGCGTCGTCAGAAGCCCGAAAGTCTGACAACCAGTCTTACCAAAGGGTATCGTATTATCCAGTAACTGGGTTGTGGAGGTAAGATAGGCACCAACATCATTGGGAAACGGCTAGACAGATGATGATGACCTACATTCTTGAATCACTATCAACATTTGTTATATTATTCAGCACCCTTAACCACCTCGCACACCATACGACATATTATGCGACTGTGCTGTAGTGTGCAGCTCGCCTAACCCTATTACAGTGCGACTACTCGACGACAAGACGCTGCGACAAATAGCGACAGCGTGCGACTTCCCTAGCTAGCCTGTCGTTGCGACTTTGCAACTCGACGCCAAGTGTCTGGAGCTTTGAACAATATTTATGAAAATTGTCTGCCACAGCCTGTCGTTGCGTCTAGTCGTCAAGTCGCATGTCTAATTGCGTAAAAAACATTCAATCACAAACCGACGGATTTTGAAGGAAATTGATACTTACATAAAGTTCTATCACATAGAATAATTTCAGATTTTTCTCTTTGCAAACTTCGGAGATAAGGTAATTTTTTTAAATTTTTCATTAAAAGTCGAAAACTAAAAATAAAAACTATTTGAGAATGTGCAAACAGCGCTCTTTCATATATATGATACCCGACATGCCCTAGTAGCCCCACTTTGAATTTTTAAGACATCAGTCCCTGTTGCAAAAAAACATAAATATTTTTATTTCTTTCTTATTTGCAAAATAGTTGGATAAAAATGTCATCTAAAACTGTTCCAAATATCAAGTTGATAGCATTAGTAGTTCTTCAGATATCCAGCTGTGACATACAGACAGACAGACAGACTGAGTTCACCTAACGACTAGGAAGGGTTCCTTTTTACCATTTTGGTACGGAACCCAAAAAATCAACACTAAACGTCCTTGTTTCGAAGTTATAGCAAAAACGACTTATTTATTTTTCGCAAAGATGGCGTTGCTGTTAGCAGCTTTAGTCTCATTGACTTAGAATTCTATAGACTGCTGGTTATCTTCCCTTGCATTCACACTAGAAAAAGAAGAATATATTAACGTCACTAGCATACAAAAGAGACAGAGTAAAAATATTTCTGTCCTTTATCGCGTGCCGGCCAAGACCGTCGACGTGCGCAACAAGTTTGACGTTTTTGGCGATTGCAGATTGAAATCCAATTATTTATTAATAATTACATCGAGATTTTACACAAAATACGTGCCGTTTCGTGCTCAATTCTTTAATACCATCTGTGCAACTGTGCAAAATGGTTAGGTGCAGTGTATTACATTGTAAAAGTGATAGTTTGATGAAGATTGCCGGATTGTCCTTTCACACGTAAGTATTCCACCTTTTTATGTATTTTATCGCTGTGTGCTGCTATTTCTAATCAAATAGTCGCAGTAATGTACAAACTAATTTGTATTTGTGTTAAATCTCAAAAAATAGTGATTTGCGCAATATTTTTATTTTCTTACCTGAACATTCAGTGTTACCACTTTTTGACGGGGAATTTACCCTTTAATAAGGGTAAAACTGATTTTTTAAAGCAATGTATAAAAAAATATTTTATTTCAGACCTTGATCCATTAATATTAGTAATACACACTTCTCATAAGATATTTTAGTAACAAACGTAATAAAAGAGTTTAATTCATATATTTGCACTCACTTGATGCCCCGCATTGGGTACATGTTGTACTCACGGCTACAGATCAAGCTATACATTTCCAGTTTAAGCTGATCTCGCAATGTATAGTATATATGCAAATCCTGGAATTGGTTTTTGGAGCCCAATTAGGCCTATTAGTAGCAGCAATCCACATGTTATTTCGGGTTTATTTGGAAATCTAGAATAATAATAAATCGGGTAGATTTTTTTATTACCTTTCATTTTAACCAGTGATCTTGCTTTCCATGATTTTTTTACTTATATATTTATAGTATAGTAGTAGCTATATAGCATGCAATATGTTAGCCCACAGGTTTGCACGTTGTACACCAGAAGTAAAAATAACTCGATAATGCGTTTTGCTAATCTTTGTACATGTGCACTCTGTGGGATCGATAGACGCAGACGGCATACGACGTCTTCAGAGTTCAGTATATCAATACTTTCAGGATGTGGTTGAGGCTTCCACGTTACTGCAGTGCATCAGGAATGTTTGCCGAAGTACATACTGATGGTTTTAATACCATCTTGAGTAAAAAGAATGCTTCCATGATGCGAAGAGTACGTGGGAGCATCAACGACATTAAGGTCATCAGTAAACAGCCGTGCTGCACCATTATGACGCATTATGTACATGTACACACGGCTACACATCAAGCTATACATTTCCAGTTTATACTGTAAGGAAATCCTATACATTGCGAGATCAGCTTAAACTGGAAATGTATAGCTTGATCTGTAGCCGTGAGTACAACATGTACCCAATGCGGGGCATCAAGTGAGTGCAGATATATGAATTAAACTCTTTTATTACGTTTGTTACTAAAATATCTTATGAGAAGTGTGTATTACTAATATTAATGGATCAAGGTCTGAAATAAAATATTTTTTTATAGACATTGCTTTAAAAAATCAGTTTTACCCTTATTAAAAGGACTTCTCCATAGGGGACAACGGTTTGGAATGGGCAACTAGCTTCATCTTTCTGACTGACCGATCCCTTGACAATTCAAACGTACGTATGATTAGTTTATTTTGAAATAAATATTTTTTTTTATTTTGCTTTGAGTTTGAGTTTGAATAAAACATTGCAGTCGCATCATTACTCATATTTTTTTATTTTTCCTGAAATACAAACCTCATTAAAAAAATCTTATTTTTTGAAGAATATTGGGTAAAATGTACATCACCTGGTAACCCTAAACAAAAGATGTACTTTTTTTCTGTCCCTTTCGACGGCACGGATTCCATGAGTCTATAGAATTCTAAGTCAATGTTTAGTCTCCTCAAGCTAAAAAAAAATGTCAGTCACTGCCTAAATGAGATCGTACTTTTTATTATCTAAATACAAAGAATACGCCTATGTAACCTTACATATTATCTTATCAAGCAAGTGCGGCTAAAACATAAGACAATTATGTGAGCATGAGTTAACTCCATAGCATAATATTGACTTTGCATTACAGCAATCTTTAAAATTTTATGTTTCATTTACTTTAAAATGCGTGATTGTTTAGACTTCCGTAGTCATCATAATCGTTCGTTCTAGTTATTTTAGTCCCATAGTGGTGTGGTATCGATAACTTATATAGGTCGTAAAGACCCCAATGGCCCTATAAGACACCCACACAGACAACACCTACAAAATATCGCGGGAAAGAAGGAAAGAATTAAAATAAATTTATTCGACCTAAAACTATACAAAAAAGACTGGATGAGACTCACACAGATATGGAAGTAACTATGCAGGAAAGATCTGGATGAGACTCACACAGACGGGAAAGTAACTATACAGGAAAGATCTGGATGAGACTGACCACACAGACGGGGAAGTAATTTTACAGGAAAGATCTGGATGTGACTCACACAGACGGGGAAGTAACTTTACAGGAAAGATCTGGATAAGACTCACACAGACCGGGGAAATAATTTTGCGACAAGGTCGACATTACTCAAAAAATATAATTTTACAGGAGAGCAATTTTATAGTTTCAATTTAAAATTATAAGTACCATAATCGTTGATTTTGTAGGTAACTTATTTACCTAGGCAAAACCGTCGTACAATTAGTATAGTTTTCTGATAAAATATAAAATATTACGTTGAAAGCACGCACGACATACTGTACTGTACTGTACGAAAGAGACAATACTATAACAGCACAACTGTGAATATTTTCTATCTCTCTTACTATAGAGCTTAGAGAAATTACGTTTTTACATTCAGTGGCGCGCAATTTTTTCAACACAACTGTATTATTAACTAAAACATCATAAATTTTGAGATATCTCGACTTTGTAGCTAATGACCGATATGGCACACAAGAGAGGTGAATCCAGCAATGAGTGAACAAGACTGCCAATTGATCATGATGAAGGACCTACTAACTACTATTCCAACTTGGTAAATACCGGTGATAGTACATACTAGTGCCTACTAAGTAAAACTACTTTGAGTTCGTCGATATTCAATTGGACAAAGTTAAAATTTCGTAAAGTCATGAATATTTGGGTGTAAAAACATTTGCATAAGATTATTTCCACGAATGAGGTGATTAAGACGTCTACAAGTGTACAAAGCACTTGTACCGGCCTGTTCACCTAAATAGACCAACAAATGTTAGTGCTAGTGTAAATAAAAGAGTATTCTAAGGTGCGTTAAAAATATCTTGTGTCAATAAGTAGGTACGTATCTACAATTGCTAACTTTGTGCTTTATTACAAAAAAATTGACGACGTAAAAATCTAAAAATATGTGATAGTGAGCAAGGTTCACAAGTAAAAGGTGTACTGTAAGGCTACTTAGTAATAATATGGAGGTGGACGATTAAACAAGTACCATATCCATAAAATTAACTTAATCGGAAACTGAGAACCACTAAATTTATCCCAAACACCAGATAAGGACCACGTTGTAGACTCAGATGGAGGTGGCGATGGACGAGATAAACTTTCACTTTAAAAGAAAGGATTAGAAGAACAAAGCATTGAAGGAGCAGGGAGATCTTCGTTCTGCTAGAACACGAAAAGGCATATAATTACAAAAAACAAATAATCGGAGACTCCTATAGCCCAGCAAGGTAAGAATGTGTGCGAGTCTTGGAAATATTACTGTCTGCTCTGATATAATTACAATAAGTAGGTATCGTCCGTCTTATTTTAAAATTAACTGATTATATCCACATATTATTATAGTATTTGATTGTAACACTCAAGTGCAGAAAATAAAATTATCTAGGTTTTCATTTTCATTGGCTCACTTGTGTATTTCACTTAAGAAATAATGTTGTGGTTTCGACACTAACCGCAAAACAACATTGTAAATTATTAGGGCTTGTGCAGACATCGTCGACCACATAATATTGCCACATGCAGTCATGCTGCTAAGTACAATGTACTCAAGTGATCCAATGTTTAAACTATAAGGTATGAAAATTGTAATATGAATGGTTAACACATCGCAAGAACCGAACCTTTTCCAAAATCAATATTGCAACATTAAATTCCTTTAATAATCACATAGCATATCAGCCTTCAATATTCCCACTGCTGAGACACAGGACTCCTCTCCTCGAGAGGGAGTGGGCTGTAATCCACCACGTGGGTCCAGTGCGTATTGGTAGATGTCACATAGTCTTCAAATTTTTTATTCTAGGCCATGCCGGTTTCCTCACGATGTTTTCCTTCACCGTTTTGAGAGCAGTGGTGATGAAATTATTTATACAAAGTAAAGCGCCTGTCTGGGTTCGTTGAACGACCTTACAACTCGTAAGTCGGGGCTTTACTACTGGGCCACCACTGTTCTAATAATCACATAATCAAGCAATCATTATTTACACATACCTAACAACTTTACTCGAGAATTGTCGCACTTGACACTTCGCTTATTTATTTTGCAATTGCAAATAAAGATGCTGGTTATCATGATTTCCTTATTCTATGCATCTGTACTTTTGAAACTACCGTTTAGTTAGATACTTTTGCGATTATTAACCGACTTCCAAAAAAGGAGGAGGTTCTCAATTCGGTTGTATGTTTTTTTTTTGTATGTTTGTTACCTCAGTACTCCGTCATTTATGAACCGATTCGGAAAATTCTTTTTTTATTTGAAAGGGTATACTTCCAGATTGGTCCCATTTTTATCAAAACTCATTTCTGATGATGGGATCCATGAGGAATCGAGGGAACTCCTCAAATATTATAGGCATACATATAGCGATTAGGTATGGTATTTTCATCAACAAATCAAGCGTTTGCATTCAGAAAGTATCATCTGGTGAAGTGGAACTGATGAAGAATACCACAGATGGCCACGGAAACTCCTCAACGATGATAAGTATTTCACGGATAGCGATAAGATTAAAATAGTTAAGCGACTATGACGAAGCTTTAAATAAATGGTTCTGATGAAAATGGTACCATCGAACCGATCTGATGGAGAAGCCGGAAGGTAGGCATCGGAACTCAGTAAACAATGTATCCTAGCCGTGTTTGGGGTTATTGGAATTGTCATGAGGTGCACTCTGGCTATAAATGATTTAGTGGTAACTACATATATGCCGCTTCAAATTGCGCTACATGAGTTGTATGTTATGTGTGGCCTTGATTGTCAGAAGGCAGATTTCGTAGCCTCGTTATCTCCGTCAGCTAAAACTACGCCTACCAAACTTCTGACACGACTTAACGTATTTTTTCCATTTAGTCTATGTGGATGATGCTCTAATTTATTTTGCAGAGTGGTATTCAGATTTGTGTGGGGTAGGTAGGCACCACAAAAAAGTGAAAAATAAAAACTTTTTACAAAAAAAAAACAACCGACTCCCAAAAAAACACTACAAAGTGAAAAATAACTTTAATTTCGGAAGTCGGTGGCAAAACAAAACGAAATTAAATAAAAAACCAAAGACACCGACTTCCGAAATTAAAGTTATTTTTCACTTTGGTGTTTTTTTTTCAGTTACACGTGCTACCACAGCATAACAATATTTTTAGATTACAAAACAGATTGTTGCAAGTAGCTGTCTGTTGTTATAATAAGACTTGACAATCTTTCGAGAGTGCTTTATCACTTTTAGATAAAACACAATAATAATTAATAATCAAGTGAAACCAATCTGTGTCTGTGTCTTAAGTTCTTGATTTATACCTACATTCTAGCAAATAAATTAATTTGAATTTGAATTTGAATTTGAATCGATTGCTACTTATTTATCTTGAAAAAACTAAATAATGGCTCCCTGGGGAACTCTAACTGTGTGGATTCGTCTAAGCCTTTTGACAAAGTTGACACTAAAGTTATTGACTGTGAAACACATTTTTTCCTTATAAGTGTAAACAAAAGTGATTATTCTTGAATATGTTTATGAAAACACTAACTGCGCCCCGCGGTTTCACCCGCGTAGACCGGGATAAAAAGTAGCCTATGTGTCAATCCAGGGTATAAGCTATCTACATATCAAATTTCATCCAAATCGGTAGTTTGAGCGTAAAGAAGTAACAAACATACACACACACACATACACACTCACAAACTTTCGCATTTATAATATTAGTGTGAAGTGTGATAGTGTGAATTAATGAATCTCATAACTCTCACATATTTTTACAATGAAATTATTCTATGCAAGAAAATAGGTAAGTACCATTTTCAGTTCTCAGACAGCAGTGACCTTGGGCATGTAGGTATCATTGTCTACGTTTGCGACTTATAAACATGATAAATAAACACCAGGGACTGCAGACAATAGATAAAGGATTATACATTAGATTCTTAATAAAAATACGGAGGTATTTTATATTCGAACGGTGTATGCTAAATTTTATTATAAACTTGTATTATGTTTTGAGAGCCAGGACATTGAAAGTTTTATGTAGGTAGATAATGATACCAAGTAGGTCTGTAATACGATATCTACACTTCTTTACTCTATATCGGTCAAACATAAACTCACGCTTTCTTCCCCTGGGGGTAGATAGAAACTACAGAATGACCACCTGCTAAGATTCTTACATACTCCTTTTGCCTGTTTACGTTCATACACGCACGCCGGTTGCGAGTACTAGGCACCTGATCTTTCTGAAGAACATCACCAATAATGTCACTATGTCTTCCTAGGGCATCCCCTCCTGGCGGTTCCACTCACATCTGCCTTGTAAACCTTTTGTTAGTCGCCTTTCATTCATCCTCTCAACATGACCAAACCAAGCATACTTTTATCGGTCAGTCTTCAACAAATCTTCACGAATGATCTAGAAGCAGCCAAACCTTCCTTACAATTTCCCTATTTTCTCTATTTCTCGATCTAATTAAACGTTTGATCAACTACCTGCACAATTAAGGCTAATTTCAGTTTAATTGCCAATTAGCAACTGATTAGGTTTCTTCTCAACAATCGTTTTGCTATTGTAATTATGAATCAATTAACTTATTGAGCTCTGCTCTGAGCCATTTAAGTTTACATCTGGAAGATATTGTGTTTCTACGAATAAAGTCAAGATACTCGTACTTTTATCTAATATTTTAAATTATAGACAGACAAAAGTGGCTATCGCTTTCAAAGCAATTTGTATTTCTACAAAGACGTTCAACAGCGGGGTAATTGCGTAGCACTCATTAAAATGACAATTGATCGCAATGTGTTTCATTTTGACAGTTCTTCCATGTTCATTGCGTTATTTACGTTGTATGAAGCATAATGGATTAGTAATATCCTTCAAAACTCTCGGATTATTGTTGAAAGTGTGTTATGCATTTAGGGTGAAGTATCGAAATAAGTTTTTCGGGACGTTATGTCAATACTATACATTTTCGACTTATATCATCGTTGTCGCTGATAGAATAAAACTTTGTCTAGACCCTCTGCAGGTACCACTTTCGATTCAGTCACTCAAAGGACCTAATACATTTTGTCTACCTTTGGTAAAAAATTGGGGTTTGATATCAAAGAATACCTAATCTAATCCATGCAAATTAATAAAATCTAAAGGGGTCCCTGAAACGATGAATCGCAATTGATCAATTGCCATCAATCGCTTCAATTGCACTTGGTAGACGATCAATTTGCGCATTCAATAATGGGGGTGAAATATTAATTTATGAAAAACCCCCTAAATAAATAAAGAATAAAAAAAGTGTATCAATCAGAAAAAAAATGAAAGTAAAATTGACAATTGCAATTGATCGTTTTTAATAGAATGTAACCTACGTGATCATGAATATGTGATTCATTATGATTCCCAACAAATTGCACGACATTTGAGCTTCCAAGGTGCAATCTTGAGACAAAATTGGACCGATGTTCCAATTCCAACCCACAACCTCGACAATTTCGAGTTTTTGTGACCTATGTAGGTACTCCAAATAAGTTATATTTTAACATATCAAAGACTCATAACTCTATGTTAATTCAATAACTCTATGTTAAGTCGTAACAATAACATAACTCTATGTTAAGTCAATTATCTCAAAATGAGTTTTGTGTGGTTTGGAACATTTTTGCTTAAATCGGTCCAATTGCTTGTTAAAGCAATTATAGAACATATTTTTTGAAATTTTGCTCCCATTATTCTTAATTTGAGTACGTTTTAAAGTGCCAGGTACAAGGATCTCTTAGTGCCTGAATGACATTGATGGGGTATTGTCACAGAAATTGTATAAAAAAAAAAATTGTTAGCTCTGATTTTGGCCACGTGCCAAAATATCCGTGTTGCCATTGTACTTACCTTTTATAACGAGGCATGTCGTCGAATTATTCAACCAACACGAAAATTTTCGTCAACAAAAGACTTACCTGAAACGAAAGCAGTTTTATTAGTAAACAAATGACATAATGAACTGATAGCGTAATAAATGCAGAACAAAGTTACATGATTAAATAGTGGTTATCTTAAATACTTAGATGTCGATTAAAAGAATATTAAGGATTTTGTGACAATAAACGATGAACCTAGAACTGATCTTGATTTTGGATAATTTATGCAGATATAGTTAGGAAGTCTTATAAAGACAAAAGATTAAAATTTTGACAACCAGTCTAGAGCAGGGTAAAGGTTAGTTGATAACTAGATTATGAATCAACCAAGTACCTACAACAAGTGTGAACAGGAAAAAACGGCAGCACCGCTGAAATGAATGTATACCTGCAAATTTACTTAATAATATTCACTGTACCAAAGCAAATGCCTAACAGGCTATAGCTAATAGGTGGGTACGTACGGAAATTACACTTACTGAAAATAATAATCCTATACTATTAAATGGGCAATATTTGTATATACATAAACATATATATGTATATTTTGTAATCACATTCTCGAAAACGGTTCTAAAAATTTTGATGAAAGTTGCAATACAGGGGTTTACGGGGGCGATCTAGCTGGTCTCATTTCGTTTTCTCTATTTTCACCCGAGCAGAGCTCGGTCGACCAAGTACGCACGGCTTACAGATCAAGCTATACCGTTCCAGTATAAGTTGATCTCGCATTGTATAGAATTACCTTACAATGAGACGTCAGTGTAAACTGGAAAAATATAGTTTGATGTGTAGCCGTGTGTACTACCTATTAATTATCATACTGGAAAGAATGCAGATGAACAGAATGTTGCCAACCAAAGTAAGAACATGATAAAATCCAAATAGACCAGATCTAAATTAAAAAAAACCGGTCAAGGGCGAGTCGGACTCGCGCACCGAGGGTTCCGTTCCGATTTCTGAAAAAGTGTGCTACTTAGATAGGTACCTACATCGTTTTATTTTTCCTGTAATCTTTACATAAACTTCTATCACATAGAATAATTTCAGATTTTTCTCTTTGCAAACTTCGGAGATAAGGGGGGGGGGGGGGGGGGAACGGTATTTTTCATCAAAAGTCGAAATCTATGCAGCCAAAAAAAAAATTAAAAATAGTTTGAGAATGTGCAAACAGCGCTCTTTCATATGATACCCCACATGCCCTAGTAGCCCTACTTTAAATTTTTAACACCGCCTTTGAGTCCCTGTTGCAAAAAATATATAAATATTTTTATTTATTTCTTATTTGTAAAATAGTTGGGTAAACCTCATCTAAAACTATTACAAACAAGTTGATAGCATCAGTAGTTACTGAGATATCCAGCTGTGACAGACAGACAGACAGACAGACTGAGTCACACCATAAGGGTTTCTTTTTTACCATTTTGGTACGGAACCCTAAAAAAGTATTGCACTAGTAGGTACAACGACACGGACGTTCCTCTAGAACGACTTTGTTTATAATAAAAAACACGTTATGTTGTCACTGCTAATTCTAAAGGGTAGACATAACCATAAAAGTGACGACCTTAAACATTTAAATTTAAATATCTTTGGGATAAGAGAAGAATAATTCTTTTAGTCCGGTCAATTTAGACATTCGAAGTTACATAAAGTCCCAACAAGCTGAATTTCTGTGAAATTGTTCAAAACATAATTATAAACAATGTCTAGAAGTTCCCCATCATTCCCCTGTAAGGAAAAAATTATTATATATTTGGTTTTTGAAGGATTTTCGAAACCGAAAAACACGTAATCATCTAAGTTATAAAAGCGTTTAAGGATTCTATGCAATGAACATCGAAGTGTAGCGAATATACTTAGGCCATTGTATATGGGGCATACTACCTATTCGTTATGCAAGCCGCGTCTTAAGTCGTGACAAATCGATCAACTTAATGCATGTTAAATCGATTGAAAATACGATCGCACACTGTCGCCATGATGTCTAAGCGCGCTCTACGACTTCAACGTGTATCGAAAGGCATGTTTCTAATACAGTGTGAGTCTTCATAATGTGCACAAACTTAAGGATGTGGTGTAGACCATCCAACTGAACAACTTTTTCCCGGGGACCAACATCGTAATCATAAAAAAAAACAGTTGTCCCATACATTTGGTCAAGTAGGTAGATAGGTAGGTTTCCAAAATTCCGATGTTGGTCCCCGGGAAAAAGTTGTTCAGTTGGATGGTCTGCACCACATCCTTAAGTTTGTGCACATTATGAAGACTCACACTGTATGACCACAATTGGTAAGGTACTAAGAACTTACACGAAAAAATAAGGAGTGGAAGAAAAAAAAAACCGGTCAAGAGCGAGTCGGACTCGCGCACCGAGGGTTCCGTTCCGATTTCTGAAAAAGTATGCTATTTAGAGACATCGTTTTATTTTTCCTTTAATCTTTATATAAACTTCTATCACATAGAATAATTTCAGATTTTTCTCTTTGCAAACTTCGGAGATAAGGGGGGGGAACGGTATTTTGTTTTACATTTTTCATCAAAAGTCGAAAACTATGCGGAAAAAAAAGAAAAAAAAATGTTTGATAATGTGCAAACAGCGCCCTTTCATATGATACCCCACATGCCCTAGTAGCCCCACTTTGAATTTTTAAGTCCCCCTTTCAGTCCCTGTTGCAAAAAAAATATAAACATTTTTATTTCTTTCTTATTTGCAAAATAGTTGGGTAAACGTCATCTAAAACTGTTCCAAATTTCAAGTTGATAGCATCAGTAGTTCTGGAGATATCCAGCTGTGACAGACAGACAGACAGAGAGACAGACTGAGTCACACCATAAGGGTGTGACTCAGTCTGTCTCTCTGTCTGTCTGCCCACCTTTTTTACCATTTTGGTACGGAACCCTAAAAAGGAAAGTGAAGTTAAGAAATTGAGCTGGAATAGAATGAAGATCTAAATGGAGTTGAGCAGGACACCTGGCAAGACGCACTGATGACAGGTGGAGAAAGGCAGGTGTCAGTCGCCCGGCGGCAAGTTGGGTTGTTACCATCGCGGGTATATATAGGCTTACCAGATAAAAAAAATAAAATTCCGGAGTAAATTCCGGACATTTCAAGAAAATTCCTGACTTTTTTGTAAATAAGTACTTAGGTATAATAAGTTAACGTCAAGTTGTTTCATGCTGGTTTTCGTTATAGGTATTTATGTGAGAGTGAACTAAGAGCGAGCGCGCACTGCGGTGCGTTTCCGGTAGTTCTGCCGCACTGGGCGGGGCCTACAGTAACAAAACGCATGACCGCAGTGCGCGCACTTCAAAGACATTCCATACTTCACAGATTATACGGTAGAAAAACGCACCGCAATGCGCGCTCGCCCTAAGCAATTCACGTTTTCGCGAATATTCTCGACCAGGGGCAAGCGGGAGAGAGGTAAGTGCCCCTTCTCCGCCCACGCTCGCTGACAGTTAATATTGAATTAATATAATTTTTTATTTTATTTTTACACAAATAAAATTATAGAAATTCCGGACGGCTTAGAATTCCCCCCACATGCCGGACATAGACTTATATTACCGGACATCGGGTAGAACGTGGATGAGGTTAGCACAAGGAAAGGGAGGCCTATACCCAGCAGCGGTTGAAGTCAGGCTGTGGGTGATGATGACGAGTGTGACTTTACCCAATGATATTATAAAGGAAATATACCATTCATACTGAGCGGCGCGGCGTTTGAATATTGTTGTGTTGTTATTACAAATGTACTTACATATTATAGGTGTATAGTAGTTTTCAACTACGACTGTGATACATAATACGGAACATATGATACAGAAAGAGACAGCTTGGCATTTTAGATATATTGTCACGCCACGGACACGCTTTGTTTCGCTCGCTGCTATTAGCCGACTAAATCAAATTACAACAATTGTCTGAATTTGTCTGCAACAATTTGCGCGCGCTAGTGCCATATCTACCTCTTTATTTATATAATATCATTGGACTTTACCCCTCTTTGGATTCCCTAGTTGGAACGAATAGCCAGGTAACTGCTAGTTTACAGTCGAAGATTAGAGGAAAAGCCAATAAATCAACCCGTTCTTGATTAGGTCAATATTGATAACAGCTTCCATCAACAGCTTTGACGAAAATACAATACCTATGAAATGAAACGTTGTTAGAAACTAGTGTTTGGACTCTGCCTATCAATAAAACCACATAAGTAGCACGGAAATGCGGTAGCATCGATCTAGAGACGGCACTACTAATAAAATTCGTGGCACCGAAAGCGCGTTGAGTGCATAGCTTCTGTCACGGACTGCTTTCAAAGCCGTCAGTTTCTATACGTCACTTGTTTCGTAGTACGAGAGGTGATATGGGTGAAACGCTTAGTTTGTATGGAAAGTGTTGACAATGACGACGCTAGCAGCGCGGCAGCCGAGGTCTCTCCGTACTTTGTGAATAAAACCAATTAACGATCTACAGTGCGGCCGTCGAGAAAATGCATCTCTGACACATGTCAGTTGGACCTTTTCTAGTCGTAATAAGGATCAAATTCGCAAAATACATATTGGTTTTCGTGTCAATAATGTATTCTCTAGAAAGAATTAAATCTCTAATTGTCTAAAAAGCGCATCTACCTAACCGTTCAAGTTCAAGTGGCACCGGTTGACTAGCTTTGAAGGTTAATAGCTTGAGGTTTTACCACAGGTTTTACTACGTTTTACGATCATCGTTTGTTTTTACTATTCTGACAGTTTAATAATATGTATCATTTAGCATTTTAAGAAGCTTTCATTGGGTTAAGGTCTTTGTTATTAAATATATTGGCTAATATAAGAAACTTCTTTAATTGCCATTTCTTATTTTAGTGTTAATCCTAGTCTCTTCCCCATTAAACTTATAATTAATGACAGACGTACCTATCTACAAATCATGTCGATCTACTCTCCTTGAGTAAAAACATAATAATATAATAACGTACCTATTTAAAAAAAAAAAAAAATGTATATAAGTAGTTTATCAGCCATCTCGTTACCATAACACAAGCATTAGGTTGCTTAGCTTGGGACTAGATGGCGTTGTGTGAAATGTCCAAGGATATTTATTTATATTTATTTATTTATTTTATTTATAATTTTTAAGAATTTATGTGATTACGTTGTCTTAATATTTAACCTCACCCTCTTGAAGAAACTTTCGTGGTTAACGCTAATCTTTCATGTATAAGCTGCTAAGCTGGCATGCTAAGCTGGTACAAAAATATTATGAGTTTCTACGCTGACGTCTAAAGAATGGAAAAAAAAATATAACAATTTATAGCGTTTTAGACATAAGTAATATTAGGTCTTTACCTATGAAATTGCGGTTCTGCAGTACTGGCCATTTCAAATCAAAATAATTTTTGTTTGGCTAAGAATTCTAATTTCAAATTAATTTTATTTTAAAAACATGGATTTTTTTTTTCCAAAAGTAGTCATTTGTTTATTGATTAGTGTTACATTTTCATCGCATTTCAATCTTTTTCGTCATCATGGATACGTTAAAAATTCTAGTAATTATGGAATATGAGTACCGTCGTGGCAGCAACGCGGCACAAGCGGCACGCAACATCAACGACGTTTACGGAGCTAACACTACAAACCAACGCACCACTTGTTATTGGTTTGCTCGCTTCCGTTCTGGAAATTTCGACCTGAAAAATGAACCTCGCGGTCGTCCGAAGACTTTGGTCGACAATTACGAATTAAAGGCGACTGTGGAAGCTGATGATACACAATCTACGGCTGAATTAGCAGCAGCTTTCGACGTTAGCGTCAAAACAATATTGGTCCATTTGCGTCAAATTGGCAAGGTAAAAAAGCTTGACAAATGGGTGCCCCACGAACTCAATGATCGCCAGCGCGAAGTACGCGTCGAGACGTGCCTTGCACTGCTCAACAGACACACAAATGAAGGAATTTTGAACGGCATTGTTACCTGCGATGAAAAATGGATTCTGTTTGATAACCGCAAGCGCTCAGCAAGTTGGTTCGATCCTGGTTCAGCACCTAAACAATGCCCTAAACGAAAACTCACCCCTAGAAAAGTGATGGTCACTGTTTGGTGGTCTAGCGCCGGTGTGATTCATCACAGCTTCTTACCAAACGGGGTGAGCATTACTGCAGATGTGTACTGTGAAGAACTGAACACAATGATGGAGAAGCTGGCACATCTCCAACCAGCATTGGTCAATCGCTCGTCTCCGCTGCTCCTGCACGACAACGCGCGACCTCATACTGCACAGCAGACGGTCTCCAAGTTGCAAGAACTCGGGTTGGAAGCTCTCCGTCATCCGCCCTACTCACCAGACCTTGCGCCTACAAACTACTACTTTTTCCAGAATTTGGATAACTTCTTGGCGGGAAAAAAATTCAATACCCGAGAGGCAGTACAAAATGCCTTTGAAGAATTTGTTGCCTCCCGACCAGCTGATTTCTTTAAGAAGGGCATCAATAAACTGCCACTGCGTTGGCAAAGATGCATTGATTGCATGGGTGATTACTTCGATTAATACAAATAAAAAATACATGAAAAAAATTCGTTTAAATTTTTTCATACAAAACGGCAATTTCATAGGTAAAGACCTATTATATTTGAGTTCCTATGTTGAATTTACGTCTCACCATAATGAAAAATGTTGCCTATTAAATCAAGCAACATCCATCCCCCAACATCCGTCTCTACTAATTATCCCGTACCAAAAATAGGTCAGACAAAAAGATAAAAATGACAAACACAATAATGACTATATTCCGTATGAAGCAATCGCAAGGGAACATTCCGGAAAACACTCAAACGAACGAGACTACGTGCAATGTTCTCAGAATATGAACAATTGACACTAAAGTAACTAGATGATGCTCTGATAACTCTGAGAACAATAAAGTAGGAACTGACCTGGTGACGTAACCAGGTAGTCATACAACGATTACATCTTCAAATAACATGCAACTTTAGCCCTACAGCATTGAGTCCCAATTGCAACACCCGACAGGATACACACGTTCCCTGGAGTCGGTATAGGATAAATAGTAATATAGTATAAAATGCCTGTGTTGAAGTGGGCGCATCCCGAGGATGTTGTACCTAAGTGGATTAGTTGTAATCCGAGCACTTGAAACGATCATTGTTATCTCTCTAGATGTATCAAGTGCAGCATGGGATGTCGTTACCTTTCGCGTGTGGTCTTGTTTCAATCCATATTTTGTTTACTATGCATTTCAATAAACAGTCAATAACGTATCTACCCACTGCTGGGACACTAGGCCTCCTGTCTTTGAGAGGGAGTGGGCCATAAACCACCAAGCGGGCCCAATGCGGGTTGGTGGATGTCTTCGAATTTTTGGTTGTAGGACATGCCGGGCGGTTTCCTAACGATGTTTTCCTTCACCGTTTTGAGAGCAGTGATCACTGATCATGATATAAATAAATTATATTGGTAAAGTAAAGTGGGCCACCACTGCATTTCTAAACTACGATTAATATTTTTCTTTCTGGATGTAAGGATCTAGTTGTAATCTGCATATTATTGACTTTCCTTACAAATCGAGAATCAGCCTAAGATTATCCTACCTACTGTTGACATAATTCCTGATAACACTATCTATTCTATTCTATTCTATTTCTTATTGTGGCAAGCAAAGCCGATGTCTTCCATTCTGCCAATGTCAAAAGTGAAATGGAAATCAACAGTGCATTGAAAAAAAAAATAGTAATTATAAAAAATTAAAAAACTACGAAGATGCGGAGGTTGGTCCGGGTCTGATACAGATAACACTATCGTCCATCTATCTACTCGTATGAGGATGTCCAAAGGATTCCCCTTCAGTTGGCAAATTGGCATTCAAAGCAGATACGACCTGTCCTTTATGTTAGTAGTATTTAAAAATACGAGCAGTCCTAGAATTTATGTTATGCTGTAAACAGCATAACATAAATTCTAGGACTGCTCGTATGCTCGTATGCCTTGAATAAATAAAGAAAATCATACAATTATCCTTAAGACTTGAGGACAACAAGATCCAAGATCTGATTGGATGATTAATATTAATTACCAAGAAAAAGAACGTCATTAGAAAGTTCATTACATTGACTTTCTTTGCCTTGCCAGTTGCAAATATGTATTTGCAACTGGCAAGGCAGAGTGCCATTATAGTAGTTAAGTCGGCCTGAAAATTTACCGAACCCAGAATGAAAACTTATTATGTTGCTATATTACGTAGCTCTAAGCAGGGGTGTATTTACCCTAGGGCCAAAAGGGCCATGGCCCGGGGCGGCAGGCTGCGAGGGGCGGCGCAAGCCGCACCTCGCGCTCAACTTTGTGCGACTTTCTTTTAGACTTTATATGCCTGAAGAAATTTAAAAAAAGCCTACCTAACTAATTAATTAAATAAAAAAATTAAAGGGGTAGTCCAGTCACAATCGACACAAAAAATGTAAACATCGTAAACGCGCATGTACGCACGGCTACAGATCAAGCTATACAATTGCAGTATAAGCTGATCTTGGGTACAATTTGAGCATAACTCAAGCACTCTAGGTCTATTGGTAGCAAAGATAGATGGGCACTTTTTCCAAAAAGTGAAAAGTTATCAATAGGGTCATTTCCCAAGACCTGTACCCGGCATTGCCACTAAAGTCATTATAGAACTCGTTGAGTAGAGTACAAATATAATTTTTATATTTTTACGTTTAAAATAAAGAAATAGGGGGCCGCAAAAGTTGTCAGTTTTAGACCATTTTTGTGCGAGCTCTATTGCTACAAGATAGGATAGGAATTTAAATTTTCTGTATATCATGTACGTAGTTAAATACTGTACTTAATCAGCAAATACTAAAAACGCCGATTCTTAAGGTATTTCGTTTAAATATGGGTGATTTTCTGCAACTGGCAAAAATAACTTTGTAGTTCACAGTATCATTATGAAGTACAAAGTTATCTTTGCGATTGTTAAAATTTAAGATGTAAAATATTTTTTGTTTCGTTTTGTTTTTTAAATATCATTTAGGTACTTAGTGCAACGACCACATAACCCATGGTCGTTGCACTTGGTGTTAAATATTGTAGGTACGGTGCACAGTGTTCCAATCGATAATAAAAAATTCCCTCTGCTGTTTAAGGTAAATTTATCGATCAAGGGATGCATTTAAAATGAACGAGTAAAACTCCCACGTGACAATTTGAAATGCTTTTTTTTTAAATGATGAAGGTGACCTTTTCATGAAAAAAATTAAAATAAATTCTGAAAACGTAACTGTCCAAGATATTTATTTTGTATAAATATAGTCTGATAAAGCATCTTTGGGTGCATATTTTTCAGTTTTTATTTTTAGAAAATCACGTCCGGATACCGAGAAATATTTTTTTTTCTGATTTTTGTTTTTATTTTTTTTCTCCTTAAAAACTCAAAAGTGCGACTTGTCACTTGCACATAAATATTTCTCGTAACAAGGCCTATCACTGATAAAAAAATCACGAGGTGAGATGAGTTTTTAGCGAGAAAAAAAAATAAAAACAAAAATCTGACAAAAAAAAATTTACTCGGTATACGGAGGTGATTTTCCAAAAATAAAAACTGAAAAATATGCGCCCAAAGGTGCTTTATCAGACCTTATTTATATAAAATAAATATCTTGGACAGTTTATTTTAATTTTTTTCATGAAATTGTCACCTAAACTTCATCATTTTTATAAAAAAAAAATATTTGAAATTGACACGTGGGTGTTTTACTCGTTCATTTTAAATGCATCCCTTGATCGATAAATACCATAAATAGCATTGGGAAATTTTTTGATCGATTGGAACACTGTGCGGTGGTACGAAGCGCTTCGTGTGCGAGTCCGACTCGCACTTGGCCGGTTTATTGATTCATTATCACCATTCTCAGCCCGCATCAACGCACTGCTGGATTTTATTTTATAATTAAAAGTTTTTGCTATATTCCGTTAATTCATGGGGCGGCAAACCTTACAGGCCCAGGGCGCTGAATCTTAAAATACGCCACTGGCTCTAAGTAGTACGAAACGCATGTTGCTATATGCTGTAGCTATATGTTGTACAAAAATTATGTTCCTATATGCTATAGCTATATGTTGTACAAAATTTATGTTGTCATATGCTGTAGCTATATGTTATACAAAACTTATGTTGCCATATGCTGTAGCTAAATGTTGTGCAAAACTTATGTTGCTATATGCTGTACATATATTATGTTGTACAAAACTTATGTTGCCAAATGCTGTAACTACTTATCTATGTTGTACAAAGCAATATCTGCTTCAAAATTACCTCATCGAATTTGATCCGATCGTTAGCTACCTTCCGAAATTTACAATAGCTACGAGAGTTTTTTTCCAAAATGTGATACATTTTATTAGGGTATAGGTCAATGATATATTACCTTTAGATGCGTTACCCGGGCTCAAAAATGGCAAATTAAATGAAGGGTAATTGCCCGGCGTGATATCAGTCACGCACGCGCGCCAGTGAACATGCAGCAGCTAGTGACGTAATTAAATAAGTATATTCATCTCTTTCTTACAACAGGTATCGGCATGCGTCTTTCCTTTTCTATGCGGCCAGTATATACTGGTATGTTGGTACATCATGGCTTACGCTGTTTTTGAAAGCACTGATGTTCGTGTATGACGCGTCTATCTATAATACGTCATTGGTACCTATAGGTACCATGTACCTACATTGACTCATGTTTGTTAGATATACCTATCTACATTTTCCTCAATTATTTTCATTATATACTGCAGTTAATAGCAGCCAGTAATCCAACATTTTTTTTTAAAATGGCTATGACAATGCTAAAAAAGTTGATACCTATCTCAGTAGATTGAATGGAAAATGAAGAAAATTTAAAAAAAAATCACTGTTGAAAGTAGCACAAAGAGCATTATCAAGAGAAATCCTAGCAGTTCCTTACAAACTGATTCAAAGGACAGACTAGAGAAAGAAAGAAAGAAAGAGATGAAACTAATGATGGTAAGCATCAACATCACCTCATCTCATTTTTACTAGCTGATCCCGATCCGAGGCAAGCAATCTGATTCGGAACAGTGCTTATACGTGTGCGTTGAGCTTTAACCAGCAAAGATCTTCAGGTACTCAGAACAGGGCTATCTGTCAATGACTATCTTAGATATGATGGATTGAAAACTTAACCTCAACAATGTAAATTAAATGAAAACAATGACAATCCTATTAATATTAATGTGAAAGTTTGTGAAGATGTTTGGATGTTTGTTACTTAATCACGCAAAAACGGCTGAACGGATTTGGATGAAATTTGGCACACAAATAGTTTATAACCTGGATTAACACATAGAATACTTTTTATACCGATAGTAGGTTGCCGCACGCGGGCGAAGCCGCGGGCAACGGATAGTGTTTATATACAATGCTAATTTGATCTATGTACAGGGCCTGCGGTTACAATCAAGTTCAATTAACTGACATGCAATAGTTGGATTGGTAGGCGAAATACCTAAGCGTAGTAGGTAGGCGAAAAGATACGTCAAAGTGTAGGTATAGAGGCCAGTGTGGCCTTACATAAAATTGTTTAAAGGATGCGCAGTGGTAGCCCGCGAAATTCATTTTTTTTGGGTTTTTTGCAATTTGCGGGTCCGTGTCAGGTAGTATCTTAATCAAAATATGATATGCTACAATAAAACATATGTAGTTACATAATTTTATCCATAAAAATTATCAATACATCTCTCCAAGTTAGATTTCGTACAGATTCGTTAGATTTCGTTCGTTCGACGATGTATTGATGATTTTAATGGTTAAAATTATGTAAATACCTACATATGTTTTAATGTCGCGTATCATATTTTGATCAAGATACAACATGACACGGACCTGCAAATTGCAAAAAAACCCAAAAAAACAAAATAATTTCGCGGGCTACAACTGTACTGTACTGCGCATCCTCTACTAAGAGATTAAAATCTTACTTTGTTTTCAAGACAACACATGCAAGTGAAGATAAGTGCCGCGTTTCCACTGACGCGGAGCGGAGCGGAGACGTGCAGGAATCGTCCAATTACAGACGAGACAAGAGACGCGATGAGGATTTCAACCATTATGATTGGTCGATTCCTGCACGTCTCCGCTCCGCTCCGCCCAGCTCCGCGTCAGTGGAAACGCACCCTTAAGATACCTTAACGAGTCCGCTCCCGGAAACGCGGATCTACACGAGACGTACGATACGATACGTCCGGAATTTTCCGGACATGTCCGGTAATATAAGTCTATGGCATGTGGGGAGAATTTTAAGCCGTCCGGAATTTTTCTATAATTTCATTTGTGTAAAAATAAAATTAAAAATTTATATTCATTCAATATTAGGTGTGAGCGAGCGTGGGCGGAGAAGATGCACTTACCTCCCCCCCTCCCCCCTAGTCGAGAATATTCGCGAAAACGCGAATTGCTTTGTTCACTCTGACATAAATATAACGGAAACAAGCATGAAACAACTCCTTAAGTACTTATTTACAAAAAAGTCAGGAATTTTCTTGAAATGTCCGGAATTTCCTCCGGAATTTCATTTTTTTTATCTGGTAACCCTGCACGAGACACAATGGTTAGTACTTACTTACTTAAAAGTACTTTTATTTATTCTGTGACAATGGCTTTTTAATTGTTTCTGTAATTACGGCATAGAAAGGTCACTGCTGCTGGTCACTTTTGAGTTTTGACAATCATTGCTGTATCCCACATTTTAACCATTAATAGTACACACGGCTACACATCAAGCTATACAATTCCAGTTTACACTGTCCTCTCACTGTAAGGAAATCCTATACAATGCGAGATCAGCTTATACTGGAAATGTATAGCTTGATCTGTAGCCGTGCGTATCACAGTATAATAAAGTTGGCAGTATTACATTTTTGATATTGACAAGATCACGTGACATTTCGATACTGATGTCAACCCCATAATTTTTTTGGCTTTTCTACTAGCGTCATCGCAACGGATTTTATCGCGCACTGGATTTTCAACTCTCGGTGTTGAGCCGAGCTTCGAGAATCCAACTTAACAACAACAGAGTGCATGCCAGCGCGTCGAAAATACACACTGTTGGGTTTTCAACTCTCTCAAAAAAAGGCTGCAAGGCAAAGGCTGATTATGTATTTATAACAACACGATTTTCACCCAATGACGCATACGAGAACAACAATAAAAAAAGGCTACGATTTAAGGAAAAAACTGTTCAAGGCTTGCAAGTAATAAAATTTGCATTTTACAAATTACTTGCTGCAAGTTCATTGCATTCATTTGTAATGCCACGCAAGACATTATTTTATAAATATCCAGAATTCAGTCATTTCAGTGCATTTGTTTGGCTCAAATTATACCTAATCATTAGTTGGAAAAGGCAACTTGGTTTCTCATTGTTCTAATTTCGGACAATTTACATGAAACATGGGCTCATCGGAATAAAATGAAAACAAAAAAACCGGCCAAGTGCGTGTCGGGCCACGCGCCGTAATAGAGTTCCGTAGATGCACAATAATGCGGACTAAGAAGAGGGCTTTTTGTTGTTTCACACTATTACTCGTAACCTTGAAAAGCCCGTAAACTTGAAAAGCCTACTACCTGCCTTAGCTGTGATAGTTTTTCTTTTAACTTCGTTATATATACTACTACCGTGAATTTTTACACCCATCCAAAACTAACCGTTTAGCTGGCAGGGGGGGACACACTTGACTCTAACAAAAATTAGCACTTTAAAGCTTAATATTTCAGAAAGGGATTCTGAAATCGAAAAATTGTTTTGACAAAATTTTTGAAACACTTATTCAACGACACCCCACACCGATAGACGAGAAAAAAAAAACATCCTGACTTTACGTTTACAGAAGGTAGCAAAAAAAAAATCTTTTTAATGATTTTATTTTACCACTTTGTCGGCGTGATGAATATGTATATCCATGCCAAATTATAGCTTTCTAGTACTAAGAGACTTTTATTCAGGTTGTAAGGGACAGCCCGCCGCAAACTGATAGGGTGAATTCAGTATGTCATACTAAGATGACCGGTACATGAAATGTTTTCAGGAACGGTAAGGGAATCCAATAAACCTGATTTGTTTGTGTTTTTGTGCACAAATTGGAGCGTCTATTACTGGTTGGGAGGGGTAGGTAATAGGTATGCGATGAGTTCGATGAACTCTGTAGCTAGACAGAAAGTGAACAGCTGATTTCCCGCGTCGTTGGTTAGAGTATTTCAACATCCATTGCTGGTTTTTTTTTGCTGTTTTTTTTTGCAGTTTTTTTACATAAATGGAGTGCTGCGAACACACAATGCAATTTTACATTGAAATAATGAAAATGTAACTGAAAAAAAAATTTAAAAAATGAAAATTTTCCTTAGAAAATTTCCGGTGGAATATGATTCAAAATGAGGAGCTGAATGCACCCTGTGAGTTTGCGGAGGGCTGTCCCTTACACCCTGTATAGCACTCATAAATAGGGCAAATGGCTTCAACCGCATCACCAGTCTATCAAAAAAAAACCACTCAACAAACTGATGCAGCGCAAAAAGCGCTACACGTTCATTGATAACATAATGTTTATAGTTAGATTAGATTCGTAATCAGTCAGTGGTGAAGGTTTAAACATTACTTTGATTGTTTTTTTCACACTAAAGCCGTAACCGACAAGGTTACCGATTGGCTATGCGTTTAAATATAAGATTCGGCGTCGAAGTTCCTTCTCTGTAATGTTAGTAGGTATACTTCGAGGGATTGAGAAAAAATCACTTGGCTAGCTGTATTTGGTGCTACTTCCATTTCCTGTTAGTGCAGTATACCTACAGGGTCAGATTAAATTATCTAGTGAAACTCCGCATACGGGTATCGATATCTATAAAGCAGATTTTATCAACTCACGCTTCAAGTAACAACACTAACCAGGCGATCATTGACACAAAAAAAACTTCCAAGTGCGTGTTGGACCACGCACAATTAAGGGTTCCGAAGTTGAAAAGAATTTATCTCAAAATCAAACTTAACATTGTACTTAGTTGAAAAACATGTTCTCCCAAACATTGATATACTTACGTCATGGTCAATTCTCCAACTGCATAGATAAGTTTGTAAACCGAAAAAAAAATTTTTTATGTGATAAAATTACAAATTAACTATTTTCGGACTTTTTCCTTTACTTGTGGCAAGAAGCAACGTGTTACAACCTTGCTTCTTGCCAAATTTGATGAATCAACGGTAAGTTCCTTATAGGTTTTAATTTACTTGCGAGTACCTACCTACTTACTTATCAAAATATGTCGCATCAATGGCCGTATTTTTTTATTGCGTTGACTTAGAATTTAGAAGCTTGTTTTTTTTAGAGCTGGAGCTCTAAAAAAATCTAAATTCTAAGTCAATATCAAATACTAGCTCTACGGTTTCTTGGAAGAAACCGTAGAGCTAGTATTTCATATTAATTTCAACTAGATACCTGCAGGCGTTCCTGAGAAAAAGGGTATTGACAGACTGACAGACGGACAACGAAGTGATTCTATAAGGGTTCCGTTTTTTCCTTTTGAGGTACGGAACCCTAAAAACATCAAATCTTTTTTAATTTTTATTTTGTCGTGTTTAGATATGGGCCCATCACATCCGTAAAGTTTCACTAGCTAATTTAATTTGACCCTGTATTGTCAAAATGTGCATTATATGTTTTTCTTTGGTTTGGTGTTTTGCTGTAGGTATGTAGAGCATTGTATGGTTTGTGACATCACTCACTTTAGACTCAAACCGTCTTATTATTACCTATTAAATAAATGTATTTTCTTTATTTCTTTCTTTCTTATTACAAAACAATGTTCACCTTTTTTGAATTTCGAACTTTATTCCGACACATTATAACAACTTAATGTTGTTTTACAAAACTGACAACTTAGTACCGGACTAAGTTGTCAGTTTTGTTTAAAGAACTGTATTTCTATCACAGCTAGGTTCTTATTACAAAAACGTCGATGGTTTAAAGTTAAACCATGACAGAAGAAAAACCTCGTTTTGTAATAAAGCCGCTAATGTTCTCTGTTACATTTTGATGATCATGAACTTAGAGCTAATGGATTGTAAAGTCCCTTTTCATCAGGACTTTCTTCCCAAACGAATTCATGTAATCATGTCATCCCTCCATATTATCTTCAAACAGTATTATGACCGATTTCACCAACCCTAAGTTACAGTTAAATGAATCCCTAAATATTATTGCATTGTTGGATTTTCAACTCTCAGTGCTGTTAACCCTAGCGTTGAAAATCCAACAGTGCACTTTTATTTAGGGATTCATTTGAGTGTCACTTAGGGTTGGTGAAAACGAGCATTAGACCGGTAATTTCATAATAATCGTAAACTTTTCCTTTCACCATACTTTGGTAGGCGATGACAGATGGTGTTCCGATGTTTTTCTGTCCAAGTGTGTCAGTTAAGGCGTTAACAGATCGTCGAGCCATGCTAATTGGTGACGCACGAGCTGGTTTCACTTTAGCTGCATTGTTCACTACATGTGATGCAGAAGCAAATCCAGGCTAACGTCCAGTGTATACTATACAAGGTGCTCGTGGCTATGTATTAAGGTGCTATGTAAAAAGCGAACGGGGCGGGAATAAGAAAGTGACAGAGTCAATTACTTCCACATGCGAAAAACAGAGAGCAGAACAATACGATGGAACCAAAATAAAAGCGCCAAATCAAATAAAAATTGTTTAAAAATAATTTAAGTTATCTATCTATAAAAATAAAAAGAGAAGTCCTGACTGACTGACTGATTGACTGACTCATCAACGCCCAGCCCAAACCCTTGGACCTAGAAAGCTGAAATTTTGCACAGAGGTTCCCTTTATAATGTAGACAAGGAATAAGGAAGTAATTCCCGGTATATTCCGACATCCACGCGTGAAAGCCTCTGGCATAAGCTAGTCTATCAACATTACATGATACGCACATTTTGAATGCAATTTTGCAATTAAATTACTTAGGATTTTTTTCCATGGTTATAAGATATTTATCCGACTTTAGTCAAATTAGCCCTTAGAATAGACAGTCCGGAAAGTCAAACTTTTTCTAAAACTCCTAGTGCCATGATTACAGGAACGCAAATGTTGTGTACATTAAGAAACAAAAGAATTCCAAATTCGCATTAGTCATGGACGGATGTATGGTATTGGTTCTTTACCTATAGTTACCTACGTTAACCTACGTAAATCTCCACACTTGTTCAAATCTAACACTTGTTTGCCCTTTATAATACCGAGGCGAATCTGCCTGATAATCATGTTTCCTACTAAATGATTGTTTACTTTACATACTTGTTTTTATTTGATTAATTACCTAAGTAGGTTTTCATTTTTCTATGGAAAATAATGTGCCAATGTTTGTTCACGTGTTGGGCGCCAACTATACAAAGTTACCTAAAATTTATAATTATACTAAGGAGAAAAGTTATTTCGCAGAAAATACCGTACGAATTACGATATTTATGTTACATACCTTCGAGATTAATAATTTTTTTTTAATAGGTATAAAAAAAATACCATCATACATTATTTTAAGTTGATTGTTTTCAGTCTACTAATTCTGGCGACCCTAAACTTATTCTGCGGACGCCATCTTTGTCTGTTATAATGGCGGGAACTGAACTATTTTAATCATGTTCAAAAATATTTAAAGCTAGGCAAAGACAAAGAGCCAGCTCCTTTGCATATAATTTTTATATTGGTTACAGTTACAGAATAACCATTCCAAACATATGTAACCTTTATAGTATACAATGCTCGTAAAGACACAATTTGTCTCTTTTCAATGAAGTGTATTATTCGGTTATCAGTAAACAATTGGATTTCACATGCGCTTATGACCGTTACTAAACGTTCAATTCTAAAAAAATATTTAATCCATTCTATTCGTTTTTTGTTCGTGTGTCTTTCCAGAACCAAAAGTTTTACCAATTTTTTTTGTCAGTACTTATCTAATTTGTCGGTATAAAGAAACACCCTAAGACAATCAGAGGACATAGGTACTTAGAAACAGTTTATTTTAACTTCCAAAGCAAAAAACAAAACTAACTAACTGAAAACTAGTCCTAACCGGTCACTTTACCAAAAAAACTTTCTTTTTGGATTTTTTCGCTAATTCTGACAAAATGAACGAAAGAATGAAATGCGCCGACCGACAGCGTGGTTTGACCAGACTCGAATGAACCCAAAGATTCACACTAGCCCCTGTGGCCTCATGTTACATGGTGCCACAGAGACCATTGCATATCAAAGAGTAGACCGGGATATGATAAGGATTCTATAGTGAGTTTTGTTTGTCTTTAATTTATTATACAGTCTTCACTGATATTTAAATAAATAAATAAAATAAAATAAAATCATTTTATTTCGAGTATCACTGACTCATAATACCAAAAAACACTCATACAGTCACATTACATTACAAATTAATTAAGATAATCCAATTCATTAATAACATCATAAATTCATAATACAAAAATCAAAAAATAAATAAAAACTATAATGAAAAATAATAACAATTAATTAATAATGAGGTTTGCTAGTCGCATCAGCCTGCCACATGCCGCTTACAGCAGTGGGAGATGATGGAACAATCAAGCCTTTCCGCGAGCGCGGCCAGCATGCTGTTGGCGCTCCCCCGCACTCGCCGCACCAGCGACGTGCCTCTCTTGCGCATAGTGGCGTGGAAGCAATCCACGCGCGCTTCCGCAAACATAGTCGATGCGCTGCAATAGCGGGGGAGCGCCAACATCATCCTGAACGCGTTATTGAACTGAACGCGAAGATATATATCATCATAGATATAGATGATATTTGTATGTCATCATCATCAATGACAAAATATAGCGCAACATATACAATATTATATAAGACCTTGGCCTTTAATCTATGTTTTACAAATAAATAATTCTGATTCTGATTCTGATTATAGAGCCTACACCGAGTATGCACCCTAGCAATGGAATTGTGGAGAAACGGGTGCTATTTATGGATGTGCTCTTTTAACGACGTCTCCGCCAGGTTTTTTCAAGTCCCGCTTAACCGGCGAACCTTTTGGCGGGGTTAAACTGTATTCTTGACTATTTTTATGTCACTGCTATGCTGTGTTGTTCCAGTCTTCTTATGAGGTCTCGCTACTATCCGTTACAGGTTTCTTGTGAATCTCGCTAGCTTCTTCATAATCTTATCTTGTTCTTCAGCCATCCAAAAATTAATGTCCTTGTCGAAGTAAGTCATGTCGTGTTTTGTCATTCCAAGTGTAAATTAAGAGATGGTAAATTAAAATGCACATAATAAACGGAAGACATTCTGAAAATAGTACTATAGCATTCTGAGAAACCCATTGTCAACAAATATTCATACATTCTTGGCAAACTGGCAAATGATTTAGGTAAACATATAGTTGCAGTAGGAGTAGGTTTAGATACCTACGCCATTTTAAGATTAAACAAAAGAAATATTGACAATTTGGCATTCGATATTCAAAAAAAGTTTGTAATAGAAAGGTTATGTTCTATAACCATTCCTCCATATTTTTCTCGTTCGAATTAACGTCAAGAATAGGGTCGTTCCTTCGACTTTATGTATTTTTCCTCTTTCAAAATTAATTTGACAAAGATGACTTTTGTATACGACCTTAATTTGGCTCCGGTTGACGATGAATGTCACAATTCATGTTCGGTCTAAATTGAACCGGACTCCGTATATCACATTACAATATGAATGTTAGTTATATGATATTGATACAGTACGACAACATTCAAAGGTTCCATTGTTTATCTTCGGAAAAACCGAAATATAGGTCCATTAGGGATAGGGTGTGACGGAATTAGTGCGTCAATCGATAATAATTTAGGTGGGAATTTAAGGATATCAATTTCTATTGGTACTTCGGTTTTTCCGAAGATAAATGATGGAACCATAGAACGTTGTCGTACTGCACGTAACTACATATTTCAAACAGACATACCTACAACCAAGACATGCCATTAGAGGTCAAAAACAAATAACATGTTATTTGTTTTTAGAATGAATGGAATACTTAGTGGAAAGCCATTCCATTCATTCCTTGTACAATCAGCGTCATTCTTCAGCGTCATTTAAACACTGAGTAAGTAACTTTACACGAAAATTTTATACAAAGTCACCGTCAACTAATTACTCAGAAAAGTGAAAATATGCTAATAATAGAAAACTATGCATGGTCATTATGGTAATGTTCCCGTAGTAAAAGCTTCAGTAGTTAAATATAACGCGAATGTCAAATCAAGGACATTTAAATTAAGTCAAATTGTAGCGAGAAAATTATGGCAGTGTCACACGGTTATGAGTTATGTCAGAAGACCAGCGAGTGTGAACCTTTTGACAGATTCATTGAAAAAAAAAAACATAATTCAAAGAAGGCTTCTATGAAACCAATCAAACCCGACAAGATGTGTGCAAGCAAAATAACCTTTTTTGAGCAGTTGGCATTGACTTATACAGGGCTATTTTTAAATGACTAGCTAAATTTTCACAGGGTGTTCTACCCATGAATATGAACAACTTTCACTATGGGACCAACTTTGAAATCGCAAAAAAAATATCAGCTGTTTCATACATTTTGATCGAGTAGGTATTGAACTTTTGTAGGAAACCGCTGGTTTTTTTTCCGTGATTTCAAAGTTGGTCCCATAGTGAAAGTTGTTCATATTCATGGGTAGAACACCCTGTGAAAATTTAGCTAGTCATTTAAAACTAGCCCTGTATATTACTGAGTCGGATAATATTTCAGTAGGTTAAGTCATCCTTTAAATTCTAGGTCAACGAACAAAAAACTTAACATAAAGTTATTTATGTTAAGTTTTTTGTTCGCATGTAATTTAACATGTAATGTAACAATTTACAAACGCAACGTAAAAAAACAGTTTCCAATACCTAGATATATACCTAAGTACGGACTTTAGGTTACGCGAACCGTAACGAAATACCCAAATAAACCATTGTGGCTGAAATTAGAAGCAAATAAATACGAGTCAAAGATTTGATTGAATTACTATCGGTTGACTGGGCATTAGTCTATTGAATGTCTAATTTTACGATTGTAGTAAACTCAATTTTACTCTTATAAAAACTATGAACTTACATTTTAGACAGATGAGTTGAGAAATGCGCCTTTTTTAAGAAGTCGGTTAAAAAGATAAAACAAACAAACGTGTTTCGCCATGTCTGACATTATCTATGAAATGTGCCACCGTTTGTCAATACTGTCATATTGACAAACGGAGACATTTCGACATTAAAAAACATATCGCAGTTGCAATGTAACTTTATCTATTTCCAAGTAAGTAGGTATTTCTTCTTATTACGACAATGTTTCAGTTAGTTAAAAATAAATAACTATGACTCTGACGATTCTTAGAATAAAAACTTGCACTGCTTATCATCGCAAAATGTTTTTTACGATGATACACATTAAAAATAAAATAAAATGTTCTGGAAATAAAATTAAAACAACTTGGAATATTATTAATTCAGAAACGGGAAGAACGACAGTTCGGAATCGTGACTTCCATCTAAAAGTCAATGATGTAGATATTAAGGCAGACGTGGAGGTGGCTACTGAGTTTGAAAATTTCTTCACTAATATTCCCATTTTAACAACCAAAGCTCTGTCATCGTCGTCCTCCACTTCTGCTTACTCAATACTAAAAGAATGTGTACCAGAATGTGATAAACACTTTAAATTCGCAATTGTTACTGCTAAAGACGTTATAGATTCTTTTAAAGATCTCGAGGTAAAAAAAACTGCTGACCTTTGGGGGTTATCAGTACATACCATGTCTTCAATAATTGATATTATTGCACCCTTTTTATCAATTGTTTTTAACTCTTGTATTGCATCTGGTGTATTTCCTGATCTGATGAAACTTAGCAAAGTGATTCCACTGTTCAAATCTGGCAGCCCGACTGATCCCACTAATTTTCGGCCTATTTCGATATTACCTACATTGAGCAAAATCTTTGAAAAAATAATTTTAAAACAAATGTTAGGACATTTCAATACACATAATTTACTTCATCTGAAACAGTTTGGTTTTACAAAGGGTCGTTCAACTACAGACGCGGGCGTGGAATTACTGAAGAGCATATTCGAGGCCTGGGAGGAGTCGCAGGATGCTCTTGGCATTTTCTGTGACTTGTCCAAGGCCTTCGATTGCGTAAATCATGATACACTCATCAGGAAGCTGTACCACTATGGTATAAGGGACAGGGCTCTCGACCTTCTGACTTCTTATCTGAACAACAGAATTCAAAGGGTAGATGTTAATGGCAAGAGATCTGCAGGATCTGCGGTCACTATGGGCGTTCCACAGGGTTCAATTCTGGGTCCTTTCTTGTTTCTTATTTATATAAATGACTTACCTTATCACATAAGGGACAATCACAAGATTGTATTATTCGCAGATGACACTTCCCTCATTTTTAAAATCAAACGTCAGTTAGTCAACTTTGAACAAGTTAACGATGCACTCTCTAGGGTTGTCCATTGGTTTAATGTAAATAATCTTCTCCTGAATGAAAAAAAGACTAAACTAATCAAATTTTCAACGCCAAATGTCAGGCAGCTAACTACCAATGTTCAACTTAATGGAATAGAGTTGGACCCTGTTGAGTCGACGGTTTTTCTTGGAATAACCATTGACGGTAAATTGCAATGGGGCCCACACATAGAAAAATTGTCAGGAAGGCTTAGTTCGGCCGCCTATGCTGTTAAAAAAATTCGACAGATAACTGATGTGGATACAGCCAGAATTGTTTATTTTAGTTATTTTCATAGCCTTATGTCTTATGGGATTCTTCTCTGGGGAACCTGTGCGGGCATTAATACTATCTTTGTTTTACAGAAAAGGGCTGTTCGAGCCATTTACAATCTAGGTCCAAGGGATTCCCTTCGAGAGAAGTTCAAGGAAATAAATATTCTGACTGTAGCCTCTCAATATATATTTGAAAATCTATTGTATGTACACAAAAATATATCCAATTTTAAGAAGATGTCCGATATTCATAGTTTAAATACTAGGAATAAACACAATCTTGCTATACATCGCACTCGTCTCCACAGAGTAGGCAACTCGTTCATGGGTCAATGTATATGCTTTTACAACAAACTTCCCATTGACATTCGAAACTTGCCCATTAAACGATTTAAAACCTGCATTAAAACCAAACTTTGTAAAAAGGGCTACTATAAAATTTCTGATTATTTAGAAGACAAAAAAGCTTGGGTTTGAGCTATTCAATCAACTTTGTAATATATATAATACCAAAACTCATTATAATAAATAAAATGACAAACCTTTGTTAAAAAATTAATGTAAATTGTTAAAAAATTAAAATTATTGTAAATGTGAGCACTATGTGGATCATTTTTTTTTCTTTTTTAGTTTTATTGATGGTCTGATATTTTTGAGTACTTTATGCGACCTACCCAAACGTCCTTTCTTTGGTATTGTTCGTCGAGTTATTGAGCTCCTGAAATCCTGAGTTGAGCTACACGATTGTTGACAAATGCTTGCACTGACTGGACAGGTCCACTCAAATTTTTATGGTTCTTTCCTCAAAAGACCATTTCAGACTGGATCTACATGGTCCTCACATGATCTGACCAAGATTATGTCTGGACTTTAAAAGAGACTTTGACCCCTGAGTTTGTTTCGCCATTTCTTCTCAGGGTAGTCAGATAGGAAATGTCGACTTCATCTAGCTTATTTAAAAAAAAAAAAATTATGACGTGTAAAAGTGATTTCGATATCCTATTTACAGAATAAACAATTTCATTTCATTTCATTTCATTTCATTTCATTTCATTTCATTTCATTTATTACTGCGTCGTCATGATAAAAAAAAAATTCAAATAAAATATCAAAATTGTAACCAAGGATACTTTTATTTCATCATCATCATTTCAGCCGAAATATGTCCACTACTGGACATAGGCCTCCTCCAAAAACCGCCACTTCGACCGGTCCTGCGCTTCCCGCATCCAGCGGATTCCTGCGGCCTTTACAAGTTGGAAGGACTTCCACAAGGTGGACCGATGACCTTTTACTTTTACTCGTAGGTAATGTTTGACTGGACCAAAGAAACGATGGATGCAGATTGGGTGAGAAATGGTTTATGATAGTTAGAAAAGGTAGATACTGAGATGATAAGTATAGTGATGCACGGAAGAAGTAGCCATGACGCAATGACGATAAATAAATTGGAATAAGGGCCGGTGAAGGTTGACTTGCAGAATAACAGTTTCGAAATCGCGAATCTACAGTACCAAGTACCTACCAACATAATTCTGTATTAAGTACATACTGGCCTCAAAAAAAAACCCATTACTGCGAGTTTATTACCAAGCCAAACAAGGATGTTCTTAAAACCAGTTAGCATCGTGTCAAAACCAAATGCGATGCATTTTCCTTGCAATCGCAACGGCCTTATGTGTTCAACACAGGTGACAAGGTTGTTATTGGAACAAACAAATAAACAGACAGACAAACAATGTGCTACTGAATCATTTGCCGTCCGACTGGGACGCAATTGCGCATTGTGAGTCAATCAAAATTATTGTGCATCACCAACAGCCTAGTGGAAAGAATAAAGCCTATAATTTGCAGTTTTGCGCAGGCTAAGCTAACCGTGAGTTGTACGAAACCAATATTAGACTTCAAATTGATGCTGTCACTGTCACTTTCTTTTTGATACAAAATGTAAGGGCCGATTCGCTGGTTTCGTGATTAGTAATCATTTTTAACCGACTTCAAAAGGTTGATATATGTTCGGCTGTATGTATATTATTTTTAATATTATATTTTTTCGTTATTTTATTATGTACTTAAGTACTTACTTCATTTGTTCTTTAAGAATTGTTCGATAGGAATGAAAGTAATATTTTTTTTCAACCAGCGTATTACTAACAATACGAATTATCTAACAAATAATAACTTATCAATTACTTTGATTATGGAGACTTTCTAAATCTTAGCGGGTTTGTAACCACTGACCGCTGAGTCAGCGCCATATTTTTATAACGCATTTAAAATTGGTATTTAATATTTTTGCGAAGATGGAATAATAATGTATGACATTAAAATTATTATGTAAGTAACATTTCGTTTCAATAAGAATGATATCCAAAGATATAACATATACCTACATAAATAATCTTAAAATGCCTTGTCAAATTAATCAAATTATACATGGACTGCATAACAATACACAGAGTAATTTTTTTTTTTACGTAAAGTGGTAGAAATAAATGAAGAAAAAGTAAAAATAATCGGTTATTAAAACCGGTTTTTCATATTTATCAGTATATTTCTTTTTTATATTTTAACTATGGACTTTATTGTTACGTAATTAAAATGCAGTTGTCAGGTTTTATTAGCCTTTGTTGTGAAGCCATTCTACTAATATTGTAAATGTGAAAGTTTGTATGTTTGGATGTTTGTTACTCAATAACGCAAAAACGGCTGAACGGATTTGGATGTTTGGTATACAAATAGTTTATAACCTGGATTAAGACATAGGATACTTTTCATACCGGTAGAAGGTTCCCGTGGGATAACTTCCGACATCATGCGGGCGAAGCCGCGGGCAACGGCTAGTGATAAAATAATTATTTTATTGCAATGTAATTTACATCTTATACTTGAAGAGACAACATTGTTATCAATCATAATAATTGAATATTTCGTCGATAATTTTCCAATGAATCAACTTGGTTATCATGTTTTAATACTATACATACATACATACTATACTATACATACATATTTTAATCATTCCTATCCACGTGAATGATTATACACTTACTTAACAGTTTATCCCTAAGTAGGTTACCTATCTATTATCGGTCAATCAATTAAGGTGTTTGTAATTAATCAATTAATTACAAACACGCGCCACACGCGACGCGACACGCGACGCGCATCGCGCCTGTTTGAGGAAGCCTTTGTCAGTAGGTACCTACTTCTTAGGAACAACTTGCCGTAGGTACTGAAACAGTGGCTATGGCCGGCGGCGGCTTTGTTTGTACAATGCCTATCGAGCAACCACTTGGTAACTGTAAAAATATTCTACTAATACATAAGCATTATAAAATGTGTTTTTACCTATGTTTAAATGTTTTTTACTCAATCACGCAAAAGTGGCTCAACAGATTTGGATGAAATTTAGCAGAGAGTTTAATCCTGGATTAAGACGTATTTATGATACTTGATGATACTTTTTATCCCGGTAAATGGCATTCATAACGACTGTTATAAATGCATGTTAAAACTAGCGTCTGCATACCAATTTTGAAGTCCACGGAGACGAAGTTGCGGGCAGAAGCTAATGATTAAAATAAAATTATTAACTTGTATAATTAACTGTGTTAAACATAAATATCAATAATAACTCATAAGACCACATGCTAATAAAAAAAAATATACTGTTCTTAATTCATGCAAATTGTTAATTTGCTCCATCAATGGCTACTTAATTTTATTAATGGCCAATCCAATATATGTATATTCTAATCTTATGTCTAATAATAGAAATACGTATTATTATTATTATTTACAACTATAATTATAAAGTTATAACTATCTGATATTCGGTTATTTGCGGCTTGATAAGGCAATATTGACACCTTATATTAAGAAAACCGGTTTTTGTTTGGCAAAAAATATGATACAATGTTAAACAAAGGAAAAAGCTTTTATGAATTATTTAATGCACAGTAGCCTTTATCTGTACTTAGTAAGTTTAAACGTAAGTAATACGATACTTTGTTTTAAATATTACTAGCCACCCGCGCCACCCTACTTCGTACGAATTGTTAAAACCTCGAGATTTATCGGAATAAATTCTATAAATTAAAAACCACCTTTTAAAATGCGTTGCGTTCCGTTTAGAATACAATATTTCAATTTAAAAGCCAATGAGAAGAACAAAGAGATCACACAGACCCGAAAATCTTTATAATTTATAATACTTATTAAGTACAACTATTTTCTTAATGTCCCTCGGCAAACTTCGTGTTTCGTCAGTCGTCAGATTTCTATCAGTTTAATAGAAAAAAAAAATAGTTGTACTGTAAGTAAGTAGGTATTTAGGATGTGTACCATTTTTTTCAAATACAATTGATGTATCTAACTATAGCTAACTAGTTACCAAAACAAAACAAAACAATTTACATAACCAGTTTTGAGTTGCGAGGCAGCTATATGTAGCCTATAGATACCTACTAAAAATAATGATTGGTTATGGTTACGTAAAATTGCATCCACATAATTTCGCACAAAATGATGACCAACAAAAAACGGCCGAGGGCTAACCAGTAAAAACCAGTTATTGGCAAAATTTTGGAGACCCACATAGGTTGAATGACCTGCATTTTGAAACTTGTTTTCAATTGTCGCTACTTATTCGGGGAATTGGGTAAAATCCGTCGTTATTTTACTCATAATTATTAAGAAATGTTTAATTAATATCTTTTAAGTACTTAATTTAATGCTTTATAACTTCAAATAACTAAAAAGGGTAGGTAAAATAACACCAAATAAAAATGAAATTCCCGCGTAATATAGAGAGGGACTTTCACAGTGATCGATGGGGATTTTGAAGTTTGAACAAAAAAGTTTTGGTTTTTTCGATGTAAATGGCTATACAATGTAATGTAATGGCTTACAGTTACTTATTAGCCATAGGTAGACCTAGTTCTACAGTGAAATCTGTACACACATATACAATCACACACACACACTCACTACATCAACTTACTTACACCACACACCACACTTACACTGTACACAACACACCTACACAACACACTCGCGCCTACAGTTACTTTCTTTTAAACTCCGACTTGTTCCTAATTTTTCATGTATCCTTTTATTATTTATTAGTTTTTCCAACAAACATCGGCTTACATACATTGTCAATACGCTGACTCATTTTACACGGAAGGCCCTGTCTCCTGTGATACAGTTTTTTTTTAACTAGTACAGGATACAGGTGATCTTTTCCACTAAAGTTAATTTAAGTTATCACTGTATTGTATTACATAGTTTTTGCTTTTCAATAACTGGTGGAAAAGCAATCTGTAACACTGTCTTTGGAACAATAAAAACTTATTAGGTACTTATCATTATTATAGGTCTATGGCTATAAGTAACTGCTTTTCTCTTAGTACACATATTTACTGAATAACTTATTTTACACTAAAGTTCTCTCTAGAAAAGAAAATTAATTTTAGCACTTAGCAGAAATGGAGCTACAAAATGCCTAGGTAGTAAAGAAATTAGCATTTTTACGCATTAGCAAACCTATAGAAAACCTACAACGCACAGCAACACAACGCACATACTATAGGTAGTGTGTAGGTGCTATTACGTTAGCTATAAACCTACAAATGCCGATTTTCCCGATAACCCCGACTGTTAGTTTAGTTGTAGGTGTGCATGTTAAAAAGTAAACACAGGTGTGATTGTCACGCGAACACTACAAATTAATGTTACTATTTTATTGTTTCAGGCCGATAGGTACAATGTGGCGATATATATTTTTATGTACAAATAGGTTCCTATTTGTACTGGAGATAAAACAGCTATTATGTTTAATGTTTATTGCGTATTTAATGTTTCCAACTCGGAAATAAGTGATACGGTACTTATACCTACTATAAAGATGGTAAGTATTGGTTTGCATCAAATTTTCTGAAGTAGGTAGTAGTTTATGTATGGTAAACTTCTGAAGTTTTTCCAAAACTTTTATTCCTAGAGTAATAGACTAGAGTAACGAATGATTACTCACCTAGTTAAATGAAAAAAGAAATGAAAAAGTTTTTATACACAGAAACAAAAAAAAATTACAACAAATATTACATCTATCAAACTGCATAGCAGTTTGTTGGCAGACGTAGCTTCTTACATAATTTACGCTTTTTCACCTATGCGCTAAACTATCTATTATCTATGCATTCCTTAAGTTTAGTTTGTTTAATAGAATCCTATCTAATCAAAACTGCACTCTAATTGCGTAACACATTTTCAATTACAATCCAAGGATTTTGATGGATATTTGTAGTCCATTACTTCATATATTACGTAAATAACGCAATTAACGTGGGTGAACTGTCAGAATGAAAGGAATCGCGATCAATTGTCATTTTATGAGTATGAAGAAATTACCCCACTCGTATAGGTAGTGCTATTATAGGTAATATGAACAAACTAGGTAATATAATAATAAAAAGTAACAAACACAAAGGAGTGATAATAATAAAAAAATAAGACCTTCCAAAAACAAAAGAAATCTGGAAGTCAACAACATTAAACTCGAATCACATTCAATGTGTTCAAGGAAAAACTTGAGCAAAACCAGTACGTTTATGCGATGTGAATACAAAAATGTATGTACCTACTTATGTATTTTGGGTTTAGGGCTTTCCCAAGATCAGCATTCTTAGGGCGAGTAGTGCTGCCAACTAACGCCACCATTGAGGAAAAACTCATAAGTCTGGAGATATGGAACACAAAAACGGCCGTTTTTGGCATTAACTGCTAAGGCTTTGAACCTAGGAGGTTTAGGGTTGATTTTATTTAAACAAAAAATTTTACAACATCTGACTAAAAATGTTAGCATAGGAAATTTCAATAAATGGTATACACAGCAGCAGGTCAAGTTACTACAAACTGTAAAATTTTCTCTTTTGATTTTGAACTTAAACTTCAACATTTTAAGGTTTAAAATCATTTGGAGAAATTTCACAGTTCGGTATAACCTGATGTGCTGTTGTCAGTACTTAATTTAAAACAGGAAAACTATAACTGTAAGACTAGTTTTCTAGACAATAATAATATTTGACATTCAAAAAAGGTGTAAGTTATAATAAACAGCCAAACTGGATTTAGGTAAGTAACGTTTTTGCTTTGTTGTTGTAATTTGGAAAACTGGCTTATTCGGATCGGAATGTAATCGGAGACATATATGTGAAAAGCCTTCGATATTGATGAAGGAAATCGAAACCGTCCTTGCCCTTACTAAAAAATCTCTCTTTTCAAATTAACCGTCAACAACTGACCGTGATCACGTATCGGTTGCGCGGTTGCTCAACAACCAACATTGTAAACATTCTAGTACATGATACGTGCCTGAGCAACCTCAATAAACCTATGATAATTATGGTCAGTAATGATTTTCTATTGAAATGGCCCTACGGAATAATTACTTTGGCATGTCTGTAATAAATTTTATCGATAGGAAAATCGCGGCGCGTGTTATGACGAACGTGGTACAATTTCGATGCTTCTAGAATTAGTTGTTTATTTTTACCATCAAGGAACTGCAATGCAAAACGAGTTCCGCAATGCTGTCTTTAAGTGTAATGTGGTTAACCGTGGACTTTTTAGAATGCATCTTAAGTTTTTGCATATACTAACTTTTTTTCTGATGAACAGTGGTGGTTCGAACCCAGACAGACACTTTGTATAAATTATTTCATCACCCTGCTCTCAAAAGGAAAACATCAGCATGTCCTAGAACCAGACATTCGAAGACAAAATGTCACATGTCTTCGATTTTTTTAAGCATAAGCGTATGCATATTCAGTTTATAATGTTCCCACTGCTGGGACACAGCCTCCACTCGATGAGAGGGAGTGGGCCTTAATCCACCACGCGAGCCCAATGCGGGTTGTTAGATGTCACATGCCTTCGAATTTTTGGTTCTAGGACCTGCCGGTTTCCTCACAATGTGTTCCTTCACAGTTTTGAGAGCAGTGGTGATGAAATAATTTATACAAAGTAAAGCGCCTGTTGGGGTTCAACCGTATTTACTCCTTCTCAAACCAAAACTCCCTGAATCCTTTCTGTGCGGAAAAAGCGTGTGTGACTAAGCTACTGAGACAATATATTACAGTTACTCATCATGAATACAAAGAGCCATCAAGTAGGTAGTGACAGAGGAAATGTCCGTGATGATGACGTGATTCGCAACTATTTACCGAAAGGAAAACCTTCGTTTTATTAAAAATATTAAGTATAGCAGGCCCAAGACTGTTTTTTTAACCGACTTCTAAAAAAGGAGGAGGTTCTCTATTCGGATGTTTGTATTTTTTTTATTTTTATGTTTGTTCGCGCATAACTCCGTCGCTTGCCAACCGATTTGAAAAAATTTTTTTTATTGGAAAGGGTATACTTCCCAAATGGTCCCATTTTTGTCAAAATCCAGTTCTGATGATGGGATCCTGGGGAAATCGAAGGAACTCTTCAAATATCATAGGCACACCTATAGCAATTTGGGTATTTTTTATAGTAGCTCGTGCATTTGCTCTCGGAAAGCACCACTTGGTTAAGTGGAACTGATGATGAAGACCACAGATGGCTACCGGAACTACTCAATGATAAATATTTCACGGTTTGCGATAAGCAATTTCCGCTCGTCACACAATGCGTGTGGTGAGTGGTTGTTGAGGAGTTCTCCTGGGTCTTACCAGCAGTACTCCTCAACAATTAACGTCCCAGCATCGGGAAAAGCAATATTTTGTAACATGTGATGAGCAATTGACATTAGACTATTGTAACTTATACAAATTATAAACAGACCCACTAAAAAGCGAGAAATAAAAACTTTTTAACAAAAAAAAAACCGACTTCCAAAAATCACTACAAAGTGAAAAATAACTTTGATTTCGGAAGTCGGTGGCAAAAAAAAAAGAAAGTAAATAAAAAAACAAAAGACACCGACTTCCGAAATCAAAGTTATTTTTCACTTTGTAGTGATTTTTGGAAGTCGGTTTTTTTTTTTGTTAACAAGTTTTTCGTGGTAAGGACTATACTGAGTCAGGGACCTTCAAAGGTTGTACGGTTTCCTGGGCTGCATGCAAGTTTATGTCGTAGGTATTACGGCAAAATCGAAAAGCGTCTGAACAATATCGTGATCTCTTATCACGATATTGTTCAACATAAAATGAATCTGATGCATTATGCTGAGTGGATGGCTTCTTATCACTGTCGTGTTTCTGTTTTGTGCTCGTGATTATAATTATGTAGATATATTTTGTTTTATTTTTCTGTTACTGTATTACTCGAGTTAATGTTATCTTTTAGACACACGGTTACACATCAAACTATAAATTTCCAGTTTACACTGACCTCTCGGTGGAAGGAAATCTTATACAATGTGAGATCAGCTTATACTGGAAATGTATAGCTTATGATCTACATGTAGCCGTGCTTACGTGTTTCTGAGACAACACACCTTACTACAAAAATAGAAAAATCAAAGCTACAAGGTGGGCCAAAAGAAATCACCCTATTACTCTATGCTCTTATTTTTGCAAATGGCGGCCAATGCCAAACCTGTTTTGACATTTGTGGACTAGACAGATGTAGAATACAAGTGAACAAGCCATGGATCGATACACTAACCAAGAACGCGGAATAATCGTGTCTATTGAAGAAATGTTAAGAAATGAAGTGTAGTGATTTGCACTGACGTGTGCCCGATTTAACCGTTCCAAACTTTTTTGTGGGGTTTTTTGAAGCCTTGTGTTTACGTGAACAAGCCTGAGACCCTGGAAGCCCTCAAGGACAACATTCGACACGAGTGCGAGAATCTGTCGCCCGAAGTTGTCGCCGAAGTGATGAAAAATGCCATAAAACGAGCCCGTATGGCAATCAATTGTGACGGCGCCCATTTGGCCGATATCGTCTTCTCGACTTGACCAATAAAATTCTAAAGGTTCAAATAAACATAATCAAAAAACAGAATCGAAGTTTTTGTTACATCATTAATTTTGCCAAACCTTCAGAAAGTATCAATATCAATCCGATATATCACTAAGACATACTTACAGACAAGATAGATTGGATCCTTCAGAAAGATAAAAAAATATCAGATTTTCAATACGAGTAGATATTCCTCCGATACCTTAGGTAGGTATGACAAAACGTACAAAACATGTACCTATTGACTAGCTTTAGTAACTTCGCCCGTATGGAGGTTGGAAATTTTCCCACGGGAACGTGCTGCTGGGATAAAAAATTATCCTATGTCCTAACCAAATGTCTGCCTGCTAAATTTTCTCGAAATCCGTTTAGCCTTTAAGGCGTAAAAAGCAACAGACAGACAGTCACTTTCGCATTTATAATATTAGTATGGATTGCATAACAGAATCTTGATAAAATTTAACTTCACGTCTTTTAGTCACATAACCTATCAGTTTCGCCATTAGATCTTTTATCAAACTCAGAACATAATCAGCTCGTCTCAAATCTTATCAGAACTTATTTCATTTTGTCAAGTGTATGCTGGACAAGTGGCTAACCTTCGACTGTCTGATAATAATGACGGTCCTCTATCTACTTTCGCGTCATACAAACTAGTGTTATGAACGTGCAGATTTGTTAATCTTGACCCAATTGGACGGGAAATTACCATTAAGTAGATATTAGCTCATCAAAATATGAGATTACCTCATCAACAGTAAGTAGATGACCTAAAGAATACCACCAGGCAGTGCTGAAGGTTGTTGTCATGAGGGAAAATATCCGGATTGCCATGGGTCGATAAAATAATTATTGATAATATCTGACTTTTATCATGAAAGTTTAGGTACACTAGATTCAATCGGGAATATGGAGAAGAAAAAAACAATGCAAAATATTATCAGCGGAAGTGAGCACTAACGTTGATTGTAATATATTTTTCTTACAAACAATATTATTCGATTATTTATTTTATTATTTGATAAGGGCAGGAGAATGATGATAATGATGATTTTATCCCCTCCGTGCCTCGCAAAGCACGTTAAGCCGTTGGTCCCGGATGTCATTCGTAGATCTTTGATAGTCGTTACGAGTAGTCAGAAGCCCAAAAGTCTTACGACCAGTCTTACCAATTGGTATATTGTGTTACCCAGTAACTGGGTTGTGGAGATCAGATAGGCAGTCGCTCTATGTAAAATACTGGTATTCAGCTGCATCCAGTTAGACTGGAAGCCGACCCCAACATAGGTGGGAAAATTTAAGACTAGATTTTTTTTATTTACCCAAATAAAATCTGGTCAAACAAAAACACAGCCTGCGTCATTGGTGTTTCCTATTAATTAAAACAAAAGGTGTTATTTATTATTTGTAAATCAGGCGTTAACTACGTCAAAGGGCTCTGTGAATATAAAACATTTCCTAAGTAAGTACCTACTAAAGTTTAAATATATAATTAAGGCTGGGCTAGTATATGCAAAAAATACAGATAATTACGGTTATTACAAAAAAAAAAAAATCTTATTCAGTAAGCATAATCTAGACAGGAGTAATATACTATTTAACCTTCAGAATTTTTATGTTTTCCAATAACACTAAAACCGTTTAAGAATCAAACGATTATACTTAATTGCATCTGTTTATTTTGATTGACTGTTCCATAATCGATGGAACAGATATTTAAATATTGCACAAAAAATAATCAGATTTTTTATTAATTGGCCAACTATGTTACCTATTTCATCAACGAACACTGTCAAATGCAGTTACTTTGATACTACGGGTTTACTTTGATAACAACTTTCGTCTTATGAAAAAATCTATAGATATAGATTTTTGGAGGCATTATAAGTTTTTCTTACCTTAAAACTGCCCACTAACCGGTACACCAACAAAACCTTTTTCACACACCGAATAAAATTAGTTTCATAAGTTGAAAGTTGTTATCAAAGTAAACCAGTAGTATCAAAGTAACCCCCTTTGACGGACTTAACCTAAAGTAACCCCATTTGACGGAATTAACTTAATTCAACAAATAAGAGTTTAAAAAGAAAAAAATTTTGGAGGTACAGCATAGAATCATAAAACCATACAAAAATAATTTAAACGTGATTTTCTTTAAAATCACAAAAAAAAAATAGTTACGCAAATAGTGAATTAATAGACCATAAAACGATAAAAAAAATTATGAGCTTAAAATAGAAGCCGCCAATTTAGTTTAACGGACGCATAAAATCCGTGTAAGTACTTTACAGCCTTCTCATAATTATATCCATATTTTATGAACTAACCTATCGTGCTTTTCCTAACTCTAAATTAAAAATGAACTCCTTCATAAAATATAACGTCATACTTTATGTTGACTACTATAATTTATTAATAGATTTTGTTTTCCCTATTATCATATTCATTGTGCTAAAAATACAACCTACCAATTATAGTTCAATGTACGAAACAGAATCTGTGGCAACATTTCCGCGTATTTTATAGACCTCTAATCTTAAACCCATCGAAACGGTTAATGAATGAAAAACCGGTTTTTTTTAAGAAGAATTCCAACCTACGGTCGCGACCGTAGATTGGTAATTAATTCAAGGTCACTGCCCAGATAAACTACTGTAGTTTTATTATTCTGTAGTTCGATTGTCACGCACAGCCAATTACGAGATACGAATTTGGATTGTGAAACGAACCCATAAGGGACTTTACACTTGACGTGACGTGACATTAAATGGAAGAGATCGAACACGTTCGAATTTCGAAATACTAGTGCAGTTCATTGCAGCCAGCGCACGGTCCGACAGCGAAAGGTGGGAGGGGCGACAATCGGACACTATTGCGAAAAGTATCCGACTATTACCTACTCGATTGTTGACTTAACTAGCAATGAATACCGACAATAATAGAGTCACGCTTGAGTGATTCACACAACTATTTAGTATCGGTAATTTGTCGTATGTATTTACTGGGTAAGATGAGCGTTTTAAATAACTTACGTAACTGACCTATCGAGCGTAGCGAGTGAAGCGTCTCTGCTGCAAGTCTGGCAAAAGCTTTCGTCTGTCAGTTTGTTGCTACTCCTCTACAGGTCGTATTTTACAACCGATCTGGACGAAACTTGGTGTACAGGTTTTACGACTATAAACAATTTTTTTGCCGTGGCGTGGATCACATTTTATTAAAGTACCTACTTTATTCACTAGACTTACTACTACACTATAAGCCCAGTAGTTAGATTTTTCCTCAGATTGTTATTTCCATACCAGTAAGCTAAAAAAACAATTGAAAAACCTGGTGTTCCGTGCTTACGAAAAAACGTGTGTTTGATAATTTGACAGTTTCGGGTGGCTTGACCTGCTGGCGTCTGTACTGTCAGTTTTATACATCTTTTTTATTGAGAAAAATACTTCATTAAAACAGGATCAGATATAATTTTTTTAAGAAAATTAACTCTTATCTAATAAATGAAATACTAAAAGGATGTTATCATATTATTTTGTGTTAATTTAGATGATGTCAAAAGTAGCAGTGTTAACAGACTTCTGTTGCTGACCGTACATTCACATACAAAAAGTTATGCCAGTATTTACTATTTACTATTTTATATATTCAAATATTTTTATTTGTAAAACATAGGTAGGTACACGGGTGTTGTTGTTATGGTTGTTTATATTTTGTGTAGTTTTGTCAATATCAAGAAGCGCTAAACTAAGTTTTACGACTTGTCTCATTTAAAAGGACAACAAGCTCAAGTTCGTATTCATCGAACGACACATTTTATTACTTAGAAGCAGTTCATGATAAAGTAGTATACGTATACTTCATTCCAAGTACGTATTCAAATGGACATACCTTTAAAGTTTTAATTGTACCTTCTTCTGTCAACTCAGTCCCTAATTTATTTTAGGGATGCCGCCGCGTAGCTTCGTTGATCAAAACCGCTACGGTCGTAGACACCGGCTACCACGTTCGTAGCACCGTACGTAGCACCAACTTGTAGCAATTTTATTTTATTTTATTTTATTATATTCGGGAAACTTACAGCTAAAGTAGACAATATCCTTATACATTATGAATCTGAAGGCCATTTACAAGTGTCCACTGATAAAAATTTAAAATTTAAATTGAAACAAAAAACGTCGGTACAAAATGTAGTTATATTAATGCATATTAATATATTAAAAATTTTTAATAACACCTTTTTTTGTAATTAATAAGCGTGTGGTATACAGGGTTATTAAATTGGCTAGCTAAACTCCGCACATGTGATGTATATCCTTATCTAAACATGATAAAATAAAAATAAAAAGATTTTAAAGTTTTTTGGGAGGTTAACGACCGCTGTTAGTGTTGTTACTTGAATTATGAGTTTTTGATATCGATACCCACCACGTCTGTGAAGTTTGCACAAAAAAAAAAGAATTTTTAAAGTGATATTTCAAGTGACTGCAATAAGTGCGGTCGATGACCCCACAATTATTTTTTTTTGGTTTTAAGTACTTATCGTGTTAAGTTAATCCCATCGCGTCTACGAAGTTTAGCTAGCCAATATAAAAATAACCCTGTATAAACTGAGGAACCAATGAATATTAATGTTTACGTTACTTGCCGTGAGAAGATTATTTATCGGTCTTTCATGACCACGTGCGGCTATTAAATTACCTTGACATGCATTCATACGTATCAATTGAAAATAATAACAAAAAGACATTTCGCAAACTATTATCGATATAATACTAAATATCCTCTATTTACTGAATAACATTATCGATAACAATGCCAAACATATATCGGTAAAAAACCGAAATTGCTATTTCGTAATTAGAGCGGACGCGAGGAGAAAAAGTGGCCAAGTGCGAGTCGGACTTCCACAGGAAAGCTACCACCGTATGATATTAAACACATTTTTTTTTTCATTTTTTGCCAGTATTTGCCGGTTTGACTGGAAGCCGACCCCAACATACGAGTAGAACAGTTGGGAAAAGGCTTGGCAGATGATGATGACTTTGCCATTATTGCCATTATTAAGATCAAGCAAAAAACGCCAAAATAAATATGTTTCTTGTATGACACCCTTTATTTTTTTTTAAATCAAGTGTCTAACAATTGTCTATTACGGTTCAACGGACCGAGTGACAGACGGACAGACGAACAGACAGCGTAGTCTTAGTAAATTAGGGTCCCGTTGGCACCCTTTGAGTACGGAACCCTAAAATCCGGCAAAAAAGGTTCTCTTATTGTTGTTTCATAACCGATATTGTAATAGACTGATATGTAAGCCGGTCAAGTGTGTGCAATGGCCTTAGAACGAAACAATGTTACATTATCATAATCACTTGCTTAATTTTTTATGATAATTATTGCAACAAGTAATCGTTCTTGGCTGATCAATTCCTGTGCGTACTAGGCTGTAGAAAGGAGGAGCTCATGGCTAAATAATAACAGCCGCTCGGGTCGACCATCAGGTAAAGCTACGATTGCCGGGGTTGGTCAGTGGATGGGTGACTATCTTTACATACCGAGACTCCTCCGTGCCTCGGAAAGCACGTTAAGCCGTTGGTCCCGGCTGTCATTCGTGGATCTTTGACAGTCGTTCCGGGTCGTCAGAAGCCCGAAAGTCTGAGAACCAGTCTTACCAAGGGGTATCGTATTACCCAGTTACTGGGTTGTGGAGGTCAGATAGGCAGTCGCTCCATGTAAAATACTGGTATTCAGCTGAATCCGGTTAGACTGGAAGCCGATCCCTACATAGTTAGGCAAAGGCTAGGCAGATTGATTTACTAGTCTGTAGAAAGGGCCTCAAAGGGCATAATATTAATTAAATATTATTTTATTCTATCTCGTTTCATAAAGCAAAACGTTCTTAAAACTGCACCAGATTTTTTTTAGGTTCACCAAATTAAGGTTATCAACAAAATAAGGTACCTAATTTTGGGTTATAATGGACGTAGGCAAAAAAGCTGCCAGGCTCAAATAAGATTGGGCGGGGCACGTCAGCCGATGACGCACGATGACCGCTGGGCAAGTCTCCACACAATGGATACCTGAAGATGGACGGCGCTGCCTTAGGCCAGCAGAAAGATATGGCAGGATGACCAGGATTTTTTTAAAAATTATTATTTGTTTGATTCGCTTGTTTCTTTTGTCATATTCTTTAGAATTTTCTCTTGTTTACGACAGTATTTGCGATTTGATACAAAACTGTTTTTGTGTAGTTGTTGTTCGCGATGGTGATATTATTAACCCCTCAAGTGTCGAATGCACCCCATGTGTGCATAAGAAAAACGATTAAAATACTAGGTATATAAGCTTATATTACATATGTATAAACGTAAAAAAACATCATCCGATGGAAAAAATATCATCATCAGTAGTTGTGAACCTATGGGGTACGCAACTAACCCCCAACCCTCCCCACTCGCGGGGGTTTTGGGTCTAAAATTAGCAAAACTCAGACACTTGAGGGGTTAAAATTGGTAAGTATATACCTAAATATTAGTTAGGGAGTAAAATAAATAAATAAACATGATATTGTGTAATTTTTGATGTTCCGTTGAAAGTTTTAAGTTGACTCAGGATTTTGGTAGTTATTTTATGTATGACCTGGATGCGTACCGCGAGGGCTGGTTTGAGGTGGTGAGGGAAAAGGGTTCCTGGAAGGACCCGGGGGAGGCCTTTGTTCAATAGTAAAGAAAGAAGAAAGAACCAAGTATGTAATCGAGGTTGCTGTTATTTTTAAACAAAAAGAACCAGCCTTCAAAACTTCGCAAAGAAACTGTTTGTACAAGCAAATCCGTACATATCAATTGTTTAAATTTTCTGCTGACTTCGACGCGCAGCGAATGAATAAAATGCATATTTGAGTAAGCAATCAGTAGTCGCATAGCATCGTTTGGGCCATCAGCAAAAGGACTCATTCGCCGCGGGTCGCGGGCGTAAAAAAATCGCGGCGGGATTTTCTCGCGCAATGGATTTTCAACTCTCGGTGTTGAGCCGAGCTTCGAGAATCCAACCAAACAACAACAGAGTGCATCCCAGCGCGACGAAAAACACACTGTTGGATTTTCAACTCCCGGCGGCACTTTACAGAGCGTTGAAAATGCAGTGCGCGAAAAAAAATCGCCGCGATTTTTTTACGTCCGTGCGAACGTCGGCTTACTGTGTGACATCAATAAACAAGTTGAACTCTTATCAGTCTATCATTATTATGCCTTACCCGTACACTGTCTAATTTCACATAAAATTACGTTAAAATACGATAAGTACTTGAAAATAGCACTTAGGTAGTATCGCAGAGAGTCAAACAAACACTTTCCATTCGTCGCACCAAACGGAAAATGATAGGAATAATACAAATATTTTCTTTTAGAATGCAATGAATTTAAACCAATAATAGCGTGACTAACCACAATAAACATTACACTTTCATAGATCTAGGTAGATTTCTTTGCCTAGATTTTATTAAAATAAGTAGTTTTAGGACCAAATAGGTTCAATAATCCGATTCCCGGGGTCAGGCAAAGTGTTATTGGGGTTTACCATCTGGATTTCCTCAGAACAGCCCGGAGTCTGGATTTGTACCCGGGTGATGGCAATAGGCTCGCCCCCCTAAGGCATGGGACTTAAGGGAATACATCGATAATTTTGTGTTTCTAAAATTTCTCATAAAATCAAATGTATATGGTTAAATCATTTGGATTTTCCATATTATTGTGTTATTTGACTATATTTTCTAATGCTGTACTAGAACCGAAACATGATTAGGTACCTACTTGAATTTTTTTCAATAGAAAAGTTATACCATTTTCTGTTTTAGACGATAGTTAATAGTTCCTTATTGTGCAGCAAAATATACTTTAAAACAAAGGTATTTAAATATGTTAAGAACCTACTAAGCTGAAAATTGTTTTAAGTGTAGCATTTTGTCATAAATCTACATTTAAACGATTCGTCAAACTAGACAGCTACCATAACGCCATTTCACTTACACACAGAGCTAAAACCACGCTTCGATATATCCTCTTAAACATAACTGGCGAAATGTGGGTGTACTATAATACTCTGCCTAACACTTCGTGGTTTAAAGGCGTGATGTTATGTAGATTCAATAGCCTTTGAGAAAAAAGTTGGGACTTCGTAATCGGGTTCGAATTAAGGCCGCTTTGTGAAATAAAATAAAGAAAGGCGTACATAACCTAAACCTTTTAGTTTTCCCTGTTTATTTGAATAGTTCGTCTAATATCGGAATTGAACAATAAGACGGGCCTTTCGCTATTAACTTATAACTATTATTACTAGTAACTTTCATTGACTGACTACTAATAAAAACTAATTAGTTAGTAATTCCACTGATTAACTTCTTGTTTACAAACAAAGTGACAGTTGTGAAGCGAATGAAATGTGTTTCATTTTCATTCACTTTCATTGACTGATTACTAATAAAAACTAATTAGTTAGTAATTCCACTGATTAACTTCTTGTTTGCAAACAAAGTGACACAGTTGTGAAGCGAATGAAATGTGTTTGAAATGTGTTCGACGAATATCAATGGAGAGACACAGATAAAATACAGTTTTTCATCTCTATTTTTTTATTTTTCTCGCATCGAACAATTTTGTAATTCAATTGTTCTTATGTATTAGGAAATATATCAATCCCGCATTACTACATAAATATTTATTTATGCGCCATTAGTTTTACTAATTCATTGTTTTACTGCAACTTGCATATAAATGGCTTATTATTTCCTATTTTGTTGTCTGGGTTCGATATAGCATTGTCTTTGCCCATCGTCATTCACAAATGACACAGGGAGTGACAGACCACAGATTATAATCTCGTTACACACTTAAAAATAAAATCGGCCAGGTGCGTGAAGGGTACCGTAGGTGAGATCATGAGATGAATATTTACGCATGCGCAGTATCGATTTTATCGATCGCAAAAATAGGTTTGATAGTCATCATCTTACTGCCCTTGTCCCATGTTAAGGCTCCTACAAACAGGTGCGACACGCGAGCGAATCGCACGCGACACAAAGAGCCTGTCCAGATGACGCGTTTTACGCGCGAGTCGAGTAGTAGCCAATCACGAAGCCCAAATCCTTTGTTTTTTATGGATTTGGGCGTCGCGATTGGCTACGCGCTACTCGACTCGCGCGTAAAACGCATCATCTGGACAGGCTCAAAGGCACCGCGTGTCGCGCAGCGAGCGGTGCCTTTGTGTCGCGTGCGATTCGCGTCTCGTGTCGCGCCTGTTTGTAGGACGTGGGGCTGGCGCAACATGTTTTCTTCTTCCATTCTCCCCTGTCAACCGTCACGCTATCATTCACTCCCTTTGCTTTCTTTTCTTTGGGCATGACCAGAGGGGCAATTCCCGTATTTTTAACAACGTTCGCAATCTCAATATGTCAAAAATTGTATAGCATTTACCAACATTTTTGACAGTTGATTGTCGCTGGTATGAGATTGCGACTAGAATTTGAACGTTTTTAGGTACGAGAATTGGCCCTCAGATGTATAAACATAAATGAGGCAAAAGGAGTAGGTATGTAAGGATCGTAGCCTGCAGAGGTGGCGTTTTGTAATTTCTTCCGACTGCTAACATCGGTTGTAACACATCCGGACAGACGAACAGACAGACATGATGAAAATAAAAGGGTTACGTACGTATTTGGCTATATGGAACCTCATAGGTCCTGAGAAAGGATGTGTGTACGTTCGCATATTAGTCTTATTAAATTGTTACAAACTTGCCACTCAAATACGAGTAATATTGTTAGCTAACTTTTATTGAGCACATGTTCGTAAGGAAACCGATAAAAGCCAAGGTAAATATCGAAATAAGTAGCATAAACTGTTGTCGTACAACTGTTAAAGTAGTAAAACACACATGAATCTAATATCAATACTTTCCCAACAGGAGTTAGCTAGCCCTTATTCCGTCCTTAATAAGGTTCTATTCGGGTCGTGTCATAAATTGGGCATGGTATTGTAGGTTATACGTTGCATTCAGTCACAGTTATCAATCGATAATGTACAGACGCCAGCACATCAAGCCACCCGAAACTGTCCAATTTTCCCAATCAACCTTGAACCTAATGCTTTAGCGATAAAGATGAAAATCTATTAAAGAAAATTGAAGTAGCTTGATGTGCTGGCGTCTGTACATACCTATTAGAAAATTTCAAATCAAATCAAAAGTTATTTATTATTTGGCAGTCCCCCAAAACGCTCGACCTTCACCACTTCCTAGTACTTTAGCTGGAAGAAGAAGTGGCGGAACAAACTCCCCAGCAAAGTGCTTTCTTTCTTTTTCTTTCTGTCAGAGTTCCAAGTGTTTACAAGACCAACTAGTGAATATATATCGGTAACTCCACGAGTTTACACTGCTAAGCAAACGCTGCCGTTAAACGCACTTATATAGCTGTAGGATGAATCCAGGCTTAAAATAAAGGCCTTTTTGTTTAAATTAAAAAAATAAAACACGGCAGTTACGTCTGACAAAATGCAAAAATAGTAGATTATGCACCGAGGGGCTAAAGTTGTGTCTTATGTCACGGGCGTCATATTGAATCTCGAGCGCAATGAAGGATTCGGGATTTAACTCCCGAGCGTAGTGAGGGAGTTAAGAGTTTAACTCACGAGCGAAGCGAGGGAGTTAATACAAGAATCCTGAATGCAGCGAGGGATTCAAGCTAGCCCAAGGCAAAGACACCTTTAGCCCAGAGGAGGATACTCTACTTTTTACACCTACTGTGAGAAAATAATAGCCATAGTACGAAAAACAAAGTATTTATTAAATAAACAAACAGTAAGAATAACATATTTAGAACTAGTTAGTTATATTAATTGAAGTTAACGGTAACATTTGAGACATTAGTCCAGTTGTGCAAAGATAAAGTTAAGTTTTTATTTGGTACGTTTATAGATGTTGATGTGGAATAAAAAAAAAAAAAAAAAAATGGTTCGTACTTATCTAATTATTCTTACAATATTATGTCTTCGAAAACATGGCAACGATATGAAGAAGCAGTCGTTATGATTTTGTAGGAAATCGAGAATATCATCCACGCGTAGTAAGGGTTTCGAGAATAGCTTTCCTCTTTCTGTCACCAAAGGGTGTTTGTTAGTACTATACTGCCAATTTAGCTGAGCATGTGAGATTCCAAATTCAAATCACATTATTGACCAGCGGGTCATAATGAAATCCAGTACAACATTATTGACCGGCTGTGCCCCCGGCCACTAATGACTCACTTTAGGTTAAGGTTGCTTGACATATAATTTGACATTTTCGAGCAGGTGGTGTGAAAAAAAAATTATATACCTATTATGTAAACTAAACAACTTGAGGTCAAGGCTGTATTAAAACATCCGAATAGCGATTATCACATTTTTTTTTTATGTGAACAAAAATCTTTGCTAAATTTATAAAATAAACTGTATTTTTGGTTGACAATAGAAAAATGTGATCATAAATTATCATGGAATTAGATCACTTAGCTGACTAAATCCATATTCCCATTGTATTGTCTAATATCTGCATCACGATTTATTATTTGTAAAAAAACATCATTTTTAACGCGTTTTTATGTCAACCAACACTAGTTAAATAAATGATCACTGTGTATGCATTTGAATATTGTCATTAAGGTCACCATAATTCGTGAATTTTCAAGGACAAGTGTCTTTTGTGCAAATCCGACTAGTTGCATACTCATTATAATAATTTAACCAAGTGCTTGTTATTTAAGAGTCAATTTGCATAGCAATGCGTCTTAATGCATGTAAAACGAAGTATTGACATTACGTTTGATATTGACTCGAGAAAATTCGGTTTTAAGAGGAAAATGTCGGTCTTATATGGTCTATATCCGGCACATGTTTATAGATTGAATTTATTTGAACAATATTTATTCTGTATGATATTGTATCGGAGTTAGAAAGATCTGAAGTGGGCCTAGGGTTGGAAAGAATTAGGTCAATTCAATATTCAATGGAATATGGTTGGAAAACCATAAGTGCTTACATTTATTCTTATGGGTCAAGAATTAGGTACAAATTATCTTTAAAATCGTGGCGACTTCATCCTCGTGTTTTTTTTTTTGTTTTAACATAAAATATATCCTTCTAGCTTCTGCCCGCGGCTTCGCCCGTGTGGCTGAAGGAAATTATCCCACGTGAACGAGCTACCGGAATAAAAGTAAAAGTATCCTTTATCCTAACCTAAGTCATGGTCTTATAATTAGTAAAGGAATTTACGGAATCGTATCAGTAGTTGCGAAGATTACCCTCTACATACAAACTCACAAATTTTACCGCTTTATAATATCAGTGAGGTATAAATTTCAGTATAACAGTTGGAACGATGTTTTCAAATACGTGAAGGTAAATAAAAATATAAGCAGGTACTATTTTCAGCGTCATAATATAAAGTAAATTCGTTTTAATAGGTACCTATAATAATTATTACAAAATGATAGCTTAACCAAACACATTATTAATTCCAAAAAGACATATGTGATATAATGAAAGTCAAAGATGAATAATTAATTTCAATTATGCACAAAAAAGGCACTTTTGAATGTTAAAATTTAGTTAGTAGGTATTGAATCTAGATGCCCCTTCCAAAATGCAAGTATAGTTTAGTATGGAGAAGAATGGGCAAGAAAGTCCACCGTTACTCTTTTAAAATAGTTTTACAATATTTTGTATACCTACTTTAATTATATTATTCTAAGGAAGACGATGCACCTAGAATAAAATTACTATACCAATACCACAATACGTAAAAAGAATTATAAATACATACTGCGAGAAAATGACTACTACTCGACTACTACTACTCTAGATAGTCAAGTAGTTACTTTATACACAACTGTTAGTGAATTTGTGACGAATTAGATACAAGACATGCTACAAAATATTAGAAACAAGTGACATTTTCAGAAAAACGAATAATATTTTGCTCAAACTACTTTGTACACGGTTCCGTACCTAAAAATCAAGTGCCAACGGGACCCTATTACTAAGTCTCCGCTGTCCGTCCGTCTGTCTGTCTACCTGTCACAGTGCTGTATCTTGTGAATAAACTTAAAAATTAAAGGAAAAAAAAGTTTCTTGTATGGGGACCGCATACAAGAAACTTGTTTTTTCCGGCGTTTTTTGCTCGATGTTAAAAAAACATGTAGTATTAAATATTGCACGGTGGTACGGAACCCTCCATGTGCGAGTCCGACTCATATTTGTCTATTTTTTTGTTTTGTTTTACCGTTAAAAAGACCTCAAGAAATTGATCCCCGATATTTATGGGATGTTTTAAATCCCGTCTTAATGTAATTTCTCGATAGAAACAAATCTTTAGCGGCACTTCCCATTACTCAAGACGTTTAATAGGATCGTAATACTTCAATCGTTTGTGAGAAATCCAAATCTTAGAAGTTATCTTCTAAGTGCAGTTACTTTACTAATTAAATTATTTTTACCACTGAAGTTTTAAGATGGAATCAAATCAAATCAAATTTATTCAAAAATATATAAAATGGAATGATATGATTAAATATGTAAGTTACTTTTATGTTTAATACAGGAGTCTGAGTATTTTAGCTTATAATATTAACATGTTAGTTCAGAAACAAAGAAATGAATTTACGCTGTTTGTAACGTCAGGAAAATCATTTTGTAAAAAAGAAAGCAATACGATCATTCGAAATTTAAACAGGTAAGTAATGAAGAATCGGAGGGCCAAAGGAAATCCAGAACGACTTATCACGAGCTTATTGAACCTGTTTTATTATTATTAACACAATAATTCCTCAAAATTGGCATTTAAACGACAATGTTACTAGCGACAATATTATTGTCTGTCAAGCATTTATTTTCTATCTACAGATAGTAAAAAAAAAATGCTTAGTCTAAACCAAAATTCATATAATGAAGGGTCTAAACTAAACTAATGTACTATAATAATTATTGTATAAAATGATGCTAGGTATTGAACAAATATATTTACATTTTTTAAATATTTGAATATTTGAACTTGACGGACAACTTTGCATTAATTGAGAAGCACCAAAAGAAGATTCATTAGATTTGTAATTACAATAACACAATAAATGTGGAACACAACAAAAAAATCTTCAGTTATACGTTTGCAAAGTTGAATGCTTTTTAGTTTGCTTATATCGTGCCTTTATAAGTCTAAATTCAACTTACATTTAAGTAGTGTTCCTTTTTGTACACAATTAATAAAATGAAGATAAATTTTAACAATGTGATGTGTGGCCCTACCTTCATTTGCAAAAACAAGTCAAACGTCTCAAGAGTCTCAAGTAACTTATCGATACGAACACTTACAATAATTTCCACTTTCACGTAAGTAATAAGAATTAAATAATGATGTAAGTACTGACTTGGCTTATCCGAGGAGTCCTCATCCATGATCGCCAGTTTGCTCGGCCTTTTATCATCTTCAGACTTCAAACCCATGTTCACTGCAACGGCCGGATAATTAAAAAAAAAAAACAAAAGTCAAATTAAGAACGCGGTGCTTTTTTATTCACGTCGATCACTTGCACAGTCTGAATGTATTTAATTCGGGCCTATAATATAATTGTAATTTATTAATATTTTATTTTTAGTATGTAAATAAGTCTCGAATTATTGTTGATTATTTATATTTTATACGCGCGCGTCAAACCGCCATGCTCGCGACAGGTGAGCCTGGCCGCGTACTTCGTCCGCGAAGGTTAGTATCGACTGTCACGGTACAATGGACTAGCCTTGTTTTTAAGGCACGCGACTTGTAGGCACGCAGCTGACTCGATCGTTCGCGTATGTAGGTAGGTTTGGATCAGTCAAATTGACATAGTAATTGACACGATCGTGGAGATGAAGTTTGATTGAGATTATCGATGTAAAAAAAGTAAGTAGGTATTGTACATAAAAAACAACCGAATTCCAAAAAAAAAACACTAAAAAGTGAAAAATAACTTTAATTTTGGAATTCGGTAGGTAAGTATCTTTAGTTTTGAATTTTTGTTTTCTGCCACCGACTTCCGAAATTAAAGTTATTTTTCAGTTTGTAGTGTTTTTTTTGGAAGTCGGTTGTTTTTTTTTTTTTTTGTAAGAAAAAATATTTTTTCACTTTTTAGTGGTGGTAGGTACCTACCCCACACAAATTCGAATATCACTACCTGCTATGTAAATTATTACAGTGACAGGAATATTGTAACATCATCCACTAGTGGGTGATGTTACAATAACTTCAATAATACGTATTTTTCCCACTTATTCTATATGAATAAGTACGAAAAATACGTATTATTGAAGCCAACTCAAAAAAACGAGCGAGTCGGACTTGCGCACCGAGGCTTCCGTTCCGATTTCTGAAAAAGTGTGCTATTTAGAGACATCGTTTTATTTTTCCTATAATCTTTACATAAACTTCTATCACCTAGAATAATTTCATGTTTTTCTCTATGCAAACTTCGGAAATAGGGGGGGGGGGAACGGTATTTTTTTTACATTTTTCATCAAAAGTCGAAAACTATGTGGCTTAAAAAAAAAGAAAAAAACTGTTTACCTAATGTTTGAAACCTAATGTTTGAGAATGCGCAAACAGCGCATTCTCAAACATTAGGTACTTATCTCATATTATGTAGACAGGTTTTTGGCACCATTAACCATTATTACAAAAAAAAAAAAAAAAAAAATTCAAAAACAATTAATAAGTCATTGTCTCGCTCTTGCGTAGATCTACGTTTCGGCCATATGAAGGTTATAATAATTTCAACAGTCAATACTCGACCACATTTTAATCAAAAAGAAAGAAGCTAATGATGATGAGACTGTCCTTTGATATGTAAGAAAAAAAAGAAAGAACAGAGATGAATGCTCCAAACGTGCACGAGATAAAAAGAAATGATGATTTAAAAATTCTTTCTTCCTTTTTGTTAGTGCATATGTTCCATTTACTTCACTAACACCTCACGAGTCATGACATTCATCCATTGGGGACTTAAAAGGAGTTCATAAATGATGCCAATTCTTTGAGCCCGATTTATTGAAATTTAATTAATGGTTTCAATTCAGGAAGACTCAAAGAGAATTTAAAAAAAACTTAGGTATCAGTTTCGGAATTTTAAATGAAACAGCCCCAGTGAGTTATCTATACATATAATAAATCTGTAGACGAGGCGTTTCTGTACTTTGCAAATATTTAAAAAAAAAATAGTTGAGGTGTTAAAGATTCACCAACAGATGCCATTTCTACCATTTTTGTCATTTTTGTCTGTTTGTCTGTTTGTCTGTTCGTCTGTTTGTCTGTTTGTCTGTGAGAGATCATAAATTTTTGTGCAAGTATCACGTCAAAAGTACAAAACCAATGTGGTTAAATTTTATACTCAAATATTGTGTGTAACTCAGAGTTTTACTTAGTTTTTATTTCATCGCAATCGCTACAGTCTATCAAAAGATATATGAATTTAAAGTGTTCAAGAAGAACTTTTCATTACGGTGTCTTCATACACGTAACGACATCTATTGATAACAAATGGTACTAACAATAAAAATCGCTTTATAGGGGTGGTTAACCTGATGGGTCGATCCAGCAGGTTAAGCTACGCTTGCCGGGGTTGGTTAGTGGATGGGTGAGCATCTTTACATACCGAGACTCCTCCGTGCCTCGGAAAGCACTTTAAGCCGTTGGCGTTGGTCCCGGCTGTTATTCGTGGATCTTTGACAGTCGTTACGGGTCGTCAGAAGCCCGAAAGTCTGACTACCACTCTTACCAAGGGGTATCGTATTACCCAGTAACTGGGTTGTGGAGGTCAGATAGGCAGTCGCTCCATGTCATACAGGTATTCAGCTGCATCCGGTTAGACTGGAAGCCGACCCCAACATAGTTGGGAAAAGCCTAGGCAGATTGGTTCTATTGATGGTTGATTAGTAACGCTAAAAGAATTTCAAATATAAAAAACCGGCCAAGTACGTGTTGGACCACGCACAATGAAGGGTTCCGTAGTTGGGATGAATTTATCCCAAGAACAAACTTAACATTGTAGTTGGAAAACATATTCTCCCATACATTCCAACTGTAAATGTAAGTTTGTACTCACAATATTGAGAGATTTACCATGTTATTTTATGACCACAGACTATTCTTATAGATTTTCCTGTAATCTACAAGTGAAGAACTATTTTCTGTATTTTTTTTTCAAAACTTTAGGCTCAGTAGTTTCGGAGATTATGGGATATATTGGTAAATTTTCATCTATTTTCATAAAAAAATAATATAATTTTAAAATTATAAAAATAATTAATACTTATTTGAGACCCTCATATTAATTAAGCCCTTTCATCTGATATGTCACACGGTACAGTTTGCAAAACTTTTTTTTTTAATTTTCTTATTTGCCCCACAAAAGTGACCCCCATATCCAAAAACCATTTATTTACTTTACCTACCTGTCCGCGTTTGGGTCACAGAAATTCGTAATTATGTGTACCAAATTTTAACATAATGGGTCCAATAGATTCGGAGCAAATTAGCTGTGACAGACGGACAGACAGACAGACACACGAGTGATCCTATAAGGGTGCCGTTTTAAGGGTTCCGTACCAAAATAGTATAAAAGGAACCCTTATGGTGTGACTCAGTCTGTCTTTCTGTCTGTCTGTCACAGCTGGATATCTCAAGAACTACTAATGCTATCAACTTGAAATTTGGAACAGTTTTAGATGACGTTTACCCAACTATTTTGCAAATAAGCAAGAAATAAAAATATTTTAATTTTTATTGCAACAGGGACTGAAAGCGGGTCTTAAAAATTCATAGTGGGGCTACTAGGGCATGTGGGGGGGTATCATATGAATGAGCGCTGTTTGCACATTCTCAAAAAAAAATTTTTTTTAGGCCGCATAGTTTCGACTTTTGATGAAAAATGTAAAAAACTACCGTCACCCCCCTTATTCTATGTGATAGAAGTGTATGTAAAGAAAACAAGAAAAATAAAAAGATGTCTCTAAATAGCACACTTTTTCAGAAATCGAAACGGAACACTCGGTGCGCGAGCCTGACTCGCTCTTGACCGGTTTTTTTTCTTTTGAGGTATGGAACCCTAAAAATGGGCATATAATTGTAAGATGATAGTTAATACTAAAAACTGATGTGGTGTTCTGAGTGAAAAAGAATGCAATGTCAGATATAATAATCCTATCAACTTTTCATACACAGAGAAGGTGAGGGGGAGGGTTTGAGAGGGTGCCCTTAGGAGAAGCAGTAAGGAGGTGTGAGGGGTAGGAAGGGGGAAGGGGATGCGGTGAGGGGTATTAGAGGGGAGGGTGACAGGGGGGAGAGGGAGGGGGGTGGTAAGATATGGTTGAGAGGAGAGTTAGAGGAGGAGGGTTGAGAGGTTTGGGTGAGGGGGGGTGACGAGCGCCTTAACACCTTAATGTTACTTTTTGACCGAAAAATAGAAAGTCGGAACGGCACAAAAAAAAGGAAACGCCAGTCGTCGTCAGAGCTGACACACACACTTTTTTTTTAAATCAAACTGGGTACCTTTGTAAGTTTATTTATTGTACGCAGAGCGAGCTTCCAGTTAACCATTGTATCTGATAGATGTTGTATAGACGGAATCGCGGTGTCAAGATTTTCCGCAGAAGAGTGACACTTTTTCAGTCATAAAATAGATGCTGTCCTGGAATTCCGGTCTCTGGACCTGGATTTCTCTCTAGAGGTCGAGATTATTTGAGGCATCTTTATAACCAACTTCAAAAAGAAAGAAGTTTTCAATTCTTCTGTTTTTAGGGTTCCGTAGCCAAATAGTAGGTACATAGAAAGGGAAGTCTTTACATTACGTCCTGTCCGTCTGTCCGTCCGTATGTCACACACCTTATGTTTGAAAGAGTTTTCTCCAGAGATGGTGAAGATCTGACAATTGAACTCCTCAATAACGTACAGTAGGTATACATACTGTGATTTGGTACAGAAATCAAAGAAAATTACTGGCTATCCGTGGTCAACTAATTATGGACTTCGATCGTTTTTAAAAGTTTTGCCTCCATAAACATGGATGTTCACGGTATAAACGAAAGACAGTTTGATGCGCAGTCCAAACCGCACAGATCCATCCGCGGTTTGGAACGCAGTCCACAGATCCGTGGTCCAAACTGTAGGTACGTGTAAACCCCGCTATTCGTTCTTTCCGAAACGATAGTTTGGAATGGCGCGTTGTGTTTCCAGCAGTCCGAATACGTGTTAAACCCCGCTATAATAAACCGCAGTAACTGCAGGGCTGTGGTAGAGAACCCCAGGTAGCGGTTCCCACCAGGCAAGATCGCAAGATTCTTCATTTTTATTGGAGGAGTAATACCTACACCATATCTAAGCGACACGTTATGTATTGATTTCCGACATGCACGCGAACGAAGTCGCGGGCACAGCTAGTTAAGAATACTCGTGTTGGAGTTGTCTCTCTCCTTCCCAGGATGTTAGACAAAATTGAGACTATATAAAACAAAACAAAAATTTTAAAAAATCAAAGTACCAATTAAACTGATTATTTTGATAGTTTCGGCATCATCTCGAAAAATGTCGTATGAGTGGTTACCCTACTCGATTGAAGTCAAATTAGTTTCTCTTTTATTTTATATTAACTTCTGCCCGTGACTTCGTCCGCGTGAAATTTCTTGTCACCCAAACCCCATCGCGCATCGCATCGCCTGCCCGTGCCCTGCTATAAACAGGTGAAATTAGCTTTTCGGTCCATAAAATTCCTATTGGAGCGGATTTTTTTTTTTTGGAAGATATAAGTAATACAATTTGATTAGTTTAGTTAGTTAGCCGCGCCGCCCGCGCCGCCCGCGCCGCCATGGAATTAGCCATCGGCGCTCATATCTAATAAGTACCCATGCCAAATTACAGCTTTCTACTACTTACTAGGAGTCTCTGAGCTAAGCCGCTGACAAACAGACAGACAGATGGACAAACATGGCGAAACTATAAGGGTTCCTTCTTGACTACGAAACCCTAAAAATGTGCCTGTTATAATAGTATATTTTGTATCTTACGGACTTTCACGCGAAGGAAGTCGCGGGCAGAACCTACTAAACTATAAAGTGATAGAACATTGTTCTCACAATTCTTACAATCTAAGTACAAATAATGAGTGAGCATAGTGTTTTAAGAAGCCGTAGATACTTAGGTACCTACCTATATTTTTTTCGCGATTACGATGTTGGTCCGAAGGAGAAAATTATTAAGTTAGATGGTCTGTATCACACCTTTAAAGACCACACCTTTCTGGTACACCCTGTATAAGATCGTATTACGGAAACGAAATCTTCGCGCTAAATGCCTTTATGGGGGCATTTAGCGAAAAGCCTAGAGAAAAGTACATACTTATATAACAAAACAAACATTTAGTTAGTAAACAAAAACAACTTTCAACTTATTTTAAACAAACAATTTCGCTTTTCTATTTATTATTGTTTTCATTTCCACGTAAAGTAATTAAGGGCAACGGAAAGTAGGACGGCCAAATCGTACCTGACTACGAGGCGGTGGTGTACAGATATGCCATATATATGAAAAAATCTAGTATTTTTTAAGGTCTTAAAAAACATAAGAAATAGATATTTAAGTCGCCAGAAGAAAAGCACAAACACATTTTTTTTAATAGCATAATTTGCAAATATTTAGAATAACATGTTCAGAACGCACCTTTGACGATTCATTTTGCTTAAGAAATGATTTAGTACTCAAAGATTATAATTATTCACGTTTTTCTGAATAGTTATAGATGTAATTCAATTCTATACACTTGTGTATCAAACCAACTAGTGGTGTTTTCACTATGTATTGGATTCTTGTCATAAAAATAATTATGTGGGTTCATAGTAAGTATCATCATTTTGTTCAATTGTGTACAACGGAACGTCATAATATGTCATCGACGCTCGCCATGGATTGACAGTGTCAATACTGTCAATTACAATGGGTGTCAATTTGACACTAATATACTGTAGTGTGTAGTCTTTGCACCCGGCGATCTCGCATTGTTGTGTTGTTGTTGTTAGTGTGAATATTGTGATACGTACTGTACTGTTTTGGATTTCCTTCTGTTGTTTGACCTTGGCATTGTTTTACAGACTGATAACTAGGTACCGCTTGTGACGATTATTCTGTGCTTTTGATTTCCGGACACCGATAACGTCAAAAGTATTTTTTGCATTATTGAAATATCTTGGCTATTTAGATATTATTTTCGAAAGGGATGGTGTTTACTACATAAAACAATCAAATCTCACTATAATTTGCTTCTGTACCTATACTGAAAATAAAACTCAGGTCCAGCTTCTATAGAAATTTGGCCGATGTTCTTTACGAGAAGAACATCTTTCGAATACAATTCTACATTTGAAAAAACTGGTCACAAAGTTCGAGAATTGGTATTCGAAATTCGATAAGACAATTTAAACTTTCCTGCCGAATGCACAACCAGTTTTCATGAGCATACACTCAAAACTTTCTGATTGGTCATTCGTTGCACGTCGAACAAAGAATAACAACGGGTTCATGAGCCACCAAGGTTACAAGTTTTGGAACGTCATTTACAGGTTGGCTGACGTCACGACTCTCACGACCACAAGAAGTAGGAAAAAAAACAGGCCAAGTGCGTGTCGGACTACGCACAATGAAGGTTTCCCTAGTTGGAATGAAATTATCCCAAGAACTAACTTAACGTTATAAGTAGTCAAGTTATTTGAAAAACATGTTCTCCCATACATTCCAACAGAAAATGTAAGTTTGTACTCACAATATTGAGATATTTACCATGTTATTTTAAGACCACAAACTTCTTATAGGTTTTCCTGTAATCTACAGGTATAGAACTATTTTCTGTATTTTTTTCAAAATTTTAGGCTCAGTAGTTTCGGAGATAAAGGGGTAATGGTAAATTTTCGTCTATTTTCTAAAATAACTTTAAAACGATTTTTAACATAAATAGTCGGGGGCGAAGACCTAATTTTGTAAAATCTCATAGAAGTATCTAAAATATCTGCGCAGCCTAGTTGACTGTTGACAACGTCTCTCTGAAAAGTCAATGACAAGGCTGCGCGTCATTTATTTCGAAGCTTCTAGAACCTTCTAGAAGCTTCGACTCGACCTTATTGGAGGAGCGGATTGTGGCGGGAGCGGTTAGAAAAAGGTTCGCGTTATAGATTTATTTTAAAATTATAAAAAATATATATTTGAGACCCTCGTAGTAAGCCCTTTCATTTGACATGTCACACGGTACAGTTTGCAAAACTGTTTTTTTACTTTTCTTATTTGCCCACTAAAAATGACCCCCATATTGAAAATTCATTTATTTACTTTAACCGTACGTGTTTGGGTCACAGAAATCCATATGTGTACCAAATTTCAACTTTTTCGGTCCATTAGATTCGGAGTAAATTGGCTGTGACAGACGGACAGACAGACAGACACACGAGTGATCCTATAAGGGTTCCGTTTTTTTCCTTTTGAGGTACGGAACCCTAAAAATACAATTGATTCAGTTGATTAGGTACCTACGCATATCCTCAAAGAGCATTCACTAAACTGAGTAGGAAAACCAAATCAAGAATGCGTCAGTATGTGACCCAATTTAAGTAGGTACAGTGGGCTTAGTGCGAGTTTTTATACTTCCTCGATCGCGATAACGTAAACGTCAGTTTGTACTGAAAATGAATAAGCGCCGCCTGGTGACTATAATGGGAAACACAATTATTCCATACGAATTGACCTAAGGTAATGTTAACGTAAACGTGATCGAGTAAGTATAAAAACTCACACTAAGCCCACTGTACCTACTACGTACCTACCGAACATTCACCTTAACACATTCATATTGTATATCTACCTACGTGCGATTTATGAAATCCGTCGCTTATGAAATTACCTAATATATTTTGTCTGTCTGTCTGTTTGTTTGTTTGTTTGTTCCGGCTAATCTCCGAAACGGCTGGACTGATTTTGACGGCATTAACTGATGTTATAAGGAGTAACCTAAGCTACTTTTATTCTAGAAAAACAATTAGGGTTCCGCGCAAGAAAACTAAAACCCATGAAATCCGACATCCACGCAGGCGAAGCGGCGGGCAGAAGCTAGTTACCTAATAAAACACTTCGTCTGCATTAACGCAAAATTATGATTGTAATCTCGAAACTACTTTTTAGGGTTCCGTACCAAAATGGTAAAATAGGAACCCTTATGGTGTCACTCAGTCTGTCTGTCTGTCTGTCTGTCACAGCTGGATATCTCAAGAACTACTAATGCTATCAACTTGAAATATAGAATAGTTTTAGATTACGTTTACCCAAATATTTTGCAAATAAGAAAAAAATTAAAATATTTATATTTTTTTTGCAACAGGGACTGAAAGAGGGTCTTAAAAAATGAAAGTAGGGTATGTGGGGTATCATATGAAAGAACGCTGTTTGCACATTCAAAAACATTTTTTTTCTTTTTTTTAGGCCGTATAGTTTTCGATTTCTGATGAAAAATGTAAAAAAATACCGTCCCGTCCCCCCCCCCCCTTTTTTTCCGAAGTTTGCAAAGAGAAAAATCTGAAATTATTCTATGTGATAGAAGTTTATGTAAAGATTACAGGAAAATTAAAACGATGTCTCTAAATAGCACACTTTTTCAGAAATCGAAACGGAACCCTCGGTGCGCGAGTCCGACTCGCTCTTGACCGGTTTTTTCAAATCGTGTTGAGTTGAAAACGATGTTTGATTAATACACATTATATACAGAATTTGATCAATACATATAATAAGTATAAGTACTCAGCTATTCAATCTGCCTAGCGTTTTCCCAACTTTGTTGGGGTCGACTTCCAATCTAACCGGATGCATCTGAGCTAAGCAACCTAATGCTTGTGTTATGGTAACGAGATGGCTGATAAACTACTTATATACATTTTTTTTTTACACTTATGTCCTTAAAATCTCACGCGACAATTGCACGAAACAGTACCTGAACGAAAAGCCCAGATTGTCCAACTACACGAAACCGTAGGTACTGAACTTCCGGCTCTTACTTTTTTATTTTTTGTAATTTTGTTTGCGCCCCCACCCCTTGCGTTCTAATTTCTTTGGAAAGGTGGTTAGGTACGGTATATTTTGCCGAAAGTCGTGAGGTTGTATCGGTAGTACGAACCTATGGGACCAACCTTGAAATCGCGAAAAAAAATCAGCTGTTCCATACATTTTGTCGATTTAAGTGAACACAAATGTATGGAACAGCTGACTTTTTTTTTCGTGATTTCAAGGTTGGTCCCCTAGAAAAATTGTTCATAATTATGAGTACAATGACCCCTTTTCGGGTTTAGTGTAAACAAAAACTAATGTTGTATAAGTAGTTATTTAATGTTGTTGTACGCGAGTAGGTATACAGGGTTATTTGTAAAACACCAGTAACCTCTTAAGGGGTCATTATACTCATCATTATGAACAACTTTTACTATGGGACCAAACCTGAAATCCCGAAAAAAAAATCAGCTGCTCCCTACATTTTGACGAGTTTGATGTAGATAAATGTACTGAACAGCTGATTTTTTTTTCGCGATTTCAGGTTTGGTCCCATAGTAAAAGTTGTTCATAATGATGAGTATAATGACCCCTTAAGAGGTTACTGGTGTTTTACAAATAACCCTGTTTAGTGCAACCTGTGCAACAAAACAGATTATATTTTTGAACAAAGACAACATCTTGACGTAAGTACGAGACGTTAGTACTATTATTTATTCTGTGGTACGAGTAACAATGTGAACGATACTTGAGGACCGTGAGAGGTGCTATAACAGAGGACCATAATGGCTAAGCAAATAGCAGACGATTCACTTTTTGTTCATTTTTAGGGTTCCGTACTCAAATAGAAAAAACGGAACCATTATAGGATCACATTGTTGTCCGTCTGTCAAGACCCTTTTTCTCAGAAGGTATCAAGTTGAAATAAAAACTTTTTTACAAAAAACAAAACCGTCTTTCAAAAAAACACTACAAAGTGAAAAATAACTTTAATTTCGGAAGTCGGTGTCTTTGGATCTGTATTTTAGGTTTTTGCCCCCGACTTCCGAAATTAAAGTTATTTTTCACTTTGTAGTGTTTTTTTGAAAGTCGGTTTTATTTTTTGTAAAAAAGTTTTTATTTTTCACTTTTTAGTGGGTCAGTTTGTAATTTATCTAAGTTACAATAACGCAATGTCAACTGCTCCTCACGTTTTACATAATATTGCTTTTCCCGATGCAGGGATGTTAATTGTTGAGGAGTTCTCCTAGTAAGAACCAGGAGAACTGGAGCTCATGGTGAAGTCACCATCACCATTATGCATTTTGACGAGCATAAACCATATTAAAGTAATCGAATCGCATATATAATAAATTATTAAATAATCGATATACTTAGATATAATTGAGTATTTCCGATGTAGTAGTAGTAGTATGACAGATGGACATCTGTGGTCTTCATCATCAGTTCCAGTTCACCAAATGGTACTTTCCGAGAGCAAATGCACGAGTTACTATAAAAAATACTGAAATCGATATAAGTGTGCCCATAAAATTTGAGGGTTTCCCTCGATTTCCATGGGATCCCATCATCAGATCCTGACTTGATGATCATGGGACCACTTGGGAAGGATAGCCTTTCGAACAAAAAAAGAAAAATCCAAATCGGTCCAGCCATTTTCGAGTAATCGGGTAACATACATAAAAAAAATAAAAAAAAAAGGTTCCGACGAATTGAGAACCTCCTCCTTTTTGAAGTCGGTTAATTAATATAAAATACGTAGACCTGTATATGGTTCCTTGGAGCCCAAATACGGTCATTTAGGTATGTACACACGTGCGTGACGTATACTCGCAAGTAAATCAAAACCTAAAGGGTACTTCCTGTTGACCTAGAATCATGAAGGCAAGAAGCTAGGTCTTACAGCACGAAAATTATCCCATAAAAAAAATGTTTTTTGGATTACAATGTCAAGTTTGTTATTGGAAACTTGGAATACCTACATTATTTTCAACTACGGAACCCTTCATTGTGTGTGGTCCGACACGCAATTGGCCGGTTTTTTTGTCTTTCATTCGGCATCTTTCGCTCGAAATGACTGCCACGATGATCTAATGATCGAAAGCGCTACTGCTGAGCATGAGGTCCTGGGTTCAATTCCAGGGTCGGGCATAGTGTTATTAGGGTTTTCCATCACGAATTTCTCAGTAGCAGCCCGGAGACTGCATTAGTGCCCGGTTGATGGCAATAGGCTCGCCCCCTATACATGGGACTTACACATAACTGGCAAAATGTGGGTGTACTATAGGTACACCTCTGCTTAACCTTTCAGGGATTATGGGCGTGATGATATGTTATGTTATGAAATGAAAGGAGCAGATGAATGAATGTTCATTCCTATGTCATTTTGCCGGTGTCATGTGAACGTGGAATGAATTAAAAAAAACCGGTCAAGAGCGAGTCGGACTCGCGCATCAAGGGTTCCGTACAATCATTTATATGTAATTTTTGTTGATGATTTCTGAAAAACTGTGCTATTTAGAGACATCGTTTTATTTTTCCTGTAATCTTTACATAAACTTCTATCATACAGAATAATTTCAGATTTTTCTCTATGCAAACTTCGGAGATAAGGGGGTACCCCCTTACGGTATTATTTTTTTACATTTTCACCAAAATTCGAAAACTGCGGCCTAAAAAATAAAAAAAAAATTGTTTGAGAATGTGCAAACAGCGTTCTTTCATATGCATGCCCTAGTAACCCCACTTCAAATTAAGACCCCCTTTCAGTCCCTGTTGCAAAAAAAAAACATACGTATTTTTATGTCGTTCTTATTTGTAAAATAGTCAAACGTCATCTAAAACTGTTCCAAATTTCAAGTTGTTAGCATTAGTAGTTCTTGAGATATCCAGCTGTGATAGACAGACAGACAGACAGAAAGAGTGACACCATAAGGGTTCCTTTTTACCATTTTGGTACGGAACCCTAATGAACATTCACTCGAGTGAACCGTCTGATATCAGCTTTACAGCCAATATTTGTTGCATCACAGTTCACCGTATATTACGTCAATTGCCAGTGACCAACAACTTGAGCGATGGTTTCCTTTTTAAAGACCGATGTTACCGCTGGCGCTGTGAGGATGTTGGCAAATCTTTGCGAAATCTTTCGACGGATGATCATGGTATTTGCTTGCCAATTATCTTTCGGACGGATAGAGCTTACCTAAGCAGTTACATCAATAGAAGTATTGCTAGCATTAAGGCTCCTCCCTCCCTAAAATACGGCGAAACTAAGTAACTTTGTGTCAATATTTTACAGTAACTATAGCATCTTTTTGATAGAAAAAAATACACAGCAATGTACAATACATATGAAGTGATTTCATTTGTCCTGTAAATTTTAGTTTGTAGAACTAAGGAAAAAAAATACTAAATCCAGGTCCATTTCTGTTTATTTTTTCTAATTTTTACCATATTACTCCTACAATTTTCATTCAAAGTGTTCATAAATATACAGTTCTTTACAAAATAATAAGGAATAATTTCATGTCATTACTTTTTTAGTCCAATCAATAGATTTTTTTTGTAAATCGATAATTACTTCATATTTTGCAAGCGTTGTGTCATCGCGCTTCTCTTTCTTTTTTATGCAGTCTGACAGTGACCGCGCTTTGTATGTCCCCTATAATCATCCGTGACCTGATTACTACAACGGGTCGTTCTGCATCCTCGTCAAAGAAGGACGGCCAAATCGTACCTGACGACGAGGCGGTGGTGTACAGATATGCCATATATATGAAAAAATTTAGTATTTTTTAAGGTCTTAAAAAACATAAGAAATAGATATTTAAGTCGCCAGAAAAAAAAGATATACACATTTTTTTGTTAATAGCGTAATTTGCAAATTGTTTAGAATAACATGTTCAGAACGCACCTTTGACGATTAATTTTGCTTAAGAAATGATTTAGTACTCAAAGATTATAAATATTCACGTTTTTCTGAATAGTTATTAGATGTAATTCAATTCTATATACTTGTGTTTCAAACCAACTAGTGCAGTTTTTATTATGTATTGGATTCTTGTCATAAAAATAATTATGTGGGTTCATAGTAAGTATCAGCATTTTGTTCAATTGTTTACAACGGAACGTCATATTATGTCATCGACGCGCGTCACGGATTGACAGTGTTAATACTGTCAATCACACCGCACACGGGTGTCAATTTGACACTAATATACTATAGTCCACAGACTACTTAGGCATACTACGTATCTGTAGTCTTTGCACCCGGTGGAGATCGCCGGGTGCATTGTTGTGTTGTTGTTGTTAGTGTGAATATTGTGATACCTACTGTACTGTTTTGGATTTCCTTCTGTTGTTTGACCTTGGCATTGTTTTACAGACTGGTAACTAGGTACATACCGCTTGTGACAATTATTCTGTGCTTTAAAATAAATAAATAATAAGAAAGAAGTAAAAATATAAATATTTTTACTTCTTTCTTATTTGCAAAATAGTTGGGTAAACGTCATCTAAAACTGTTCTAAATTTCAAGTTGATAGCATTAGTAGTTCTTGAGATATCCAGCTGTGACAGACAGACAGACAGACTGAGTCACACCATAAGGGTTCCTTTTTTACCATTTTGGTACGGAACCCTAAAAAACTTACTCGATTAAAATCATTAATCACTCCAAAAAGTCGATTTTGTCAGTCGAAATCTAAAAATCATTCATTTTCATGCTATAAACAACAGTGATGTTGTCGTGCGAATCAATATTTTACTGCACACACTTAATCCACTGCGATATATCGTTACAATGTTGCCGGTACCAATAGTTCTAAGACCAGTACAAATACTGGAGCAATCGCTTTATCTATTGTGTTAGACAATGATTAGATAAACGAGGCAGTAAACTTGTCTTGTCGGCAAGTTCGATCACCGTTGCAGAAATATCTCTAGGAACACTTAACGACGAAAGTGACGAAATGTGATGTCTATAGGTAATGTATTCTCCGTTTTCTATATGTTTTTTATAGTCTTTAAACCTACCAAAACACCAATCAATCTGCCTAGCCTTTTGCCAACTATGTTGGGGTCGTCTTCCAGTCTAACCGGATGCAGCTGAACACCAGTATTTTATTTTAGAATATTGGAGCATAATACATTCCGAGTAAATCCAATTGCTCTGCACTCGTACGTAGTTTTATTTATTTATTATTTATTTATTTAACAATTTATGTACACACAAATAAACAGACAAACATAAAGGAACAGAAAATACGTACAAAGGTGATGCTTATTTCAAAAGAAATCTCTTCCAGCATACCTGCGATAGGACAGAGGATAAAAAGAGATGTAGACAAAGTGTGTAAGAGTAGAAGAGAAAATAAGATACATAAAATCCAAAATAAAACATATAATATATACTTAAATACATACATACTTCTAAAATAACTAATAACTATGACGAAGTGGAAATATAGTGTTCTTTCACTCTTCTTTTAAAAACTGCAATAGTTTGGCAGTCCCTAATGTCAGGCGGAAGTGAATTCCACAATCGAACCGCGTGGACAGTGAAGGAGTAGGAGTAGTTTTTGTTACTTTAGAGAGTATTAACTCCGTTTAAGAATTCTTCAGAACCCGGGCATTATAGTATATCATACCATACACTGTGTTAATTCAAGAAAGCAGAAACAAATCATCAAGCATGACATGACAAGATCCGAAAAAGACATGCAAAAAAGAGCTCTCCGAAATCAATCATAAGAATCATGATGATGAATTGATGATAACTACAACAGATTCCACTGAATGTACTGTTACAAGACGTGGCAGCTTAGCTTGAGAAGGGTGCTCGAGAGCTATAAGCACATCGTAAAGATAGAGGTATCAATCAGTAGTAGGTATGCTTACTGTTTGTGCGTGCAATTGCATGCTATATCTTATTGTTTGTTAGGGCTGTCTGCTTAGAGCATTTAACTATGGAGATGGCAAGCAGTGAATCACCGAACAACATTTTCTGCCACTTTATGCGGGGGGCGAGGAAAACACATACAGCACACTACGAAAATTTGACAGTGCTAGTGATGTGACACAAACAATGAGTGATATTTCATTACATGAATGAATTAATAAATGTTCATTCATTTTAATTTCTTGTATGTATACGCACGGCTACAGATCACGCTATACAGGGTTATTGGTAAAACACCAGCAACCTCTTTAGGGGTCATTGTACTCATCATTATGAACAACTTTTAATGAGGGACCAAACCTGAAATCGCGAAAAAAAATCAGCTGCTCCCTACATTTTGACGAGTTTGATGTAGATAAAAATGTACTGAACAGCTGATTTTTTTTTTCGCGATTTCGTGTTTGGGCCCATAGTAAAACTTGTTCATAATGATGAATACAATGACCCTTTAAGAGGTTGCTGGTGTTTTACCAATAACCCTGTATATTTCCAGTATAAGCTGATCTCGCATTGTATAGGATTTCCTTATAATTAGAGATCAGTGTAAACTGGAAATGTATATAGCTTGGTGTGTAGTCGTGTGTACCTACACAAAAATACGCAATATGATTAATGCCTGCGAAACTACGTAAGTAGCCAGTAATGACCAAAAAATTTATAGTGCTTTAGAAAAAGAACGATTGTATTTATTTATAGAGTCAAATATTTTTTCAAATAACATATTGCTGGACCAGCCGGTCGATTCAGTAAAAATCTCACCGTGAAAACTTAGGTGAAGTGAGTTTGTTTTTGCTAGGAATTGACACTATTAGAATAGAAGAATAGAATCTTTTTATTTCGGACACACAATATCCATATAGTGTTAGTAACATACAAAAATAACTTATTGCCTAGTGTTAGTAAAAATCAGCCTCCTCACAAACTGCTGCTCAATCGGAGAGCCGAGGCTCTCGGCTACAGTTTTCAGGATGCTGTTCCGACTGCCCCTCACCTCACTATTGACAGCTCACTCCACGCTCACTTCACCTAAGTTTTCACGGTGAGATGGTTACAGAATCGCACTGCAGTGCCTTTCCCTATCATTCTGCATTTAGGGTCGGCAATTCGAGATACATACTGAGACCCGTTTTATAATGCGGGCTTATTGTAGGTATACGTGTCAAAAAAGTAGGAAGTGAAAAGTAGGAATATAAATAATAAAACAACACAGCCAATTTTATTATTTCGTTAAAAATAAAACTTTTATTTTTATTTATTTATTATTTATTAAAACTTTATGCACAAGTAAAAAAATACTGTACAAAGGCGAACTTAATGCCTGAGGCATTTTCTACCAGTCAACCTTAGGGTGATGCAGAGACAAAACATGGTAGGTGCAACACAAGGGATAGATAACTGGCAAAAGAATAAATACTAATAAATATACGTCTTTTACCCGTTCGGTTTCTTTTTTTTACAACTATTTGAGTTCGGTGTTTACTAGCTAACTAATTAAATAAACTAAATGAGGTTTGATATTTTAGTAGGAAAACATGCGGGTGTTTCATAGCCATAGTCTAGTTCATAGCGGCTTCATAGCCATGGGCTAGTTCATAGTGGCTTCATAGCCATAGTTTACTTCAATGACATTAAACATCTAGACGTTGCCATGATTACAGTGTGAAGCGTGGAAGTGAGACACATATATACGAAATTTTATTATTATCTCCTCACCGCTGTCACTGTGGCGAAGTTGTCAACAGCCTTGGACACCACGGCCTGTCTTGCAGCCGAATTGCGGGTCGCTAAGCGCGGCACGCTAACATCAATGACATCATCCGACGAGCCCTTGTCACCGTCGGCGTTCCAGCTGTATTAGATCCCAATGGCTTGGCACGCGACGATGGCAAGAGACCGGACGGCATGTCATTATTTCCATGGAAAGTGGGTAGGCCTTTAGTGTGGGACGCTACGTGTGTCGATACTCTTGCGCCATCCCACCTTCACGGCTCGGCGTGCTGTGCTGACACTGCTGCTGCGGCTGCGGAAAACCTCAAGCGGCGGAAGTATAATAACCTTATCGGTAATTATATTTTTGAGCGGTTTGGGGTTTGAAAGCGGTGGAATAATTATTAAATTATTCCACCGCGGATTATTTTTTTTTCAAATTGCATGAGCTGTAAAACTCACATTCGAAATGAACTAACTGTTATTTTTTAATAGCCTAAGCCTACAAAAGAAAAGAATTTAAATCGACTCACAAAGAACTGAAATTAATATTTTATAAATAATATTTTTTTTAATTTCAACCTGACTTATCCAGATACATTCACAAAAAAAAACTGAACTATGTTTACTGAACATACTGACTGAAAAAATCATTTATTGTATCAATCATTCATTCACGTTGTCCCTGCACTATGCAAATTCCTTTAATTCCTTCCTGTACTACGTTTGCGCTACCAACGTACCACTGTATTTTTCTATCGTAATGTCAACAACGATTATTTCGACATTTTACTTAAATAAAAGTATTTGAATGTATTATTTATACTAACATGTGGTAAGAAACACCATGGTTTCGCAAATTTGAAGTGGCAGATCGCTTTTCGCACGAGGAAACTGCACAATTCACCATTTTTTGGGAGCACTTTCTTGCGACACAATACGATACACAATGACAGCTGTCGCCAAATGAATTAGTTTTATATAACGTGCATGGCCATATGGCCAGTCGACTTTGGCAGAGGGGTTCGCTCAGCTATGCCATCTCCATAGGTTAAATGCTCTAAGGCTGTCTGCGATGAGTGAATGTGTGTTTTACACCTTGTTTCCAGAATCAGAGCCTTCTATGGTACGATTTTGTTTTAGGTAAGTACTCATAGTTTCATAATTCGAGAAAAACTAAAGTTATCTTTTAATCTGCACGTTTCTGTGACAATAAATCATTTTCTTTTCTTTCTTTTGAAATTCCATTGGCTTATTATCAGATTTCTTAGTGTATGGTTATTTGGAAATCCGACAATAAGCCAAAAACTAAAAAAAAAAATTCAAAGATTGTCAATTCAGATGCTCCAAAGATTAAAGTGTAGGAACATATTTTCTGGTGTAATTTCCTTTTGGACCTTAGCGGGCTTTCTCAAATTACCAGCATATGTATGTAACAAAGTAGCTTTAATGGATTCTAGACCGGTAAAGATTAGCCGACGACCTTAAGGGCCTTAGCACACCTCTCCGCCGCGAAACCATATCAGCGAAACCGCAGTACTTCAATTCAACTCATCATGCGGTTTCGCGGTTGCGAGGTGTGCTAAGGCCCTAAAAATGTGGCTGGGATAGACTGGATGCGGAGGACACGGTGTTGTGGCGGAGCCTGGGTAAAGCCTATGTCCTGAGTTGATGTTGATGAAAGATTAACCAACCCGATAAAGCACTTGGTGTTTAAAAAAATGTCAACAAAAGTGACATTTAGGGCCTTAGCACATCTCCGCCGCGAAACCACGACACAGCGAAACCGCATGATGTTTTGCTGAACTACTCGAGGCTACGCGAGTAGCGGAACATCTTGCGAGTCGGCTGAATTGAAGTAGGTTTCGCTGCTATGTTTTCGCGGCGGTGGTATGCTAAGAGCCTTAGTTGTGGCCTTGTGGGACAATCTACGGCCTGTTACGGCATGCTACATTTCTAAACTTGACATTAGCAGTCGGTATCTGCGTGGGAGTGACGTATTTGTCTTCTAATCTTATCAAACTTAGGCTGCGATCTTTGCATCTTGTAGCACGTGAGATGATACTCGTTTTTTTATATTGCTACCTTCTTATCTTTTTCTGCCGCCAGTAGTCAGTAACGCTGCTGTTACTGAATAAAGAGTCTGCTCCTGTACCATCGACAAACGCCAAGCCTTCCCAATTTTGAAACAATTTTGCTTGCAAGCTGGACTAAGGGTGATGTAGGTATACAATTTTTTTTTGGTCCGTGTCTTGGTATCTGTATTTTAGTTTTTTACCACCGACTTCCGAAATTAAAGTTATTTTAAAATTTTGAGTTAATTTCTTTTTAGAGTCGATTTAATTTTTTTTTAACATTTTTCTTATTTCTTAATTTTTAGTTTTAAGTAAAAACTAGAGTATTTGTTGTAATAAGTATTTAATATTTTTGTTATATTTATTGCACTAGAATAAAATTGGACCAAGGTTTTGAGATAATTTCTCTTTGACACCACACCCGTAGCTCGTATCAATGAGCCAGACCGTCACAATTATACGTATTGGTCCATGTCTTGAAAACTACTGAACCGATTTTGATGAAACTTGCACTGTTCCCCAAGTTGAAGTAAAACCGATTAATAGTTTCGGAGAAATGCGTGGACAAACATACATACGCCTATAAAATGTTGTATATTTGTTTGGAAGAATATAATTGAATTGATTATAATTGCAGTTCTAATAATATGACAAACATACGTGTCAAAATTGATAACCTCCATATTTTTGAAGTTGTTTAAAAATAAATGTTCTTCTTGGATTGTCGACGGAAATTTTTTATTCAGGTTTTGACTGCAAAATTTAGCAGCGCCAACACCTTTTACCGACGCAGTCATTAAGATCCTCAGTGTGTACTTTTTTTTTAAATAATGAAGTCATCAATATCCCGATTGGGTTTTATATATTTTTAAGTTTTTTATTTATTTTTATATAAAGTTTGCATTCTGCATACGGGTAGGTATGTACTTGATCATTGATTGTAATTTTATCCTTTTGATGAGATGTTAAATCAAATAATTTTGTGGTTACTGGTAAAAAAAACCACTGGTAAACAATCTGATTATTACTGAGAATTTTATATTCAATGCTGACTGTGTAGAGCGGTGTGGATAGACAGGGTGGTCCAAATAGTGACGTCAAAAAGAAAAATCTGAATTCCTCATACTTACAGATCTTATTCGAAAATACCTAATGTATGTTCCGCGTTTTTTTTTGTAGTTTTCGAATTATTTTTGCTTTTGTAGGTAATTGTTTACAGTTTTCTGCCGGTGGAGCTTCAAAAATTCATATCTTTTTTGTAGCGGGTATTTTTCAGATTTTTTATTGTGACATTGTCGCCTTGAATGTTACTTTCATGTCACAAAAAAAACTGTAAAATACACACTACAAAAAAATATATGAATTTTTGAGCTCCACTGGCAGAAAACTGTACTTAAACAATTACTTACAAAAACAAAAATAACTCGAAAATTCTACAAAAAATCGCAGAACATACATGGGGTATTTTCGAATACCCCTGGGTATGAGGAAACCAGATTTTTCTTTTTGGCGTCACTATTTGGACCACCTGTTTAAATAAGTATCACTTCTAGTAGAGGCTATTTAAAATGCACCCCTAAGTGGATGATTTTGGTGTCACTTTTGATTGAACTGTGTTTCAGGGACAGAACCGAAATTACATAATTCTGCTAACTACAAAAAACAACAAAGATGCTTAACCAGACATAACTAGAAACAAGACATTGACATGATTGATGTTTTATAAATATTGATTATCATGGACCCGAAGAACGTGCAATAATTCTGTGAATCAAAGTAAGCTTGAATGGAGCCTCGTGGCTAATAACACCCAGTATTCGTGTCTGCAAAGTCTCGGATATCAAACGAATATCAATAACTTGGGTAACAGTACGTAAGTAGGTACACACAGCAGCAGGTCAAGTTACTACAAACTGTAAAATTTTCTCATTCGATTTTGAACTTAATCTTCAACATTTTAAGGTTTAAAATCATATGGAGAAGTTTGGTATAACCTGATGTGCTGTAGTCTGTACATTTCATATTGGTAGGTACTATCGAAGAAACTTACATCTGACCAGGGCCTCAAGTCTGTTATTACAATAGTGTCAGAAAGGTCTATCATTGATTTCATAATGATTGATTTTGACAAGTTTGGTAATCTACTAATATAATGCCGTCGTTATGACTTTCCAATGGTCAACCACTGACACTCCATTGTAAGAAATGGCATAGAATGGTAATCTCGTACATAATGTTAATGACAAATGAATGACTGACGTATGCAGTAATCTACTAAAATTTTGACAGTTCCTTGGTTCCTTTGATCAGTGACCTTGAGTTTTTCGAAAATCATTTCTACTAACGGGTTTTATATTAATGGCAATACGACAATGTCATTCTACCACGATTCTGTTATGAGACCACTGACCGACGAATGATCGACCATTATGAATTTAGCAGATTACGAACTTTTAGCAAAATGACAATTCAAAATGACAATGGGATCGTGTTGCAATGACGAATTTCTAAAAAATAGCAGACTAGGGGCCCAGTTTGAAAACAAAATCCCGTGCATACGATGACCACATCTTTCTGTTAGCAAGCGTTACTATAGAGTCCAAACGCTGCGCTGTAAGCAAGAATAGTCCTTACGGTGTATAGATGTAAGTTTCCTCGATAGTACCTACAATGAGGTTCAAATTTTATGGCGGTTCTGATGGGCTACTCGTTGCGCAATACCCCGCCCCTCACTCCCGCGGTCACATGAATTTGTTACTAAACAGCTAGGTGCCGCCTCCTGTTCAGAGCCACCATAAAGTTTGCATCGGGCTGTAAAGTGGTAACAGACAGGAATTATTTTAAACAATAAGAGTCAGATCCTTCCAGTGAAATTCCGGAGTATCAAGACTGAAAACCGGCTCCGAAGAATGCTAATATTGGCATAATAGTAAAAATGAAGCTTATACTACCAGAGCATACCATGATGGTACAATCAATTCAGGAGCTTGTTGCTTCGTAATAACAGCCGGTCGATCGATCAGGTCAAGCTACTCTTGCTGCGGTTGGTCCGTGGATGGACCGAAATGGTCGTCAGAAGCCCGAAAGTCTGACAATCAGTCTTACCAAGGGGTATCGTAATACCCAGCAACTGGGTTGTAGAGAACATTCGCTCCATATAAAATACTATACAGCACTATAGCTATACTATACAGGTATTCAGCTGCATCTGGTTAGACTGGAAGCCGACGAACCCCAATACAGTTGGGCGCGGGACACACAGAAAAGGAAGCAAACGGGGCGCGGACAGCGACGCTTCTATACATTTTGTATGAAAGGGACGCGGAAGAGAGGACAAAATGTATAGAAGCGTCTCTGTCCGCGCCTTGTCTGTGTCTTACGTTTTTTCTGTGTGTCCCGCGCCTTGGGAAAAGGCTTGGCAGATGATGACAATCAATTCAGGAGCTATTTATGTAGGTACATAAGTGGGTACCAACTCGAAGTTAGTGGGTAAATACAACTGACGCCTTTACCGAATCGCAAGAAAATAAAAAAACCGGTCAAGAGCGAGTCGGACTCGCGCACCGAGGGTTCCGTTCAGATTTCTGAAAAAGTGTGCTATTTAGAGACGTCGTTTTATTTTGGTATACTTAATGTAATATTTACATAAACTTCTATCAAATAGAATAATTTCAGATTTTTCTCGTAAACTTCGTAGATAAGGTGGGAACGATATTTTTTTTTAAGTACATTTTTCATCAAGTCTAAAACAAAATAAATATTTTCATTTCTTTCTTAGTTGCAAAATAGTTCGACAAACGTCATCTAAAATTGTTGTTTCTTTTGTTTTTGCTACGGAACCCTAAAAACATAAAGAAAAAGGCAATGTTTATTAATAACGATGTACCTACTTAAAGCCAGCGACCGAAGTACCTGCGACACGCAAGTTCCTCATTAAAAGTTAAAACATTGTTCGTTTAATGCGACGTTGAATCAGCCACTTGAATTCTAGTGATTCACACTAAATCTAATAAGTACCTACGTAAAGTAACAGAATTTAAACAGTTTTTTATCACGAAAAAAAATATGAAATTTACATACTTAGGTACGTTTACTTCGAATTTGTACATTCTTATGTACGTACATAAGGCAGTACATACGGCGTATAATGATTTGTTATGTCATTGTAATCATTGTAATTGTCTTCATTGCTGTGTACCTATTTCGCAAAAAAATACTATAACCTACCTATTAACTAAATTGTTGCATTAGAATTGAATGCGCGTGAATGGCAGGTCACTTGGATCATACGTGGAGACATGGCGGGTTAAAAGATCACTGTTGTGCAAAAATCGGGACACGCAGGGCTCAAAGATCTAAATCATTGCCTGGACTTGCTAGTTTGCACTTTGGCTATAGATTGCAAGGTAGAAGATACTCCAGGGTAAGGTTTTTAGCTAAGAACCCTTCTATCTCCTCTCATCAATCCACGGTAATTTTACAGAATCATGGAAGCGAGGGTTCTATGTGGAATTCGCGCTATCAGATCGTTCCAACCGTGTTCCCATCCCAATATTACGCTAATGTCTGGTTTTACAGCTAAGTATGGCTAAGTACAGACGCCAGCACATCAAGCTACTACAATCTGTCAAATTTCTTTAATAGATTTTCATCTTTATCGCTAAAGCATTATGTTCAAGGTTGATTGGGAAAATTTGACAGTTTCGGGTAGCTTGACCTGCTGGCGTCTGTACAATAAGTATTATTAAATTAGATAGCTACTAATAAGCATCATCAACTCACATGCTGATTTGTAATCCGTTTTTGAAGATCTAGGCTCCACATCCTCTCCTCTCCCAAGCATCTCATTTCCAAGAAACGTGTAATAACGTCGGTGGAACATCGTCCAAAACATTGTGTGCAATTCATACGATACTGACATCTGTTTGACAATGACGTTTCAATTTTTTTTAGGAAATCTATTAATACCTATTAAGCAACAAACTTTTTACTTATAAAAAGTTCGTTACACAAATGTTGGTTAGACAAACTGCCCAAAGGAAAATCACATTCTTAAATGTGGTTCTCCTTTGAGGACAAACTCCCCAAAGGAAAATCACATTCTTAAATGTGGTTCTCCTTTGAGGACAAACTGCACAAAGGAAAATCACATTCTTAAATGTGGTTCTCCTTTGAGGACAAACTCCGCAAAGAAAAATCACATTCTTAAATGTGATTCTCCTTGGGGAGTTTGTCTGACCTAACCATAAAACGCATAAAGCCATATTCCCTCTATAAGCTACCCTATAAATATCACCGTTACCCTATCAAACTTTTACGTCCCCCTTCCGCAAAACTGTTTCAGGGTCTAACTCTCCAGTCCCAAGAGTTTCCAGGCTTCTGAATAATTGTGGTGAAGGAATTGATATTTGTTGCTCTTCACTTCAAAAATTCAAGCGCCAATTCCACCAAAATAGATAACCATTATGTATAATGGTACGCACGATTGCCCTACTATTGTGAACTAAACGTGTTAAAATTGTTTAAAAAAAAATTGTGTCATTTCTGTACTTTTTTAATAGTGTAATTGTTTGTTTTCTAATTTTAATATTGTTTTTACATCTATCGGCTAATATTGTGCACTTGACTTATATTAGGATGTTGTAACGATCATAGATAGACCAATAAATAAAATAAAATAAAAATAATAGGCTTGACGTCCTCGCCTCTCCGAAGCATCTTATTTGCAAGATATTACGTGTAATAACTTCGGTGGAAAATCGTCCAAAACATTGTGCTATAAAATTTTTTCGCGATTTCAGGTTTGGTACCGGATGCAGCTGAATACCAGTATTTGACATGGAACGACTGCCTGTCTGACCTCCACAACCCAGTAACTGGGTAATACGATACCCCTTGGTAAGACTGGTTATCAGACTTTCGGGTTTCTGACGACCCGTAACGACTGTCAAAGATCCACGAATGATAGCCGGGACCAACGGCTTAACGTGCTTTCCGAGGCACGGAGGAGTCTCGGTATGTAAAGATGGTCACCCATCCACTGACCAACCCCGGCAAGCGTAGCTTAACCCGATGGATCGACCCGTACGGCTGTTATTACTTAGCCACGAGCTCCTCACTGTTTACACTTACACCCTGTTTAATATCACTGACTACGACAAAGGCGTTGTTAATGTTAAATTGTTACCACTGTTATTATAGATAGATAGTGCTAGAGGAGCTCGTGGCTAAGTAATAACAGCCGCACGGGTCGATCCATCAGGTTAAGCTACGCTTGCCGGGGTTGGTCCGTGGATGGGTGACCATCTTTACATAACCGAGACTCATCCGTGCTCAGTCGTTACGGGTCGTCAGAAGCCCGAAAGTCTGACAACCAGTCTTACCAAGGGGTATCGTATTACCCAGTTACTGTATTGTGGAGGTCAGATAGGCAGTCACTCCATGTAAAATACTGGTATTCAGCTGCATCCGGTTATACTGGAAGCCGACCCCAACATAGTTGGGAAAAGGCTAGGCAGATTGACTGTTAGATAGATAGTCTTTCCTATACAAATATAATCTTTAGGATAGGTTCAAATCATGATCATCTGTCACTTGTCATTTTAAAACGCTTGGTATCTTGGTGGTATCACAGTGTTCTGGTATCTTATTCTATCTGCCAAGTGATATCGTTGATATTTCTTCATATCTGTTGATGCTGTATGCGTGTTGTGCTCAGTTTTATCTAAAGGCTTATGTGTATTTTGAACCGTCCTCAGTCCAACTTCCTTCTTTGATTATATTAGGTGTAAAAAAATTAACTGCAAGAACTTCGTCCACATACTCGACATCGAAAACCAAACACATTACAAAAAAAAATTTTCGCGGAATCGCGAAAAAAAAATCAGCTGTTCAATACATTTATGTTCGCATAATTCGTCAAAATGTACTGAACAGCTGATTTTTTTATCGCGATTTCAGGTTTGGTCCCATAGTAAAAGTTGTTCATAATGATGAGTACAATGACCCCTTAAGAGGTTGTGGGTTATTTATTTTACACCTTGTATATTTTGTAAAAACCACCGTACTTATACTTGAAAGTGAAACACACATTCATTATGAGTTCCTCTTAGAACCCCTCATCATCTGCCTAGCCTTTCCCAACGATGTTGGGGTTGGCTTCCAATCTAACCGGATGCAGCTGTACACCAGTATTTTACATGAAACGACTGCCTATCTGACCTCCACAACCCGTTTACTGGGTATTACGATACCCCTTGGTAAGACTGGTTATCAGACTTTCGGGCTTTTGAGGACCCGTAACGACTGTCTATGAAGAAAAAAAAATGTAGTAAGTAGGTAAGGCAAATAAATATAAGACGCTTCTTCAATAAGCATATGGATTTTCGTTCTTATTGAGTGCTATTGCAAATCGAATAGTTCTGTTTTGACTGTCGCGTTCGGCCTTTTTTTTTTTTGTGGATGGGAAATCATCAAATGACTTCTCCCGCTCTGGGCGGAGCGGAAGGGCGTGTCACACTTTTACTGATTAAAACACACCCGTGTTCCTTCAGTTGCCTATGCCAGGGCCACAGTATCTCTTTCGAACCCCACGCGACCCCGGCGGCATCGGCCCTATTGGACCCCATCGTTGCTGACATCTCTTTGAGGCGCGCGTGGAACACAACGCGCCGACGACCGGGGCCTGGGGGTCTACTCCCTAAGCACGAAGTCCGTAATTTCGGCCTTCGTTACAGGCGTTTCCTACTCCGTATCACCTACGGACAGATGATTGGTTCAGGGCCCGAACGAAGTATGAGTGTCAACACGATTTGACAGTTGTCCCTACGCCCGATGTGTTTTTGCCCGTCCGAAAAAATGAACTTTTACATTTGTTTTGATGGATCGATATGTCAGACGGACGGATGAACGGACGGACGGACTAAGGGAGTCGGCACCCTGGTCCTTAACGGACGGCGAGCTACCCACTACTAGCCGTCCGCAAGCCCGCGCCTACGGTGGCCGGGAATCGGCTCTCGACTCCCGCCGCCCAGGGTGTCGCGTCGGCCTAATGTGGTCGCAAGATACTACCGAGCATGAGGTCCCGCACCCTAATTGCGTAAGTAACACACTATCCAGTGGAATCTGAATGATTTTGAAGCTTACTGCTAATCCATTGCTTCATTATGTTCGAAAATTTTGTCTTCACAACGACGTAAATAACACAATGAATGTTGATGAACTGTCTAAAGGAAACCCATTCCGACTGATAGTGTGTTACAACGCAATTTAGTATGGAAAAAAAGGGTAATTTTGCGCCGACCCCAAATAAATATTGGGATAAGGGCAGGACAATGATGAGTGTGTTACTTACGTAATTAGGGTGCTGGGTTAAATTCGTAGGCGCGGGCTTGCGGATGGCAGGCCCGGGTCGACGGCTTGTTGTGTTCCACGCGTGTGATAGATTATCCTAACTATAGGTACTGTTATTATTATGAGTAATCCTTTCATTATTAAAACGTATGTTTTGCATAACCTACAAACTTGTAACATGTAATTATTATGTGTCTAATATTTAAAAATATCTAATTGAGATTACCTTGATTCCGGAAATTGGTTCGGTTGTGATTTAAACCGTAACATCATTGTAAGACCAGCTTTAGATATTTCATGTTGGTATTATTACTGTTTGTTGGATAATGCCATCTGTCACATTTACGAAGTTTGGAACTAATGTAGAAGTATCTAATTTGACTAGTTATTGTGTTTATAAAATATAACCAGCTTTAGATATTTCATGTTGGTATTATTACTGTTTGTTGGATAATGCCATCTGTCACATTTACGAAGTTTGGAACTAATGTAGAAGTATCTAATTTGACTAGTTATTGTGTTTATAAAATATACCACTCTTAACTTGTAAAAATCGTATAGATATTATTACTGTAAATAATTACGTAATATTTAATAGTACTTGTACTATATTTTAGAATTTATATTGTTATTTTAATATAATAAGCTGTTTCAAACGATTGGTACAATTGTGTCGTTGATATTTTAGATGACGGTAAATATAGAGTCAGTTGTTGGTTCACGACTAAAAAAAGGGGGAGCTCTGAGTATTTGGACACATTCTTGATCCAGAAGTTGACCAGAACGGAGCTCCGGCCTACAGGTAAAAGTTAAGTAATATGTACAATTTCTATTTCTATTTTCTATTGTTATTATGTTTGATTTCTACTGTTACTATGTTGTTCTGTATGTGTTATGAATATGGCCAATATTGCCAAGGTGTCAAATTGAACAAAGGAATATTCATGTTCCTTTCCTAGGTTGTTATTATGTTGCTATTAATCTGAATACCCTCGGATAGAATATCTGAGTAGTCTCAGATATAATTAGCTGTTTAATATTCATGTTCCTTTCCTAGATTGTTATTATGTTGCTATTAATCTGAGTACCCTCAGATAAAATATCTGAGTAGTCTCAGATATAATTAACTGTTTAATATTCATGTTCCTTTCCTGGATTGTTATTATTTTGCTATTAATCTGAGTACCCTTGGATAGAACATCTGAGTGGTCCCAGATAGAAGTAACTGTTTATTATTCTTGTTCCTTTCCTAGCTATTATTATTATGTTGCTATTATTCTGAGTACCCTCAGATAGAATCAACTGTTTTTGAGATAACGATAATTTATGGAAATGTAAGAAATGTGTTGACGTGTTGATAAAATACTTTAAAGATAAGTTTCCGTGGAGTTTCTTGTTCGTTCTTCTCCACGAAGACCTAGTTTTGCGAACGGACAATAGCTTTCTCGTTAAAGATAAATAATTATTGACAAGATTGATTGAAGTAATAAATACCTATCTAGTCTTGTCTTTCTGTGCTTTTGTTTATCAAATCCTTCCCTTACACACCATATTCATGGAACACAGTAAAACACAGTAAACAATAATACTTTAATACACAGTAAATAATTTAATAACCATTCTGACATTCAAGGCTTGCTTTTGTGTAGTATCTATATTATACAATTATATACACAATTATAGTTATATTATATCACTTCTAACATCAGAAGTGGGATTGTGCTCTGTCTCGTATAATAGATTTCTAATGAATTTTATTTTGCTATTTTCATGATCAACGTTGGAGCAATCTGTGTTCTGCTGGAAGCCAGCAACGGCGGCGGCAGCGGCAGTGGCGACGGTGTAACGGCGAGTCATTGGTTCAACTCTCACCATAACGATGACAACGTGCTGCCAACTGAGTTGCTGTAAAATCTTCGAAAACCATTCCAAGGATTCAATGGAGCAGCAGTACCTACGAATTAGCTAAAATCGGTAACGCCTCTAGAGGCTCTGCTTTATTATTCTGATGGTGTATCTTAGGAAAATTTCTAAGGCTCTTCTTTATTATTTTGAAATCTGAAACTACCTACACCTGATAGTGGTTTTAATTATAATTTAGGCTATTGCTTACTTTTTCTTTCTAATAAAACAAGAAAGAGTCGGACGTGAGTTGGAGCTGTCAAATTTATCTGAACTGATATTTCCATGCAGATTTGGATGACACGTAAAAACGTGTCGACTAAAAAGACTGAAACGCAAGGTGAAAACTAGTTTGACATTTCTAACTTAGTTCATAGCTATAGCCGTCCTTTTCTCATAATGCCTTATAGTAAAAGACAACGATTCTCTAATTTTGGTTTAGTTATTGAACAAAGCAATCGGCACAAGTGAAACTAGAATCTTAAAACAAAAGTTTGTCATTAAAAGTTAAGCTTCAACTGGTATTAGGTTTTGTTATAAGAAAATGACCAGTATTTTGCATAAAAAGACCACTCTATAAAGTACCCACTTAAAGTAAGATGGGATTGAACCTTGGCTTCTAAGTTGTTACTATGATTTTTGTATAGTATTGGTTTGAGACATGCTTTTATGTGAACTGATTCACACACGCAAAGTTATGCCTCCCGTAGGTCTCTAACGAGTCGTGAGGTGGCGGTCTTCCGACAAGTCCCGCCCCGGGTGGTTGGTTTGGATATTTGTATGTTTCACACCTGTTGTGCTGGTTGTGCATAAGTTATGCTAGATTAGCCAACAACGTAATTTAGTTACCTACTAGATTATAGTTAATTCTAGTTCTCACAAAGAGGTCTGAGCATAGGATATAACTTTTGAGACAGGATAAAGCTTGGCAACAAAGATTTAAGATTGTAGTTCTCACAAAAATGAGGCTGTCAATAAAATGCAAGTGTTAACACTTGGCAATTCCAGATGTTAAGCTTAGAGGCTTATGAATTATATTACAAATTGATATTTTATCTGTAGCAAAATTAGTTTGTGAGCATGTTATTTCAAAGAGATTTATTTCAAAGAGATAATTATGAAATAATTGTTGTATGTCGTATTTGATTCGGATTTCCGGTACTCGCAAAGATGAGGCTTGAGAGGTTGGATCATTGCGATGTAAAAGAAACTGATAACGATGAAACTTGGCATTGGTTGACATGACACTCTGGCTCACGGTAGTTGAGGCTGAGAGTTGTATGGTCAAAAAAAATGCAAGTGTTCACGGAAAGATAATTTAAAAATTGCTAATATTATTGCTCTGTTGTTCACAAATTAATTTAAAAGATAGCTTTGGAACTTTACAATAAGTAACTATGGACAAACGATACGTAAAAAATAATTATATTTTTCTTTTATCTGCTACACTAGTATAAAAAAAAAATCCGAATATTACAAAACTTGTCGATAAACAAATATGACAAGGTTTTCAATAATTGTCTTTATTTTATTGTTTTTCACTTTCAAAGTGCTTAATGATTATGCTGTGGTTCTTATTTTGATTTGGCTTATAATTATAACCTTTTACTAAAGTAGAGTACTTAGGTGCCAACACAGTGACCATGTTAGCATTTGGAATTATTTAACAGAAAATGTAATAAAGATGATCAATACAATTTCCAATAATATTGTCAGATTGACCGAGCGATGTATTGTTTTGATTACTTATTTAATTAATACAAAAAGTGGTTTGTCTTGACTGTTGTCCGGCATTCACTGACTGCGGGTGATTGAGCTTCACCGACAGCGGGTGTTTGGCCGCATACAGTAAGATGTGTCCGGCATTCACTGACTGCGGGTGATTGGGCTTCACCGACGGCGGGTGTTTGGCCGCATACAGTAAGATGTTATTGAGTTTTACACTATTGTTTTTGTATAATGATTTGTCTTGTACTTCGTGGACGAAGTACACGTCAGTATGGCCGTATTAGATAATTATAAATGGCTGACTGAGACTGATGTATGACTATGACTGCCGCTCTGTTGAGTGTTGCCGCTCTGTTGAGTGTTGCCGCTCTGTTGAGTGTTGCCGCTCTGTTGAGTGTTGCCGCTCTGTTGAGTGTTGCCGCTCTGTTGAGTTTTGCCGCTCTGTTGAGTGATGCCGCTCTGTTGAGTAATGACTTTCCCTGTCACTCTGTTGAGTGTTGCCGCTTTGTGAAGTGATGCCGCTCTGTTGAGTGATGACTGTTCCTGGCACTCTGTGGAGTGATGCCACTTTGTGGAGTTATGCCACTCTGTTGAGTGATGACTGTACCTGCCACTCTGTTGAGTGTTGCCGCTTGTTAAGCGATGCCACTGGTTTAGTGATGTCCTGGTTAGGCTGACCTATCTGGGTCAGGATGCCACTGGTTTAGTGATGTCCTGGTTAGGCTGACCTATCTGGGTCAGGCATGGCCGAAACAAACAAACAAACAAACAAACAAACAAAAAAAAAAAAAACAAAAAAAATTTTTTTTTTTGGCGATACTTCGAGGACGAAGTATGGTCAGTATGGCCGTGATAGATTATCCTAACTATAGGTACTGTTATTATTATGAGTAATCCTTTCATTATTAAAACGTATGTTTTGCATAACCTACAAACTTGTAACATGTAATTATTATGTGTCTAATATTTAAAAATATCTAATTGAGATTACCTTGATTCCGGAAATTGGTTCGGTTGTGATTTAAACCGTAACATCATTGTAAGACCAGCTTTAGATATTTCATGTTGGTATTATTACTGTTTGTTGGATAATGCCATCTGTCACATTTACGAAGTTTGGAACTAATGTAGAAGTATCTAATTTGACTAGTTATTGTGTTTATAAAATATAACCAGCTTTAGATATTTCATGTTGGTATTATTACTGTTTGTTGGATAATGCCATCTGTCACATTTACGAAGTTTGGAACTAATGTAGAAGTATCTAATTTGACTAGTTATTGTGTTTATAAAATATACCACTCTTAACTTGTAAAAATCGTATAGATATTATTACTGTAAATAATTACGTAATATTTAATAGTACTTGTACTATATTTTAGAATTTATATTGTTATTTTAATATAATAAGCTGTTTCAAACGATTGGTACAATTGTGTCGTTGATATTTTAGATGACGGTAAATATAGAGTCAGTTGTTGGTTCACGACTAAAAAAAGGGGGAGCTCTGAGTATTTGGACACATTCTTGATCCAGAAGTTGACCAGAACGGAGCTCCGGCCTACAGGTAAAAGTTAAGTAATATGTACAATTTCTATTTCTATTTTCTATTGTTATTATGTTTGATTTCTACTGTTACTATGTTGTTCTGTATGTGTTATGAATATGGCCAATATTGCCAAGGTGTCAAATTGAACAAAGGAATATTCATGTTCCTTTCCTAGGTTGTTATTATGTTGCTATTAATCTGAATACCCTCGGATAGAATATCTGAGTAGTCTCAGATATAATTAGCTGTTTAATATTCATGTTCCTTTCCTAGATTGTTATTATGTTGCTATTAATCTGAGTACCCTCAGATAAAATATCTGAGTAGTCTCAGATATAATTAACTGTTTAATATTCATGTTCCTTTCCTGGATTGTTATTATTTTGCTATTAATCTGAGTACCCTTGGATAGAACATCTGAGTGGTCCCAGATAGAAGTAACTGTTTATTATTCTTGTTCCTTTCCTAGCTATTATTATTATGTTGCTATTATTCTGAGTACCCTCAGATAGAATCAACTGTTTTTGAGATAACGATAATTTATGGAAATGTAAGAAATGTGTTGACGTGTTGATAAAATACTTTAAAGATAAGTTTCCGTGGAGTTTCTTGTTCGTTCTTCTCCACGAAGACCTAGTTTTGCGAACGGACAATAGCTTTCTCGTTAAAGATAAATAATTATTGACAAGATTGATTGAAGTAATAAATACCTATCTAGTCTTGTCTTTCTGTGCTTTTGTTTATCAAATCCTTCCCTTACACACCATATTCATGGAACACAGTAAAACACAGTAAACAATAATACTTTAATACACAGTAAATAATTTAATAACCATTCTGACATTCAAGGCTTGCTTTTGTGTAGTATCTATATTATACAATTATATACACAATTATAGTTATATTATATCACTTCTAACACGTGCCTCAAAGAGATGTCAGCAGAGATGGGGTCCGATAGGGCCGATGCCTGCCAGGATCGCGGGTTGTTCGAAAGAGATACCGTGGCCCTGGCACAGGCAACTGAAGGAACGCGGGTGGGCTTTAGTCAGTAAAAGTCTGACACGCCCTTCCCTCCACCCGGAGCGGGAGAAGTCATTTGATGAAAAAAAAAACCGGTCAAGAGCGAGACGGACTCGCGCACCGAGCGTTTCGTTCCGATTTCTGAAAAAGTGTGCTATTTAGAGACATCGTTTTATTTTTCCTGTAATCTTTACATAAACTGCTATCACATAGAATAATTTCAGATTTTTATCTTTGCAAACTTCGGAGATAAGGGGGGGGGGATCGTATTTTTTTTTTACATTTTTCATCAAAAGTCGAAAACTATGCGGCCTAAAAAAAATTTAAAAAATGTTTGAGAATGTGCAAACAGCGCTCTTTCATATGATACCCCACATGCCCTAGTAGCTCCACTTTGAATTTTTAAGACCCGCTTTCAGTCCCTTTTACAAAAAAAAATATAAATATTTTTACTTCTTTCTTATTTGCAAAATAGTTGAGTAAACGTCATCTAAAACTATTCCAAATTTCAAGTTTATAGCATTAGTAGTTCTAGAGATATCCAGCTGTGACAGACAGACAGACTGAGTCACACTATAAGGGATCCTTTTTTACTATTTTGGTACGGAACCCTAAAAAGGTGCTAGGTTCAATTCTCAGGTCTAGCAAAGTATTATTGTATTTTTCTATCAGGAATTCCTCAGTAGCAGCCCGGAGTCTGGGGCATGTGCCCAGTTGATGGCAATAGACTCGCCCCTGAGACCTGGCGAAATGAGTGTGTGCGGTACACCCATACATATAAGAAAGAAGATGTGCCCTCGGAACCTGAGTGTGTGCGGTACACCCATACATATAAGAAAGAAGATGTGCCCTCGGAACCCTGTGTCTCCACTTTTTCCCTGTGTCACTTTCATGATTTTAAAAACAAATACGGTAAAATACTTGTTATTACACATGGAAAGTGATTCCATGATTTACATGGCTTCGGTTTTTACAAGAAACCACTGAACAACACAGCATTCTTATAAATTGTCCCGGTCACAGTCGAAAGCGCACTAGTTCGCGGAGACAGAATTTGTACTATGAACGGCTCGTACTGAGCATGTCGCGCGGACACAGATTCGCCCGCTTGCCACTTCTCCTGTTTCATATTTCTAGGGGTACACCTCTGTCTAAGCCTTCGAGGATTACAGGCGCGATGTTACATTAGTTCTGTTTTTATTATGATTAAGTAAGTCTCTTGGGTACTTTACCAGTCGACAGCGATGCCGAGGAATTTTTCGACGCCATATTTTAGTTTTTATTACTTTTAGTTAGTTTAAGATATTATATATTTAACTTATTTTAGCTTATTTTTTAAATTATTAAAGTAAGTAAGTAGGTACCTACTTACGGTATCTTCCCTTCGATGAAGTCATCTAATAGATGCTACCGTGCTACATACTCGACATTTCCATTGTGTACTCTAATTGTATATTAAAATTGTAGCTCATCAAGTCGTCAAGGTTAGTAAATCAACAACAATGTAGGTACCTACAGAAGGTAAAATGGCTCAACCGCGAACACCCTTCATTTTTTATTGAAATGGAACGAATCAATAAGTTTCAATAATCTAATATTAAACTTAACTTCCTTCCTGTCAATAAAACCTACTCGTATAAACCTTCCTTCCGTTCAAATTGGTTTACCTTTATAGCTTGTTTCAATAGCTCGGGATAAGTTTCCTTAACTTATCTGGAAGATAATTTTATTCAAGTTAAATTAATGTGGTAGAATGCTCCCATCCAGCACATAATATTATAAGGTCCCATTAAAATAGATGGACAAACTTTCACGGGGTGTTCTACCCATAAATATGAACAACTTTTACTATGGGACCAAAACCTGAAATCGCGAAAAAAAATCAGCTGCTCCCTACATTTTGACGAGTTTGGTGTAGATAAAATGTACTGAACAGCTGCTTTTTTTTCGCGATTTCAGAGTTAGTCCCATAGTGAAAGTTGTTCATAATCATCGTTAGAACACCGTGTGAAAATTTATTTTTATTTTTATTATTATTTATTTTATTGAAAAGACAACAAGAGGTCCACACTGGAAAAGAACCTCCTCCTTTTTTAGAAGTCGGTTAAAAATACACCATACTTAAAATACAATACAATACTTACTTAGATATCTGTACTAACTTTATATCCCTAGGGATATAGCTAGGTATATACCGTACTATAGTTTTATAAGAAAACTGTCGGAGTGCCCTAACTTTGTTACTGCGACTAATTTCTACGTAGCACTCGCCGGGAGTTGCCGCGGCACCGCTCGCTTCGCTCGCTCGGCTCGCGCGTAGTTGGTCACAGTTCTAACCTAACCTAACCTATTTGGTAGGAGTTTCTTATTACTTATATTACTAGATCATGCTCGCATCATATTATTTATATTCCTAGGTAAGATAGCTATGAACTGCATTCGTATATGTAGGTACAGTAGCCGGCGATAAATATTGCACATCGAACTTTGGAAAGAGACAATCGGCTAATTTCGGCTTCGTAGAGCGTTATCTCTGTCGCACACTACCTATGTGACGTTTTGTCAGTCGTTGTTCAAGTGCTTAGATAATATACATCTAGATCGAGCCACCGCGTGGCCGGTCATGAGACAGCAATATTAACAGTGAAAGTACTTTGTTTGGCAACATTTTTAAATTTTGGCATGCAAAGTACTTTGTTTGGCAACATTTTTAAAGCAAAAATACGGCACGCCGTATTTTTGCTTTAATTGCTTCGTATCTTCTGTCTCTTAGGACAGAAGATACGATGCTTTGTCTAAATTTTCCTAATTATTTCGTATATATATGTCTCACTTCCACACTTCACACTGTAATCATGGCAACGTCTAGATGTATAATGTCATTGTTCAAATGCGATAGAGTGCGGTCGCGTCCAGTTCAAAATATATATTTAGAGTTGTTAACACCCCCAAATTTATAGTTATTTATGCAACTGACGTATAATAAGGGGTATTAAAACACGAATGTGGGTTTATCACACGAGGCGAAGCCGAGTGTGATTATAGTATCACATGAGTGTTTTAATACCTAATTATGTACAGTTGAATACAAGACTTTATCTACATCCATGTTATCAATGCTCTATAAAAGGTTCTGAAACAGTTTTTTGCAATACTAATACTCGTATCGAACATGGCGGCCGGCGTCATAGTATACGACGTGAATTCGAATAAGTTCTTTTTTTTTAAATTACGGCGCTGTTGTAGTGAAACGCGCGTGCATTACAAAGTTCTTTTTTTTGAAAACGAGTTGCATTATGAAATTCATTATGGTTACCATGGTTACACATGGTGACACTGGCTGTTTTAATGTTGGCAATATGCTAACTGTTTCAGAAACTTTTATAGAGAATTTATAGCATGGGTGTAGATAAAATAATTTAAAGTTGTACTATGGCATCTTTAGGAAAAAGAGGGAAACCTTTACGAGGTCAGTCACGCGAAATTATCTACAATGTTTATAAATATTTTAAAAACGAAGCTGACAGATTTAAAAAAAATGAAGATGAAAATGTAAGTTGTTATTTTAAGAAGGTTCAAGAGCGGGTTGCAAATGCCACTGGAATTTCAAGAAGAACTTTGAACAATATATTAAACGAAGTCAGTACTGAAACACATTCTACTGAAATTAAGTTCAGCTCTCCAAAAAAAGGGAGACCAAAAAAGCAATTTCGTTTGGATATGGATGATTTTGATTATGATGTTGTTCGAAGAATGGTGTATGATTTTCACTTACGATTTAATGAACTGCCAACAATAAAATCATTAAAAGCTAAATTATCTGAAGCTATTAATTACAATGGGTCTGAAAAGACGTTGAGAAAAATACTTCACGAGATGGGATTTCGGTTCACTAAAATGGAAGATAATCGAAAAGTTCTAATGGAAAAGCACGATGTAAGTCTCAAACGAATGGAATACCTCGATAAAATACGCAAATTTCGCGAATCAGGAAAAAATATCGTCTACATGGATGAGTCTTACATACATACATCCCACACTAAATGGAAATCTTGGAGTGATGATAAGAAAAAAGGAGTAAAAAAGCCAATTTCAAAAGGTCAACGTTTGATAATAGTTCATGCGGGAAATGAAAAAGGCTTTGTACCCGGTGCCTTTTTAACGTATAAATCCACGGACACTATCGGTGACTATCACAATGAAATGAATAACGATAATTACGAAAAATGGCTGGTTAATCAATTAATCCCAAATATACCCAGTGACTCTGTTCTAGTGATCGACAACGCACCCTATCACAACAAATATGTTGAAAGACCCCCAACTCAAACACCATTAAACAGGAAATGATCAACTGGTTAAACAGACACGAAATTCCAGTTGATCCAAAATTAACAAAAACCCAGATTTACGCTATTATATGTCAGCACAAGGAGAGGTATACAGAGTTTTCCGTGGACAAAGTACTTGCCGAACATGGGCACACTGTGTTGCGATTGCCACCATATCATCCGGAGTTTAATCCAATTGAAAATATATGGTCTCAACTGAAAGGCTATGTAGACTCTAGAAATGTGGGTATGAATTTAACTACAGTAAAAACATTATTGACTGAAAAAGTAAACATGATCGGGGCTGAAGAGTGGCAAAAGGTTTGCGATCATGCAATCAAATGTGAGAATGAACATAGACGCATTCAACACGGTTTAGACAATTACACTGATAGACTAGTGATAAATACGGCTGACAGTGACAGCGATATTGACTTCTTTGAGAGCACAGATAGTGAAATGGAAGTAATAGAGAATTAGATTTTATTTTTTTTTATTACAATGTCTCATTTTAAAAATAGGTATAATGGTGTTTATGTACGTGTAATGTACATACACATTTAATTATTTTGGAAAATTACAGCTGTAGTGTACTACAGCTGTAATTTTCCAAAATAATTAAATACGTAAACATAATTTGAATGTTTTTATTTTATTTTACCCCAACCTAAAGCCATCACTTATAGAAAAAATGGTGTATTTTATACAAAGAATAAAAATAATTATCAAAAGAAGCAAATCATAATTGTTTTAACAGCTCCTAATAGATACCGGACTGTTTGTATTTCGTGCGACAGAGATAACGCTCTACGAAGCCGAAATTAGCCGATTGTCTCTTTCCAAAGTTCGATGTGCATTATTTATCGCCGACTACTTGTACTTAACTATATTACGGTCTCTAGCTATATCCACGGAGCAAATACAAAAGCTATATTCCTAGATATGCCTAGGTATATAACTTTTTCGTACCACTTGCTCATAAAAGTGACATTCTATGCCACAAAAAGCGAACATAAGAATAGACATTTTTAATCTGTTAAAAACAGGGAAAGAAAATTGTACTGAATTTCATTCATCCTCTAGGGGGAGAATGTGATTTAAATTTGGAATACTTACCGAAATTTATACTGAACTACACTGAGGAACTACATCTGTGTTTAAAACACCATTGAGTTTGTAAATAAAGCATTATACAATACATCTTTTTGAAAAGGAATACGCATTTATTATGCAGTTATGACACTGACCTCTATTTGTACTTGTACAATAGAGCTCAGTGAGTTATGATTATTAAATAAAATTACGAATACCGACGAGGCCGTATGAGCTTGATGCCTTTGCTTTTCCGACAAAAAAATATTAGTCTAGGAATTTGGCGCGTTTTTGTTTTCTTCAAATACATAAACGTTAAGTTTATTTTAATTTATTTTTATAAATAAGTTAATGTTCTAAAAATACGTTTTAATTGTCATTATTTTTAATAAATGCTTATCTCATATTATTATTGTGTTAATTTTTTCGCAAATGGTACGAAAAGTAGAGTATTTTCCTCGGTGATAAAGCTATTTTCCTCGCTACACTCAGGACTCGTCTTAAATCCCTCGCTTCGCTCGTGATTTAAGTTTTTAACACCCTCGCTACGCTCAGGAGTAACCCTCGAGTCCTTCGTTACGCTCGCGATTTAAATCGCCACCCGCGACAGAACACACTGCTTTATAACCTCGGTTAATAATCTACTATATCACTGCTACAACCATCTTACTACATATTACAAACATCAAACATTTCTGTCCTAATGTCGTGCAATTCCTAGTTTACATGTAACTAACTGAACGAGGAAAACATCAAAGTTATGGCTGATACGCTAACTAGGCTACTTTATATTCATAGCCTAACACAGCCAGTCACGCCTGCAACGTCTTTATTAGTAATTTTGTTGAATCGGAAGTATCCGTTTAGTTTTCTAGGAATCTGCGACTACAACTTTGCCTGTGTTTTTGATAAGGAAACAATTGTTTCTAATGTGGAAAACTCATGGAAATCTTTAGCATTATTTTGTTTTGAGGTTTTGATTACTTTTAAGTTACGTTTGTCTTTATTCGACTAAGAATCTTCGTCCTTATACCTATATCACTCTTGCCAATATGGTCCTACCTCTCAGCACGCTGACATTTGTCTAACTTCAATAAGTTTTCCAATTACCCTCCGTTTACAAACTGCCAAAATATACTAAAGTACCTACTTATGTGCGCCCAAGTGCTAATCACCGCCTGAGGTATGTGAGCGGTGAGACGGAGGAGGACCCGATTGACAAGATTGGCAGACGCAGCTTGACGTTTGGCTACCTGGCACCGCTAACATACCTCAGCCGGTGACTAGCACTTGCGCGTACACTATAGACAATTAATGCAATCGAGATAACATGATACTGAATAAATGTATTTTGCATACTTACCTACATCTTTCGTAATACATCAAAACGAACCTACCTGCTTTCACGCAGACAGCTGTTTTCCTGATGTTAGACTAATCCCTGTAACATAATTAAAACACTCCGTGACTACAATACATGCAGCACCGCGTGGTAGAGTCAATAAACCTATTATAGATAACATTATGATCACAGGTAAATGAGGAGCTCGTGGCTAAGTAATAACAGCCGCACGGGTCGATCCGTCAGGTTAAGCTACGCTTGCCGGGGTTGGTCAGTGGATGGGTGACCATCTTTACATACCGAGATTCCTCCGTGCCTCGGAAAGCACGTTAAGCCGTTGGTCCCGGCTGTTATTCGTGGATCTTTGACAGTCGTTACGGGTCGTCAGAAGCCCGAAAGTCTGACAACCAATCTTACCAAGGGGTATCGTATTACCCAGTAACTGGGTTGTGGAGGTCAGATAGGCAGTCGCTCCATGTAAAATACTGGTATTCAGCTGCGTCCGGTTAGACTGGAAGCCGACCCCAACATAGTTGGGAAAAGGCTAGGCAGATTGATTATGATCACAGGTAATTATATTGCGAGAAATATGAAAGAAATAAAAAAATATATACCTACTCCGGAAGGCGTAGCGTTGGAGGACTTTCCACATGGTGGAATTGACCTGAACGCGAGAAGCACAAGACCCGTCGATGTGGTGATGCTTGTGAGGCCTTTGTTCAGCAGTGGGCGTCTTTCGGATGAAATGATAACACATACTGCAATATTCAGCTGCATCCGATTGTAAGCAAATTAGCTGACCCCAACATATGTATAGTTGGGAAAAGGCTGTGCAGCACGCACAATGGTCCACATGAAGGACTAAGTTTGGAAACCAAACTCTTTAACATAGAAGGGTGGGCAGATGATGATGTTACTGCAATAGTGCAATCAATCATTGTTTACGATATAGATAGAAGATCGATAATAACTGTGGCTAAAGAGGCACCTCTCTTTAGCCACAGTTATTATCGATCTTCTGTATACATACTGTACATACTAAGATAACGGCTGATTGAGATGTATGGAAGATGACGAATGCTGCACCAACAGCAAATAAAGGACAAGGACAGGAGAAATATCATGCACAGTTTTAGCTTTTGCCCAGTGATTCGAAAGTCGAAAAAAACCTATAAAAACCTTCCCCTATGAAAAAATACAATAAATTGTCATGCATTTTTATACAACGTGTCGTTTTGCAAAGGGTGTGGTATAGACCATCAAACCGAACAACTTTTTCCATGGCACCAATTTTTCCCATCGTAATCGCGAAAAAATAATCAGCCGTCCCTTATTATAATTTGCGTCGAGTAGTTAGTATTGAAGTTTTCTATGGGACAGTTGATTTTTTTTTTGCGATTACGATGTTGGTCCTGTGGCGGCATCTAAATCGCCGCATATGAACTACACATCAATGACATGACGTCACGCAAACCTGCATCGCGCAATTAGAGTTTACCCCGCGATTATATACAACGTCCCGACATCAACCGTCGGGCAGCGGCCCACCAGACACAACAAAAAAAAAGAAAAAAAAAAAAAAAAGAGAAAAGGAGAAAAGGGAGGATCCTCCCTTTTCTATGGAGGATGAGTGAACTTTACACCCTGTTCCTCATGCCTCTAAAGTCCCATGGAAAAAGTTTGTATCACACCCTAAAATTTGACGAGGATGCAAAACCGCACGTTGTATAAATAAGTACTATCATGCAGATATATCTACCTACAAATTGCTTTTTAATTGGCACTTGCTCCACTTTCAGTTTTCCCGAATTTTCCAATTTTCCCGGCAACTTTTCCAATTGTTCGCTTCATAAGAACTTTCTCCTGACAATAATAAACACAACAAAAAAAGAATTACTTAGTGCAATTGTTCCATCCGTTCACGCGTGATGCGATGACCAAGGGAAATAATAGAGATTCGTTTTTATTTAAATTATAGATTATTGAGCATAGGCCTAGAATACTTTGTTTACCTTCCTTACCTATCCCAGAAGCAAAACAATTCAATGTTCCTTGGCAGTGCTTGACAAACCATGGCCTCAATCGGCAAACCTATATTTACCAGCACAATTAGCTCTGAACGCTCCGTGTCTAGCATCATAATTTGAAGTACTTAATCGGCTTTTGTTTTTCACCAGTACTTAAGAACCTTAGTTCCTTCTCATTTCGAGGTATCTTGTAACTCTTTTGAAAATACCTTTCATCCACCATTCAAAGTAAGTACTGAATGTAGCAAAAGACGAATCTGAGGAGGATACAATGTAACTTAATAAATTATAGTTTTTGAAAGTCCTCGAGGAAAAACGGGGGTCAGGTTGACGAGTACCGGTTCCTATCCTACGTCTCTGGGTTTTCCCGAAAGCCGCCCTGCATTTGGAAAATGGAAGGTGGAGGGAACTCAAAAAGCAAAATAAAAGGAACAAATCATTTAATTTATTTCATCAATTTTGAATTGTCATGGAGGTCGGACAGTCAAAAACATGAAGCTTTTTGTCCATTCCAAACCGTATTAAGTTCCTAAGGGGAAGAACGGCCGCTGGGGTCGCGGGTCCGCTGGGGTCGCGGGTTGTTTTAAGAAGATACCGCGGCCCTGGCATAGGCAACTGAAGGAACACGGGTGGGTTTTAGTCAGTAAAAGTCTGACACGCCGCTTCTCCCAGAGCGGGAGAAGTTATTTGATGATTTCCCACGCTCAAAAAAAAAAAAAAAAAAAAAAGGGGAAGAACTGGCAAGAAACTCCAAGGACACTCTTTTATAAGAGCAACAATGGATGAATTTCGAGGAAAACAGAAAAATTCATCACACGCACGCAAACGTAGGTAGGTAGGTACTCTATTGATAATGTCTTTGTTTGTTTTTACTTGATTGTTTGTCTGTACCAAACATACACCGGCCAGGCATACACAGTTATTTAGCTCCGAGAAACTCCTGTGTCCAACAAAATGACACATGTTCTTGCTATGTTATTTGTTGTGTGATTGTTAGCAATCTCAAAACAAACGAACATCATCTTTTCAACTTGGAAACAAAGATTAAACGTTTGATTTTATATTCATTCAATGTCAGACAACGCACAGCCTAAACCGCTGGGTTAGGTGTAGACTAAGTAAGGGCCGACGACCTGGGCTATATGGTCGTTGCTAGCTAAGGGCCAATTTCACCATGTACGAATAGCCACCGCTTAAATTAATAAATTACCGAATAAATTCAAATAATGGAACATAATTTGTATGAAATGATCTGCCGAGTAAGATATTAGGAACTTAATCGTAGGTTGTGAAACAGGTCTCATGTTTTGCACAAGAGTTCCTTATAGAGCGAAGTTGAGCACTAATAAGTTATATGGTTTTTGAAAATGCTGAAAAATCTTCTAAAGGGGTTCATAGGGGATGAAACTTTATCAAGTAAGTAAGTATTCGTCATTCTCACCGATGGGAAAGCCCCTTACACGGCTTGTAAATATAATATAATAATTTTCATTACGAAATTGATTAGTTTGTCGAGCGTGGATTTTTAATATGTATGCCAAATATAGTTTTTTCGAATCCTTTGCTTGTAAAAATATAGTAGACGGCGAAAAAAATAAATAATATACATATTTCAAAAATATTTCATTTTTTATAGGTACTTATACTTAGGCATATTTTTTGTTACTTTGAGTCTTTATTATCGGGGTTTGTTTTATATAAATGTTTCATTTTTTTTTCTATAGGAATTGATTTTCATATACTTATGGAAATTTTATGAGGAGTGAAATAAAACAAGCGTTAACTCAAAAGTGTTACGTTTTTCTGCGGAACGTAAAACAAAACGCATGCCTTTACACTTTTGCATAGCACTGATTCATTGAAGAAACCCTGCCCTTGTTTTTGTCCAACAATAGAAAATCGGAACGGCACAAAAACAGGAGTAAACTCCAGTCGTGCGTCGGAGCTGACACACATATTTTTTTTTAAAATAAAGTATTTAGGCATTTAAAGCAGGAATACATCTATTTTAAAGTAATAGTTGATAACCCTTGACAAATGAAGAGCAATATTCTTGGAAGCCTTGGAAGTATATACATACTTAGGACATCAAAACAAGATAGGTATACCTGCGTGTGTTCTGACTTCTAAGCAGCGTGTCTTTGACGTGATCAGGATCACAGAAATTGACTATGACTTTGGCGTGATCAAGAAATCCAAGATAGTCTCTGATCTCACTCAAGGTGGTCGGCTTATGGAATTTTATTTTTTCTGAGTCCGAAAGGAGTTGCTTTGCAGCCTGTTGTGGAATTGTCTGTGGCACTTTTTAAGAAGAAAATGTTTAAAAAACTGTCATTATAGAAATATATGAAAGTATGAAAGTCTACTATTTTTTTCTGTGATCTTTTTTCCTTTTACAAGTAAATCGTTGTAGTTAATAAAGTAACTCCCGACCCAATTTGTATCATTTGGCGACCGTGATAATGGATAAGGCAAAAGAGTCGAGGAAAATTATACGTCAACGGTTTACAAAATGCGTGAGTAAAGTTGAAAATATTCTGTCTCAGAAAGATAAAAGCGCATTAATACCCGAGTATGAAAGGCTAGGCAAACTGTTCGGCGAGCTCTCCATCGTTCAAAATAAAGTGTTAGATATGTGGTTGGACGATGATCAGAGGGATGAAAAGCTGTTGGAACAAGATATAGATGCCTCCGATTGTTACGAAGCTCGTTGGTATGAAATTAAATATAGAGTTAAAGAATTTTTAGATGAAGAGTCGCAATGTTCCAATAAAGGTACTGTTAAAGAGATTGATAAGACTACCAATTCATCAGAAAGTATTAATAAGCATCGTAATTTTAGACTACCCCAACTGCAGCTTCCATCATTCGATGGAGAAATAAAGAATTGGATTGGTTTTTGGTCTCAATTTAAGAAAATTCACTTAAATAGCGACATTGACAATGATGATAAGTTCCAATATCTTCTACAATGTATGGAGCAGGGTTCAATTGCGAGAGAATTAGTAAAGAGTTTTCCACCAAATGGAGAAAATTATCACAAGGTCGTAAAGCAATTAAAGGAACGATTTGCTAAAGATGAGCTTATTATTGAACACTATGTTCGTGAGTTATTACATCTAGTGTTAGCTCAATCCAAAGGTGCAAAAATATCATTAAGAGCACTTTACGACAAACTCATGACGCAAATTCTGGCGTTAGATTCATTGGGTGTAACTCAGGAGAAGTATGCAGCATTTTTGTATCCATTAGTTGAGTCGGCCTTACCTGAGGACGTATTAAAGGCTTGGAACAGATCGCATACTCATGTAGGCCAAGAAGGTAATACACTCACCAAATTGCTTACTTTTGTGAAATTAGAGGTGGAGTCGGATGAGAAAATACGTATGGCACGTTCAGGATTCTCAGAGAAATATTCAGACGCTGAGCCGACCGCAGCCTGTTTTACAACTACTGATAAGAAGAATGAGAGAAACCAAGCACAAAATAAAGTAGAAAAAACCGATAGAAAGTGCTTATGGTGCGACAAAACTTCACACGCTAGCTCAGAATGCCTTGTGGCCATAAAGAAAACGCTAGAGGAACGAAAGGACTTTGTAAAGAATAAGAAAGCTTGTTTTATTTGCCTGACAATCGGTCATATGTGGAATCGGTGCAAAAGACACCCTAAATGTGTGATCTGTGGTAGAAGGCATTATCCCATCATGTGCGGTGGCCTGGATAAAGACAAGGACACAATCACTCAACGGACCACTGACAACTCTAACACACAAGAAACTGTACTAAACCAGTCTTCTTCATCAAAGACCGTTTTGTTGCAAACTTTAAAGATTAACCTTGTGCACGGCAGTAATAAATTGACAGTAAGAGCTTTACTAGACTCTGGTGCACAACGTTCATTTGTAACAAGCGAGATAGTTAAAAAACTCAAACTAGAGCCTATTGACGAAGTAGAGTTGAGTCATACGTTGTTCGGAGGAGCTGTCACCAAAAAGCAAAAACACAAGTTATATGACTTCAGCGTAAAGAATTTAAATAGCAGCTTCGTATTTAAGATACAAGCTTTAGAACAAGATGTAATCTGTGGAAGCCTTCCGAAACTGAATAAAAGCGATATGATTGTATCTCTATTGAAAAAGAAAGGTGTTGTGATCACTGATTGTGTAGATGACAATGTTATTATAGATTTATTAATTGGTTCTGATGTTCTAGGTTGCATTATCACCGGTCGATCGGTGCGAGTGGACGAAAACCTGTTGGCTTTAGAAACACGACTAGGTTGGACTGTGCAGGGTCCGGTGGTTGGTACATCTTGTTCGATAAGTAATGTAAGTACATTTCACACAAGTTCATTTGACGTTCAGAATTTTTGGTCATTAGAGACAATGGGTATTAGAGATGATACTGAAATAAAATGCCAAAAGAAAGTAGAGTCAGAGGTACTGAATTTTTTCAATAGTACGGTGAAAGTCAATGATAGTGGTAGGTATGAAGTTAGGCTCCCGTGGAAAGATGCATCAAAATGTCTCGAAAGTAACTATGGATTAGCATTTAAGCGGTTACTGTCAACTACATCTAAATTAGAAAGCACAGGTATTATAGAAGAGTACGATAACGTATTTAAGGAATGGTTAAATAGTGGGATCATCGAAACAGTACAAAATGATGACAACAAGGACGGTCACTATTTAGGGTAGTGAATTATTTTTAATTTAATTTTGCCTTTGATAAATTAAATGCTTTATTTCTTTCTATTTCCTTCAAAATTCATCGACTTTACAGACTTACATCAAATATCAGGTCTGCAGTAAGCATGTCGCACTCAAACATTCATTACCACACCTTATTTGTCTCATACCTCTCCACACTAATCTCCCGATACACTCGAGCTGATAAAACGGTTCGTAGTAACTGCAACTCTCATCAGCCAATGAGAGCTTCGTATTCATTCACGCCCTCGTCTCATGAGTGTCATGAGAGCTCGCAGTGCGGTCCATGCCTGTCTCACAGTCGTGTCACAGAAATATGATAAGTAATCTTGCTAATGCCATGACAAATAGGAATCTAAATCCTTTGTAGCCGTGCCTCCGACTTGTTTTATGTGACATAGGGTTAGCACATTTTTTTTTTCATTTATTTAACTGTTTGTTTTTGAGTAGAGAAAGAAGGACCAACAGTCCAAAATTTACATCCATCTTCTCCCAGACATCGTGGTTTCTTCTTTGTCCTTTTTAGGGTTCCGTAACTCAAAAGGAAAAAACGCAACCCTTATCCGTCCGACGCACTTCGTTATCCGTCTGTCTGTCTGACTGATGTCTGTCAGTCTGTCAAGACCCTTTTTCTCAGGAACGCGTGGAGGTATCAGGTTGAAATTAATATCAAATACGTAGGTCTATAGTCCCTTCCCTTGGAGCTTGGAGATAATTGTGATACTCGCAAAATAGGGTGCTTCCCGTTGACCTAGAATCAAGGTCAAAAGAAGCAAGGTCTCACAGCACTAGTAATGGAAAAAGTCTGAAAATCGTTAATTTGTAGTTTTATCACATAATTAACCTTGTTCATCAGTGAGGTTGATATCATGCCTAGCTTAATAGATAGGTACCCCTCGCTCCTACATCTGAACTAATACAAATAATAGTAGCGAGCCCTATCATCGTTTTCATCAACAACTAGGTATCTATGCCTAGATGTATCGAAATGCCGCATATAAGTATTTTTCCAATATCTTATAGAAACTAAAGAACTTAAATTATGATAATTATTTATAACGCCTATAAAAGATGAGGAGCTCGTGGCTAAGTAATTACAGCCGTACGGGTCGATCCATCAGGTTAAGCTACGCTTGCCGGGGTTGGTCAGTGGATGGGTGACCATCTTTACATACCGAGACTCCTTCTTGCCTCGGAAAGCACGTTAAGCCGTTGGTCCCGGCTGTCATTCGTGGATCTTTGACAGTCGTTACGGGTCGTCAGAAGCCCGAAAGTCTGACAACCAGTCTTACCAAGGGGTATCGTATTACCCAGTTACTGGGTTGTGGAGGTCAGATAGGCAGTTCATGTAAAATACTGGTATTCAGTTGCATCCGGTTAGACTGGAAGCCGACCCCAACATAGTTGGGAACAGTAGGATAGGCAGATGCTGATGGTTGGCGATGATTAGAAGATGGATGGACTGTGTGAAGGTGGCTAGAGGCTACATACTGTGCCGTCCACAAAGAAATTGATATAAAAACTATTTATAAGTCAATGGGATAAGGACAGGAGAATGAAACTGAAAAAATAACTTTTTCTCATTTTGTGGTAATTCCCATGAGTTTCCCATTTAACTAGATATACAACGTGTAATGTTAAATGCGCAAAACCTCTTAAGGGGTCATTGTACTCATCATTATGAACAACTTTTACTATGGGACCAAACCTGAAATCGCGAAAAAAAAATCAGCTGTTCAGTACATTTATGTTCGCATAATTCGTCAAAATGTACTGAACAGCTGATTTTTTTTTCGCGATTTCAGGTTTGGTCCCATAGTAAAAGTTGTTCATAATGATGAGTACAATGACCCCTTAAGAGGTTTTGCGCATTTAACATTACACGTTGTATATGCACCTACACATACTTAACAAGCGAATCTCTGACTAAAGAGACGAGTAGTGTACTAGCTGCAATGATGAGTGCAATACTGCATTATCTTATCTGCACGTTCCTTGCAATGACGTCGAAAAACTCCCTAGTGTGCAATCTTTTGGTATTGCACGATTCTAAGTGTATAATTCTCAAACTCATATCTACAGTTAGCAAGAGGTCTGGGTACCTATTAGGTACATTTCGAATTGTAGCTGGTGTAGAGCCCTATAAAATTCTCATGAAAAGCGACAAGCCCTTCGAGTTCTTTGTTGACGAAAGGTGTGTCAGCTGCATGGTCGGAAATAGAACCGCATGAAAACCTCTTGGTTTACGACCGACCAATAGATTATCCCATGTTTTCCAGCTGTCCTATAAAACTTATGCTCATAAGGGCCTGTTTCACCACCTACTTACTAAGAGTAGCGAGCCAACTATGAATAGGATCGCGCTTGCTGCCAACTTCACACGATAGCTGTCAAATTAGTACTGACGATAGCTGTCAAATACACGATAGCTGTCAAATTAGTACGCTTTGGTAATGAAGTTCGCGAGTATTGCGGAACAAAATGGCGTCGGTATGGCGTCTTGACCATTACTATTCTTATTTGGCTCGCACATAGACATACTATCACACTAATATACAATAGGTCCATGGGCTCGCAGTTCGCATAGTACTTGGCAGATAATTTCAAACAAATTCTGTTCCATTTTTGAATTCATTCGGTAAGTAGTGGCTATTCGGACATCGTGAAAAAGGCCCTAAACCTAAAAGTTTTATTTTTGATTTGTAGAATGACACTTGGCCTAACTAACTAGTTAGTCACAGAGAAATGCACTCGCTCGTAACGTGTTTTATTTGTATTTTTACCAAGATATGTCATGAATTCATGATAGCAGATAATATTTTTTTTTAATCATGACAGCTATAAGCTACTACGGAGGGACGAGCAGGAAATATCAACTACCTACTTCAGCGTCAACCACTCCATTGATAAGTAACTCTGTAACTGAAATAACGTACCTACTGACCTACTACTTAAACATCAAATGCATATGAAAATAATAGGTAGGTACCTACACAAGTAATAATGTTTAGGGCCTGTTTCACCACCTACGATTAACTCTTTAAACGTCGATTGCACACCCAGGTGTTCAGATAACAATAGAAAATCTATTTTGTCTGCTAATTGGCGTGCGACGGGTTAAGTTCCTTGGCAGATAATTTCATACAAATTCTGTTCCATTTTTTAATTTATTCGGTAAGTAGGTACTGGCTATTCGGACATCGTGAAATAGGCCTTTTGAACCAAATCATGGAATCAGCAAAGAGATACACACGATAGATAGATAGATAGATACGAACGTCTGACGCACCCAGGGGCTGCAGTCTCCCTGGCATAGGCAACTGAAGGAACACGGTAGGGTTTTAGTCAGTAAAAAGTCTGACACGCCCTTCCGCTCCACTGTTTCCCTCCCATATTAAAAGTTGTTTGTAATCATGAATACAATCAAGAGTGTTTAAGTTCGGTCATTAATTACCAACATAGAACATCAAAAAGCCCTTACCAAAATGTAAAACAGAAAATCTGTCAATCAGCCCTACAATTTCATTTCCTCCTTTTTATAAATTAGAGCAAAAGCTTTACAAAACGGTCTAACAAGATATAACGAACGTATTGATGACCACATTAGCATCATTTCCGATCAGCGTAACTCAATAATATCACGTTACGACTATTAGCAGACTTTAGAGAGTGTTTGGTGGCAAAATCGTGATTACTACTTAACATACCCATGACAATTATTTAAATTTTTGTTAACTATCATGATGAGATGGCGTGCGGTCCGATTTTGATAGGTGGGGGAAAGGGGAAGTGCTAAATATTTTATTTCCTCTGACGACACTCACGCGCTTTAGTTATTTACATACTCGAAGATGCATGTGCTAATAATATTAATTGTATACGGTAAGGCCATTAGGCTGTTAGGACATTTTTGATGGGTCGCGTGTTGGATTTCGGCCAACTCTTTCTCACACAGAGGGGGCTTCATTGAGTCAGTGGGAACATTTTTGAACCGGAATCGTGATAATCGGTGTGGCTGGTTAGAATATGCACCTCTAAGAAAATAGTTAGGTACAGTCCGCGAGGCCTAAGCTGAGCTTTGCATTTGTGTGAGTGATTACCAGAATAGTACGACAGCCCATGACCAAAATTTTTGTCTTATCATTTTACGTAAGACAAAATCTTCAATCGTCTTATCGTTTTACGTTTTACAACGATGCGACATGGTTTAGGTCATGGCCTCTCGTACAAAAGAACAAAAGCCGAAAGACAAAAAGCAGTATTAAACCCATTGACTTATGTATACATATTAATACTTTTTATATCAATTATTAAACCGGTTTTAAGCCAAGCAAAGGACGAATCGCGCTCTATGCCGGACGTCACACCTACACATCTATGTGCACTCACACAAATGCAAAGCTCAGCTTAAACCTCGCGGACTGTACCCATTGTACATTATGATGTAGGATTTCGTAAGGTACCTATAGCCAGCAGCAGCTGCGATGGTAACCAAGTCCGTTATTTCCTTACATAGCATCAAGGTTGGATTTTATTCAGACCATACAGAAATAGGTGTTATTGGTCGACTTATTCCTAATATAGAAAATTTAAAGAAGCCTTTTCCCAACGATGTTGGGGTCGGCTTCCATTATTTTATATGGAGTGACTGCCTGTCTGACCTCCACAACCCAGTTACTGGGTAATACGATACTCCTTGGTAAGACTGGTTATCAGACTTTCGGGCTTCTGATGACCCTTGACGACTATCAAAGATCCACGAATGACAGCCGCGCGGGACCAACGGCTTAAGGCCGGGGCAGACCAGACGCGTGGCGTGGCGTGACGTGCGTACGCACAGTTGTAATGTATGAAAGACCAGATGCGTGACGTATGCACCCTCATAAAAAAAACACCATGTCTATGCATGCATGCAATAGCCTCCACACTTGGCATGGTACAAACAGTTTACAATAATTTTACCTCTCATACCTCTGACAGCAGTAACCCAATAGCAACTTTATTGCAATGGAAATAAAGATCACTGTGATTTTGACAGACTTGTCAATGGTACCAACCCAAAAGCAACCTTATCCCATCGACTATACCTAAAGATCCTCAAAAGAACTAGTCGTTCTTCTGAGTAAAGATCACTGTGATTTTGACAGACTTGTCAATGGTACCAACCCAAAAGCAACCTTATCGCATCGACTATACCTAAAGATCACTGTGATTTTGACAGACTTGTCAATGGTACCAACCCAAAAGCAACCTTATCCCATCGACTATACCTAAAGATCCTCAAAAGAACTAGTCGTTCTTCTGAGTAAAGATCACTGTGATTTTGACAGACTTGTCAATGGTACCAACCCAAAAGCAACCTTATCGCATCGACTATACCTAAAGTTCACTGTGATTTTGACAGACTTTTCAATGGTACCAACCCAAAAGCAACCTTATCCCATCGACTATACCTAAAGTTCACTGTGATTTTGACAGACTTGTCAATGGTAGCGACCCAAAAGCAACCTTATCGCATCGACTCATCGACTATACCTAAAGATCACTGTGATTTTGACAGACTTGTCAATGGTAGCAACCCAAAAGCAACCTTATCGCATCGACTATACCTAAAGATCACTGTGATTTTGACAGACTTGTCAATGGTAGCAACCCAAAAGCAACCTTATCGCATCGACTATACCTAAAGATCACTGTGATTTTGACAGACTTGTCAATGGTAGCAACCCAAAAGCAACCTTATCGCATCGACTATACCTAAAGATCACTGTGATTTTGACAGACTTGTCAATGGTACTAACCCAAAAGCAACCTTATCCCATCGACTATACCTAAAGTTCACTGTGATTTTGACAGACTTGTCAATGGTAGCGACCCAAAAGCAACCTTATCGCATCGACTCATCGACTATACCTAAAGATCACTGTGATTTTGACAGACTTGTCAATGGTAGCAACCCAAAAGCAACCTTATCGCATCGACTATACCTAAAGATCACTGTGATTTTGACAGACTTGTCAATGGTAGCGACCCAAAAGCAACCTTATCGCATCGACTATACCTAAAGATCACTGTGATTTTGACAGACTTGTCAATGGTAGCAACCCAAAAGCAACCTTATCGCATCGACTATACCTAAAGATCACTGTGATTTTGACAGACTTGTCAATGGTACCAACCCAAAAGCAACCTTATCCCATCGACTATACCTAAAGTTCACTGTGATTTTGACAGACTTGTCAATGGTAGCGACCCAAAAGCAACCTTATCGCATCGACTCATCGACTATACCTAAAGATCACTGTGATTTTGACAGACTTGTCAATGGTAGCAACCCAAAAGCAACCTTATCGCATCGACTATACCTAAAGATCAGTGTGATTTTGACAGACTTGTAAATGGTAGCAACCCAAAAGCAACCTTATCGCATCGACTATACCTAAAGATCACTGTGGTTTTGACAGACTTGTCAATGGTAGCGACCCAAAAGCAACCTTATCGCATCGACTCATCGACTATACCTAAAGATCACTGTGATTTTGACAGACTTGTCAGTGGTAGCAACCCAAAAGCAACCTTATCGCATCGACTATACCTAAAAGATACCTAAAGATCACTGTGATTTTGACAGACTTGTCAATGGTAGCAACCCAAAAGCAACCTTATCGCATCGACTATACCTAAAGATCACTGTGATTTTGACAGACTTGTCAATGGTAGCGACCCAAAAGCAACCTTATCGCATCGACTATACCTAAAGATCACTGTGATTTTGACAGACTTGTCAATGGTAGCAACCCAAAAGCAACCTTATCGCATCGACTATACCTAAAGATCACTGTGATTTTGACAGACTTGTCAATGGTACCAACCCAAAAGCAACCTTATCCCATCGACTATACCTTTTTTTTTTTTTTTTTTTTTTTTTTTTTGAGGGTGGGAAATCATCAAATAACTTCTCCCGCTCTGGGTGGAGCGGGAGGGCGTGTCAAACTTTTACTGACTAAAACCCACCCGTGTTCCTTCAGTTGCCTATGCCAGGGCCGCGGTAACCCTTTCAGACAACCCGCGACCCCAGCGGCGTCGGCCCTATTGGGCCCCGTCACTTGCTGACATCTCTTTGAGGCGCGCGTGGAACACGACGCGCCGTCGACTCGGGCCTGGTCCTTACCGGACGGCGAGCTACCCGCTGCTCACCGTCCGCAGGCCCGCGCCTACGGTGGCCGGAAATCGCCCCGCGATTCCCGCCGCCCAGGGCGTCTCCTGCGGCGACTGAGGGCGTGAGGCTGCCTCTCCCTCACGCGTTCCGCCTCCTCCTTCGCGAGCATCACTGCTTCGCAGAAGGAGGTGACGGCCTCCCATGCACTCTCGCTCCGCACCATGGCCTGGACCAGGCTCGGACGCGAGAGATCGCCGCCGCCGATCGCCTCCGTGAGAACACGGCGGTGCTCTGCCCAAGCCGGGCAGACCTCCACTGTATGCTCCACCGTGTCCTCCGGGCGATCTACACAATGGAAACACCCGGGCGTTTCCTCCCGCCTTATGCGAAACAGGAACCTCCCGAAACAACCGTGTCCGGTGAGGACCTGCGTCAGGCGGAAGGTGAGGACGCCGTGGCGCCTCTCTAACCACTCCTCAAAGAGGGGACTTATCGCCGCTATTGTGGCGTGCCCAGCGCTGGGTTGCGACAGTCGCGATCTCCATGCCGCCATGAGATCCCGCCGGAGCTCTGTCCGCTGTACCGTGATTTCTCGCGGCAGCGGAGTTACGCCCCGGCGCTTCGCCTCCTCGCGCCACTCCCACACGTGCGCGAGGACCTTTGCCTCCAGATCCCACGGCGGCAATCCGGCAAGGAGGCTCGCCGCCTCCCGGGAGACCGTGCGGTATCCCCGGACTAGCCGGATGGCCATGACCCTCTGGGACGCGTTCAACCTGCCGGCTGGCCCCAGCCTTAGGGAACGCGCCCACACCGGTGCTCCGTAAAGGGCCATGGACCGCACGACCCCCGCGTAGAGCCTCCGGCAGGAGGCGTTTGGACCCCCCAGATTGGGCAGGAGCCGCCTCAAAGCAGCCCCAGCCCGCTCCAGTCTGGGAGCCAAACGTCGGACCATCGACTATACCTAAAGTTCACTGTGATTTTGACAGACTTGTCAATGGTAGCGACCCAAAAGCAACCTTATCGCATCGACTCATCGACTATACCTAAAGATCACTGTGATTTTGACAGACTTGTCAATGGTAGCAACCCAAAAGCAACCTTATCGCATCGACTATACCTAAAGATCACTGTGATTTTGACAGACTTGTCAATGGTAGCGACCCAAAAGCAACCTTATCGCATCGACTATACCTAAAGATCACTGTGATTTTGACAGACTTGTCAATGGTAGCAACCCAAAGCCACCTTATCGCATCGACTATACCTAAAGATTACTGTAATTTTGACAGACTTGTCAGTCAATGGTAGCAACCCAAAAGCAACCTTATCGCATCGACTATACCTAAAGATCACTGTAATTTTGACAGACTTGTCAACGGTAGCAACCCAAAAGCCACCTTATCGCATCGACTATACCTAAAGATCACTGTGATTTTTACAATTAAATGCTAAATCAGAGCTCTGTAATACCTTCGTCATCGTCCGGCACACCTAAGTACGTCCCATCCCTTTTGTCGTGAGTGGACGAAGTTTCCAGTCTGTACGTTCGCAACCCCTGTTCTGCCAGTCTTTGCCGGCTATAGACAAAGAGGAACTCTGGAAGACCAAGACTAGGTTGCCTACCTGGTCATTATCTTCGAGCAACCTTCGCTGCAACCAAGAAGTTTATTGATCTCTTTCTTTACTTAAGTTACACTATCTAATCTACGACAGCCTACCGATGACGTTTCAGCATGCTCTCCGAAGCAGAGCGGGATAAAGATGTAAAAAAAATAAGAATGGCCAGGCTGTTTATGGACCACCAGCGGCAAACGCAATGGTATAGAAAAAAAATTTTTTTTTTCTTTGGAAAACTTTCTAAAGGTGTTTGAGGTTTGGGGATAAGACCCGGGAGTGTGGGATTTTTACCTCCCTCACTAAAAGGGGGTTCCAGATCCGAAACCCCCTCTGTGCAACCTGTGCCTGTAAGGGCACATCCCTGGGGAGACTGTAAAGGCGTCTCGAGTCCCCATGATTCTGAGCGCTCGCAGCCGATCGAACCCCATGAGACTCTTTTCTAGCTACCATACATTATAATACCTACACAGTCATCCCTTTTAACGATTATCAATTCTATGACAAAGTGGCAGGCTCTTCGCCACTTATGTGTGATTTATTATCAGATACTTGTCTCGACGACGTTACCATTGATTGCCACCGGATAGTTCGTATACTCTTGTGACTTGTGACTTTGAGGTATTAGTTATTCATGCTCAACATATTAAACGGTGCAAATATTAGGCAGTCACTACATGTAAAATACTGGTACTCAACAGCATCCGCCCATCCGGTTAGACTAGAACAAAGGAAGACGACCATAACATGGTTGGGAAAAGGCGGAATGTAGGCAGATGATGACGAAAATATTAAACAGTGCCATCTATCGGCAAACGCGAGGACGTTGCGAAATGCTTAGAAAATGGTTTGATTGCGAAGCACAATAAATTACACAGCCGCCTAAATTATATTCGTGTATAATATATTTTTAACTGTTTATTTCGACGGCATTCATCTTTAGGCTAGAACATGATTATCATAGCTAGATAGCCCCAAAATAATAAAAAAAAAACAAAAGACATAGAACGTAACTGCACCACTGTGTAGCTCTTAAACCTAACAATTTATTTAAATTTTCCCCTTCGTATAAAAATACTTTAAAACATTCACTCTTTATTTGTAATTTATTTATAATTTTGTTTATATTATTTGACACAAATATCCGGAAAACCGGTATTTTCAACGAATAGAATCTCCAAGCATAGACTCATTTCTTGTCTACGGTACACAAAGCTGGCGTGGCCTCGTTGACATTCCGATGAATTCGTTTTTGCGTCGCCATTTTGCGTTGATTTTTCCTTTGCAATCGTGTGGCCTGTTGTAGTTTTAAACTAAAATAATATTATTAATTGTTATAACGAAGCTGTGATTGTTAGTAACTAAGTAGTGTAATATATCTAATTGTTTTAATCTTATTTTATTCTAAGTTTTCGTGTCTTTTACGTTACAATGGGCAGAAAGAAGAAGAAGGCATCTAAGCCATGGTGCTGGTATCCTTTTTTAATAAATAATAAATGGATTACGAAATTAGATTTGTACACGACCTTCGTAATCAGGTCAAATGCTAATATAACTTGTATTAAAGATGTACCATCACAAAAAGTTTCCTTAGCCATAAAATGCAGGTATTGCAACAGGGAGTTCGACGACGAAAAGATTCTGATCCAACATCAAAAGGCGAAACATTTCAAATGTCACATTTGTCACAAGAAACTGTACACGGGACCTGGACTGTCAATACACTGCATGCAGGTATGTGCGTTAGTGCCATAGTTTTGGCATCCGCCTCGCCCGCCCACGGCCAACGCGCACTCGCTTTTTTTAACTCTCATACCTATAGGTATATAGATATTTTGGCGCGACTTCGAGCCCAATTCTGCTCCCATAGTAGTACTACACAAAATGTCTTTCCCTATTTTCACTTGGGTGGGTAGATCTATCAAAAAACTGTTCTAAATTTATTCTAAACAAAGCATGTGGTAATATTATTTTTTATTTATGTTACAGGTTCACAAAGAAGCCATAGATAAAGTACCAAATTCATTACCAAATAGGTCAAATATAGAAATAGAAATCTATGGTATGGAAGGTATACCACCTGAAGATGTGAAGGAGCATGAGAAACAAAAGTCAGGTATAATAAAAACTTCTTTATTTGGTCACCAACTGAACAACTTTGGATTGATGTATGTACCTACTATTTCTTTATTTTGCTTGGGACACTAGTTATTAATGTACATAGGTGTGTAGTTTGTTAAATGTTCCAACTTGATGTAGGTCAATATTGTGAAGTCTTGTGAGGGAATTTGTTTTATTTGTGACTATTTGTACAGGTGGTGGTAAAGGCGAGGAAGATAGTGACGATGATGAGCCTGCTGCAAAGAAAAAAGCAACACCAGCACTGGTACGCTATCTATATCTTCAATTCCTTACCAGTTGACACTTCTATCAAATCAAATCATTTATTACTTTGCAAACATGGGTGTTATTGGTATACAGGGTTGTTGGTAAAACACCAGCAACTTTTAAGGGGTCATTGTACTTATCATTATGAACAACTTTTATTATGGGACTAAATCTGAAATTGCGAAAAAAAATCAGCTGTTCAGTACATTTATTTACATCAAACTCGTCAAAATGTAGGGAGCAGCAGATTTTTTTTTCCGACACATGGTATCTATTCTATCTAGGGCTGTACTACCAAATTTAACAACCTTTTTTTTTATCTGCTCCAAAAAAGAGATTGGTGTTAATTCTTATGAACTATGACTTTAAAACTTCATAGTTACTGCCCCAGTTTCCATAATATCTCAAATTTTCTTGCACTCTTGACATAATTTACTAAAACCGTTCAATATTTTCCACTCAAAAACCTACTCACTTATTATTGTTCTTATCAACAACACATGTTGTGTTATCTCATAGATAATACTGAAGACTATCTGAGAGCAGTAGTGGCTCAGTGGTAACGGATGCAACTTACAAGCTGTAGGTTGTAAGTTTGATTCCCAGGCAGGCGCTTTACTTGTGTAAATTATCTTCATCACCACTGCTCTCAAAACTGAAAATGGTGAAGGAAAACATCATGAGGAAACCGGCATGTCCTAAAACCAAAAATTCGAAGTCATAATAATAATTATGACCTCTACCAACCCGCACTGGGTCAGTGTGGTGGAGAGCCCACGCCCTCTCACAGGGAGGAGGCCTGAGTCCCAGCAGTCAAACATTATAGGCTGATTGATTATGTAGACTGATTACTAATTTAATTTTTTTTTTTTTGTTAAACAGCTGGGCCCGGGCCCGTCTCAAGTGACACAAGGCATATTGCCCACACCTATGGGACCAGTCCCTCCTGGGATGTACCCGGGACATATGCAAATGCAAATGATGCCTCCATTTATGCAGGCACCTAGGTAAGTTGCTTCTTATTTATGTAATTCTAAGAATAAATCATTTCAGTTCAAAGTGGACTTCATTTGCCTTGATTAAGATCCTTCTTTTGATTTAAAAGAGTTGGGTGTCTGTTGAGGTTCTTGCCCGTTCTTCTCCATAGGAATCTACAATGCTTTGGAGTAGCCAAATAGCTTCACATTTCTGACTGACTGACTCTTGGACATTACAAAAGTGCCTGTAAATAGTTTAATTGAAATAAATGCTTTGAGTTTGACTTCCCTCCACCTTCCTTTTTAGGGTTCTGTAGTCAACAAGGAACCCTTATAGTTTTGCTATGTCCGTCTGCAGCTTAGCTCAGAGGCTCTTAGTACTAGCTTAGATCCAGGATAAAAAGTAGACTATGTCAAAGGCCATCCGGTCCGAGGCTACCTATCTGTCAAATTTCATACAAAACGTTCAGCCGTTTTAGCGTGAAAGTGTAACAAACAAACTCAGTTTCACATTTTATATTATAAGTTAGGATTCAAATGGACACAAAAAGAGTGACATTTTGTTTAGAAACAGGTTTCATTTAAGTATCCATAACAAAAACATTTTATAAAACCAGAAAAAGAGAAACTTCTAATTTAGTTTGAGGTTTGATGCAGCTCAACTTAAGTATGTTGTTCACCTTGTACCAATACTGGAACACCAGAAGGTCAATACTTGCATGTGAATCATAATTTCTGTTTAGTATACAATATGATAGCTTTATATCTTATGTTATGGTATTTTTGTGAGACTAGCTTTTTCTCGGGGCTTCATCCATGTGGGTGGCTGTAGGAAATTATCCCACGAGAACATACTACCGTGATAAAAAATTACTCCACGTCCTAGCCAAAGTTAGGGTCTATCCATGTGCCAAATTTCATCGAAATCCGTTCTGCTGTTAAGGCATGAAGAGGTAATAGACAGACAGACACAGTTACTTTCCAATTTATATTATGGTATGTCATGTTTATTTACATAATATGTAAATAAATTGGTTATGTAAGATAAGCATGCATCATTAACGAAACTAATGGTAGGATAGTTTGTCAACATTTCCAATACTAATGCATGTTAGACTATGCATTTATTACTAAAAAGATAAGAAAAAAGTAGATATTGGAAGGTTCATAATTTAGATATTCAAGTGATTCTAAAGCCTTAGCCAAAGTGAGAAGCTGATAAAAGTATTTTACCAACCAATGACCACTTTCATTAACAATGTTAATAAATAAATAAATTATGATGAACACACCAAACCATTACTACCACAACAACCTTATCTTTGGAATGCAGTAAACTCGCTTCCAATTTTATTAACGGTGATCATACTTTATTTTTTGCTTATTGTTGTTGTTTTTGTTTTTCTTCTACCCGCACTGATTTGTTCTACTTAGTAATAAGATTTAATGTTCTAATGTAAGTGGCGATTGTTTTAATGAGAATAAAGTTATTTAAACCAAATCATTATCAATGACATAGTCTTGTTTTAATGTAAGACACATGTGTCTGCTTACTTTATAATACAATTCATCATGAATGTTACAAAATGTGGGACAGATAGTAAATAACAATGTATAGAATTTGCATAAGTTTCTGAACATAACAGAAAGATGTTTGCTATGTATTCCTAACATATTAATGAGGTTTGAGAACATGATGTTAATGCATTTTAATTAGCAGAGGCAGTAGTATTACGAAATGTGGTCATTTAGAAACTTGATAATACCAACCTGTTTGCCATGCCATAGATAATTTAAGATTACACCAGATTCTATTCTATATTGAGTCTTTAAAAACACTTTTTATGAAATTAATGCAACCCTGAGAGATGGGCAAGGATCGTCATCCACTGGACGCCTGAGGGAGGATATCGGCGTCTAGGTAGACCGCGGCGAAGGTGTTGTAACGGCCTGCAAACATGATCAGACATCGCACAAAGCTCAGGCCATACTGAGAACGAACCTAAGTTCGTTTAGCTTCGCACATGTAGCTACCGCGTCTTTTCATACTTCGGTTTACACCGCGAGCATAAACCGAAGTATAAAACCCGTTGCCTGTGTGTCCTGGCGCTCAAGACATGTTTGGACAGACAAATGGGAGGCCCAGCAGTGGGCATAATGTGGACTAACAAAAATAAAACTATTTTGCAATATACCCACAGTTTTCTATATTATACATATGTATTTAAAAATAATGTACAACCTAATTGTTTCAGGATGATGATGCAAGGTATGCGGCCACTGTTCCCGGCGGCAAGTATGCCCCCCACGTCGACCAGTAAACCCACGTTCCCCGCCTATAGGTAACTTTTTATACTAACTATAAATTTTATTAGTAACACGTTGTTATAAATTATATTATGTTTAGTGAAAACAGATTACCACACAGTAAGATGAAGGGAAATGTATAATAATTTTAATATAATTATTCTAAAGGAATAAGTTGATGAAAAAAATATATTTATACAACATTAGTTTTTGTTTACCCTAAACCCGAAAAGGGGTCATTGTACTCATAATTTCGAATATTTTTTTCTATGGGACCAACCTTGTAATCAAAAAAATCAGCTGTTCAGTACATTTTGACGAGTCTGATGTAGATAAATGTACTGAACAGCGGATTTTTTTTTTTCGCGAAAAAAATATTCAAAATGATGAGTACAATAACCCCTTTTTGGGTTTAGGGTAAACAAAAACTATTGTTGTATATTAGTATGATGATTGTAAATAGCAGAAAAATATTTCCTTCTTCCAAGATTAGTTCTGGTATGTAAACACATGGATGGAAATAAGAGTATTTGTATTATTCACCATTTTAAAAATAGGCAGAATTGACTTGTAGTCTTTACTTCTTCTCAGTTACAGAATTCTCAAATACCTATTAAGTTTATTTTGCTATCTGGGGCATAAACCTATAGTTTACAACATACTACAAATGCATAGCAAATTACTAGTCTCGGACATTAAATATTTTGGCATCTAATCCAATAATAGAACCAACCAACCTAGTTCCTGCCAACATACAGAATTGGTCTTATAAAAGTGCCAATTTATATCATGAAAGTGTTTAATAACTACGATGTAATATAACTGTTTTAATTACATCAACAGTTACTAATTGTTATCTAGGAATTTGCACAAATAAGGTTCTGCAATAGATAATTATTTCTCATTGTTCATTTTCTTGTGTGCGTCATTGTAACACACTAGCCGATGTCTGCGATTTGACTCGTTCTTAGGCAAAATAATTTATGTATAAGTATGGATGGATAAAAAAGCATCATGACATGTTTGAATCTTGTACCAAATTCCGTTGATATGTCTTAGTTTTGGCGTGAAGCACAAACATTCAGAGATAGAACTGCTTCATTATGAAGTTATTAAATGCTACATTATTTGTGTCGAAAGGAAGAAGACAGTGTGGCTTAGAAATAGTGTGTACATCTATAATTATGTTGTTCATAATATGTAATGCAAAACAGTCATATTGCTAAAATATATTGTTAATATTCACATTAGAATGTAATTGCGACTAAGTAGAATGTTTACCATGAAAAGATAGTAGTAGTTCTGCCAAGAGATGAACAATTTACCAGGAATGGAGATAAATTCAAGTTGTATAACTTCTAATACGGAGTTCCCTTATTTCTGTTAATTTATCATGTTCTCAAGCCAAATAAAAAAGTTAACATGATGGCTCTAAACAAGATCAGACTCCAGCAAACGAGACATATTGTACAACTAATGTATGTAAAAGATTATTTAAAAGATACAAATAACAACTATATTACATTTGAACTCCCATCTCAGTATGTATTCTGGATCAAACACTACCACTACCTACTACAGCAACGCAACGATAAGTGCGCCGCCCACGACGACAACGCCATCTAGCAGTTCTGAGCACAAAGAGAACGGGGATGTGAAGCCTCCTGCTCTGAACGCGTGTCCGCTTGTCACGGCCACGGGGGCTGGTTCCAAGATCATTCACCCTCCTGAAGATGTGTCGTTGGAAGAAATCAGAGCAAGGAACGGCAAGTACCGAGCTAAGCCCAAGCCGGACGCGCCAGCCGCGCAGCCGGCGCCCGCTCCTGCAATGATTACACCCAGTACGAGTCAAGCAGAGGTATGGGTTAGTGGTTCTTTTATATTTATCTATTTATGTCGTTTGAAAGCACTTTGATGTAGTTTGCTCACGATTTTTGTTTTGCACCTTTGTTGTTCTAATTTTTATTTTTGCTTACTATTAATAATTACACAACTGGATATGTAGATACTGCTCAGAATGTCTAATTTGCCGAACGTTTTAAAAGCATATCATCTAGAATCAATGTCTAGTTGTAAATGTATATGAAGCAATATGTCTGAAATTGTTAAATAATCTCTTGCATTCCAATTTGAAATACAATGCAAACTAACTCAATCCAATTCACAAAGACATTTTTGTAATCTAACAGCACCTGCCTGGAATTGTGTGTTCACAAGGAGAAATATTTTAAAGCTTCTGCTGTAGAGACTGCGTAAATGCTTCAGTTTTATTTTATATGCTAAAATTAAATTACTTACTGAATTTGAGATAATTATTTTTTTCTAAAAAAATACTAATTTGGTGAAGCAATCGGCTCCACTTATTGTTATGTGTTTCTATCCAGCTGGGCCCAATGAGCTAGGCTTTTAAAACTAGTAGCAATGTTTTGTTTGTTCAATGTACCTCATGAATTTATTACCAAGATCCAATATACTTCGATCATTTTGATAGAAATCACGATAAACCACCTCATCTATCCAGCGGGGCCATCGGCTGTACTGCGCTCGTAATACATAAAAATAATACTTATCGCATCTGCTCCTAATGTACCTCTCGATTCATGTACTAAATTCCAGGATTTTTTGATAGAACAGGAGAAATTCAGCATGAAAGTTTTGTTTTTCCAGCAGGGCCCTTTGTAATTAGAATGAATACGAACGGAAAAAGCGTTCCATTTCTATATATTACCAATGTACCTCAAACTTCTTCACGTTTTCATTAGGAGCTGATGCGATTAGTATTACGAGTATATTTATGTATTACGAGTGCAGTATAGCCGAGGGCCCCGCTGGATAGATGAGGCGATTTATCGTGATTTCTATCAAAATGATCGAGATACATTGGATCTTGTTTATAAATTCATGAGGTACATTGAACAATCGAAGTATTGCTACTAGTTCTATGATCCTACCTCACGGGGCCCAGCTGGATAGAAACACATCTTATCCCCGACTCAATTTACTTACAGTCATAATCAATTTCCTTTTGACAATTTTATTCAACAATTAAATGGCCGTCGAGAAGACAAATCTTTCAGTCTACAAGCTCAACCTCCCCGATAGATCGTAAACATCGTATAGCCGTATAGTACAGTAGTGACATGATCATTTGTTTTGGACAGGTGGCAGCGCATATGAACGCGGCCGTAGCGGCGGCGCGGCAACAGCAGGCGGCCGCGGCCCTGCGGCGCGGCGTGCTGGGCAGTATGGGCATGGGCGGCATGGGCAACATGGCCAACATGGGCAGCATGGGGGGCATGGTGGGCATGCTGCCGCCGTCCGGCATGGTCCCGCGCGTGCAGGTGCCCGTGTCCGTGCCGCAGATGCAGCCCGTCGTGCCCATGCTGCCCGTCATGCCCCAGTTCAACCTCGTGCGCCAGCTGCAGCCCGGTCAGTACCCGCACTATGCGCCAAACGAGTACCCATACCGCTAGACCTCTGGCGAACTCGCCTCCCTTACCGACAGGCGGCATTTGCAAACTGCGTCAACTCAAGGCATTTGCAAGCTGCCATGTTTTCAATTTCTTGGCTCGTTTTCGACTCCTTGTTGATTGATGTTTCCGAAATTCTGAAATTAGTGCTCACATATTTCGTTAAGTTACCTAAGCATAATATTAGGCCTCTAAGTGGTTATAAAGCACTTTGCAAACGCCTCCGGGAGCATCTCGAGCGTCTCCTGCGCTCAATGACTTCTGAGGACATTCTGTGAAGTATGATTATGTTTAGACATTGTTTGATAATGTTTACTTCCCCCTTTTTTATCGTGTTTACCAGTGTTCCTTGATGAATTATATAAAAGTTCTCATTATAATATGCTGGTTAGATGAGCTGCTCGTATGTTTACGACTGCTATCCTTTTCTTGTCCATGTTTAAACCTCTGATGTCCTTTCAGATGATCCCCCCAATGAACAGTATTATGATGTATTTGTATGGATATGATATACTCTAACGTAGGACATATCAAAGTATTAGGTAATTCGTAATGATATATTCTCGTTGTCTTTGATGTTGCACATTGAACATGAAGTTAAATGTATTTACTTGTAACAAAATGTATTTTTTGATGTTGAAATGGTCCAAAGCCGAGACTCGTTGAAATTTTTTTGTACAATGTAAACCAAAGAAATTATGTAATGTTAAAGGTTAGTTAAAAGACTGGATTTTAGTACATTCCGATTGAAAACTCACTAGTCGTCCATATTTTTATATTCGCATAAAATATTGACAAGAACACAGTTCACATGTTGAATGTAGCTCTGTAACACTGACACATGGTATTATTTTGCATTTATTGAACTTAAGAATAATATAGAATGGGTGGTTTTCTTTAGTAATAATATTGCTTTACGATAGTTTAGTATAAGAAGACAGTAAAACAAGTATTGTTTTGATTCGTTTTGTTACTCACGCGACGCGTGCTATTTACAATATACGTGGAAAATGGAGTGTCATGAACATTTTTGATAATCAAATAAAAAGTGCATTCACTTGACTGATTTTATTTTTCTATTTTCCACGACAACGTGTATGATCTAATTAAGAGTTACTAGCTTTAGTTTATTTTGTCTGTGTGTAAGGAAATGATCGCTTGTGTTTAAGCGCGTGGAGCAGTGCCCACTTAGTTCGCTAAAGTTCGAAGGCAGCACAAGACACTCAGTGCTTGGCTTTCAGAGCAGGCTGCGGTCATTGTCGCTCGGTGGGTGCCACTTGATATTATTATGATAGCACTGGATGATGTTAGCTCCGGTGCCCGCGACATACACGATATCTGTCTCTCAGTAATCTAAACACATAACAGCTTGTCGATACTCACCCCTAACGCCCACTAACTCGACCGACCTCTCACCCCCCTAGTACAGAGCCACTCGTCATAGACTAAACACTGTCAAGAGCTAACTGTGATTTTGATGTGCCATCCGCACTATCGGAGGAACGGAATGAAAATGAGCGGTAATTTTATTCACATTCCTTAATGGATTTGCTTATTGTAGTAGCTCTTATCTTATTACTGTCTCGATTTTCTCGTAGTGTCATATAAAATATGACTTTGTCGGTTTACGGGTGGGTACACTAATATTATATTTACGTACAGTAGTTTTGTCGCTTTACAATGTGCATGAAAAGAACGAGTTAATAGTCGTTGGCTGAATTGGATTCTACGAGCAACCATTCTCGGATCACACTGAAACATGCATGAACTACGGATATTACGATTATTACATCGCCGAGTATTTTGGAAGTGTGATTTTTCATGTGAATTATTTATCCTACCTACCTGTGTTCCTTTGCTTATACTGCACCTTATCAGTCGCCGAGCTCGCGGCGCGGCCGTGACGTCACGCCGCGAGCGGCGCGTCGGGTGACAGGCGATTGTTCAGCAGTCACAACGGCCCAGCCGTGTGTTGGACCTCCGCGGTCCCCTGTTGCTACTCGCCTGAGTGTCGGCGCCTAGTGAGCGAGCCTTTGTGTGTGCAGGGATGCTGCTGCCGGGCGGCATGATGCCGATGGGCGCGATGTTCCCGAGCGGCATGGTCATGCAGCCGCGCTACCGATAGCTGCCCGCACTGCGGCCGCGCCGGCTGCCGACCCGCACTAACATCTTCTGTTGACAGAGCCGGCCGGCCGCCCGCCGACGAGCCCCGAGCGAAGGTAGGCGCTCGTTCCGTAGTATCGTTATATACGTCCGCTTGACCGGTTGTGTGTCCGAAGCTCGTTGCTAAATGCGCGGTGAGGGGATACTAACGACAAGGTAAGGCGGCGCCGGCTAAGTGCACGTCGGACAGGTGATCCCGTCGCCCGGCGCGGCCGTGGTTGGGCCGGCAGTTCCCTGCGGGCGGCCGCAGGCGACGCGTCCCTGTCACAACAAGTGTTGTTGGATTGGCGGCCCCCTGTCCCTTAGCATAAGTCATTATATTCCTACCTTACCACTAAGCTCTCACATAGACTGTCAACAGCAGATTTCAGTAGTGAATTCCGTTCTTAATTAAATTTCTGGTGTTAAGAGATGTGTGTAAGATTAATAATTAAATAAATGTTATCTGCCTTGATGATTCTCTAAGCGTTTCCACATTAAAGTTGTGACGTTTGCCTACTCTTGTAGAATTTTGACTATTTTACGCAATAAATGCTCTGGACATGATACCTTGGTTTTAATTTTCCCTTTTTTTTCTAGATCCCTTGACAAGCGTTTGACACGCCTTAACCGCAGGCCAGACTGGAAACGAAGCGAAACGAAACTTATTAACTAAGTTCGTTTAGCATTTTTCCGCATCTTCATTTTACTTCGGTTCACACCGCGTACTAACCGAAACAAAAACGGAAGTATGAAAAGACGCGTAAGCTACATGAGCGAAGCTACACGCACTAAGCGTCGTTTCGCTTCATTCTCAGTGTGACCTGCGCCGCATCTATGCCATGGAGTGGTAAAATGAATAAATTATTTATGCATCTTACCTGAAAACAATATATAGCCTCAAGCCGCCATTCTATAGAATCGAAACATCCTAGTGGGCGATTGCATCTGCAAATTTTCGTTTATTACCCGTGGGCACATAGATACACTCCACAATAGTCTGTCCTTCGAGCCGGATAATCGAACGAAGAACCAGTCGTCAAATATAGGCTTTAGCAATATACTTCCGCGATTAGCCGGAGAAGGCAAAACAGAGAACTGGAAAAATATTGGGAGACCTTTGCCCCGCAGTGGAAAACAAGTTGAGGGAAAAAAATGGTTTGTTACTTTATGAACCTGCTTGTGGGGAAAACGGTTTTCCGTTTATTACCCGTAGTCGCTGGAAGAGGGACCACGGCGAATTTTTTGTGTCCGTGGTCCTTGCGGGAAATAAAATGCTGCTGAATTAAAATGATATCATAAAAATAAATGTAGATTTGCCGTCGTTTGGTCTGATTTCCCAAAACTACTGTAAGTATAACTTAGAGGGTGTAGGTATTGATGATTCATAATTCATAAGGTTATAGTAATAACATAAATTTATGTAAACAGATATTTGTTATTGCCGCGAATGATACTTTCGAGCCTACCATTACCATTTTAATTCAGCAGCATTGTACTTGTCATAGGACCGGCACAAAAAAAAATCCCCGTGGTCCCTTCGCGGGACCATGGGAAACGGAAAATCCGTTCAGGGTCAAAATGTCCAATCTTTGAGAATGTTTTCAATAACAAACAATAAATACAAAATACTGAAAGAATTAAGGTAAATAAGCTATGTTAACATAATTATATTTAAGAAGTTCTTTCAGTATTTTATATTTATTGTTTGTTCATAGGTTTTAAAAAAGCGTCTGATGAGTTATTGAACACATTTACCATGCATTGTATGTAGAATCAAATACTGATCAAAACGAATCCAAACACGACATATCTGCTATATTTTTTTTTAGTGTACCTACTAGTGTGCTGGATATCCTGACTGCAGCATCACCAAGAATTACATACCTAATCTTGCATAGTTATACAACGTGTAGGTAATGCTAAATGCGCAAAACCTCTTAAGGTGTCATTGTACTCATCATTATGAACAACTTTTAATATGGGACCAAACCTGAAATCGCGAAAAAAAATCATCTGTTCAGTACATTTATGTTCTCATAATTCGTCAAAATGTACTGAACAGCTGATTTTTTTTTCGCGATTTCAGGTTTGGTCCCATAGTAAAAGTTGTTCATAATGATGAGTACAATGACCCCTTAAGAGGTGTTGCGCATTTACGTTACACGTTGTAATAGCATGTGTATGCTTTATAACGAGGTCAAATTTTAGGTCACACTTAGGTTTGAAAGTAAAATTCAAATGACGATATTCGACATTTTCTGGCTGGAGTAACGCACACGATGGAGGCCATGCCATATCAGTCACACAAAAGGATACTCTGGAAAAACTTATTGTTGGCGTTCCCATTGTGGTACCACATTTGAATTTTGAGCTTTTGAATGCGTCAGCTTTTAGTAAAAGTTCTCAAACAATCGTAAATTCAGCCTTTAGTTTCTAAAAGTAGGCACTCAGTCACAGTAGTACTCAACTAATAAGGCGCGTCGTGAATCTTCGTTCTCACAGAAAAGAAAGTATGGCCCCGAAGATTAACGAGAATGCTTAAAACTTACAATCAACCTTAGATCACTACTATAAGGTTCATAATACACTGCAGCTGTTAGTTCCGTCTCACTCGCAAGTATGGCGGCTGCCAAGCGGCGCGCGCTAACATGGCGGCAGCTACTGACCAATAGCGGTACAGGAAAAAGCGTGGAGCGTGCCGATTGGTCAATAGCATTTCCCGCGCTTTGAAAATACATCTTCTGCGCAGGTACATCGATAAGCCATATTATTTGGGTATTACTGTACAATCTGTTATAGGTGGTCCCTCACTCGTGACTGACAGGCATCCATACCTCCTCAAAAGTTATTTATTTACATGGATTTTTCTAGTGACTGTTTGTTGATTTTTAATAAAAATGAAATTATACGTCGACTTGTTTGCTTGTCTTTTGGTTTTCGTCGATTAAAAAGTTTCTGATCATCTGAAATACGTGAACGTAACTACTTAAAAAAATATTGGTTCAATGACTAGTAACTCAACCCGCAAAGAATGAAAAAAATATGAACATCACAATCAAATGATGACAAATATTATTAAAGAATAATACCGTTAAACGGGGCTATTCGGGACATATTTTGAGATACTTTACCAAATATCTTGTTTATTTCACATAAATTACTATGGTGAAAAAATTGTACGGGTGTCGGAGAACTCCTTACTTCTGCAGACATACTTTTGAAGTAGCTACATGTAACAGGAACAGAAAAATAAAAAAATAATGAGGCTGTCCCAAATATCGCATATTTGGGGCTATTATGGACAGCACTGAAAAACCGATATAAAATGCATATTTTGAGACAAAACAGCCACTTTCAACAAGTCTACCGATACTTGGGACAAAGACTGACAAAAACTACATAAAATAGGTAATGTTTTTGTTTTAGGGATTGGTAGAATTTTAAGAAGAAATTTTTTTTTTTTTCAAAAACTCGTTTATTACTAGGTTATGTACCTACCTAAACTTCTATGAACGGTAAGAATGTCGAAACTTAAAGCTTATTTACATACATTTACTTACAAACAAACAAAACAAAACTTCTAAATATTAATCATAATTTTTTCCAGTTAGTTAAAATAATTCTCCAATAATGTTTTAAAGGAGCAAAAAATGCTACGTCAAGAGGCTGCAGAATGTGTGTGGCCTTTGGTGGTAAGCAAATAAACGTAATGTTATATTTTTCACAATCTTCCAATACTTTAGTCGAGAAATGCGACGATAGGTTATCTCCTATAAGCACTATCTTTTTTCCCTCTTTCGTTTTTGCATAAGGAATAATGATCGTCTGGAACCAATTTTCAAAACATAGCGAATCAAACCACCCACTTTTCGATTTATTGTATCTTGTCTTCTGGGCCTCCTAAGAGCCACGTGTCATACAAGTGTTCTGCTTTATACACAACATATACTGGTAAAAGAAGTCCTGATGCTGTGCCAGAAAACATCAGACTCACAGATGATTTAGAGTTGTTTATGATCCTCTCTGGATACTTTTTCCCACGCTTAAAAATGTACTTTTTGCATCCAGGGTCGTCGGTCAGGTTCGTTTCATCGTAATTTATTACACAGTCATTTTCAACACCTTCCAAATTTCGTTCGTAGTGGTCGAAGAATGCATCAATCACCTCTAAACTTAAGGTTGCTCTATCCGACGATATATTTGCAGCACATCTGTTAGATATTTCATCTTTATGTCGCTGTATAAAACAAGCCGCCCAATCCCGTCCCGGTAAATTGTCTTTAAGAGTTTTAAGACTATAAACCGTCCTTCCTATTCTTTGTAAATATTTTTGATGTCATGCTCCGCAGCAGAACCACTTTGACTACATTATGTACAAATTACAGGATAAAATGTAGATAATGTCTATATTTTTGTAGCTTAATATCAAAAATTGTATATTGTTAGTTTCTTGGATAATATCAATTAAAAGTGGTCATGCTACAGAGCATACCTACTCTCCAGCAGGACCACTTTAAAATAACGGTTATTTCACCCTGATTATGCACAGGTCATAATATAAACAAATGTATATTTATTGTATATCAAGATAACATCTACAATTTTAGATAAATACTTACCTACTGATTTTTAGTAACATATAAATGTTTTACCGGAAAGCGCCTGCTATGAATTTCTTAGCAAATAACAAGATTAATATATTTCTTTACGATAAATAAATTGTACCTATATCAAGATAACAACATCTACAATTAATTTATAATTATTAATTAAATGTATTGTTTTTTGTGTACATAAAAATAAAACAAATTATATTTACATTTTTGACACAACTACAAAAATGTAAATATAATTTCTATATTTTTAACAATTTATTAGTTTATATATTGTAAAGAAATATATGTATTAATCTTGTTATTTGCTAAGAAATTCATAGCAGGCGCTTTCCGGTAAAACATTTATATGTTACTAAAAATCAGTAAGTGTTTATCTAAAATTGTAGATGTTATCTTGATATACAATAAATATACATTTGTTTATATTATCACCTGTGCATAATCAGCGTGAAATAACCGTTATTTTAAAGTGGTCCTGCTGGAGAGTATGCTCTGTAGCATGACCACTTTTAATTGATATTTTCCAAGAAACTAACAATATACAATTTTTGATATTAAGCTACAAAAATATAGACATTATCTACATTTTATCCTGTAATTTGTACATAATGTAGTCAAAGTGGTTCTGCTGCGGAGCATGACATTATTTTTGGGCAAAGACTCTCAAATCCATTAGATCTAGGGGGAATCCCCAGTCCCCCATTTTAATATAATTGACGAACGTTTTTTCTTCCGCCTCTGAAAATAATGTAGGGTGCCCTGGCCTAGAATACAGTAAGTTTTCCGATTTTAAATGACGGTTAATTGTACTTTTGGGTACGCCATATTTTTGTTCTGCTTCTCTAGTAGACAGTTTTTTAGACTTAACGTCTAATACTGCCTTGTTTAAGTCATCATTACTATAAGAGAAGTATGGCATGTACCGTTTACCTTTTCTTAAGTTTCTATATGTTCCTGAATATTTTCGAACCATTATACAATTGCACTTTATCTGAAAACCACAAAAAACCTTGTAAATACATAATGATAGATATATTAATAAATAAAAATCAATTGTACACAAATGCATAAAAGTGAAGGGGCTATTTGGGACACTGTCCCAAAAAGCCCCGCAACGATGTCCCAAAAAGCCCCAGACACATTATCAATCATAAATCAAAAACTATAAGCATGACAAAATTAAATACCAGTAAGAAAACATAGTGATAATATATATACTCGTCATTTAAAAACAACAGAGCGGCAATTCTCGTATTTTTAACAACGTTCGCAATCTCATCTCAGTCTCAATCTGTCAAAAATTGTATAGCGTTTACCTATATTTTTGACATTTGATTGACGCTGGCATGAGATTGTGAACGTTTTTAGGTACGAGAATTGCCCCTCTGAACTCTTACCAGTCAGGATTTTCCGCTGTGCGAGAAGTTTTGCCGCCTAAATTTTCACGTAAAAAACGGTCTCTGACTCTTTCACCAAAATTTGTGTGTGCCTGACACTGGCTTGGCCACCATCAGGGATTTTACTTTTGATAACACAAAGATTTAGTCGTTAATTAGTCGAAATTTGTCGCCAAATATCAGAATTTGTCGGTCACTGGTTCAAAAGTTATAAGGGGTCATTGGTGGCCGATCTGGAGAGAGTCTCCCCAGCTTGGCCACCTTTATATCTCAAAAACTAGGGCACCTAGCGAAGATCTGTTTTCTCCCAGATTTTGTCGCTAATTAGTCGAAATTAGTCGCCAAGTCACAGATTTAGTCGGGTCTTAGTTTAGAAGATATAATGAGTTCAATTTTTAAGTATAGTTCAAGAGCTAGATTGAAGAGTTTACGATAAAATCTTTGATCTAGCTCTTGGTCTATACTTAAAAATTGAACTCATTATATCTTCTAAACTAAGACCCGACTAAATCTGTGACTTGGCGACAAATTTCGACTAATTAGCGACTAAATCTGGGAGAAAACAGATCTTCGCTAGGTGCCCTAGTTTTTGAGATATAAAGGTGGCCAAGCTGGGGAGACTCTCTCCAGATCGGCCACCAATGACCCCTTATAACTTTTGAACCAGTGACCGACAAATTCTGATATTTGGCGACAAATTTCGACTAATTAACGACTAAATCTTTGTGTTATCAAAAGTAAAATCCCTGATGGTGGCCAAGCCAGTGTCAGCCACACAAAATTTGTTACTAAACTGTTTAATATACTGACACTGACAGTTGACAATTATGACGTTAACTATAAATGTGTTGTTAGAGTTCATAAAACAAATCCTACCAAACAGCAAACGAAAATTATCGACATAATTGTTCAAAAACCTGGGTTGTCCCAAATACCCCCCTCAAAGCCAAATAGCCCCGTTTTACGGTATCAACTATAGTGCGCGCGGAACTAGTTGGCCGCGCCTTAGGTGGCGACAGGGGTGATAATAATGATAATGATAATTAATAAGTAATGAAAAAAACATTAAACACATGCATACACCACCATTAAACCTACTTATCATCATCTTTGTTATATTCATTCTCATTAGCTAAGGCGCGGCCAACTAGTTCCGCGCGCACTATAGTCACTAGTTTTTACTCATTCAAAAAAATCCTGCGGTGTGGTCACCTCTATCTTAGTATTTCTTCCCAGGAATTTGATTATTATTTGAAATAAAACTGTAAATATTTTGATAATGTTTAATAAAGTAATCGTTAGTAAAAAAAATAGTAAAGGATAGACTCGTCAATTTGAACTTCCGAATGCTACGTAAATTGATTTTTCTTATAATTAACATTTCAATTGAGGGACCACCTTAAATCGATTGTAACTTTTGAATGGCTTCTTTTACAAACTAGAGGTTGAATTCACAATCGTTCAAGTACTTTTACTAACGCTAGACCCATGTAAATTTCAAATTCCATTGTGGTCTCCACTCAAGGTGAACCTTATGGTTATCGGTTGAGGGACCACCTTCCGCATGCTAGTTCTTTTTATTCTGTGAACAGGAAGTGTTGATGATATTCAATAAATTAGTTTTCCAAATCGAGTAGTCATTTATAGCAGTTGTAAATTTTAACTAGGTTTTGAGATATGGATGCCTGTCAGTCACGACTGAGGGACCTTTAACCGATTGTAACTTTTGAGCTACTTTTACAAACTAAAGGCTGAATTTACTTTTACTAAAATCTGACGCATTCAAAAGCTCAAAATTCAAATGTGGTCCCTCAATGGGAACTCTCAACAACTTATTGAACATCTAAAAGACATCTAATGATGTACTATCGACAAACGCCAATGTGCATTGGACTGAGGTCCTATTTTTTTTTTCCGACCAAGGTTAGATTAGAAAGAACTAACCAATGACGCGCGATCCGAATCGGTCGCAATAACCAATCAAGCTTGGGCACCCTCACCGAATAGGTTTCGTTAGGTCAGAACGGTCTTCTAATGATGCTTAGTGCCGGTATCTTGATCATGAATGAGCGTAGGTATTCATGTCAAAAGATAGTATTGTAACTAATGGCATTTTGCCAAAATCGTTGAGATTCGATTATACAGGGTGAAATTTTAATCGTTTTAATCCTCTTAAGGGGTCATTGTACTCATCATTATGAACAACTTTTACTATGGGACCAAACCTGAAATCGCGAAAAAAATCTTATCTACATCAAACTCGTCAAAATGTAGGGAAGCAGCTGATTTTTTTCGCGATTTCAGGTTTGGTCCCATAGTAAAAGTTGTTCATAATGATGAGTACAATGACCCCTTAAGAGGATTAAAACTATTAAAATTTCACCCTGTATACATGCAAAACGAAAATGAAGGCACCGTTCAGATGTGGATGTCGCTAGCTTGTAAACTTGACGCCTCTGATATTAGCCACGGTATCTCCTTTCAAATTAAGAATTTATTTTCAGTAAGCCGACGTTCGCACAGACGTAAAAAAATCGCGGCGGGCTTTTATCGCGCACTGGATTTTGAACTCTCGGTGTTGAGCCGCGCTTCGATAATCCAACCTAACAAAAACAGAGTGCATCCCAGCGCGACGAAAAACACTGTTGGATTTTCAACTCCCGGCGCTAAGCAGAGCGTTGAAAATAGAGTGCGCGAAAAAAAATCGCCGCGATTTTTTTACGCCTTGCGAACGTCGGCTAAGTGATAATATTATCAGCTAAAGTGAATCAAAGACAATGATCCCGCCTGAGGCTTCACCGCCTGCATTTTCTCAAAGAATCTAATGATTGATGCAAGGATATTGGTATGCAGAGGAGTTCAATAAATGAAATAAAGTTTGCATATAAGCTGTATATTGAATTAGGTATAATAATAAAAGGTCTCGTCTGTACACATAACACATTTATACACGACAACTATCTGCTAAATCGTTATTAGAAGAAATATTATAATACCATATCCTAAAATACATGAATTACAACAGGCTTATTTATCTAAAGTAATAATACAATTATTGCATTTAACTAGTATCACCATTAAACGATTCGTTCAACCCAATTAAATCTTTTAGTAAATAAATTCACAACATTAATTAATTTAAAATAAACAAATGATGCTATTTTTAAAATAATTTCACAACAAATACTTAACATCTATTTTTATGGCAACAATTAAAAACGCAATTTAAAATGCGAACACCTCATAAAATTGTAAGTGGCATTGATTACTAAACTATTGTATATAATTAATTATCTGTTCCGTAACATCTAAGCTAAGCATTTTACGCTACTTGGTCAGACGAAATTATAGGTGTAAAATTCACTGCAAGTTTACGACGATTTAGTTACAAAACTACAAAATTTGAGCTTTCCAAGGTCACAAATGTGCCCGAATAATATAGATTAATGTGAATGCTTCAAAAGTTACGATTATACTCCTAGCGGCCGCTAGCCCGCGAATGCTGAGCTCCTACCTTATTATAAACTGCCCTTACGTAAGGCTACATACATACTAGACTACAACCAATCTTTGTCGATATGTAACTGTTCATTTAATTGCGACCTGACTGACGAGGCTAAGGAAAATAAATCACAACCCTTCAGCTAATTGCGAACACACCATTTGGCACGTTCGGACTGTTACAATTCGTGTTTTAAATTATTAACGTGGACTAGCAACGATCGAATACGAAACGAATACTGATTAATGTTATATTAGAGTTTATAAAAATGTTATCCAGTCACATAGTTCTCTAAAGTTAATGGCGCTAATTGGGGAAGTCCGTAACGCCGTGCTTCCCTTGAGGACAACCTCATTTTCTTCTCTTTACCCTGATACTAATCAAGGCAGCTCTATCAACCTAAAGGCATGTGAACCATCCAAATCATCAGCCTTAATACTTGGCGCGAGATGCCTTGCGGTAACCGTATCAACGTGATTACCACAGACAATAATACTACCAACCGGCGTTCCATAATATAGCAACTGCCACTTACTGTTCATAAAACATTCGTCTACTTCACATTACCCGAGTAAATCAGGCGACGGAGTCGTTCGGAACACATCAAGCGAAGGCGACGTTGAACGAGCTAAGTCGGGACACGGTGTGTTGGTCCGGGTCATAGACTCGAATCGCTCTCTCATAGCGGCCACATGGCCAGCTATAGGCACGACCTCTTTCTTTTCGTCTTTATCCGTAACTTCGGGAGCTACGTCTTCATCTACAGTCGGCCTTTCGGGCAAGTCCAAATCAGATAGTAAAGACACTTCGGAAGACGCGGTATAGTACATTTCACTGATTGGTTCGCAAGCTGCGTTCGCGGGTTCTGTGTCGGATGGGAACGTGTCCGTTTCGTCGGTAGGTGGCGACACGAGCGCGTCGCTCCAGCGCTCGGCGCGGTACGCTTCTATAGTCCTTATCGACACTTCTGAAGGACTTACCAGTTCCGTGTCGCATTCGACGACCTGCGCCACGTCAGCTTCAACATCCACCACACTGATGGTCTCGGCTACACTGACCGCGTTACTACTTATCGTGTCTTCTACTTCTACATTATCCTCTTCAGGCGAGTCATCCGCAACTTCATCGTAAGTGGAAGTCCTCATCGTTTCACACAGTCTATTGATGGCGTCGAAGACATCCTTTAAGTCGCTGACGTCATCAGTGGGCATCATGGGTTCTTCTATGGGCAGCATATCGAGGTCTGCGCTCGGTTCCTGTACGCAGGCGGGGAGGAGGGTGGCGGCGAGCGCGTTGGCGGGGCACAGGAGCGCGTGCGCCACGGACAGCAGCGCGTGCGCCGGCGCCGAGGCCGGCACCAAGTGCGCCGTGCTGCCCGAGCGCGCGGGGGGCGCGTGCCGGCCGCGCGGGGCGGGTGTGGGCTGTGGGGCCGGGGTTGGTTGCGCAGTAGTCGTGGTCGGTAGCGGAGCGGTAGTGTGCGGTCCTGGGGGGGCGGGGGCCCCCCGGGCTCGCTAGCAGGCGGAGGAGGTGCGCGTCCAGCCCTCCAGCGGGACCGACAGCGGCGGCGGCGGCGCCTGCGCCTTGCTCACTGCCCGACACACAACTTACGTTAGATAGCCAATGAGGACATAAGACATAGAGCCTAATGCTAGGTGCACACGGCTACATATGCAGCTATACATTTCCAGTTTATGCTGATCTCGCATTGTATAGGATTTCCGTACAATGAGAGGTCAGCTGATACTGGAAATGTATATGTTGTTTTGTAGCCGTGTGTATACACGCCGGGACTCGCTGGCGATTTCGAATCTCACGACTATACACAGATTTTGAAATCGCTAGCGAGCGCTAGCTAGCTGTAGAAATCTGTGTCTGGATGTGTGATTTGAAATCGCCAGCGAGTGGCCGGCGACTAGGGTCACTGCGTGTATACTGCCCTGCTAAGCCGAAAGGCGCTATCTCTGAGATACGCCCTTTTAGTTTTTTTTATACCATTCAATAGCTAGAATAATTTCGCATCTAATGGTATAAGCCAAATAGCGATATCTAAATTAAAACATTAAAATAAACCACTAAGAAGCTTTAACCCCCGTTTGAAAGTGGGAAAAATCCATTCACAAAAAGTCGTTTTTCTCAAAACTTACTCTGATTGAGTTAGCGCTTTTCGGCTTATCAGGGCAGTATAGCTTAGCATAAGTTCACCAGTTCTCTCAGAAAACATACTTCGTTCACAGATAGTTTTGAAGGGCTAGACACACACAAAAGTCAAAGATAAATTATGTGAAATTGGAAATACCAACAAGAAGTACAATAGTTTTGTTATGATAATGTCATATTATAGGAGGTGTCTGTCTAGATCCCATTTCCCAAAAGAACAGATGCTAAGTTCAAGTGTATTATATACAGTTTGTTATTAGTTTTTCATTTTCGCAGCATGTTTTAAAGGTAGTCACAAAATTCTAAACACATTTTCAGTATTATTTTTTCATAATATTTTCTAGGCATTAATAGCTACAGAAATTATGTTTAAACAATATTTCAATCTGTTCTTAATTATGTTAGGCCCCAAATCCAAGTCCTTATTCCATGCAAAGTGCACAATCCTTGCCAGAACAAGTCCTTTAATCAATAAACATTTTGTAATAGGCAATCAGTATACAGTATCGGACTGAGTGCGGTGCTGGGCGCCAATGTTTAGGTAAAACATTGGCGCCCAGCACCGCACTCAGTCCGCGAGCAGTATCGTGCGAGCGAGATAAAAAGCTGAGGTAGTATGGGCTCATAAAGGAAGTAAAATATAAACTAAAAGTAAGTCAGTATACTGATTTGAAAAATAATGGTAATTTAAAAAAAAAAATAAAAAAACATAAGACCAGCTTTATAGTTAGTTAGTTTTATTATCTAATTTGAAGTATTTTTTGAAAACCAGCGGTTTATTGTTCGGTTTGGAGGTAACTTTGGATTTTTTTTCCATCGAGAAAATTTTATGGAATCGTCAGAATCGTGTTTTCGTCAAGTACTTTACATTAATCCTCAACTGTACCATATAATTTATTTCGAAATTAATGCTGCAGTACTTTCGACATAACTGAGGATCATGCACAGCCATTTGAGGTAGTCTCAATCTGCCTAGGCTTTTCCCAGGCATTTGAGGTAGTATAGGCTCTTAATTCAGATTGTTTATTTAACAAAAACCACACTTCGAATACGGCAGTACCTACAACACCGCAGACAACGAAATACACGACACTGAATTGTACGACATACTAGGCGCATTTTATTTTGGCATAGATTGTAACGACGATTGTGTACGTACATTCACTAGGCGAAAACTCAACCAGCAACCAACTCGATTTTAGAGCTATATCAGGCAAGCAGTTGATACCTACCGAATTCTCAAACGCTGTAAGCTGTTCTTCACTTAGCTCTACAGTCCGGCCGTTGAGAGAAAGCGTTCCTGACCTATCAGTTTCATACTAACGAATATGATGTTTTGCGAATTTGATCCTTATTCAATCAATCTGCCTAGCCTTTTCCCAACTATGTTGGGGTCGGCTTCCAGTCTAACCGGATGCAGCTGAATACCAGTATTTTACATGGAGCGACTGCCTGTCTGACCTCCACAACCCAGTAACTGGGAAATACGATACCCCTTGGTAAGACTGGTTGTCAGACTTTCGGGTACTACTAGAAATTATCCAACTGACAGATGTCAGGAACGAATTCTCTCGACGGCCTTGTGTTTTTCTGCCTCTACAATATTCTTTGAAGCACAGATTAATACAGATGGGACACTCCGCTAAATCATTTAAATAAAAAGCGACTCTAGCTACGACACAATAAAGTGCAATTCAGGTCGCACTGCGCTTATTACTTACAGTTATATTCAACTACAAGTTGCCTCTCTTTCTATCGCGTTTCGGCCCCTTGAGAGGGGCCCGCTGCGTACTTGTAGCTTCATACCTAAACTGCGGAGTGTCCCATCTGTATTAATCTGTGCTTAAAGTGACAAAGACAGCATAAGACTTAAGAGCAACTTAAAATTGATGTGTTTGAGGATTCAACCGTTGATCATGCAATGAGTTTTAGTAAAAATGTTCATGCAAAATGCTCCATGCAGTGTTAAAACGACTATGTACACATGAAGGATGGAAAACATGCTTGAAATAATAATTAGGAACTTACCCATTTGACATGCAGATCATATGGTTGTGGAACACAATCATACACTTAGTACCTTGGCTACAAGAAATAGTTCTGACTTTTATAATTAAAGAAACTACGGACATATTTATGCTTGGTTCCTACGGATAAGAAAGGCTAGTTAATTACATGTTTTCTGAAGTTATAGAAGTCTACTTAGCACTATTTTCTAGTAATTAGTGAAAAAAGAAAACATATTTGGAAGTAAAAATATTATTTTTCTCAGAAATGCAGTGCAGCATTATAATTATTACTCTACTGCTTTTTCGTTGCTAAATCTTTGTTATGAACTAAAATATTTTTTTTTACGTTGAATATTTAATCTGTTGCAAAGAATTACAAAAAGTCTGTCAACTAATAAATTAAACTAAGTATCTGTGTTCTAAGTAGTTATTCATTCAAACTGTCACTAAAAAAGTTAAACCTAATCAATTTATCTCGAAATCTAAGTTAAAAATTAACTACACCACGAACGCCGACGTACACAAACAAGCATATACGACACAAATGTTAGGACAATAAAATACAGGACAACTGGTTGGTAATTATTACTCTTTTATTATAGAAAAAATAATATTATAAATACTATGAGCGTCGTACACAGCACTATCACAATACCGGTTGCGTTTCAATACATAAAGCGTAACTGTAGGCTCGTCACTAAATTTCTTAACTGCGAGATTTAAAAAGGTATGAAAATCATACGCACGTGACTAATTTTGTCGCTGCATTTATCTAACGCCGTAACGAAACCGTATGCGTGACCACAGTCATTATCTCGTTTCGGCATAAAATAATGCGACGGGAAAATTTTGTCGCGTGCGAATTTTAACCGAGCTGAGCTCGAAGCTCTAATATTACTGTGAATATTTGCATGAAGCCGAATTTGCTGATTTTTCGACAGATCATGAGGCGCGCTTTGCAGCAAGCGTCTTGAATCACTGTGAATTTCGTTTTGGACACCAAAAAGCCAACATTACTAGTTAGCAGTTAAGCAACTTACTGAACACCTTTTGAGTGAAATAAAATGGGCATGAAGCGATACAGGTACAATAATAGCATAAACAAATCTGCAGTAATGGCACCTCTCTATATTAAAAAAAAAATAAGAATCACAACATAGTTCTTGTCTCTAACCTTCCAACAATGCTACATCGTGCAAGCATTTGATACACGAAACAACCGATCCAGTATGTATAAACTAAATTATAATATAATAATAAAAATATAATTAAATATAAATATGCTTAATGACTCAACGCGATACATTGGCAGAAGTCCTAACATACTCCTCGAAAAAAACTAGACAACTTTCAATCGAGAAAAAATAATTCTTAAAGGATATTGGGCGTTGATATTTTTCGCACGCTCTATGTAAAATACTGGTATTCAGCTGCATCCGGTTAGACTGGAAGCCGACCCCAAAAAGCTAGGCAGATTGATTGGGTGTTGATATTTTAAATTTTTTTTTTTTTTTCTAATCTAAAAACATCAACGCCCATACTTTATCCAGAAGTGAAAGTTATTTTAGTTTATTTGATGGGGTACTATTTATTTACTAAATAATGAACAAAACACTCCGTATAAAAAAGAGGCTTACATAATATACGAATATAATTTGGTATTTAATCGCTAAGTGATAACAAATGATTTGCATTGGTTTGTGGAGTATGGAGAATCGAAATACTGACTCAACTCTAAACTCTTACATAAACGTCTATTTGGTCTGATTAGATTTGGAATGGATCTTTTACCAGTCGATGGTAGTATCAGCAAAACGGACGCCTTTACACCGTAAAGTTGCTTTTTGTATAAGTACAATGATTCATTGAAGAAACCCAGCCCCTATGGTCCTTTGTTCTCGTAAAATAATAACAATAGAAAGTCGGAACGACACAAAACATTTTGCAAGCAACATTGTTTCAGAATTGGAAAGGCCTGGCTGTTCTCGATGGTACATCGATATAGAGATAGTTAATTATAATTCAAAGAATATGAATAAATCTCATAATTATACATTAACTTGTCTACCCTATCAGTTTGCGGAGGGCTGTCCCTTACACCCTGTAAGGGACAGCCCTCCGCAAACTGATAGGGTGAATTCAGTATGTCATACTAAGATGACCGGTACATGAATTTTTTTCAGGAACGTTAAAGGAATCCAATAAACCTGATTTGTTTGTGTTTTTGTGCACAAATCGGAGCGTCTATTACTGGTTTGGAGGGGTTGGTAATAGGTATACGGTGAGTTCGATGAACTCTGTAGCTAGACAGAAAGTGAACAGCTGATTTCACGCGTAGTTCGTTAGAGTATTTCTACATCCATTGCTGGTTTTTTTATTTTCAGTTTTGTTTTTTGCTGTTTTTTTTTTTACATAAATGTAGTGCTGCGAACACACAATGTAATTTTACATTGAAATAAAGAAAATGTAACTGAAAAAAATATTTAAAAAATGGAGGTGGAATATGATTCAAAATGAGGAGCTGAATGCACCCTGTTAGTTTGCGGAGGGCTGTCCCTTACACCCTGTATATAAATAAAAAGAGAAGTCCTGACTGACTCATCAAAGCCCAGCCCAAACCCTTGGACTTAGAAAGCTGAAAATTTGCACAGAGGTTCCTGTTATAGTGTAGACAAGGAATAAGGAAGGATTTCCCGGTAGTACGTTTCAGTGGGATACTTTCTGACATCTACACGGGCGAAGCTGCGAGCAAAAGCTAGTTTGAAATAAAAAAACGATCTCAAGATGACATTATTTGGCTTCTCTATAACTACTCAACGCTAATGTCGCGATCGACCTATATTAGCAAAGTATTCAGCTTATCAAACATCTTGAAACAAAATATGACAGTTTATCAAATCTCAGTTTTTAATCCTATGACTCGAAAGGCCCATATGTGTAGAATATGTAGTGCAGTGTGTTTTAAGTTAAGTCAGTATTTCAATATGAAAACGTCACTCATTTATTGTTAGTAACATGGAACACTATGATATCAATGTGAAATGTCCACGACCATGATTTCAAACATTGCATTAAAATAAAACTACAACCAACCAAATATACCAATGTGTTCCTGGAATGACATATTAAATGCGAAATTTTTGGAAAATAATCACTGTACTTTTTACTCAAATAAAATGTACTATAAAAAGAACAATTTTGGAAACATAATATTACTTGTAAGCATAGAGTAAACTAGTTTATACTACGATGTGCAGTATCTAGCAAAGTATACTTCAGTACAAACAAATATGTAGCGCGCATTTGTGATTTATATATTACCTTTGTAATATTTAATTGTGCAAAACACACTAAATTACTCGAGACTATTAGGTCAATTCATACTTTTATCGATACTATACCACTGTCGATAAATCTTCGCTTCGGTAACAACGGTAACCGTTATTAAAACGCATTGTTATTTTATGTTTTAATTATTACGTCTGTATTTAGCTGCTAGATGGACATAGAAGCCAATTGATTTATAAATCAATCAACGTTTATTTATTAATTTGTTGTTTTATCTCGGAGAAATAGTATTAAAGCGATAACATATTATTATCAACTTATTAGGGATGTTCAAGTGTGAATCGATCTTGGAGACTACAAATCAACAATTGCGCGCTAACGTTTAATCAAATTTCAGTCTCCATAAAGACACTTAACCATAAGTCATGCGATCATGCACGTAAAAATAAACATTTTAATAACAAAAATAATACTTTATCATAATAATATTATAACAATTTTAATCTTCGAGACGAAGTTCCGTAAAATATTCTTGACTATAATAATTTTACTTAGATATTATGCTTGTCAATTTTGACTTGTACCTATTGCACTTAAAGATAAGCCTAGATAACTAAATAAGCTACGTTAATATAATATGACTAAGTAGAGCGCGCTTGTGCATTTTGCTCTATAAATATCTAATAAAAAGAAAAAGATATCGATACTATTTGTAATCTTTGTTTTTAAGCAGTATCAATACTCGATCGGAAATATCTATGTTGAAATACACATCTCTATTTATTTATTAGCAATTTTACTTATTTGTAACAATTGCAAATATTGTCAATCAAAGACTCAAGTACAATTTATTAAAGTGTGTATTTGAATTTTTACTTCGGAATATAGGATCATTTCTATTAAAATATTGACATCTATTATTTATAATATGCCACGATGTGATTTGATCGCGTAATCGTAATTATTTGCTCACTATCAGCGAAATACTTCTTTGACGTATCAACACGTTCAAACAGAAATGGAGCTGACGCCACCATTTGAATTCTTATTAAATTGATCGAATCACCGCTAATTTAGAAAATTAGATAGACAGATTAAACTGTTTCTATCGAACAATCAACGCGCCACTACACCAACAAGAACTAACGAGCTATTTTGACTGACCAATCAAACAGAAATCCTCAACCAACCGTTTAACGCTTTGAAGGACACTAACGAGACGAAACAGAAGTTTTATTGTTATTACTGTTATGGCCGTATAGTGTCCTTCAAAGCGTAAAAGACAATTTTGACCGACCGTCCAAAAAAATTACTTTTTGATCAACCGTTCAAAATGCAAATTCCAGTGGCGATGGCGCCGTCTTAGTACATTACCAAAAGTTCCCTACAACCTTTCACGCGTACTTACCGGCGACTGTAGCGCTGCTGTAGCCCTTCGCGATGCGCATGAAAGGGTCCGGCTCTGGGAAGCGCGACGGATGTTGGAACAGGTCTGCGAAGCGAGCCTCCAGGTCTAGAGACCTCATGGAGGAGCCCCGGACGGGGGGCAGGGGCGCTATGCCCTCGTCGCCGTTTATACTCTGGAAAAGTAAATAATTGATCAGATAAAATGAGTTCATTGAGTATAAAGATAGTGATAACACTCAACGGGACGTCAACGAGAAACGAGATTATTCAAACCGAACGTGACGTCCCGTTGACGGTGTGCGGTGGACACGCGGCCATAGCAAATATATGTATCACTACTTCGGCGCCGTCATCCTGTTCTTGTTGACGGCCCGTTGACGTGGCGGTGCACAAACGGCCTTAGGTGATTGAAACAAGCTGTCAAGTAAATTGGAACGTATCTTTAAAAAATATGACGTCACAATGATGACAGAAAATAACCCTACGAGAGATCCAGATTGTCTGGTGGACTGACAACTACTCGGTGAATGTCAGAAGCACAAGACCAGTCGTGATGATGATTGGGGCGGGCTTATGCGGTACGCGTAACTTACGGATTGTCGGTGGTGTGGCGGCGGAGGCGGAGGCGGTTGGTTGGCGTGGCGTGACGGGGGCGGCGGGGGCGGAGCTCCCGGCGGGGGAGGGGGACACACGCCCGGCGGGCGCAGGCCGCGCGGGGCTCTCAGGGTACCTGGAAATTGTTGTTATTCAGTATGGACCAATCAACACATTGAATCAACTGAAGTGATACATTCAACACGTCATTGGTAAAAAATTGACATTGACAGCGCCTCTATTTCGTAGTAGTAAGGGCGATAACCGTAATTCAAGTAAGTGTTCCCACAAACGTGAAGCGGTTGGCTGTACGCTACGTCGTAACTTGAAGTTAAAAAGGATTTTATAGTTCTATGCCTTCTCCCATTTCATGCTAAAGAAAAGACAAGCAGTTTATAAAGCTGTCGTCACTCATTAGCTCTCGTAATTATGAATAAATAGTAAAAGAAAGAATGAAGGATGAATAAGGGGGATAGCCCATTACTTTCTAATTCAGTATAGCAATTCACAACCAGTCGACAAGCTATTGTGTCAGAAATGACACATTTCGATTACCTACCAGATTTGCCTTCCCTCCTACAGCAAATAGATGTCGGAAGAATAGCCGTCGTCATAACAGAGTTCTGGATTTCTTAACAGTGTTTACAGGGACTCCTTCGATAACATTGATTAATGTTAGATTCGATACGGAAACGTATCGAATGTTTGTGAATAGCTATGCAGATAAGGCTTACCGAAATGTGAAGCCGGATTCTTAGTACCAATAGGCGGGTTTATAGGCGCGGGCGGCAAGTTGAACGGTCGCCCTGCACCCGTTTGTGGCGACGACGGCGATGTCGGCGGAGACCTGACGAAATTATAACAAATAGATTATAATAAAGCTAGCAAGTTTACAAATCCGTTACAATAACGTGATTTCAACATCTGGTAAGTATACAGGGTTACTGGTAACTCGACCACTTCGTTGCAGGTTCGAATGCAATAAATTAAGCCATCAAATGTTCTACCGAAATTCAGTAGTTTTTGAGTTACGTAGATTTTTAGTTTTTATATGAAAAATCCATCCAAAAATCCAAATGGTGCAATACCTAGAAACAGAAACATAACCTCACAGCTAGACTTACCTAGGCACCCTCATACTCTGAGTCCTGCCCGCAACCTTTCCGTTAGTTATCAGCTTCTTCGGCGGTGGCGAAGGCCTGGTATCGTTGGTGGGCGCGGGGGCTAACTGCGGAGGCTTGGGGGCTAGGTTGGGCTTGCCGTGGCTAATTCTCGTGGGCCGCTCAAACAGGTCCGACGTGGAGAGGGAAGCTGCGGGGGCGGGGGATTGCGGCGCGGATGACAGAGAGGTCATGCTACCACCTGGAAACGTACATAAGTATTAGGTACATTTTTTGAACGAAGTTCTTTAACGCGGCTTGAGGTAGGAGTATACTGGCAGAAATAAATTGTGACGTAACGACCAAGCGAACACTTTCAGAAACTGGAGTTGCAGTTGAAAAAATTTGGAGTAAACTCCAAAAACTCTAAAAGCTTGAAAGTATCAAGTTTTTAGAGTTTACTACATTTTTTTTTGTATTTTGATCTCTGTAACTGACGCTTGACGGGTTAAGAATCGATTTTAATATAAGGAGTGAAATACAAGCGTTAACTCAACAGAGTTGTTACGTTTTTCTGCGCAACGTAAAACAAAACGAACGCCTTTACACCTTAAAGTTGCTTTTTGTTTAGCACTGATTCATTGAAGAAACCCTGCCCACATGATCCTTTTTCGTCCAACAATAGAAAGTTGTATCGGCATAAAAAACAGGAGTAAACTCCAGTCGTGCATCTGAGCAACATTTTTTGTTTTTTAACACGGAGCCATATAGTATAGTTTTTAACAAGCAAAATACGTGGGAAACATTATTCTTCACATATCTTATCTAGCAGCATACATACTTGCATAGACATTTAAACATTTTTTTTTACAGTCCGTTCAAACGATTTTGACTTCTATTCCCCGGACTTAAGGATGACATTAAAGGCAAAAAACTGGTTAAAATACCAACTGTTTACTGCAGCTGCCATTTGTCATGCCACAAACGCAATAGAAGTCAAAATCGGTTGCACGGACTATAAAAAGGTTTATTTAAATGTCTAATCTTATTTCAAATGGAGTATAGTTACATACAAAGCATTTAAATACATTTCAAGATAATATTTACCCAACGCGACCTGTCCAGTTGTATGGAGAGAGCTCTTGTTCCTGTGCAATGTAGACGCGACATGGGGAGCGAGTCCTTGATCCGAAGTCTGTTGCTGAAGGTTGCTGATGCGGTCCAGTATGGAGTTCGTCGTTAGCACCGAATCTGACGAACTCTGCAACACATTATATGAAACTAAATAAATATGAAGATTTAAGAAAGGAACAAAGTGAGTAGAATTTGTTGATGTTTTAACTATGGCAGTTACAAATAGACTAACGACATTTAAGACGTTAAGGTAAATATTTGTTCTTTTTTTAGAGCTTTTCGGTATTGACTGATTGGAACTGTAATTAGTTCAGTGTAATAACTATGAAAATAATTCTATTATATTAATAGCCGAACAATATTATCCGTCTAGCATTTTCCCCAACTATGTTGGAATCGGTTTCTAACCTAACAAAATATCAGGGTTTTGTTTTACATACCTAGTGCGAGTTATTACCTACAATTGTAGTAGCGATAACTAAGCGGAGTTTTTTGTTACTAAGGACTAGTTTTAGTATCGATACTAAAGCCGTATACAGTGAGTCCATAATCAAACGAGATCATCTCAACCAATAGTTGTTTGTTTTAAATAGGATTAACTATAGTCGGACTTTTAATTAGCTTCAGTAAAATGACACTTCTAATGTCATTTTTACTGTCTTTTTTTTTCCCCTCTTTGGCAACTGAGCCGATGTCGACTATTCTGGCAGCGTCATTTTTAGGCCGTGCGCTGCGTTAGGCGTGCGCACGGCGCGGGCGCCCGCGTGGCGTGCTGTTTTCATGTAATCTCATGTGTGCCGCGCTGCGCTGATCTATGAGATTACATGAAAACAGCACGCCACGCGGGCGCCCGCGCCGTGCGCACTCCTAACGCAGCGCACGGCCTTAGTGTCATTGCGCTATCAAATGGCAACATTTTTTAAAGAAATGATAGATAAGAAGTGTAATTTTACTGCAGCTAATTAAAAGTCCGGGCATACGATAACTCCGAACCGATGTTACTACAGAAAAAAAATGCACGTGCATGGTAGGATATGCCCCGCCTGGGTATCACATAATGTACACAGCGACACTATACGCATATTAAAAACTTTTACTAAACAATGGTAGCTTTTTTATGTGTCATCATCAGCAACCGCATAAAACACAAGTTTACTTAGAATAAGGTTCTTTATGACGTGCATTGGCAGACGTCCAGAAACCCGCCACCACTAGCCACTCGTGTGCACGAAGTTCAAGCGCAATAACTATGTCTGCATATGGGAACCATATAACGATAAAAGCGATATCATCGGTCGTGAGCTTACGAGGCTAAAGGTCTCTAAAACGTATAAGGATAAAGTGTTCTGTTATCAGGAACAATGGATCGTTAGTTTCCGAAATAGTAGTGGTAGGTAGGTGAAAATATTTTTGGGGCCCCTAGAGATGGCTGGACAAAGTGAACAGCGCATTCAGGCATCAAGACTGCCCAGTGGTTCCCCCCACCTTTTATGCACGAGAGTTCACATCCGTCCATGTAGCAATGTGATTTTTCATTATATACTTTCTGGCTTTATCTTGAACATTACTGACATCGGTTAAGGGAAACATCGTGAGGAAACCTGGTCTTATAGTTAATACGAGTCTCAAATCGCACACCCATCTTGAGCAAGTAAGGTAATCAATGCTCGTGCCTTCTCCGTATGAGAAGAAGCCTTTGGCCTGAAGTGGGACAATAATAGGCTGGAATTATTAACTGCCTTCAACTACAATAAGATGTCAGTTCGCATATAGACAGTAGGAGTCAACCATGGGACCACGACACGAATCCGCTAAAGCTGCGTGGGATATCTCCAAGCCAGACAGAGCGATGAACTGAAGAGGTTAGTTAGCGTGAACACCGAGGGCAGAGGAGCAAATATAATGATCCGATTTGGGAGAGGTGTCTGACTGTCTGGCGTACGTTACGATCCAATTTAGTTGAAGTAACGTCTTGCAAAGTTTTAAGATACAGCCAAGGCAGAGTTCATCGTTTAACATAATATTGTCTCTGTGGACGACGCACGCCTCAATCTTAGTTTATTATTTATTTATAGGTAATTTTTGTATTAAGTAAGTACCCTTAGTGTCATCTGTCGGCAATATGTCAATGTAATTTTAAATAAATAGCAATGTTGCAAGGTGCTAGTGGTGCCGGTCTAAATATTTTTTGTTGTTGCCAACCCAGTCTTCTCTCTGTCAAAAGTAAGCTACGCCGCTAACACGTATTGTTTTTAGAAAAATAACAAGAAGCTGGATTTTCGAAGCCGTGCAACCAACCGCACCCTCCAAATTGATTCTGGAACCAAATCTGCATTTTATTTCGCCTCCATCTGTAATAGTCTCCTCGTTTTTTCCATACTAGCTTTGGCCCGCGACTTCGACCGCGTGGTGGTCGGAAATTTTCCCCCGGGAACGTAGTACCGGGATTATTAGTATCTTATTTATGTCATACCTACCTCCGTTCAGCCGTTAAGGCGTGAAAACAGAAAAAGTTTTCGCATTTATATTAGTAGGTGGATACGGGATAGTTTCGTTGACGACCATATAGCAACACAGAGGTCCATAAATAAACCTACTTCGAAGTATAATAGGTACCTACAGACCGCAACCGATATTAGGCACTCCATTTAGGTTTAAACTTAAACTGAATCATCCACACCAATTACGCAAAAGGGAAATACATTAGCCACAATTATTGTCATGTTATAAATAGGCAATACACGGAAATATAGAAGTTACTAGCTGCGCACCGCGGTTTCACCCGCGTAGACCGGGATAAAAAGTAGCCTATGTATTAATCCCGGGTCTAGGCTATCTAAGTACCAAATTTCATCCAAATCGGTCTAGCCGTTTGAGCGTGAAGAAGTAACAAACATACACATTCACACACACTCACAAACTTTTGCCTTTATAATAATAGTGTGATTGCGATGGACTGCCTCGTTGGTGTAGTGGTCGGAGGCGCTATTGCTGATCATGAGCACCTGGGTTCGATTCCCAGGTCGGGCAAAGTTTTATTGGGTTTTTCTTTTACAGCCCGGACTGTCCGGAGTCTGTACTTACATGTGCCCGGTTGATGGCAATAGGTTCGCCCCCTATACACATATACCCCCCCCCCCCCCTATATATATGGGACTTTAACATAACAGGCGAAATGCAGGTATGCTATAGGTACACCTCTGTCTAACACTTCGGGGATGCTATGTTATGTTATTGCGGGTCCCGATTCGCAATAATATCCTTTGTACTGTGACGGCCATTTTGTTTTTTTTTTTTTTGTTGTGAAAGAGTATTTCTAGGTGGTCTCGGTTTCGCTCGCTTATTTCTGGGTGTTATCGTTGTTGGCTTGTTTTAGAGACTTGACATGGACGGTATGCCGTCTTTGGTTTTTTCCTACACTTTGTGCTAGTGAGAGCAGTAAAGACACAGTTTCAATCTGCCCAGCCTTTTCCCAACTATGTTGGGGTCGGCTTCCAGTCTAACCGGCTGCAGCTGAATACCAGTATTTTACATGGAGCGACTGCCTGTCTGACCTCCACAACCCAGTAACTGGGTAATACGATACCCCTTGGTAAGACTGGTTGTCAGACTTTCGGGCTTCTGACGACCCGAAACGACTGTCAAAGATCCACGGATGACAGCCGGGACCAACGGCTTAACGTGCTTTCCGAGGCACGGAGGAGTCTCGGTATGTAAAGATGGTCACCCATCCACTGACCAACCCCGGCAAGCGTAGCTTAACCTGATGGATCGTCCCGTACGGCAGTTATTACTTAGCCACGAGCTCCTCAGTAAAGACACTGTTTATGAATACAAAAACAGTCATAATAACGTTGGGAGCCGATAGGACCACTGGGGTCCGATTCACAGACAGGGTCGATTTTGACCATCGGATCGGACCTTCGTGGTCCCTCTCGCAGTCCAGCGGACACCGATTATGAGCAATTACGATGGTAAATAAACAATGTGCTGATATAATTGTTATCAGCATGTGAGTCAGAGCTTGCGAAAGTGTCCGCCCGACAAAACCTTTACAAACCTACGCAAATGTGATGAGGCTGCGTTACAAGTGATAGCGGGTCCGCGGTTTTTAGATACAGAATTAGCATTTGGAGAGGGGGATTTATTAGATTATTAAAAGCCCTGGCTGGAGGCCTTATTTAGGCCGCGTTTCCACTGACGCGGAGCTGGGCGGAGCGGAGCGGAGACGTGCAGGAATCGTCCAATTACAGACGAGGCAAGAGACGCGATGAGGATTTCAACCATTATGATTGGTCGATTCCTGCACGTCTCCGCTCCGCTCCGCCCAGCTCCGCGTCAGTGGAAACGCACCCTTATAGGACATCCATAGTATAGGCCGGTTAGGGTGCATCTCCACTGACGCGGAGCTGGGCGGAGCGGAGCGGAGACGTGCAGGAATCGACCAATCATAATGGCTGAAATCCTCATCGCGTCTCTTGTCTCGTCTGTAATTGGACGATTCCTGCACGTCTCCGCTCCGCTCCGCCCAGCTCCGCGTCAGTGGAAACGCGGCCTTAAAGTCAAAGTCAAATCATTTGTTTCAAATCTATATTAAAACTGTACTGGGTACCTGAGGCTTTTGTGAGCTACATGAGCTGTATTAGATAATTGGATTAATGACTAATTAATCCAATTATCTATACTAATATTATAAAATGGAAAGATTTTTTTGTTTGTTTGTACCGAATAGGCTCCGAAACTACTGGACCGACTTCAATAATTTTTTCACCAATAGAAAGTGAAATTATCAGCAAGTAACATAGGCTATAATTTATTTTCGAAAAAAATAGAGATCCTTGAAAAATTGCAATAATGTAATGCAAAGTAGCAAAATTTTGCCTATAAGGGCGAGCGCGCATTGCGGTGCGTTTTTCTACCGCATAATCTGTGAAGTATGGAATGTCTTTGAAGTGCGCGCACTGCGGTCATGCGTTTTGTTACTGTAGGCCCCGCCCAGTGCGGCAGAACTACCGGAAACGCACCGCAGTGCGCGCTCGCTCTAAAATTCTAAAACTATAAGTAATAGCGTGGGCGATGCGTCGGGGTGGGCCGTGAAACTGGTGAACAAGAAATTTCACGCGGACGAAGTCGCGGGCAGAAGCTAGTAGTTAATATATAAAACATGCTGGTGTGTTTTCTTCTCCATTCACATTGTCTATCTATCTGCCTAGCCTTTTCCCAATTATGTTGCGGTCGGCTTCTAGTCTAACCGGATGCAGGTGAATAAAAGTATTTTACATGGAGCGACTGCTTATCTGACCTCCACGATCCAGTAACTGGGTAATACGATACCCCTTGGTAAGACTGGTTGTCAGACTTTCGGGCTTCTGACGACCAGTAACGACTTATCGTGCTTTCCGAGGCACGGAGGAGTCTCGGTATGTAAAGATGGTCACCCATACACGGACCAACCGCGGCAAGCCTAGCTTAACCTGATGGATCAACCCGTGCGACTGTTATTACTTAGCCACGAGCTCCATTCACATTGTATAACAACCAAAAAGTCTTAATGATGTTTTGGAACATTAACAACAAACATTAATACGACATACACTACACTTTACATGACCGCGGATATAAATCTCGCTGAAGATTCTAACTATTGTTTTGCACGTGGGAACTCCCGCTGGGTAGCCCGCGAAATTCAAATTTTCTTTCGTTTTACGCAATTTGCAGGTCCGTGTCAGGTTGTATCTTGATCAAAATATGATACGCGGTAATAAAACACATGTATTTACATAATTTTAACCATAAAAATCATCAATACATCTCTCTTAACTTAGAAAATTATGTAAATACATATGTTTTACTGTCGCGTAACAAATTTTAATCAAGATACAACCTGGGGGTCTACTCCCTAAGCACGAAGTCCGTAGTTTCGGCTTTCGTTACGGGCGTTTCCTACTCCGTATCACCTACGGACAGATAATTGGTTCGGGGCCCGAACGAAGTATGAATGACAACACGATTTGACAGTTGTCTCTACTCCCGATGTGTTTTTGCCCGTCCGAAAAATTTAACTTTTACACTTGTTTTGATGGATCGTTAAGTCAGACGTACGGATAAAGGTACGGCCGGATGAACGGACGGATTTAGGGAGTAGGCCCCCTGACACGGACCTGCAAACTGTATAAAACGCAAGAAAATTTGAATTTCGCGGGCTACACAGCGCAATCACCTTAAGTATAACTGCTATCCTTATAACGGAGAAATCCCACAACAATCCACACTTACAGTTACACCCATACACAATTTGTACATTATTAATATCATTATGCACATAGCGACTCGCTTGCGGTCGGACCTAACCTCGCCCTACCCTGCAACTAATTAACAATCCTAACACAATCACACAAGACATGTTTTCCGATGAATCATAGACAGCAGTACCTACCTACCTAATGAGTCAGTGATGACTCAAATGATTCCTTATTGACACGGTTTACAAGTGAAACTATACTAACACAGGTTACTTTATACCAAGGTCTTCTATGTGGAAATGATTCTGAATCACTTTACCTGTGACCTCTCGATATGACTATTAACCATTTACCCGGAACAGAAAACTTCCATACGAGATGATAATTAGGGTTCCGTACCAAAATGGTAAAAAAGGAACCCTTATGGTGTGACTCAGTCTGTCTGTCTGTCTGTCACAGCTGGATATCTCAGTAACTACTGATGCTATCAACTTGAAATTTGGAATAGTTTTAGATGAGGTTTACCCAACTATTTTGCAAATAAGAAATAAATAAAAATATTTATATTTTTTTTGCAACAGGTACTCAAAGGGGTCTTAAAATTTAAAGTGGTGCTACTAGGGCATGTGGGGTATCATAAAGAGCGCTATTTGCACATTCTCAAACTATTTTTTTTTTTTTTGGCCGCATAGTTTTCGACTTTTGATGAAAAATGTAAAAAAAAATACCGTCCCTTATCTCCGAAGTTTGCAAAGAGAAAAATCTGAAATTATTCTATGTGATAGAAGTTTATGTAAAGATTACAGGAAAAATAAAAGGATGTATCTAAGTAGCACACTTTTTCAGAAATCGGAACGGAACCCTCGGTGCGCGAGTCCGACTCGCTCTTGACCGGTTTTTTATTATTGTATTTTGTTCTCCATTCAGTGAATGAGATGAATCAGAGATCGTAACGAGAAACAGCTGTTGAACAAGAGGACTAAAGAATTAACTGTTTAAAATGTTGATTGAAATAATTACATTAAATACTACGCCATGTGTGATTCAGGAAATGTTTGCGTTGTTCTTATCTAAATTGAATTAGTTTATCAAGTTCTTCAGATAGGCCAACGTGTAATAAAATAGTTTTCCTCTAATGTTCTTTTGCTATGAACGTTGTGCGGATGTATTATTTCAGAAAATATTTTTGGTAAAAAAAAATTTTTTTTTTTGTTGATAAGGATAATCTCCCTTCGATTAGTTTTGCCCATAACTACATCCAGAAAAACTACTCCAGCTACTTTGCAAACTGAACGAATTTTTGCGTGAAATGTCGTAAGTCAATACCGTATCAAAGCTCCAATATCGGATATTCGCAACTTGCGATGTAACCGTTTGGGCGAACAACACCGTTTGTGAACTGTCATTTCGGGCTTATGTAAAGTCGTGCCCAATGTGTTCCGAGAGGCTGTTGACATACGTTAATAGGCACAGTGTTAGTGACAGCCGAAATTGCGACCCACACTGTGGGCCAGAACTGGGTGTCTGTCTTTATGACGAGATCCAGACTATTTTGTTCAGACGGCAATTCGTATGTATCCTTTGATCTTTTGTCTCGCCATCACGTCTTCAATCCGTCACATGATAAGTCTGCAGACGTTTACTCTTTGTCTAGATCTCAAATAAGTAGTGTGTAGGTGAAATATTAAAAATGACCCTTTGTTTCACATTTTACGAAGTACCATAGTCAAAAAGGCTAATATGGACACGTTTTGAGATTCTCGTCACAATTCGTTCGCCTCGTATCAAGATCACCAGTTCCAACCACAAAAAGGGTATATATTTAACACTAGCTTTTAACGCCCGCGTGGATGTCGGAAAATATGTCACGGGAATATACTACCAGAAAATCCTTCCTTATTCCTTATCTACATTATAAAGGGAACCTCCGTGCAAAATTTCAGCTTTCTAGGTACTCATGGGATTGGGCTGGGCGTTGATGAGTCAGTCAATCAGTCAGTCAGGACTTCCCTTTTTTTATTTATATAGATTAACAGTTGTAACTAAGGAATCTTCGGAATTAAGTTCCATAGAGGAGAAACTACATGGTTAGATACCTCAAGAACAATCGTCTATATGACGTACAAAGAATTTGCCTATTGGTAATTAAGAACTTACTCGAATGACCTAAAAGTCCTAAAATGTAATGAGTATTTTTTCTAACGGTACGAGAATAGATTACTCAAACGTGTGACATTGTTTGGGTCAATGACTCAGTTTTCCTATATTGTAAGCCACAAACCGCTAATACTTATGACTATTCATCGAAAAACTAAACCAAAACAGAAAAACTTTATGCAAGCCAAAATTAATTAAACATAATATTTTGAAGTCCCAAACATGAAATTCATTGTAAAATATCAGGAAAACAGAAACATAGGTAATCCAATTTACTGACAAAGGAACTTCAAAAGGAAAACCAATAAGATTTAATTTACGCTAAACACATAATTAAAATCCCGTTTTCAACATGGAAATTACGAGAACTGTGAGGAACAATTGAGGAATAAATATGCAAATACTATTATCGAAGCCAAATTGAAATTGGCATTGGACTTGACCGAGCCGCTAAAACAGGATTGACTTCACTTGAATTCGTTTCGACGTCATTCTACCTAACGTTTACTTAGAAATCATATTGACACAAACTGTAAATACTGTAATACTTATGAGAAACCAAAAACTATATTTTGTAGTTTACTAACCCCATTGGAAGGAGTGAGTTTATGTACATGTTTGTATGTACGTAATGATATACAAATAATAATCATTATTTAAACATAAATTGTCCAAAGTCACAACAAAAATATTAATTATGTATCAAAAATGCTAATTGTTCATCAAAAATAACAAATGCGCATCTAATAAACTAATTATTGCACTAAGTACATGAGAACAACACACGATGCCGTGCTCAAAATATTGCTGTCTACCCCGGGGGCACCAAAAGTATAATTATTTTGAAGTATCGCCGCTCAAATCAGTTTGATAGCTGTCCCAAATACCAAAATGGCGAAATGTCATTCCTACTCTTAGGTCCGTATTACAGAACGTCACTCAATACTCAAGCATTACTTAAAACTAGATTCAAGCCATTTGATTGGTTGAAACTAGATTCAAACTAGATTTAAACAAAGATCAGTGCTTGAGTTTTCTTCTGTAATACGGACCTTAATCCTTATTTTGATCGCATACTATTGTGATTCACAATTCATTGATATTCACGGTCAGACATGACTACCTGTGACAATGACTAAGGCTACATCTTTGTCTTTTTATTAAATTGTTGTAAGAAGTTGTTAGCTTTGGAATTAATTAGTTATGGTTATGAGACATAGGTGTACATAAACGTTACTTTGAAGTCTTAGAAATCCGACTTCATGACATAAGAGTTAAGATTAGTCTCTCAATTCTATGCAAGTCTTTGCAGGGTTCTGGAACTAAGGACCAAAACCTGAAGAACACTATGCAAGAGGTGAAGTCTACATGTAGGCCAGTCATTTAAAACATCGTAGGTCGCAAAAAATTGCACTTTACTGATTTTTACCCGAATGCCCTAGATGGAGGATAATGTTTTTCGAGAGTATGTATATGTATGTATAATTTTGTTGGAAAAAAGGCCAATGTTTGAAGTGCGTGTATCTCGGGTTCCATTGAACCTACAGAGCTACGGCTGCATGCGCTCAAATTATAGCTTTTTCCGTAAGATGCACATTTTATAGAAGTTTCATGTCAAAATCTGGAAGAAATCCGAAAATTTCGAAGTTTTTCGAAGTTAGCACACGTTTTTCGTTGCAAACTTGGTTTTACACTTATACTGGTATCTAATCTATCCTAACAACAACCCAAAAAATCTGTACTTACATTACAATTATTGTTTGCGACCTAATGCCATTTTTGTGTCTACGGTGACTGGCCTAATGTTGGAATAACTTGGAAAAGGCCTTATTTGCAAGTAAAGGACTAGTAAAGCATGATTCGATTGTGATGGTGCAAATCTAGTAATAAAGAAACTCTCAACAATAAACGCGGTAAGAAGTAGAGCCCTATTCTTAGCTAGAGACCACACGGCCAAGTCCAAAATAAACATGACCTTACTACGTTAGCTTTTATGAGTAAAAGAACCACGTAGGTAAAATATTGACAAAGTACTGTGTCAAAAATGTATGCCTCAAAAAGATCGAAAATTGTTTAAGTCTACGCCAATACGCCAAGTAAAGTTTAATCAACAGTTCCATAAGTTCCTCTTATGTAAAGAAATATATCACGTCAAAAAAAGCATACATAATATATTTATATTTATTCGTCGATTGCATCACATGCTACTCAAGTATTTAGCACTATAAACTCAGTATGGTAATATTTTTAAACCAGTATATTTAAAAAAATTGCCTCTTTCGCATTTAATATTCCAGATGAACATCTGGCCTGCCTTATAAGGTGCATGATGAACCGGCTTTTAGCTGGCCACACACAAATACAGCTTAAAAAAAACCAACGCCCTTTGCCGCGAAAAGTGACAATAGGTTATATAGTTTAAAAATCGAATTTCAAAATGGCGCGTGACCTGTCGTCGGCTAATATTAACGACCTGTCAACTGCACGAGAGAAAACTTTCAATTTCATAAACAGATGTAAAACCAATAATACACACACAAAGCCATTTATCTAGCGTAATATTATCAAGCATTTTTCAGGCTTTATCATTCTTATCTAATATTTACTTGACATTGATGTTACTTTATGAAATCGGAGCAAGGTGGCGAAATTTTTCGCTCCGAAGATGAGCAACGTTCGCGCGTCTTTATAGATTTGTTCAATTCGTTCAAACTGACTAGCTGTTGCCAGCGACTTCATCTACATTTCGCAAACAATCTTGCACCTTCAACAGACCTGCTCAAAGGTTGAATTTTACAAAACTCTTTTCTAGAACTCTTACACCCTCTAAGGATCTTTTGAATTACTAGTAATTAACGAAACTGTTTCATACATTCCATGAGCTGTAAAAATAATCGCGCATGACATAACACAGTGATGGCTAGTAATCACTTTAGCAGCACCGGTGCCCTATTTCTGTATCATATTGTTTTGAAACGCGGTCAAAGTGTAACACCCGGAAAACTAATCTACGGAATAGTTTTATTTTTATTTCAGCTTTGTTTAATTACTAGTGTGAATCAGAAACCTTTGGGGCTTCTTCTCATTATCACAATGAATCTAATTAACAGTAAGGTTCAATAGTTACCTAAAATGAGCATAATTCTGGTTAAATAAGTTTCTAACTGCTTATACTGCATAATTCTAAAGAAAATGTGATGAATGGAAGAAGATAAAGATTCTTAAGATCTACAGCAGAACTCAAAACAAGTACATATAACCATAGAGAAATGTCCTCCAGAAAGAAAATCCTCTTCAAATACATTTTATTCGAAACTGTCAAACATCCAGATTTTCCGCAGAAACCAATTTATTCAATATTGGATGTATGGATGCTACACCAATGATACAAAATGATATCACGGAAGTAAACGAAATGTTCGCAGGCCCAAAATATCCGCAAAACAAAATTTGAAGTCTACCTATGAGAATATTCGCTTCAAAACGCGCAATCTGGTGGTAGCCTTACCACCTCATTACTCTAATGAGACCAACCAGGAAACCATCTACGATAACGTTACTTTAATTAAGCCTCTTAAAAATGCTGAAGTTAAAAATATAACTCATTAATTAAATGCAATGCTACTTTAACGAAATGATTCAAGACCACACCACTTTCTCGTACTGAACCTTGACACAAATACAGGAATGATATCGATTGAAAAATTATCAATACATTTATAGCATTTCCTTATGTCCACTATAATGTTGGAATTTTTATCGAAATCCGCATGAATATCAACTCCTATTTCTACTTACCCTATACAAATTAAAGTTGTCAAAAGAAACCAAAATATCGTCCATATTGATGTCAAAAATACTGCTACATCAACTAATAGGTAAGCTGTATGAAAAATAAATTAAAGCGTGCACAATCATAATACGTATTGTTGATAATTATCAGATAATACTCGAGGTAGCTAACGGGCAAAGCGATAACAATTCAATGTACTGATAGGTACTGTGGTTTTCTGTAATAGCTATAAAATAACGGAGCATATTTTCATGCATGCTGCAGAGAAAGATCTAATTATTACAGTATTTTCTTACTAGCTGTGTGGTCTGCCGTTAATAATAGACTAATGCTCGTCCCGTGGTTTACAAAGAGCAGAATATGTATAACACAATTTTTATCAAAGCAGTAATTCCTATCTGATTGTATCTTGCAAACCTTTGTACTTTAGGTCTTCGCATGTCAGCCATTGTGCTTTTAACTTTCCAATATTTTCCTGTGTCAATCTAAAAGCAACGTCCAGGTGAATTCCAAAGTAATCTTTGGAACAACTCCCCTTGGTCTTCAAAGATTGAGCCGTACTAAATTATTTAGCTACTCCCAAATGACTGTTGCTCCAAATCTCTTTGCACAAATACTTTTTGCTAAAGAATAATAAATTGAATGCGGACCACGCCCTGTTTTCCCCGTTTGACCTCAGTAATCCCTTGCTTCTGCCGGAAACATTTTGAATACACGACTGCATCATTTGGTACGTCCGGAAGTCCGGATAGACGAGTGTATAAGTATATGTAGACCTCTATGGACCAACTTTTGATCATAAAGTCTCATCTGATTAAAAGTTACGATGCTGGGATGCTGCAAACTGACCTCAGCATAATCTCTAGGGAGAGAAAGATTTCGCACTATGATACTGTTAGTACGGATAGACTTGCCAACTTATTTCGCGCGCTCTATATTTTGCGGAATCCGGATGAATCTTTATTTATTGTGTGTGTGATTATTTTGGGTTTAAAAACAGAACAGGGTTACTATAAAACAATTTGCATTATATGTACTTATCATCTCGAATTCAGATGCTCTTTTTCAAATTGCATCCGGGAGCTGTTGGTCGTCTCAGATATCCCTGCCTGCCAAATAGCTGCGTTTCCATTCAGGAAACGCGTTCGCAATCTCTCAATATAACCAAGAAAACATCAACTTACGTCATTTTAGTAAAAACAAACAATATTAAGTTACAGACCACCCATCATGCTTTTGTCCTTATAGACCGAGAGGTGACAGGATTTTTCATAACGATCATAGATACGGTTAGATTTACTTCGATGGGTTGTAGAGTAGTCCCCTAATGTGAATGACGTCGGTCTGCCTGCTCTGAGTGGTTGCAACTTCTAAATCGAACAAATCCAATTTTTAATAATTCAACTTATTACTTTGGGTAAATCACAGATTAATAATTTTGTGGAATATAGCTAAGACTTATGAGTTCAATATTTACTTACTTCTAACATTCTATATTTTTTGAGTTTGTTTCATTAGCGATATTCTAAAAAATTATTAATCTGTGATTTGTTCGATTTCATTCTTTATTTCCGTTAAGTTGAATTTTTCTATAACTAAGCGCCTTGCGTATAACAAAGCTCTGAAATACAACGACTAAGAGCCGGCAGACCAACTTTTTTCACCTGTGGAGACACCATACTTCGAATAGGTACTAAAACTGACCATTTCTCTTATTGACACCTCTTGACACCTCTAGCTTTTTCCCTATTCCTTTACACGGGGGACGGTCGCGCAGCGGGTGGTTCTCGGCGTAGGTGTAGGGTGGGGGTACGACACCGGCCGGCGTGCACTTGAAAAATTCGCCTATTGTCCCGTTTTTCGATGTATTTTTTAGGCTTTCTCCACAAATAAGCGTCTTGCACACACAACGATTGCTCTGAAATGCAACCACTGAGAGCCGGCAGACCAACTTGTTTCATCTGCGGAGACGCCATACTTTGAATGTGTACCAAAACTGACCATTTCTCTGATCGTTTTTTTTTTTCGCAACAATGACGCCTCTTGTAAGCGCTATAACTCGAAGTTGCAACCACTCAGAGCAGGCAGACCGACGTTATTCACATTAGGGGACTACTCTGCAACCCATCGAAGTAAATCTAACCGTATCCATGATCGTTATGAAAAATCCTGTGACCTCTTAGTCTATTAGTATTATTTGCTAATTTTAGGACGCCTTTGTTCGCATTAAGGTCTTCTCGTTATTAATATCACAATGAATCATCATGAGATAAATCTATTATTCAATTAAAACAGTAGGTATCACGCGAATGGATTTCTAACCCCACAATCTCTCCAACGGGGCCGTTATCTAAATAATTGACATGATTACTATTCTCGATAATTAGCACGGCGTCGTAATTAGATAGCCTATAACCTTCGATGATGACATTACAACTATTAATTTTATAATTAAAAGGTTGAACTGAAACCTTACTATTGTCTGTCTGCAGTAGTTTATTACGAATATTTTTTATGTTGAAGTTCATCCAATTAAATCAAGTCATAAAAATGGCAATGTTTCTGCAGTTACATAGAACTTTGTCTATTAATCTAGATTGTACAGGGTGTAATTTTAGTCATCTTTATGCTCTTAAGGAGTCATTGTACTCATCATTATTACCAACTTTTACTATGGGACCAAACCTGGAATCGCGAAAAAAAAATCTTATGTTCCCTACATATTGACGAGTTATGCGAACATAAATTATAGGGAGCAACTGATTTTTTTCGCGATTTGAGGTTTGGTATCATATTTAAAGTAAGAGGATAAAGATGATTAAAATAACCTACACCCTTTTAAACAAAAAGTTAACTGTAAGTTAACTCATAAGATGATTAATTAAACAAATATCTAGGTATAACGTTGCACTTGCAACTAACATGATTGCTAGGGCCAAAACACTAGAACCCTTGAAAAGTCGCGTCATTTGGCACAAATATTGGTACTTCAATTAAAACTTTGTTGTAGTAACAGACTGCCAGCTTACTGCAAATAGTTAACTCTCTTCTATCGTCAATGAGCAAAGCCTTGTATAGAATGGTAGGCCACTGATTTCTTACATTACAGTATCCTTTTCCCTAACAAAGTTTTACGTTTATCCTCTTTACTGCCCGCACAGCAAAAAGAAAAACTTCAGCAAGAAATCCGAAATCATCTAGAAACTTCGATAGGGCTTGGAAACGATCGTCAAAGCAATAAAACTGTTCTTAGCAAACATTCGATAAGTCCTTGACATTACCAGAAAGTTGTTTTCCATAAAAGGACAGTCATTCAATACCAGTATTTTACGAATGTCTAGGTCTAGTTAATGAGAAAACGAAGATTAATGGGAAAATTGGAAATACAAACGATTTATTCGAGATTAGTCAGTTCTATTTTTGAAAAGGATACGAAAGATCTTTTTTTTATTGAATTAGTATTAGATTCTTTGCCGTTTGGAAGCTGCTATGTGCAACAAATGAACATGGATTAAAATGAAAAAGAATTCATTGAGGGTGATGTTCAACTTTTTTTTGTCTCGTACAGTGGTGACACTTTGACCTTGAGCTGAGGCCTTGGCAGTTTTTATACTTTACTCGATCACGTTAATGTAAATACCAATCTTTACTGAAAGTGAATAAGCGCCGCCTGGCGACACAATTATTCCATACAAATTGACGTAAGTTAACGTTAACGCGATCGAGTAAGTATAAAAACTCGCACTAAAGACACTGGCCTAGCGTAGTACGAAGTTTCAATAGAATAAGAAGCCAGGTTATTACTGGTTTTGTTAAGGGCGGCCTACCGTACGATCTACAAGAGAATGTAATGATGGAGAAAAAGACTATCCGCAAGTCAGCATGGTTTATTGGCTGAGATAACCTGCCAAAGGCGCGACAGCCGAAATTATGTATCTGACGTTAACGGATGACAATGAAGTATCTGAATTACAGATGAAGTAGGAGACGGTCACTGGTATTAATCATTCTGTTAGCTTGATGATTAATCCGCAAGTCAAAGGCTACATAAGCAACGATAAACACTATGATTAATTTAACTTTTACTTTCAAACAAATGGCAATGTTCGCGTAAACATAATCTTTGCGGTTGCGAGTTTCACTGATATTCTTCGTATTTTTTATTTTATTATTGTTGTCGTTTAACTGTATGTCAGCAAACAGCGTTTTATGAATTTATCAATCAATGATCGTTCAGAGAAAAACAACAATATTGAAATCAATGGCAAAGGTAAATTTTAGCAGTGGATACCGTTTAGTCTTTCTCATGTCAAGGATGATGGAAGGTTTCATCGTAATTTCAGCCTGAACCAATTCGGCATTCGCTGCTGGGTGTAAGCGTCTTCTCCATGTGAAATTCCTTTTGATTTAAGCATGCCGCTGCAATAACTTTCCTACATTCTTCTTCAGTAGAAGTACCATCTGGCGGCTGCTTTGGCAACGTACTTTTTGTGATGGCAAAATGACGGTAACCTAGATCTTTAATAGTAAGTAGCTTTCGCCAGCGGCTTCGCCCGCGTAATGTCAGAAATTATACCACGGGAACCGGGAACGTACTACAGGGATAACAGTATCCTATGTCCTAATCCAGGTCATGGTCATACAACAATAAACACTCATCTGTCGGGTATTGTATCTTGGAGGCGAGTAGATGGCCGCTACAGTGATTGGATACAGATGAGATTGTATACAAATCGCCACAGCTTGAATTTCATGACATTCATACTTAACTTCTTCATAATGACTGAGATTCTCTTTGACTACAACCGCGCTACCACCTCGGGCAGAATTGTCAGGGTGCAGTGCATGGTACACGTTATAACCTCGAAACTTTATGTATGACTAGCTTTTGCCCGCGGCTTCGCCCGCGTGGATGTCGGAAAATATCCCATGGGAACGTTCATGTGGAAAACATAGAGCATATAAGAAATGCTGGGTTTCCCATACAAACTTTCATCCCTTTTATCACCCCTAGTAGGATTATGTTTTAAGACAAAAAGTAGCCCATATCCTTTCCCAGGATGCTATCTATAACCTTGCCATATTTTATCGAAATCCGTGCAGTTTTGTAAATTTTAAAATCAACCCCTATTTTACCCACTTAGGGGATGATTTTTAAAAAACGCTGACCCGCATATTTCTTAACTTCTTACCAATAGCATAAATTTGGTATCCCTAACTTAAGAAATACTGGGTTTCCCTTACAAACTTTCATCCCCTATATCACCCCCTGTAGTATTATTTTTGAAAAAAATAGTATCCTATGTCCTTTCCCAGGATGCTATATAAAGCCTTGCCAAATTTTGTCGAAATCCGTGCAGTTTTGTAAATTTTAATATCAACCCCTATTTTACCCTCCTAGTTGATGATTTTGCAAAAACGCTGAACCGCATATTTCTTTATTTCCTATCAAAAGCATACATTTTAATTTTCACATCCCTAACTTAAGAAATACTGAGTTTCCCATACAAACTTTCATCCCCTATATCACCCCCTGTAGGATTATTTTTTAAGACCCAAAGTAGCCTGTGTCCTTCCCCGGGATGCTAAAAAGCCTTGCCAAATTTTATCGATATCCGTGCAGTTTTGTAAATTTTAAAATCAACCCCTATTTAACCCCCTTAGGGGATAATTTTTCAAAAATGCTGAACCGCATATTTCTTAATTTCCTGCCAATAGCATAAATTTGTTATCCCTAACTTAAGAAATACTGGGTTTCCCTTACAAACTTTCATCCCCTATATCACCCCCCGTAGTATTGTTTTTGAAAGTATCCTATGTCCTTTCCCAGGATGCTATATAAAGCCTTGCCAAATTTTGTCGAAATCCGTGCAGTTTTGTAAATTTAAAAAATCAACCCCTATTTTACACCCTTAGGGGATGATTTTGCAAAAACGCTGAACCGCATATTTCTTTATTTCCTATCAAAAGCATACATTTTAATTTTCACATCCCTAACTTAAGAAATACTGAGTTTCCCATACAAACTTTCACCCCTTACATCACCCCCTGTAGTATTGTTTTCGAAAGTAGCCTGTGTCCTTCCCCAGGAAGATATAAAGCCTTGCCAAATTTTATCGAAATCCGTGCAGTTTTGTAAATTTTAAAATCAACCCCTATTTTACCCCCTTAGGGGATGATTTTTCAAAAACGCTGAATCGCATATTTCTTTATTTCCTATCAAAAGCATACATTTTAATTTTCACATCCCTAACTTAAAAATACTGAGTTTCCCATACAAACTTTCATCCCCTATATCACGCCCTGTAGGATTATTTTTGAAAAAAAAAGTAGCCTATGTCCGTCCCCAGGATACCATCTATAGCCTTGCTAAATTTTATCGAAATCCGTTTAGTGGTTTAGGCGTGAAAAGGTAACAGACAGACAGACAGACAGACAGACAGACAGACAGACAGACAGATAGACAGACAGAGTTACTTTCGAATTTATAATATTAGTATGGATTGCTTGGTAAAGTGAGTTTCCGATATAAGGCAAACATCGATGTTTTCTGTGATCAGGACTACTTCTAATTCTTGTTGATGTTTAAGTAGTCCGTTTGAGTTCCATGCCATTATTTTTAATGGATCCATTTTTTCTGCCTGGAAATAGCATCCGTAGCGCTATTTTCTAGTCTATCCAAACGAGCGTTAAATGAGGACATCAATTTAATAATTTCGTCCAATTTCCCTTCCATACCTTTATCGGCATTGACATTCTCACGAATATTCGCAAGGTTAGTAGTTTTGGCAGTAACATGCGCGTATGTTTTCTTGTGAGGTTCTTACAGCAACTCGGACAAAGATTCATATTGGGTGGCGACTTCAACGCTAAAAATACGCATTGGGGATCAAGACTAACCACCACTAAAGGAAAGGAACTTTTCAGTGCCATGAAAGAGCTAACATGTGAAGCTATTACTACCGGTAAACCAACTTATTGGCCAAGCGATCCATGCAAAGTCCCAGACCTAATAGACTTTTTTATAACTAAAAATATCTCTGCTAATTATTTAAGCATCGATGAATGCTTTGACATGAATTCAGACCATTCACCAATAATTTTATCAGTATGGCATCGGATCCTACGCATAGAGAGCAATCCAACACTTGTAAATACCTATACAGACTGGGAAAGTTTCAGAATAGACTTAGATAATACAATAGAATTAAAAGTTCCATTAAAAACTCCGGAACAACTAGATTTAGAACTAGCTAAATTTACAACTAGTATACAGCAAGCTGCCTGGAAAAACACACCGGGTCAAAGCAAACGCCTACCCTGCAGGTATTAGGTGTCTCATAACCGAAAAGCGGAAACAAAGAAACAGGTGGCATCAGACCAGATGTCCACAAGATAAAAGACTGCTCAACAACCTTACTAAGCGTCTTAAGATAGAAATTCAGCACTACAATGACTCCTCAACAAATAGCTACCTTAGCCAATTAACGAGTGATGCGAAAACAGGCTACTCGCTATGGAAGGCGACGAAACACATGAAACGACCAATAATACAAATTCCTCCTATTAAAGAAGAAAATGGAAAATGGGCAGCGACGGATGAGCAAAAAGCTCTGAGGTTCGCTGAGCATTTAGAGCAAATATTTCAACCAAATGAAGCCCAGACTCACAATGCGAGGATAATTCAGGGTGTACAAAATAGTTTGGATATAAAGTTGGTTACCCCAAAAGAAGTATCTAGAGAAATTAAGTGTAATTTTAATCGGAGAAAATCCCCTGGTTACGACTTAATTACAGGAGAAGTTTTGCAAAATCTCCCACGCAAAGCCATAGTCAAGCTTACCACGCTCATTAATGCTACATTTCGGTTAAAACACGTTCCTGACATGTGGAAAGTAGCTGAAGTCATTATGATAGCCAAGCCCGGGAAGCCACCTCATGAAACAACATCTTACAGACCAATCTCACTATTGCCTGTGTTGTCAAAACTATTTGAGAAGTTATTTCTAAAGAGATTGAAGCCTTTTATTGAGACAGAAAATCTAATCCCTAATTACCAGTTCGGATTCAGAAAACAACACTCTACGCTTGACCAAGTACACAGAATTACAAATGTTATTGAAAGAACACTAGAGGAGAAGAAGGTGTGCTCCACGGTTTTCCTTGATGTTGCACAGGCTTTCGATAAAGTATGGCACGATGGCCTGATTTATAAACTAAGAACAATGCTGCCTCAACAATTTTCAGACATCATAGAGTCCTATATATCAAATAGATTGTTTAGGATAAGACAAAGAAACGCTTATTCAGACCTCAGGCAGATAAAAGCTGGCGTACCACAAGGTAGTGTACTTGGTCCGGTCCTGTACCTTCTATACACCTGCGATATTCCAGAGCTAGAAAACAATTTCATTGCAACCTTTGCTGACGACACAGCTATCATGGCGGTTGGAAATAGTCACGAAGAAGCCGTAGAAAAGGTTCAAGAGTCCATAAATCGTATCTATAAGTGGACTGCAACATGGCGTATCAAACTTAATGAAAGTAAGTCTGTCCACATTGACTTCACCAATAAAAAGCCACAATATTTCCCGGTGTTCATGAATAATCAACCAATACCATACGCGAATACTGCTAAATATCTTGGCATGACCCTGGATGCAAAACTGAGATGGAAAGAGCATGTCAAAAAGAAAAGAGCCGAATTAGATATTAGATACAAAAAAATGTATTGGCTACTTGGTAGACAGTCGCCATTGTCAATATCTAACAAAGTGTTGTTATACAAACAAGTTTTAATGCCTGTATGGTCCTATGGTATTCAGCTCTGGGGCTGCACCAGCCAAAGCAATCGTCAAATCATTCAACGATTCCAAAACAAAGTGCTCAGGGATATAGTCAACGCGCCCTGGTACATTAGAAACAGCGACCTCCACCGGGACCTCAAGATGGATTTCGTAGACATAGTAATAAAAAAATATGCAGAAGCTCATGAACACAGACTTCATCATCACGTGAATGTCGAGGCGATCCAACTCCTTGACATCACTGAATTAGTGCGAAGACTAAAAAGGGTAAAACCTTTTGAGTTAGTTTAGTGCAGTGTGAGTGAACCTAAACTGTAGTGAAAATGCTGACTAAAGAACACGTGAATTGAGTGTCTTCCCATTAACTTAGTGAATAAGAAAGACGTTATTGGACGATTTCTTAATTTTATAGTTACTTAGCAGTTTAAGTTATATTTAAATTACTTATTAGCGAATAGGCTAGATTGTAATATAAATAAAGTTTCACTACCCGTGGTACTTTATATAAGGAAAAAAAAAAAAAAAAAAAAAATCTGTCGGGTATGATAAGCCTGATGTTATCAAGTTTATGAGCACTTTGACCCTCCCTATCCGTGACAGAACAACAAGAGCATGGTAGCCCTTTGACACAATAAAAATCTTACAGGTCCTGTCTGTCTGAAGAATCTCAACGCAGCTTTAGCAATCAGCTCGAAATTAATCAAAATGTAAATAAAGTCCATCTTCCAATCTATCCAGATGTAGCTAGCAATCTGTATTGCCATGCAGTCAAGAATAAAGTTTGCGGTGGCGCATCGTGCGCACTGGCACAAAATAAACAAGTTACCAAATCCGTTCGAAATCCTCCCACATAGCGTTATTTTATTTTTTTTATTGCGACACGTGGCCGTCATCCCCGCTTAGGGTATTTTTACATTCACAACACTTGCGTGGGTGGAAAACATTATTTTTAGGCGGACAAATATTCTTTGTTTTGTTTTCATTGTCAAGTGTTAGATACAATTTTAGATTTCGTAGCATTTTCTGACCCAATTTTTAAGGTGTACAAAACTTCAAGGTTTTATCAGTTTTTCAACCAATACAAATTTTTGGGCATATAAGGCCCTTGAACTGGAATCGGTTACCACGTAATAAATAGAGCGCGTTCAAAACCTTTCTTTTGTCTTAGAGCCTTTTGTATCAGCAAAGGTTGTTCGGGGTACTTATGATTAATTTATTTGGAGCTCCACTTTTGTGCGTAATTTAGGCCGAAGTCAATTTATTTATTCAGGAGGAGCTTGCCAATGATTTCTTAGCCAGTTTTCGCCACTTACTTCGAAATTATGTTACGGACTTTTGTAAATCGGCTTGTTTACGTCAATAAGAATACGAAATGTGCCTTAACCTGAATTCTTCTATAAAATTCATTAAAAATTGCTAGAAAAATCTTCTCTAATAATATTTGACATAACGCATCACAGCTAATTTTTAAGCACATTTAATCACGTATATTTTATGACGTAAGCCGCGTTCAAATATTATAACGACGAAGTTTTAAACTTTCTCCACGAGCCGACACGTCTGGTGATGTAAATAACAATTGAACAAGATACCTACTTTGGTTTATTAAAACATTGTTTTTACGATACCCAATAAGGAAGATGTTATAACCTCGGTATATTTTATTGGCAGCCGTTTGACGTCATCATAAGCGCCATGTTTGGGAAAGAAAGGAGTCCATTCGTAATTGGAGCTCCTTAGATTGTTTTTGTCGGATTGACTTGCTTCCTTTTGTGTTGATTTCGCTGAATGTCCGTAGAACCGTTCGAGATAAACAAATGACGATTCAATTAATCAATGGCACAATCCAAAGACCCATTTCAGGAAAGAATAATGCCTGTTGACACTTCGCAAGCCAGAAAGCCAGAGAACCCGATATGTGTGGGATTAATTCGACGATACGAAAAGGTTTTTAAGGGTCGTCGCCTCAAGTTTATATTGCAGGTTGTAGGTTTGGAAATGTCATTAAACCTTAACGTTCAAGCTAATTGCCACAGGCACCAAACAATGGGAAATTCTTTTGGCATATAATAAAAAAACTAATTAAGTTTCGAAATATGTACCACTACTACTAACTGTAATACTGGAAACAATAAACGTTTATTCTATTCTATTCTATTCAAATATTGTAATCCACATTGCTATCAAGAACAATAGTTTTCACGCTCGTATTTAATCAATTTGATCATATCGGAATTTATAGCAACCTTTAGGCGAAATTTATGATGCAATATATGTTTCTAATTAGTTAGCATTTTAGTGCGTACAATTTCATGTTTTTAATTGGATAAATTGGATTTAGTAGTCTTTGCATAAATAGATTCAAATCCGTAAATACAGTCAGTCATTTTTGCGTGGTGTTTCTTTAGGCTAAATCTTTTGAAGATTTAGTCTAAAGAAACACCATGCAAAAATGAGAGCAATTTGTTTTGTCAGGTTAGACTTACCAAAGGCATCATTTTCTGCGTAGGCGGCTGTGGAGGGGGCCCTCTTGTCCTGATATCACTCGGCTGTCTTCTAACCGCAGGTCTTACGGGGGGTTCTCTTGGTACATCTCTGTGTATTTCTCTAGAATGTTCCCTGGAATGCTCTCTAGAATGGTCTGTCGTGCCTCTGTCCCGCCCTGCCAACGCTTCTGACAATGCCGCTGATAATGCTCCGACGTTGCTCGTTGGAGCAGGAGGGATCGCTGGTCGGACCTTGTCTGGGGAAGACCTTTGTGGTGGTGGTTGGTGCGGCTGCGGCGGTGGGAACCGCGGTGCGTCGGTTTTGACTTGCCCATTGGGTGTGGAACCTGCGAAAGTGTATTGGTTACTTCTCGTATTGAATCCTAGGCTGGGGAAGGTAGTTTCAGTTTGGTCTTAAATGATATTTAGGGCACAGACTTTCCGCGAAGGAGGAGGCAGAACGCGAAAAGGGAGAGGCAACTGTCGCGCCCTCACGCCCCTGTCGCCGCAGGAGACGCCCTAGGCGGCGGGAATCGATAGCTGATTCCCGCCCACCGCAGGCACGGGCTTGCGGATGGCGAGCAATTGGTAGCTCGCCGTCCGGTAAGGACCAGGCTCAAAGACATGTCAGCAGCGATGTGGTCCGTTAGGGCCGATGACGCCGGGGTCGCGGGTTGTTCGAAAGAAATAGGCAACTGAAGGAACACGGGTGGGTTTTAGTCAGTAAAAGTCTGAAACGTCCTCCTGTTCCGCCCAGAGCGGGAAAAGTCATTTGATGATTTCCCATCCACAAAAAAAAAGGGCATAAACTGGCGAATTCATATTCTGCCGAATTTTAGACTGGCGACAGCTATTCGTACGTAATGTGATGGGCGAAATATTTGTCACTTAGTAGATATTGAACTATCGCCAGTATTCTACAAAGTATTATGTTATGATTCTCATTCACGCATGGATGTGAAACGAAGCATTATTTTATTCTATTGTTTTTTTTTCACATTCATACACCAGAATGGCTGCTGGCTACTCATAACACTATTCGAATGACGTATTTATACGTCTTACTTAATTATATAAACGTGAGTGTTTGTACGTAGATGTAACTCTGAGCTGTATCGGCTATCGGCTCTGAAACAGACAGACGTACCGACACCAGTCTAGTGGTTTTATAAAAGAAAAGAAAGCAAAAAAAGTACATTTATTTAGCACAGATTAAAATAATAATAATAAAAAAATCAACATGATGTGCGACAACAACAAAAAGTGACTATTATATTTACAACAACAAGTGATTATTAGACTTATAATACCCGCTAGACAAAACTACTAACAACTAATTGAGTATGGCTAGAAGGCTTTTGGTCTACAAAGGAGGAACACAGATTAGTAATTCACCATAATATGCAGGTTGTGGTGGTGTAAGGCTAGACTAGCGGCCACGACCACAGCTGCAGCCGGTCGGACCGGACTTTTTTCGCCAAAGGGCCTTGATGACGAAACTGGGTATCCTATATGCAACCCAGGATGTATTCTACCTCTGTACTCATCCAAATCCGTTCGGCCGTTACGACGCAATTGAGCAACAGACATTACATTCAAACTTTCGCGTTCATTTTGGTGGCAGAAACTAATATGAAATTGGATGTCAATATTTTTTTTCCTTACGTTCTTAAATTGTTTTAAACAAAGTCGCTCCAGTAATTTAGTCTGTGGTCAAACCTCATGATGAGACATGATTGGCTGTTGCCATACCGGTCAACCAACCACTGTGGCAAAAATTTACACTTACTGATTAGGCTTTTGAGAAGCAGATGCAGTCTTTTTACCCGAGTGACCCAGAAGGAGGATAATGTTTTTCGCGTATATGTATGTATGTCTGTTCCATTGTGACCTGTAGCCTAAACGGCTTAACCGATTTTGAAGTATGATATTTCGTTAGATTCGTCTTTATTATGCGAGTGTCACTGGGTACAATAAAATTATAAAATACAAAATGGCGTATTTTTGGCCGCAAAATGTAAGTCTTCCTTCAAAAACAAAGTTTTCCCAAACCTATCGAGTGGGGTATCTGAAGGGTTTTAAAAGGTGATTACAAAAATATGTACAAATTATATGTTTAAACGTAATTTGGTATGAGAAATTCTTAAAAAAAAAAAATAACGAACTTTTGGAGTGAGTAAGAGGCTGTATCACCCAAAGTGGGTATTTGTATGCTAAAAAGTGAAAAATAAAAATGTTAATTTAAAAAATCTAAAACCCGACTGCGTAAAAAGTGACCTTATTTAATGGAATTACTGTTGACTTTGATATTCCTAAAAGGTCACAGGACCTAATGCCTAGCATGACATAAAACGTATACTTACACAATAATTACTTTAAATATTATTATTTCTCTGAATTCCCTGACAATTTTCCCTCATTTGGACTTTTATCAAATTTTAATATTATTTTCCTTTATGATCTGTTTGTGGTTTTAACATTTATACCTTAAATGGTTACTATAGATAGTAATAGGTACAGACATAATAAAATCCAATCATGGAATAATAAATAACTTTAACTTTCGTAGCCACATGACAAAGAAATGACCTAATACCATTCCTTTTGCATTTGATAGCCCAAAGTGTGGGCAGGTGCTGTGATGCAACGGGGTGGGGAACAAGAAATTTGGGAAAGTAGTTACCTAATAAAATAATGAAGCCTTGACCTAAAAAGTATTATAAATATTATGTTATGATTTATGAGGCAACGCTGTAAACAAGTTGTAAACAAATGAATCTCATTGTCTATTATGTAATAACAAAAGTATTTGGTATTTATTATTTCATTGATTGCCAGCTTTAACAGATGGACTTATGACCTGAAGGGTCTTTGTCTGGAGCAACAGATTGTCTGACTGAATTTATAAGGTTACAAGCCGTGTGCCTGATTGGTACACAGACACACACACACACTTTCATGTATTTAAACCCCTATATAAGGGATGCATTTTTAAAAATCATTCCAAAAAGTGAGTTAGTGCTCACTTTCATTATCTAGAGGGAACTGTTGTGCAAAGTTTCATGGTTATAGACCCAGTGGTTTAGGCTGTGAGTTGCTTATCCATGAATGAAAGCATTGAAGATTTTTAATGTGTTAATATCACAACAACAACACAGTAACATATCTATACTTATTATAAAGTATATTTATTTATTTTAGAAAACCTTTTCTTTATTGCATATAAATTTTAGGAAGGCCAAGGAAAAGATGGATGGATTGTGTGAGGAATGATATGAAAGCGAAGGGAGTGAATGACAGCATGATAGTTGACAGGGGAGAATGGAAAGAGAAAATGTTTTGTGCCAACCTAAGTAACATGGGACAAGGGCAGGAAGCTAGAGTATTACCTAGATGTAATGCAGTTCAATAATGTTATTTTTATTAAACCCTGACTAGACTGAACAGGGTTGACCATTTTCAATATATGAGTCCTATAGAATCAAAAGCGGATATCTGCATTTTGACTAAATAGTGGCAATGAAAGAAAAAGGATTCATGTTTGATTTTGAATCTATTACATTTGTTACTAATCTGTTACTTTTGAGTGGATTTTCTATGAAAGATAGCCATCTCTGATATGGACATTAAAATTCGTTAGAAAGTATTTAAAATTTTGAATGTTGCCTTATTCACATTTTGTTTTTACCAAAAACGTCAGTTAGCCGGATTTGATTCTCTAGGACTCATATGCAACCTTCAAGAATATCAAAATACAGATAACTATCAGCCCACTGTTGGTTAGTAGGCCTCTAAAATATAGGCCACAACAATTTTGTTAATCACTTTCCCAATTAAGCCTGTGGCTCAAGAAAAATAATTTACAAATAAAAGCCAAGTAGTTACAACTTGGCCGTAGAGTTAAATCAAAATACCAAATTTTAAGTACTAAACAAAAATAATATAACTTCTTTATGAGAGCCTTCTGAGTATAGACTCAAAAGGCTAGCATGAAGCCAGTATGTTGATTAAAAACATTTTGATGTTTTTAAGGGGAAAGGCATATTTTGAATAACCTATTATTATATAACTTGATAATGGAGATTTAGTGCAGTGGTGGCCATTTTTTTTTTAAAGTATCGGACATACAAACTGTAGGTTGTGGGTTTGAACCCAGCCAGGCGCTTTGCTTTGTATATTAATTTCACCACTACTGCTCTCAAAATAGTGAAGGAAAACATCATGAGGAAACTGGCATGTCCTAGAACCAAAAATTCGAAGACATGTAACATCTACCAACACCCACTGGTCCTGTGTGGTGGATTACAGCCCACTCCCTCTCGAAGAGGGGAGGCCTGTGTCCCAGCAGTGGAAACATTATAGGCTGTGATATTATTAGGTTCATCTATAATTAGTTAATTTCACACAATTTATAGGGCAGGAAAGTTATGAAATGGCTTATTATAAAAGCATAAGTAATTAATTCATTATTATAAAACCAAATGCCTGGTTAGCTCCTAAGACGACCCAGTGACCGAACCATGTTACTACATTGTTTTACACTAGAACTAGATCATTTGCACAAAAAGATATTCTCTCTGTAGATGCATAGATAACTTAAATTGTGCTCAGCCTCTCCTCTATAACAAAACACTAGTAGCAGGACCGTAGGATAGATCTCTCCAAAATTAATTAAATATTCACAACTTGTATTATAGACCATTTAAACATTGGTGATTAGTGACTCGCAAGCAGGTAACAAAATATGTTTACTTAACTTATTTGAATTTTATGTGAAAATTTTGGTCAGTGGGTCGTCTTAGGGGCAGAGATCAAAATAATATAAAATGTTATAAAATAGTATGCCAATTTACCGAAAATTATTTATGCTCAATTTCACAGTCTTTATAGTTTTAGATTATTGCTCCATGTGTTTACAGTTGTCCCTCCAAGTTAAGAAACATTTGAAGATAAGAGGACAGCTATCTTTAATGACAATGAAACTTGTTTCATGGAGTAATCTTACCTGCCAGTTTACCAGTAGGCCTTAACTTGGGTATTCCACCAGCAAACAGGCCGCCCAGCCCGGGCGGAGCGCCGCCGCCGCCATTCTGCAGCGGAGCCGCACTCCTCGCGCTGCCCCCACTCGGGGAGCCTCCACCAGACACATTTGACACTTTCCCAGGTATATATGGGCCACTTTTGTCCACTGTCTGTGTCTTTTTCAACCTTGCACCCTGCCTTATAGAACTCAATAACGCATTTCTATCATCAGCCCCACCACCCTTCGAGCTGCCTCCGAAAATAGGGGGAGGCGGAGGACCCGGAGGAGGTGGAGGTCCAGGCGGTGGCGGAGGCTTCGGTGCCATGACGACACAACACTAGCAGACACTGTCGCCAAATTCCATCAGGCGCAACTGAATAAATTACGAACGTCGGGATAGCATGCAATTCAGTATTCAAGTGACGACCGTTCAAACCTTCACAAGTAGTCTCCCTATACGTTCTCGCACGTGATGACAACACTTAATGCACAATACGTCACTCTACACCAATACATACTAATTTACATAAAATATTAAAGAACCTTGCCCCAAAATATTAATCATTGTAGGATGTACGTAGGCACTATAAAAATTGTTTTTACTTGGTCTGGGTTCACCTCGTCATAATATCCAACTACTCTTATTATTAAGGAACATCGTTTATTATTCTTCTGAAGCTTAATTTATAGAATAGAAACGAGTTCAATTATATTTGCAAAACATAAACGACCACCACACACAATGTGCTAAAATCAACGGAATGAAGAACCCAGTGGAGATTTTTGTAAAATTCGTTCACAAATGGCCGACTATTTTTAGAGGCAGGAGAGCTGTCAAAAAGTCAACAGATAAAAAACTAAATAAATGGCCAATGTAAAAAAAAGAAAGAAATGGTAGTTTTTTTTAAACTAAACGTGTTCCAAAACTTATTCAAAAAAAACAAAACCGACTTCCAAAAAAAACACTACAAAGTCAAAAATAACTTTAATTTCGGAAGTCGGGGGCAAAAACCTAAAATACAGATCCAATGACACCGACTTCCGAAATTAAAGTTATTTTTTGTAGTGCTTTTTTTGGAAGTCGGTTTTTGTTTTTGTAAAAAAAAAATATTTTTCACTTTTTAGTGGTTCAGTTTGTAATTTATCTAAGTTACAATAACCCAATGTCAACTGCTCATCACGTTTTACAAAATGTTGCTTTTCCCGATGCAGGGACGTTAATTGTTGAGGAGTTCTCATGTGCGTATGGACTGAGAGCCCGTTTTTTGAACCGTTGCGAAACGAAATAAGACTTATAGGGGATTTAGTTAAAAATAGTAAAAACTTAAAGCAAAGGTCCATAAATTTCTTAAATGTGAATTAAAACTTTTACGATTAAATAACTTGGGCCCTCAGTCCAGACGCTTGCATAAAGTGGCATAGTCTGAATCTCAGTAAGTACTATATCTGGGTTAATAATTTTTATTTAGGAATTTAGTTAAGAATTTCTTAAATATTTTAAGAAATTCCCAAGTCTGTAGAATATGTCATTACAGATTTATGGCGATATATCTAGGGCCCTCAATTCATTATTGTTTGAACTGAGGAATCTGCAAAACATGAATTTATCTGAAGAAATACATAAATACGACTTTAACATATTTTACTTAGACATATAGGTGAATTAGTTAAAAAGAAATAATGACACAAAAGTTAATTTCTTAAATTATCTCCCTTCTGATCACAGTGGTCAAACCGTAACTTTTGAGTCCAACATACCTATGCAAAAAGTGCAGATACAATCCAGACCAATAACATCTGTTAATTTAAATAAATTTAATAACACTTTAATTTGTAAGTTAAATGATCAAGAACTGAAAATGAACAATGTTAATATTTTGTATAAAGAATTCTTTTCGCTAGTCCAAACAGAGTTCGATAATTCATTTAAGAAGATCACAAAAACCATCAGCCCTAAGTTTCTATTTAGTGACTGGGCAACTAAAGGACTCAGGAAAAGTAGGGAAAGACTTTTCGAGCTGTATGGCCTTAAGCCTTATATTAACACGGAAACTTTTAATAAGTATGTTGCTACTTACTCTAGAATTTTTAAGAACACTTGTAAGGCAGCTAAAGCCTTATACATTAGCAACAAGGTTAAATCAGCAGATAATAAAATAAAGACAGTTTGGAAAATTATCAACAATGAAACGAACAGGAACAGAAAGCATAATATTGATTATACACTGGAGTCGTCATGTGGTCTCATTTCCGATAGCAAAGAAGTTGCTCAAGAATTTGTAAATTTCTTTACCAGTATCCCACTTAAAACTACTGAGGTCTTAAACTCCTCGCCCTCGCTCTCTTTTGATTTAGTAAGGGCAAACGTTTCGGCCTGTCCGATTGAATTTAACTTTAAGCATATTAACCCCATAACAGTAATAAAAGCTTTTAAGCAAATTAAGATCAAACTGACCGAAGATCTTTGGGGAATGTCCATTAAAGTCTGTACCTCCATAATTGAGACTATAGCGCCTTACTTAGCCTTAATATTTAATTTTTGTGTAGATCAAGGAGTTTTCCCGGATTTAATGAAATACAGTAAGGTAATTCCACTTTTTAAATCCGGAGACAGTAAAGACAAAAATAATTATAGACCAGTATCCGTGTTGCCGGTTTTCAGCAAGGTGTTTGAAAAGGTAATGCTTAATCAAATGCTCAATCACTTTAACACGAATAAAATACTTCACGATCAACAGTTTGGTTTCACCAAAGGACGTTGTACGACCGACGCCGGTGTAACCTTATTAAAACACATTTTTAACGCGTGGGAAGAGGCACAAGACGCCATAGGCATTTTTTGTGACCTCTCCAAGGCATTTGATTGCGTCGACCATGAAACCTTACTCTTGAAACTTGAGCATTACGGACTTGGAAAACTTGCCCTCAGTTTAGTAAAATCTTATTTAAATGATAGACAACAGCAAGTTCAAATAAATGGTGTCAATTCACTCTGTTTAAAAGTTAAAATGGGTGTTCCACAAGGCTCGATATTGGGTCCTTTCCTCTTTTTAGTGTATATTAATGATTTACTCCATTTATTAAAAAATCAACCACAAATGGTGCTATTTGCTGATGATACTTCATTAATTTTTAAGGTAGATAGACGTGCTACAAATTTTGACGACGTTAATAACGCCCTACTGCAGATCCAAAATTGGTTCACTGCTAATAATTTAGTATTAAATGGGAAAAAAACTAAGTGCATCAGATTTTCTTTACCAAATGTCAAAAGTAGTGATTGTGAGATAGTATTGAATCAAGAGAAACTAGAATTCGTCGATAAAACCGTTTTCCTGGGGATTACGCTCGACTCAAGGCTACAATGGGGTCCTCATTTAATATCACTTGCAGGACGGCTAAGTTCAGCAGCTTATGCTGTCAGAAAAATCCGTCAATTTACTGATGTAGATACCGCGAGGCTAGTCTATTTTAGTTACTTTCATAGTATCATGTCTTACGGTATTTTACTTTGGGGACGGGCTGCAGATATCGAGTCCATTTTTATTCTGCAGAAACGAGCCATCAGAGCCATATATAATCTTCGCAGGCGCGATTCTCTAAGGGAACTGTTTAAGGATATTAACATCATGACGGTACCTTGTCAATATATCTACGAAAACATCATGTACGTAAGAAAAAATTTACATCTTTTTAATAAAAGAGGTGAAAGGCATAATTATAATACTAGAAATAAGGACCTATTAGCTCAACCAGGTTTTAGGCTGGCTAAAGTAGACTCATCGTTCATGGGGTACTGTTTAAAATGTTACAATAAAATACCTCCACACATACTTCAACTAAATGAGACGAAATTTAAAACTTGTATAAAACGCACACTATGCAGGCAGGCATATTATAAATTGGGGGATTACATAAATGATAAAAATGCTTGGCTCCATGCTGGTCCTGCTCCACAACCTCAACTAATTAATTAACATTTGAAGATACTGTTGGAACTGCTGAAGATTGTAAGAATAGCTTTGCATTGTGTAGACTCAATCACCTTGTATTGTATAATTGCTTAGCACATGTGTGAGTACTATGTACCTACTCTAAAGCTACCATTTACTGGGTACGTCTTTATTTGACTTGGATGTGCCCTGGCGGCTGAGAGTGTGTCATGCTCACTCTAATGCCTCGCTGATGGTGGCGCGTGTGTTGGATCATTTAACGAATCCATACGTCAGGTTCGTGAACGGGCGCTGTTGGTGGAGGCTGGTCATACCTTAGCTGCCACGGCTTATTTTAATTTTAATTTTGAATTGTTTTTTTATTTTTTTATTCCGGACGCTTTTAACGTTCATCGTTCTCACATGTATAATTTCAATATGAATGATGTAACCAATATTTTGTAACCATATTTTGATTTAAAAGAGTGTCCGTGGAGTTTCTTGCCCGTTCTTCTCCATAGATCTACGTTTTGGAATGGGCAACTAGCTTCAACTTTCTGACTTACCTACTGACCGACTCTTTGACAATTCAAAAGTGCCTGTAATTGGTTTAATTGAAATAAATGCTTTGAGTTTGAGTTTGAGTTTGAGTTTGAGAATTGTTATGAAGTAAATGAAAATTGAATTTTACTAAAATGTCTGAACTGAGAGCCCAATGTTTTCGGCTTTATTGACTAGGCGCGACCTCATAGATGAACACAAATTAGAATAAGATTTTTAACTATTTCTTAACTAAATTGTAACATATCGTCCGTCCTTCTAAATATTATACTTTAAAAGAAAATTGATTTTTAACTTTTTATATGAGAAAAATTAGTAGGGTGACCATAATGTTCATAGTAAGTACCTGTACATTTTGTAAAGCGCGGTCGGAAAGTCATAATATTTGCAGCTAAAAGTGTTATACAACGTGCCGCTGCTTTGACGACATTAATTTGACGTATACGGTTTCGCGTCTTCGTTTTGTAAAGATATTTTAATTTAATTAAACTTTATTATTTATTGATTTATTTACAATTTTCTAAAATAGCATCTTGGAGCAACCTGTAGCGCAGAGATGAAATTAAAACGAACGGGAAAGAAAAGGTCACGCCACTCGAATTTTTCTATGGGGGTTGTGCAAAAGAAATCATTCATGAAGCTACTCACAGCTGGGTCAGAACATTATAGACACACGATGAACCAAAAAAAGGGTCAAAGTCAAAGACCTTACCAGCTGACATAAAACAATAGCTTCATGAATGAGTCTTTTGCCTAGAGTGATCCTAATTTTGGTTATTATTTTATTATTTAGTTTGTTTGAATTTTTTTTTTCAATTAATTATTTTATCGTATTATAATTTTTATGATTACTGGCCACCAGCACTACTTGTGTCTTTAGTCAATGTTGTAATTGCGGGAACACGTTGTATACCTACATTTACATTTTTTTTTAAATATATCTATACTTTGAATTTATTTACTTTAGACAACTAGGGCCGGTGGCATACTATGATGTTAATGTGTGCGTGAAGCGTGTTTGTACAAACGGTCTTACTTACTGTGCTTCACTTTTGATATACGTGGCGCGGAGTCCTCCTTTTTTATAAGTCTATGAATTAACGAAACCATTTGTTATCATCTTTGAAAATGGAGCCATATAGTAGCACTCCTAACTAATAAATAGTTTTATCATCAAGGGTTATTTATGTAGCAGTAACAAGAATAAAGTTTAAAAAACAGTAACCCGACTACGGAAAAATAAAATTGATCTAAAAAGTTCAAAATATTTTTTACTTAAACAATAATGACATAGGTATATACATATTTGTAATGTGCTCGTCAAGACCTTTCTTTTGATGTCAAACATGTCATGATTATCTCAATTTAATTTTTTCGAGGTCAGAAATTTACGTGTAAAGTCCACCATATTAAATATAGGAAGAATTTATGTAGCCTATGTCACACGGACCATTATTGCAAATCTATATGCGTGTGGTGTGAGGGCCACTTTATTGAAACTCTTTGAAAATATGCTTAGGATTTAGTGAACATTCCCAAAGAATTGTGAAAGTTGGAATCAGATTTTGTGAAAGTCAACTTTGCGAGATATGGACTGTAAAGTGGGGCCTCAGTTCTCACATAGAGGATTGAGGGCCCACCTGTACCTGATAAACTATGGACACTACAGATAAAGTCTTTATGCCAAAATCAAAGCTTATACCAAACAAAATTTGTGAAAACCAGATATTATCGCAAAACGCTGTCCTACTTGGTATATCTTCGTTCAAAATGGGTCCTCAATCCTCACACACGTAAAAGTTTATCACGCAAATAAAATGAAACCATTAACTTATAGCTACTGTTTGTAATCCTATAAGATACTAAATAAATTGTGAAAATTTGTGAAAGCAAGAGCAGGTCACCATTTCTTGTTGTTTGAAAGTTATGACCTTGACAAAATTCGGGCCCTCAATCCTCCATTTATTTTGTTTTCCGTTTTAATACGCTTATCGTATGAAAGATTAAACAAATACAAAATAGTCTCTTTTTGTGAAAATAATTGTGCAACAAATTCGATACCATAAAGAAATTAAAAGACCCTTTATTGTAAATAAAAATCGAGTTTTATTTTTGTTCCCTGAATTAGGAAATAGGGTGACCACAATACGGTATTTTACTCTATATGAGAAAAAATCTAAAAATATATTATTTAGATAGATTAGGCAAAAAGCAATCGGAAAATATTAGTTTTAGTAACAATATAAATTTTAAAATTAAATTCAAAGTTTTCAGGTTTTTTAATGTTTTCTCAAACCATGAAATAGTAGCCGCCATTTTATGACGTCATTCGGCTGTGTAAATTAAAAAAGTGTCAACTATTAATTGATCAGCGTATCTCTTACAGCAGCTATAGCTTTCACTTAAAAATCAAAATCTTTACCGTCCATACGTATTGTGTGTATAGAGTCATGAGGAACAGGGTGTAAAGTTCACTCATCCTCTATTGAAAAGGGAGGACCCTCCGACCAGATGGGTGTTGTGTCTGGTGGGCAACTGCCCCACGGTTAATGTCGGGTTGTTGTATACCTAAATGCCAGTCGCGCGGTAAACTATCATTGCGCGATGCAGGTTGCGGGACGTCGTGTCCTTGTGATGCGTAGTTCGTATGTGGCGATGTAGATGCCACCACATGTGTATTACAAGAAGTAACAGGCTAGAATGGAGATGTTACAAGGATTAAAACAACAAATGTGAAAATGAAACTTTTTAATCACTATTTATAAATTACCAGATAACAAAAAAATTAAAATCCTAAAACCCTAATAAAAAAATAAAATTCTTTTTTTGGGCACTCGTGGTAACACGTTAAGGTAATTGCGCTGTGGTAGCCTGCGAAATTCATATTTTCTTGCGATTCGCGACATTAATAATTATGTATTTACATAATTTTAACAATAAAATCATTAATTACCTATGTACGCGGCCTTTTATAATGTGTGAGAACGTGCCTTTAAGCGCGGCAACGGGAGTATACACGCCCGCTCGCGCCTGAGGACCTGCGTCAAGCGGAATGCGAGGACGCCGTGGCGCCTCTCTAACCACTCCTCAAAGAGGGGACTTATCGTCGCAATTGTGGCGTGCCCAGCGCTGGGTTGCGACAGTCGCACTCTCCATGTCGCCATGATCCCGCCGGAGGTCTGTCCGCTGTGCCGTGATTTCTCGCGGCAGCGGAGTTACGCCCCGCCGTTTCGCCTCCTCGCGCCACTCCCACACGGCACGGCAGTGCACGCAGGGCCTTACCGGTAAAATCTAAAGTTTACCGACTGAACACCGGTAAAAGTTTTAGAATAATTCGGGGTTTTACCGGTGAGATTTGGTAAATATTAGAATTTACGGGTAAATCCTAATATTTACCGCAGTTTGGGCTTTTACAGTAACATATAGGTAGATGAGTATGTATCAAAACAAACTTACATATACTTATTTGTATGACTATTTCAGTAACTATTTTCGTAGTTTTCTCAATCAATTGACATGACATATTATTGTAATAAAAAGAACATCACTATACTTTTTCTTTGTAGTAGTCGCATAGACAAACTAATGAGGTTGAACTCCAAAACTCCTCCTCGATTATATGTGAAAATGTTTGGAACATAATAATCGTTAAATAAAATTAAATATCAACATTCACTACTCCAAGATAATTACCCATACAACTATATGTATAATAAATAATATATGCTTTGCATTGTTCTCTGAGCACCTTATGTCAAAAATTATTGTCACCCTACCCTACTACACAATTCAAAAATAGTCGATTTCGGTATCTATTAAGATATTTAGTTTAATCGTTATTCTTATTAGTAACAAATAACACCAATTTGTTGCACAATTTTTTTCACAAAAAGAGACTATTTGTATTTGTTTAATCTTTCATACGATAAGCGTATTAAAACGGAAAACAAAATAAATGGAGGATTGAGGGCCCGAATTTTGTCAAGGTCATATCTTACAAACAACAAGAAATGGTGACCTGGTCTTCCTTTCACAAATTTTCACAATTTATTTAGTATCTTATAGTATTACAAATAGTAGCTATAAGTTAATGGTTTCATTTTATTTGCGTGATAAACTTTTACGTGTGTGAGGATTGAGGGCCCATTTTGAACGAAGATATACCAAGTAGGACAGCGTTTTGCGATAATATCTTGTTTTCACTAATTTTGTTTGGTATAAGCTTAGATTTTGGCATAAAGACTTTATCTGTAGTGTCCATAGTTTATCAGGTATAGGTGGGCCCTCAATCCTCTATGTGAGAACTGAGGGCCCCACTTTACAGTCCATATCTCGCAAAGTTGACTTTCACAAAATCTGATTCCAACTTTCACAATTCTTTGGGAATGTTCACTAAATCCTAAGCATATTTTCAAAGAGTTTTAAAAAAGTGGCCCTCACACCACACGCAAATACAAATCTATCGATACCTCATTCATCAAAATCCGTTCAGTAATATAGGCGCTACGGTGGAACACACGTAAATACATACTTATATACATACTTACATACTTAAATAGACCGCTAAAATAATAACCCTTCCTTTTTGGTTTGCCGTAGTCGGGTAAAAATACATACTTACATACATACATACATACATAGACTGCTAAAATCATAACCCTTCCTTTTGGCTTTGCCGTAGTCGGGTAAAAATAACTTCGCTCACTCGCAATTTTGTATTTTTAGGATATAAGACTATTTTAAGGTTACATTTGTGTGAAGTAAATGGTTTTTTATAATTATACCGACCGTGTTTTATTTATCTTATGACTTTCCTACCGCGCTTTACAAAATGTACAGGTACTTACTATGAACATTATGGTCACCCTACTAATTTTTCTCATATAAAAATTTAAAAATCAATTTTCTTTTAAAGTATAATATTTAGGACGGACGATATGTTACAATTTAGTTAAGAAATAGTTAAAAATATTATTCTAATTTGTGTTCATCTATGAGGTCGAGCCTAGTCAATAAAGCCGAAAATATTGGGCTCTCAGTTCAGACATTTTAGTAAAATTCAATTTTCATTTACTTCATAACAATTAACTTTTGTGTCATTATTTCTTTTTAACTAATTCACCTATATGTGTAAGTAAAATATGTTAAAGTCGTATTTATGTATTTATTCAGATAAATTCATGTTTTGCAGATTCCTCAGTTCAAACAATAATGAATTGAGGGCCCTAGATATATCGCCATAAATCTGTAATGTCATATTCTACAGACTTGGGAATTTCTTAAAATATTTAAGAAATTCTTAACTAAATTCCTAAATAAAAATTATTAACCCAGATATAGTACTTACTGAGATTCAGACTATGCCACTTTATGCAAGCATCTGGACTGAGGGCCCAAGTTATTTAATCGTAAAAGTTTTAATTCACGTTTAAGAAATTTATGGACCTTTGCTTTAAGTTTTTACTATTTTTAACTAAATCCCCTATAAGTCTAATTTCGTTTCGCAACGGTTCACAAAAAACGGGCTCTCAGTCCATACGCACATGGAGTTCTCCTAGTAAGAACCAGGAGAAATGGAGCTCATGGTGAAGTCACCATTACCATTATTTTGACGAGCATATACCATATTAAAGTAATCGAATCGCAACCTGTTATATACTTAGATATAATTGAGTATTTCCGATGGCCCTCTGTGGTCTTCATCATCAGTTCCAGTTCACCGAATGGTACTTTCCGAGAGCAAATAAACGAGTTACTATAAAAAATACCGAAATCGATATAGGTGTGCCCATAAAATTTGAGGGTTTCCCTCGATTTCCATGAGATCCCATCATCAGATCCTGACTTGATGATCATGTGACCACTTGGAAAGTATACCCTTTCGAACAAAAAAAGAAAAATTCAAATCGGTCTAGCCATTTTCGAGTAATCGGGGAACATACATAAAAAAAAATAAAAAAAAAGGTTCCGACGAATTGAGAACCTCCTCCTTTTGGAAGTCTGTTAAAAAGGCATCACGGTGAATAATAAAATATTTTTAATGAAAGACAAATTAACTTAAATTCATTTCCTCATGGCAAAATTAATAAGTAAAAGCAAGTCTAACGAATACAATGCAACATATTATTTTGTTCTTCTTTAGATTATTTTGAACTAGCCGCCCCAACTGAAATTGGTGCGTCTGGAATGTCTGGATGCATTGAAGTGTACATCACTAAATTAGAATCATAGCTAGCCTCACTACCTCCTTGTGTCATAGCCTCCAAGGCCAATCTTTCAATGTCTGCGCGTGCCTCAGCAGCTTTTATTTCCCTTAGAGCGTTTAACTCTTCTTTTTCCCGTAAGCGTGTGTCTTTGAGCTCCATATTTTCCCTAAACTTCACAAGAGCCGTCGATAAATACTTTATTGGATCTGCAGGCTGGTGTAGTAAAACTTCAGCTATACATACGCGTAACGCTGGACCGACTGTATGTTTTAAATATTTAAAGTCTTCCGTCACATGCGCGTCATCAGGGCATGGTTGAAAAATATCCAGTTTGCTGCGAATACGCACTATGTTTCCTAACTCGTCGTTCTCGTACTCACTCAAATGACCTTCGTCCCGATAAATATGCTTACCCTGGTCGTTTATGTAATATCGACCACATTTATCATAGTAATATTCAGTTCCATCTTTAACCTCTTTTACTTTTAGTAACACTCCTGTTGAGTCCATCTTATATTCACTAGAAGAGGCACGAGCCTTATAAATTCTCTCTCTTGTTGTGGCGTCGATATAGTAACGCCCACAATCGTCATAGTAATAAACGTGAGCTAAATCGTCTGAAATAGGTACTAACTCACCATGTTCATTGGGCTGCAACAGAGTCTCACCATCTTCTGGTGATGTATATACTTTCCTACTGTGTTCATCAATATGAAAAGTGCCAAGTTCATCAGTAAATTCTTCTTTAATTTCAGCAGCGTTGGCGCTTAGGATGGAAATTACAGATTGCAGACTTTTTTTACCAAAAACAGCTAAATCCCATAAATAACATAATTCCGTAACTAAGCGTTCACGGCTTTCCAACGGAAGTACGTGATTAAACACTTTCAGTTGATAAAAATCTAGACAAGAGCATTCTTCCATATCACCCTTTAATTTAATAACCGTTAAGTTTTGAATGCTGGCTAAAGTAGTTTTTAATGTTTCGAGTTTAGCTACTCTGTTTTCCAGACATTCTTTCTTGTGTATCAAAGCCAGTAAGGGGGCTTGAACCTCCACATCTGCCAGTTCCTTAATAGTTTCTTCCAGATCATTAATCTTGGCAAATACTTTGCTAAGCTCAAGCTTGTGCTCATTACAACGTCGTACCAAACTACCTATTGGTTTGCCTTTATTTTTTAATTGATCCAGCATTTCTATAGTAGCTGGATTGGATTTGTCAGTTAAAAGATCATCAACGAGTACTTGTAGGGTTTTTTTCAAATTATCTTCTAAACTCGGTACATGCATATAATTACTCAATCTAATAGCCAACCCATCATAATTGTTATCTAACCAGGTAAGCAGTTCATCAATTGCTTCATGTACTTGGACCTTAAATTCATCAAAACATACGTAATTTCTAAAACATTTTAGTTTCTCTAAAAGGGTAGCTGTCACATCGTTGTGCATCTCCTCTACTATTTCTATATCGGTTAGAAGTTTGGCTTGATTTTCTTTGGACAGATCAGGTCGATACTTTTCCATATAATTACGGTAGTACCTTAAACGATGGCCCATAGCATCTATCGTAAAACTAATAGATTGGTACACTTTATCCCTTGGGCAATTTTCTGTCAAGTCTTTCATATATTGTTCTATTTCAGTTATCGCGCGTAACCATTGAAAATGAAATTCTACTATGGTATCGATAAGGAGTTTTTTATCCCCCGCTCGTAATGCTATGCGAACAGAGCACAATGAATTAAATATTTGATCGGAGAAATCCTTTCGGGTAATAAATATTACTGCAGTCTCGTAAAAGTCTTTAATTTCTTCTGTAATATCAGACAAAAAATCTACATCCTCACCTGATTCTAGCATAATGATACAATAAAATATATTAAGTATGAAAATCACTGCAAAAATCACAGACTGAAATAGTATGCACAAAGAAAGTCACGTCAAAATTTTTATTTTGACATTCTTTTATTTTTTTTCTTTTATTATATTTTTTAATACTTCAAATTTAATGGCAGTGTTCTAAGCAGTTTTTTTTTAATAACTGTGAGGTTGAAAAAAGTTTTTCAATTTTAGAATAATACAAAACCTATTCAATACGTTTTTTATAACTTTTCATTTTCATTATTTTCATTTGGTGGTTTGATGAGAAATTAGAACTGATGACAAACTTACATGGTTTTACAAATCCGACAAGGCTGTTTGGGCATCTTTCTTTTGCCTCTCCACTGACATGAGAGAGAACGGAACCAACGTTTTTGGCGCCGACAATAGTATATTATGCAATTAGTGAATAAAGGACGGATTTAAAGCGAGGGCCATAGATGAATCACGAGCTAGTGAAGGATTCTAACGACTGAATCACGACCGTAGGGAGTGATTCACGATGATTGAATCACGAGCGTAGTGAGTGATTCAAGTGTTAGAATCCTGAGCGACGCGAGTGATTCATGGCCCTCGATATAAATCCGTTTTATTTAAGAGTTGCATACTATACTTTATACCATGACTACGAGAAAAAGAAAGATTTAAGTGAAAATAGACATATAATGAAGAAAAAGGAAAGTTAAATTGGCTTTGATGTAAACCAGCCGTGATTTTTTGGGTAGCAAGTTCTCCACTGTATCGGCCGCCCTCTCTTTCATAAACTCAGGTGTTAACACATCTTCATCACTAGAATGCATTTTTAATCGATTAGAACAACACTAAACAAACACAAAATTAAAGATTAAAGTCACACTAACCTATGTGTTCGTACAACTTACAGTAATCAAAATAGCGAAAATTAACTAAGGACAGCAAGGAACACAAAACAGTTTTTATTCTAATGCTAAACTCCTTGTCGAAAATGTCGACAAATCAAATTGAATTTAGAACACATCAATATAGGTCGAATACACAGATTACACTTACACTAGATACGGCAAGCCATCCGACCAAGCGTGCCCTGCATGTTCGACTGTTCGTACTAAAAAAAGTCTGTTAGCTCAGTGACGCTTAGCGATTGAAACAATTCTGTTTACTTTGAGCACATCACTAAATGGCTGGGGTGAAGTTATCGTAGGTATAAAAAAGATGACACGTTCGGTTTTCATACTATCTAATAACATGCCGTATCTAGCCTAGGTATTCTAAATCTGTGGTCGCCAGTGTGTTCCATTTTCAAACATCAAAACAGTGAGTAAAAGTGCTTTTTATTCACTGTTTTCAGTGAATAAAATAAGCTTTTTAGAGGGGGAATGGTATAAAAGCTTTAACGTATTGATAACTACTAACAGACAATATTCTCTTTTTGTTCGTAAGTTATTGATTAGCTAATGGTGTTCAAATAAAATAATCATTGAAATGTGCTTTGTAGAAAATATTATAATGCCTCGTGGATGTCCGAGAAAAAATAAAAGTTCAAAATTCACAACGTACAAATTCAATTTTTTTTTTTTTAAGTAGGTAGGTACCTTAATCAAAATTAGATTTGCTCATTGATATATATACACTAGATTAGCAATTACCGCGCCAAGGCGTTGCCACTGGACATACGGCCACGGCCGTATGCGTAGCTAACGTCAGTTCAGTGCTCTGTATGACGGCAGCCGAAGTGAACCGAGTGACACGCGACTAAAAATATCGCCAAAACGGGTAAATGCGTAATGAAAGAATGCTATTCTAGATCACAAAAACTACCGGAATTACTTTTCACACGTGAGTTTATTGTTTCTGTGTTTATAATAATCGTAAAAACGCAGTAAAATAAATAAAATGTAGATTTTTTTTAATCATGATCAGTGTTACAACTAAAAACTATGTTTTAGTTTCCCACGTTTGTGGGAGTTTTTAATTTATGGAATAAGCGATTTTAAATATTTTTTAATAATAATTAACAATGTTCCAGAGAACCTAAAGATGCAATCAATTTTCTCAATCAATAATCCGATTGCTGAGAAAAGCGACTGACTGGCTACCTACTAAATCTACTGTCATTTGTTTGAAGCACTTCCGTGATCAAGATAAAATAGGCCCAAAAAGCGAATGTGGCCGTGTTTATTTGTCCAATCAAGCAATTGTAATGCTTATTGTAAGTAATGATTTTATGCGGCAATTAATATTATAAAATTATAGGTAATGCCAACAAAAAATGCCTTCTCATTGAACTACCACAGCAACAAATTAGTTTATATCGACTCAAACTACATTGTGTACTGAATGTTTTTTTCAACTTAGTTTTTAGATTGTAAAGAGCTGTTTTGCCTACAATAAATTGTATATTTTTCAGGACAACCGTTATTCTAAAGAGCAGGTGGAGCTTTCAGAAGAAGAAAATATGGATGTGGATGCTGTGGAAACCGACGAAGAGATAGTCGAAATAACTGAAACGCCCCGAAAGCCCAAAATGAGGAAAATAATTCACCGTTTGAAAAATTTATCGGCTAGAAGACTAAGAAAAGGAAAAAAATATATGACAAAAAATAAAAGACTAAAAAAAATAAACGATAAAAGACTAGAAATAAAAAAAATAAACGATAGAGGAACTGAAAAAAAAACTTATGTTGAGCGAAGAAGACGAAATGCAGCTAAATGTAAATGATGAAACAGTGCAATTCATGGAAGAATTAAAAAAACCTTCAAAAAGAAAAGGACTTATAGAAAACTGACTCTTTGGGGAAACCGCATGTTTTGTCTTTGCGATTATGGACGAAGTTATGATGACGAACAACTACCGGAAATATATTGTAGGACGGCACGGTTGACATCTGTCGGGCATTCCACCGTCCGGGGGAATCAATCCGTCACATTATTTCTGACTGGTCTCGTCTGGCTAACGGAGACTACTTGCATAGGCACAAACTTGTAGCCAGGATTATCCACCAGCAACTTGCTCTGAAATACAGTCTTGTGGAATTGGAAGTACCGTACTGTAGGTATGTGCCCGACCCAGTTCTCGAAAATGGCAATATTACGTTGTATTGGGATCGATCTATCATCACTGACAGGACTATTGTTGCCAACAAGACAGACATAGTGGTGATAGATCGATTAGAGCGTTGCACAATGATTATTGATATAGCGGTACCGCATGACGAGAACCTCGTGAAAGCTGAAAAAGATAAGCAGATTAAGTATCTTGACCTGGCTCGCGAGGTTGTCGACATGTGGGATGTGATACAGCAATCGTTGTGCCGATAGTCGTGACGGCTAATGGCATAATAGCCAAGAGCCTCGATCAACACCTGAAGAGGCTCTCGTTAGGCAGCTGGATTAAGGAAGATTGCTCCAGAAAGCGATACTTCTGGACACCGCACGTATCGTTAGGAGGTTCCTCTCTCAGCAGCCCTGACCACCGGTACCTTGGACCCTGTTCCCGATACCGGTGGGCTACTATTTTTAATATGTTTTAATGTTTTTATATTTTAATATTTAAAAATGTAAATTATATGTATGAAAATTAACTAAAGGAAATAAAAAATGTTCAAAAAGAAAATGCCTTGATTATTTTCATTACATATAACCTTCTAATACACATCTAATAAGAAATACATAATTCACATACTTAAAAAATAATTTAACGTTTACCGTTTAAACGTTACGTTTTTTTTTAACGTTTAAAAAGTTGGGTAAAATTTCGCATGGGTAGGCAACCCCATCCCGCCATTGCATGTTTATATTGCGGTCTTTGTCTAATCTAAGCGACAGTATTGTTCTTGCGACTTGTGTAAGTGAGACAGATATATGTTTACTTTTAAATGTTTAGTGGTTTCAAAGCTACGTCGTCGCATTTAAATAGTGGTTATACTTTTTTTACACATTTTAATGAGGTTTGCTTCTCTAGTTATATAACTCAATGGATTTGCTTACCTATGTCTCATTTCTGGGAAATTTCGTCTTCTCTGTTTTCAACTTTTCACCCGAGCAGAGCTCAGTCGCCCAGGTACTATAATATTATACCTATTTATAGTTTTAATTGCACCTACCCTACCACTGTTTGTCTCTAGATCATCTAAAGGTTGACTGGTAGAAAATGCAGATGGCATTAAGTCCGCCTCTGTACATTTGTGTGCATAAATTAAATAAATAAATAATAAAAGTAAACACATGCATGAGGTTGTTTAGATTTAGACGATGAATACGGTATTACACCCATTTTTGAAAAGTGTCTCAATTAGATTGTATAGTGCTAATAAGCCACCAAAAAAACCTCAAAAATTTTATTCAATCGATAAGTGCCACAAAAATGCATTTAAATTTTACTTTTTCAAATTTCGCGCGAAAACGCTGAACGCAGTTGACGCCATATTGCTCTGTGGTCATGACGTCAGTTCACCGTGTCTTTGGTGTAAACAAACACTTCCAATTCCAATTTTTTATGAGCTATTACTTTATATATGGGGAATCAACAAGTGTTAAGAGGAATGGGATATTAATAGGTCTGGGGAAATTAGGGGGAGTATATCATACAGAGGGACTGCAAGATTACGACAAGAAAAAAATATGTGCTCAAGTGTACCCTCTTCTATACCACACTCGCAAAGGGAATTATTCCGAATGCGAAGTTTAGACAAAAACACTGGGGAGCAAACATGTCCTAGTCTGAGACGTATAATGATGGATGTAATTAATTTATTTGATTTCTTATTTTTGACAAACCAACGTTTAGCTGCAATGTTGGGTTGAATACTGCCATAATATTTGCCTTTAATTACCCTAGATCTTTGATACAGATCATCCCAAGACTTCATGAGACGTGGTTTAGCTAGACAACGGACGTCCCGAGCGGGTATGTTACGGAAAGATGAACAACCTGTCTGGATAGACTGCTTAGCATAGAAATCAGCTGCTTCATTACCTAATAAAAGGCCGCCCATTGTATGTTTTGTAGTGTCTATTATGTTTTCTTTTGTTATGTATTTTTGTGGTGTACAATAAAGTATATATAAATAAATAAATAAATAATATGCCAGTATGTCCCGGAATCCAAGCCAAGACAGTTTCCAGGCCAGATTGATTAAACTTGTATAGAATTTCCTTAATTCTAAGAATAATTACATCTTTGCTGCGAAAGGGAATTTTCAATAAATCTTGGAGAGTGCTGAGAGAGTCTGTAAGAATCAAGGATTTATTAAAATGATGTTCATTGGCAACGGCTGAACCTAAATGAGATCCATCCATTTTTGATGCGTCTGTGAATAATAAAATCCAATTTGCCCATTTTTTCTTGAGAATTTTATTAAATAGATTGTTGGGATCGGAACTCTGTTTATGAATACCAAAATCTAAAATCACTCTGGGTTGGTAAATCACTGAGTCAAAGGGAACCAGAAAAAGGGGATGATTATCCAGTGCCATAACTGGAGATGAAAGAGACTTATTATTATTGAAACTATTCACTAATAGAGGAGAGGATTTATTCCTCCAATAAGTTGAAGCTTCAATAGAACGAGAAAGGGGACGGAGAATACTAAGAAGAGGGTGTGAGGGAAATTGAGACGCTACCGAAAAATACCTATCCTATAGAAATTGTCTACGAAGATGAAGTGGAGGCTCTACACATTCCACTTGGAGAGCATTAATTGGGGATGATTTCATTGCACCGGTAATAATACGTAAGCATTTAGATTGGAGCTTATCCAGTTTACTCAGAGCCAATTTACTGCAAGGCTCTAGCATAAAACATCCATAGTCAAAGTGGCTACGAACGATGGCGTTATAAAGCACTTTTTGAGAGGCCGGATGAGAACCCCAACGAACTCCAGATAAAGATTTCAGAACATTGATGGCCTTCTCACTCTTATTAATTACGTATTGTAAGTGAAATAAACCTGTCATTTTTTTTGGAGTCAAGAACAACGCCCAAGAAATTAACTTTATCTTGAATCAAAATCGGTTCTCCAGCAACAGAGATGTTAACTGGAGGAATATTTCTTCTACAGGAAAATACTACGGCCTGACACTTAGGAACAGAAAGGTCCAGTCCATGATCTGAGAGCCAAGTAACTAAGAGCAGAATTTAATTTAAGAGTACCAGGTCAAAGAAGAACATCTTATGCATAAGGCAATATCATCAGCATATTGCAGGATATCGCAAAAGGAAATAACAGTCAAGTCAAGGCTAGCAGTATATAAGTTATATAAGATTGGACTTAAGACAGAACCTTGCGGGAGACCCCTCCAGATATACGGGGAGACAGAAGTTCACCTTGGGAACGTACACGAATAGAACGGCACATAAAAAGATTGAAGATAAAATTAACCAGTTTCACGGGAATACTCAGATCAAGCATTTTCTGCCTGAGTAGCGGAAGCTGGACATTGTCATATGCCGACGAGATGTCAAGGAAGACTCCGATGACGTGTTCATTGCGGGAGAATGCAAGCCTTATTTGGGAGGTTAAAATACTTAGACTGTCAATCGTACCCGAACTACGTCTAAATCCAAATTGAGTGTTGGAGAGTAAACCACGATTTTCAAGGATCCATTCCAGTCTGTTTTTTATAAGATGCTCTGCGATCTTTGCCAAAACCGAGGACAAGGCAAAAGGTCTATAATATGATGACGAGAGATTTGGATCTTTCCCAGGCTTTAAGATGGGGATTATTATGATTATAATATTATTACATGCTGAAGCGTAGAGTCTTTAAAATCGTTACTACTAAATGTAAAACGGCATTTGCTAGAAGATCACAGAAGTTTATGTTTCCATACTTGTACAATAAAATTGTAAATAAATACCAGCTCCAGCATAATACAACCCGTGAAGCCAAAGTTAAAGTTAGGAAATTGATCACCGGCATGAACTACTATCAGATGGAACAATTGCTACGTACAGTTGTCTAAAGACTAAGCTAAACACTCTCATTACATTTTATCACACACGACACACATAACACACTTCACACATAATACTCTCTCAAACACTTATTTACACATTTCACACTCATATACATACAACACACTCGCACTTAAACTTCATGAGAATGATATGCAGATTTAATTTATTATTATTATTAGAGTAATCGTTTTTGTTTGATAGCCACGATTCAGGCTCTGCCTAGTGTGGTTTCACTGTTATTTTTGTAAATTGTAATTTGAGTTGCTAATAAAGTTAATAAAGTTAATAAAGTTAATAATAAAGTTAATTTGGGTCTTCCATGACTCAGGTATATTTGAAGATAAGACAATGGCATTAATAATACTTAAAACATAGACTTATAAAAAAAGATGGACTCCGCGCCACGCATATCGAAAGTGAAGCACAGTAAGTATGCCGGACCGTTTTGTACAAACACGCCTCGCGCACACATTTACATCATAGTATGCCGACCGGCCGCCATTAGGTGACACGGGCGACGCCGTCTTTGCAGGTACTCAAATCATGCACACATAGATCGGTACGGTGCTTCACTTTCGATATTCGTGGCGTGGAGTCCATCTTTTTTTATAAGTCTATGACTTAAAAGATATAATTTTGAGGTTTGACTAGCTTTACAGATAAAGGAATACGTGATACCGTCTATGCCTGGAGAGGAATCTTTGAGATTATATCACTTTATATGCCTTAGATAATATACATATAGACTTAGATTATTAATCTAAGCATATAGATGTATAATGTCATTGTTGTATACATACGCTGATCAGCTGACAGTTGACATTTACACTTTTTAATTTACAGAGCGGTATGACGTAATAACATGGCGGCTACTTTCATGGCTTAGATAAAATGAAATTAAAGTCAAATATGTAGGTCTATAGCCCTTAGACTTAGCCCTTAGATAATAGTAGACATCTAGATCGAGCCACCGCGTGGTCGGTCATGACTTCATGAGACAGCAATATAATACTTTTTCTAGGTTATGCGGTATGAGAAATGAGGTTTAACGTAAGAAATCTTCCATATTTTGGACTGAATCCCAGGTCAATACATTCGCACAATGCAAAAACTGTCCAAAAAAGTTAAATTAATCGACGCAAGATAAATTTTGTAACAGTGAAAGTACTTTGTTTGGCTAACATTCAATAGTTTGCCATGCAAAAATACGGCACGCCGCAAGAGACAGAAGATACGACGCTTTGTGTCAATTTTCCTACATATTTCGTATATATGTGTCTCACTTGCACACTTCACACTGTAATCATGGCAACGTCTAGATGTTTAAGGTTGATGCGCCAGGGTAGCCAGCGAAATTCAAAATTTCTTACGTTTTTTGTAATTTGTAGGTCAGTGTGAGCTTGTATGTTGATTAAAATATGATTCGCGGCCGTAGCTAATATGGCTTTACAGAATTATAATCATTAGAATCAGCAATACAACTCCATAAGTTAGCATTCACCTCAAACCTCATGATTTCATGAAATCGCTAGATTTCATGAAACTCATTCTCAACTCATCTTTTTCTCATGAACGCGTGGAGGTGGCAAAAATTGGAGTCCGCTGAAATTAAAGTCAAATATGTAGGTCTATAGCCCTTAGATAATAGTAGACATCTAGATCGAGCCGCTGCGTGACCGGTCATGAGACAGCAATATAATACTTTTTCTAGGTTATGTGGTAGAAAGAAATGAAGTTTAACGAGAAATCGTCCATATTTTGGACTGTAACCCATGTCAATACATACGCAAATGCAAAACTGACCAAAAAAGTTAAATTAATCGACGCAAGATAAATTTTGTAACTGTGAAAGCACTTTGGTTGGCTAACATTCAAAAGTTCGCCAAGCAAAAATACAGCACGCCGTAAGAGACAGTCTGTCGAGACCCTTTTTCTTAGGAACGGGTGTAGGTCCTGTGTCAAGTAGAAATTAATTTCAAATACTTAAATCTAGCTTCACGAGGATCGCCGATGCGAGGGGTTGTGCCCCGCAGAGCTGCGCATCTTCACGGATGGATCTAAAACAGGTAGTGGCACAGGTGCTGGAATCTTCTCGGAGGACTTCAACATACACATAGCTACACCATTGGGGGTCCATAACACAGTGTTCCAGGCCGAGTGCATGGGCATTTCTCTGGCCGCTTCGGCCATCGCAGCAAGGGAAGTTAAGGACCACTCGATCCGCATACTCTCAGATAGCATGGCTGTTCTGCAAGCGCTAAGTAGTCACACAGTGGACTCTGGGCTAATATACGAGTGCCACCAGCGTCTCAACCAGGTGGGTAGACTCAATAATATAACCGTTCAATGGATTAAGGGACACAGCGGCTCGCTAGGCAACGACGCAGCCGACGAACTTGCCAGAAGGGGGTCGAGCATGGCACCAGTGGGACCAGAACCCATAGTGCCGCTCCCCTTCGGGTACTTGCGCGCTCTGGTAAGGAAGCGTACCAGGGACCAGCATCACAAACTTTGGTCAGACCAGCGCGCAGCGTGAGTGTAGGCAGGCTAAGGAAGCACTCCCTACAATTGATGGCCGCCTCACGAAACAGGTTCTCCGACTGACTAAACAACAGTTGCGTACAGTTACAGCTGCTATAACTGGCCATGGGTCATTTAATAAACATCTCTTTGTCATAGGAGTCACAGACAGTCCGCTGTGCAGGCCCTGCATGGAGGACGACGAGACAGCAGCTCATGTGCTTCTAAACTGCCCGGTGGTCGCCGCATTCAGGGCAAAGTACTTCGGTAACCCAGGTACCCTCCGGGAGGTTGTCAGTAATATCAATTGGGTACAATATTGGCAGTAAGGTTATTCAGAAGCAGTTCTAGGCCTGCTGCTGCTCTGCTTTTGAACTTACTGGAAATGAATGATTTTTGAATGAATGAATCAACGAAAATAAAAATCGCTGTGATGGAAATCTGAATAAATTGTGGAACGACCATTACTGGACGCAGTTTCATGCAAAAAGTACAAAGTACACAGATTTTCGCGTTGCGATGCAATGCAGTTTGGCCAACCATCTGTCTAGTGGATGTGGACGCCTAGCTGCTAGCTTTATATGTCACTTCGAATGGATTTCAGCTTTCTGCCACACTCCAGCCTTTTAACTTTACTAAATCATATTCTACAAATGTCTACACTAGATTTTCATATTTCATAATAATAACAATAATTTCATTTCTACCTGTGTTTTCTACCAATACGAAGACTTGTCTTGGAAGACTTTTAAAACTTAGAACTGGTAACCCTGTACTGTATGCGTCTACGATTTGTTTCTGAAGAGGTCGTCGATGACTTTGCGATTATACAAAATTACAAAGAAAAAGTGTGTCCCTTGTAGTGCTATTTTACATTATATCTACGTTTTTTAGTGTAAGCATATAAATACACAACATGGCTGGAGCGATGTTATTCGAGAGATCTCGCGTCTCGTCGTCGACGAACAGAGACGAGGACGTCCGCATGACCGACAAAATGGTTAGCACTGGCGAGGTTCCCGAAGATGATGAAGAAAACATTAGAGCCAAGGAGCAGGGGATCCTGAATCTCGGCGAGAAATACAAGAAGGAAGGCAAGGCTAAAGAGCTAGCGGAACTGATCAAAGCTACTAGACCTTTTCTAAGCTTGATAAGTAAAGCGAAAGCAGCAAAACTGGTGCGTTCTCTCGTCGATTTCTTTCTGGATTTGGAAGCTGGCATCGGCATCGAAGTTCAGTTGTGTAAAGAGTGTATAGAATGGGCCAAGGAGGAGCGTCGTACGTTCTTGCGACAGTCTCTCGAAGCGAGGCTGATCGCACTATACTTCGACACGGGTATGTACACGGAAGCCCTGGACCTGGCCACGGCTTTGCTCAGAGAGCTCAAAAAGTTAGATGATAAAAACCTACTAGTTGAAGTGCTTCTTTTAGAAAGTAAAACTTATCATGCCCTTAGCAATCTACCTAAAGCCCGTGCCTCGCTGACATCGGCCAGGACGACCGCGAATGCTATTTACTGTCCACCTAAAATGCAGGCTGCCCTCGATTTACAATCTGGTATACTCCATGCTGCTGATGAACGTGACTTCAAAACTGCTTACTCATACTTTTACGAGGCATTTGAAGGTTATGATGGTGCCGACAGCCCAAAAGCTTTAACTGCTTTGAAGTACATGTTATTGTCCAAGATCATGTTGAACAATGCTGAAGAAGTAGGATCCGTTTGTAGTACTAAGACTGCACTGAAGTATGCAGGAAAAGAACTAGAAGCAATGCGGGCTGTTGCTACTGCTTCCCATAAGAGGTCCTTAGCAGACTTCCAGGCGGCTCTCAAAACTTACAAACCTGAACTGGAAGAAGATGCAGTGGTAAGAGCTCATCTCGGCGCTTTGTACGACACAATGTTGGAGCAAAACCTTTGTCGCATTGTTGAACCATACATGCGAGTCCAAGTTGACCATGTAGCCCGTTGTATCCGTCTGCCTGTAGTACAAGTTGAGAAAAAACTTTCCCAGATGATTTTGGATAAGAAACTCAATGGCATCCTTGATCAAGGTGAAGGTGTTCTAATTGTGTTTGACGAGTCCCCTCTTGAGAAGACCTATGAGACCGTCCTAGAGACGATTCACCACATGAGTAAGGTTGTTGATACTCTTTACCAGAAAGCAAAGAAACTCTCATAGACCCATCTGTAAATTTGTTGTAGCATTAAAAATAATAATGTATATCAAAATAACCATAAATTTTCAGTTCAGAACTATTTGTAAATGGAACTATTTTTTGAATAATTTCCAAATTGCATTAATTGTACCACAAAGTTGTAAGTGAAATAATTAATTACAGAAAATGTTTTAAAAAAAATGTAAAAAAAAATAGTCTAGAAAATGGGGAATTGCTGCAACCCCAAAGTTGAGGGCTATGAGGTTCATTGTGTCAATTGGCACTTACTTAAGTACTACAAAAGTTATGCATTTTGAATATACCTACTAATCTTTAATTTGATTTAACATTTCCTTTTTTAACATAAGCTAGTGAAAAAATTATAATATTCTGTTTTATTGAGATAAATAAAAGGTGTTCTCCAAGTGGTTGTTTCCTTCACCTGACCACCCACTCGTACATTTAGCAAGTCATGTTATTTTAACTTGTTGGCACACACTGCAGTGAATCACTGAATGCAAATAGTTTCAATATAAACAAATGTGTGTATAACTAATACATTTTCTTTACTGCACTTGGGGATCCTGATATCTGGGAACACATTCTCAGCTGAGTGACCAGTGTTGCTTATGTATCATAATCAGCCAAAAATGTTCCCACTGCTGGGACCCAGGCCACCTCTCCGTGAGAGGGAGTGGGACGTAATCCGCCACAGGGGCCCAGTGCAGGTTGGTAGATGTTACATGTCTTTGAGTTTTTGGTTCTAGGGCATGCCGGTTTTCTCACGATGTTTTCTTTCACCGTTTTGAGAGCAGTGGTGATGAAATAATTTACATAAAGTGCCTGGCTGTGTTAAAACCCTATGCCAGACAAGGCAGGCAATTGTCAAATGAGGGACCTGATTCAGTCACAGTATTGCTCAACTGCCCCTATGTTGCTAGCACTTGCTACGGCTTACTACTTTGTACATAGTCATATGTTTGCAGCTTTATATTCCCAAGGAGCGAGACACCTATACTAGAAAGGTTTAGGTAGTGAAATAAAGGTAAACAGTCTTGATGTGTCTTTTATCTTTTTTATTTTAAAACCTCAGTTTAAAAATAAAATGCAACTAAAAACCAATGTAAATACAACAATAATGACTACTAAATCAATTGAACCATTAGTTTATTTGTTTTTTAAAATGTGTTTGTGTAAAAAGTCACATCAAGATTGTTTACCTTTATTTTACTACTTAAACATTTCTAGTATAGATAATAATTACTTTAGTAGGTACTAGTGGCGACCTCATTGTCCAAACGAAGCAGTGGTTCACATTGAACAATTGTGTAGAAGGGCAACTACTGCAACTAGCATGTTGAGCACCCTCTATGGTGAACACAACAGCTGTTCATTCAAAACAATACACTAAGTACTGTAAAGTAATAATAGTTCTGGTACAATATTTGGTATGTATGGAGTTTAACTCCTTGCTTAATTGGAGAAAATCAAACTAAATTATATTTCATCAATTATTTATTTCTTAAAAACTGGACTGTTTCTGCAAATCTAATTTCAATATCTAAATACACAGTTTTAAAACATTCTCACTGACAAATAAATATGAGAGTTTATTACCCTCATTAATTGTTCATACTTCCCTATTTACAATTCAAATCTAAGTTTAAATTAAAACTAATGAGGTTTAATCCAGATTGCTTATTTTAAACTACTTATTTGGTTCTTTTTTTAATGTAACGGGGTAATTCGGGATGCAACTTTGAAATGAATTTTAACATTGAAATGTTTGATGCCAAAAAGGACTCGTAATGTTTTTACTGTATTATAATTAACGATCAAGTGTCCTTGTTGGCAATAAACTTTAAAACATTGTTAAAATCAATTTTAAAGTTTCGTCCCTCCCTCATCACCCCAGCATCCCTATTCACCCTGTTTTACGGTACCATGAGATGTAAGGTGTAACTAACTTAATTCCTTTACATTACAATCACACATTGTATTTATTAAAATACAATATCAACCAACTTTTCCCGTTTAACACTGGGCTTTACATCTCTGCCTATAATTTCGTGGAGGTATGATGATAAGTAGGTAACTAATAGATACAATTTAGAATAAAATATTTTTTTAAGAAAATCATTTTTTCCGATGTAGCTGCGACGCAGTACTACAGAGTTGTTTCGATCTCAGGTTTCGATATACCGTTACATGACGTCATCACTAGGCACGATCGCAGGTGATACTGATATTTATCTTGTTTTATACTAATACGATAATGTTCCCACGTCAATGCTTGTTTTTATTCTAAGTGATTTTATTGGTAAAGTAGCGAACTAAATTAAAATAGTTCTTTTTTTTAAACTGCCCTCAGATTTTAAAAAAGAACTAAGTATTTTGATCTTAAAAAGTCAAAATAACAATTAAAATTGAACTTTTCTCAAATTGTGTTGTGTTCTAGTCTGTCAAATATACTTCTGTTGGTTTGTATTCAGGATGCGCATTACGTGAAGTTAGTGCAACTCAAAGGTCGTCCTATTCTTATTTTGATTGCGTCAACATAACAACACCGCCTACTGTTTTTAACATAGCAAAAAGGCGCAAATGCCACTTTTATAGCTATGTAACATCCGCAAACGACTAACAGTCAACACAGAGCTGTAACTCCCTTTTCAAGTCATTATGGCAATGTTACATTACTTTAGGCTGAACCTAAGTATAGCAAGGCCACAGTTAAACTACAATTCCTTTATGTTTTCAAAATGTATGTACTTACATTTTATACCCCTCAGTCCCCATGCAATTACTCGAAGATATGAGGGCTGTGTAGTGTGTATAGTACGAGGGCTGCTATTTATGTATCCGGAACTGGCCAGTTACAGAACAATGTTAAAATAGTACATTATGATATGATATAAGAGCGGTAAGTTGAAAATTACAACCGAGGCGATATTGCTAGCCCGAGCCGTAGGCGAGGGCTACAAGAAAGCAGAGGCTGTAATTATTATCAAAGCGCACGTATGTCCTACGACGTTTTATAACATATTTGCGAGGAAATAAATGAAACTCGGACTTTCATAAACGAATAAATCTTTAAAACACACTTTCTGAAAATGAATTTGGATCTTTGCTTGTTTTCCATAAGATGAAATTTTGATACGCTTGTAAGTATCTATCGGTCGATTTTTCAGGCAAGAGGCATAGAGTAGCCTTTTTCGCTGCCTCTGAGACTTCTGGCGGTGCCGAATTAATAAATTCATCATTACTTGACGACATTTTCAAATAAAAACAATATAGCGAAAAGAAAAAGCGCGCGGAATAATTTTTACTTGTTCACATTTCACAAATTAGCGATGCGCGCGCATCAGCGCTTTTTTTTTTTAAAGCAAAGTCTCAAAAACAGCCAGTATTACTAATAAAGTAAATTAATATTTTTTTGTTTTTGTTTGTTGTTGTTGCAATTTATTGTCAAAATTAATTAAATTAAAGAATTAATTCTTTAATTTAATTAATGTTTATTTTTTTATTTTATCTCCCAAAGTTAATTTTATTCATAAAATGTTGACCACTTTTCTGACATAAAAACTCTTTGCTAAGATTTAAAAAGTACCTTTCGTTTTAGACGGAGCATCTTGATAAATTACGTTACCTATACCTTATTAAAAAGAAACCTGTGCGTTTTACATTACAATTACGCACAAGTACGTAATGACATACATTACGATATTGAAATTCGTGGAATAAGAGACCCTTTACGAGCAAATGTGTTATAAAAGTAATTATAACATTTAAAACTAGAACTCTTTGGATGAAGAATACAATTTGTTTCATGTAGCTGTCATTTGTTTTTACTTTGTGGCGTCATTTTGAAAATTGCGTGTCTATAGCACCATGGATTTAACTCGTGAAAATTTTCATGATATGATTTATTACGATTTTCGCCGAGGGCTAACTCAAAAAAAGTGAGTCGATCAACTCACTTCGACTTTTGAGGACGAAGCACCATCGAAAACTACTGTGTATCACTGGTTTAGTGAGTTTAATTGTGGGCGGTCTGAGCTCACGGACGAATTTAAAGAAGGTCGCCTTAAATCGGTTGTTGTACCTCAAAATTTTGATGCTGTGCGGAAACTAGTAATGCAAGGTCGTCATGTTACATATCGCGAGATAGAGGCTTCTCTGGACATAAGTATGACGAGTATATATACAATATTACACGAACATAGTTGTAGAAAAATGTTGCAAAAGTACAATCAGGGTGCGCCAAATGCTGTCTAGTTCTGGAAATACCTCAATCCGAATGGAAAAAGTGCTATGAAAATTGGTTCCAATGTATGCAAAAGTGCATCGATCATCATGGCGAATATTTTGAAAAGCATTAATACCATAATAAATGATAAATGTTTGTTTCACTTTGTTATTCCGTATACATAAATAGCAGCCCTCATAGGACTTCTCCTTCTTCTATATTCTATTCTATTCTATTCCTTCTAGGGGTAACCAATAAATGCAGCCGCATCAAATGGAATGAGACCATCGTAATTTCTTTATATCAGGGCACTATTTCATAAAACTGACATGCCTCAATAATCTACCTATTTTGTAAGTTTGTTTTCCATTGTTTTTGAACAGCGCCTGTCATGAAAATATTACAATAGGGATGTTTCCTGGGTAAAAAAAAAAATTCTATTTTGTCCGTCAGTCAGTTAATAAAAAATATAGTATTTTTTGCTAAATATTAATAAAAAAATACTTAAGTATAACGCATTTAAGTTGGGGACTGAGGGCTCGCTACGTCACAGCTATAACAAACTACCTATAAAATCTGGCAAGGAGTGACGTCATGCCATATGACTCAATGTATAATACGTACGTAATGTAATCTTTTTTTTTTAGATTACGTAAAAAAATAAAAATACGTGACCAAGTAGCCTAAATGAAGTACAAAAAAAAAATTGTCTACATCCCTAATATTTCGCATTGTCAATTATAGATATTAAATAGGGCCCAGAACTATACAGCACCATTTCTCATTAGAACTAACACCAAATCTCCAAATAATAATAATAAAAAAATAACCAACTCAAAATGGCCCACAAACGTCAAGCTACATTATTCTTTCTATTAAACTCTTCAGTATTTTCTGGAACATTCCACCGAGGGTTCCAGAACGCAGGCGTGGGCTTCGTCTTATCTGTCGGGTTAGTTACGCCTCGGTGGTGAGAACACTCGTTTATTTTCTTCGCTAACATCTCTGGATCGTTTTTGTAGAGCTCGCCAAAGAACTGAGAAAAAATAATTTGTATGAGTATTATAGGGGACTTAAGGCAAAATGGGGCGGGCTGCGTCGCAATGAAATGAAACGCATTGCAAAAATCCTGCTTCATCACTTTCGTACATTTCTTATGAACCAACGCACAATACTGGCGGACCGCACCTTACTTTTTTGTATGAAAATGCATTGCGTTGCGGCCCGTTGCGGCTGAAATGTGCGCTTGGCTTTACGCTGCGTTTACACCCATAAACAAGTTATGATACTTGTTGTCGATACTTTTAAGTCTTCAAAAGACTTTTCAAAAACATCATCATTTCAACCGAAACACGTCCACTGAGCTGGACGTAGGCCTCCCTGAGTCCAGCAGTGGACGTGAAAAAGAAACAGTCGAAGTGGCGCCGTGGCGCTTGACACCGCCACTTCGACTGGCTTCCGCATCCAGCGGATTCCTGCGGCTTTCACAAGGTCGCCACTCCAGAACCTTTCTTCCCCATCGGTCATCTGTTTTGCGAGCAATGTGCCTTCCCACTGCCACTTAAGTTTAGCAATTCTTCGGGTTATGTCATGTTGGTTACAATACGCGCCACGAAAGATGAGACTTGACCGTGCCTCCCGCGCTCTTTCCACCGCCCCGATGACGGCCGGTCCCTTCCCGCGCCTCAGACTTCATACTGCTAAAGAGACCTAAAATCGTCTACTGCGCAAGTCAAACCACGTGGTGTCAAGTCTCATCTTTCGTGGCGCGTATAATATTGTACCTTAGTTCTCCTACGGATTTCTTCATTTCTGATTCGATCACGTAGGGAAACTCCAAGCATAGCCCTTTCCATTGCCCTTTGGGTGGTCAAAAGCTTGCCGCGGTTGGTCCGTGGATGGGTGACCATCTTTACATACCGAGACTCCTCCGTGCCTCGGAAAGCACGTTAAGTCGTTACAGAGGGCTGGTCAGAAGCCCGAAAGTCTGACAACTAGTCTTACCAAGGGGTATCGTATTACCCAGTTAATGGGTTGTGGAGGTCAGATAGGCAGTCGCTCCATGTAAAATACAGATATTCACCTGCATCCGGTTAAACTGGAAGCCGACCCCGAATATGTTGATATTGGGAAAAGGCTAGCCAGATTGATTGACTATACATAGTATGATTATGTACTTTAGATTTGAGACCAAATATCGTTTTGGCGAATGTTAAGTTAATTTATTTTCAAATAATTGTTTTTTTACTAAATTTGGCCCATATTAGGACAAATGCTTGAACAGCCCGCGGTGTCGCGACCGCACAACCGAACGTCGTATTTCCTTCGGTAACTAATAGATGGCGATAGACGCGTACTTAAGAAACTGTTGTGTGGAGGCAAATGTTTAGTGTCACTAAACATTTGCCTCGATTTGAGCCAAAACACAGATTAATATTGATGGGACACTCCGCAGTTTAGGTATGAAGCTGCAAGTACGCGGCGGCTCATCTCACTGGGTCAATTCAGTGTAGGCTGCAGCGCACCCGTCACAAATTCTCACTCACGCGCCGCGTCGTAAAAGAACACAACCCTAACGAGTCAGAAGGTATCAGAGTTACGCGATAGAAAGAGAGGCAACTTGTAGGTGAATATAACTGCAGGTAACAAGCGTTGTGCGACCTGAATTGCACTTTATTGTGTCGTAGCAAGAGTCGCTTTTTATTTAAATGATTTTGCGTAGTGTCCCATCTGTATTAATCTGTGGCCAGTTATGTCCTACAGTTAAAGTAACCCGCAATGACGGTACTTATTTTCTAATAGTAAGGTCGATATTTTATATTTTTCTTGAAAACCTCGTTACTCTGCGCCGCGCCGGGCAGTCTGACCTTACCGGGCGGGGGCGAAAACTAATAAGCACACTAATTTACTTACTTCTTTGCATTCCTGGCAGCTCCAACCGGGTAACAGACGTTTCTCAGCTCTTGTTCTTCTTGTCGGTTCATCATAATCAATTTCAGCTAATTCTGGGATTGTTCTGTAAAAAAACACCATTAAATAAATTTTGCTGTAAGTACCTACAAGTATGACTGTATGTTTGTTTATCTGTGAATAAACATTATCTAATGGTGATAAAACTTTATTAGACTGATAAGGTTCTTTTTCCGGCGCTGTATTTCAATATCAAACAAAAATATAGAATGAGAAACGTAATGGATGAACATTATTTTACTGTTCGACTTTGACGTAACTGCTGTAGTAATTAGCCACGCTTTAGTAACTGGCGACTCATAAAAAAATGGCCAAGAGCGAGTCGAACTCGCGCACGAAGGGTTCCGTACCATTATCTATAAAAACAGCAAAATCACGTTTGTTATATGGGAGCCCCCTTAAATATTTATTTTATTTTGTTTATAGCGGCAACAGAAATACATGATCTGTGAAAATTTCAACTGTCTAATTCACGGTTCATGAGATACAGCCTGGTGACAGACAGACAGACAGACGGACAGCGGAGTCTTAGTAATAGGGTCCCGTTTTACCCTTTGGGTACGGAACCCTAAAAAACAGGTAGAAATTTAAATGTAGATGTATGACAAAATGCTGTACTTAAATCAATTTTTAGCTAATTTTACTGCACATTATGGAACTGTTTAGGTACTTATTATCGTATAAAACAGAAGATCATGTTTCGGTTTTAGCAAAACAGTAGACAATTATTACAGTCATATAACACATATTATGGAAAATCTAAATGATTTAACCATACACAACCAAGTGTGTATGGTTTAACCATACACACTTGGTTTTATAGGAATTTTAAAAACACGAAATTATCGAAAAAATTGACCTTAAATATTTTACGGTGGTACGGAACCCTTCGTGTGCGAGTCTGACCCGCATTTGTCCGGTTTCTGTAAGTATATTTACTAGGTACTTAAAAAATATTACAAAAATTATGACTCCGTTTTTTTTTTATTTGATTTTTTTATGGTTTGCGAATGATGATGATGATTACTTACAAAAATGGGATGGGTCCTTAAAATCACACATAGATTAACTAATTTGCTTTAAAATCAAAGGTAGTAAAATTAAATTCCTTACCTTTTAACATTGTCCACAGCCTTTTTGTTAGCTATAGATTCTCGGTGTAGTACCGATATGCTGGGCTGAATATCCTCATCGTCTTGCATATTCGTTACATTAATGTTTTCAGTTAGAGGCCTCTTTGATGGGCTGAAATATGTTTCAAAATATTAGTCTTTAAAATATGGTGAAGGAGATGGGGGGCTTCATTCAATGCAAGCAGATCGCAGGACCAGTATGGAATGTAACTATCACCCGCCCCGACCCTTGCTCGAGCCAGCCCGCGTCGATGAGCCTGTAGCTTTAAATTCGTCACTAAATCACACTAATATTATAAATGTGGAATTTTGTGAGTGTGTGTGTGTGTGTTTGTTACTTCTTCACGCTCAAACGGCTGGACCGATTTGGATGAAATTTGATATGTAGATAGCTTATACCCTGGATTAACACATAGGCTACTTTTTTATGCCGGTCTACGCGGGTGACACTGCGGGGCGCAGCTAGTAATAATATAAATCAGATCCAGCCTGTCCATTGCTGTCCTCCACCAGCGACGCCCTAAGCCGAGGTCCGTACTCCACAGGGGGTGCCCTTAGCGAGTGGTCGCTTAGTTTTTAAGTTTTAAGCCCAACCTGGAGGCCTTAATTTATTGAGGCACCCACAAGAAAGTCGCGATAACCTCCTTGCTTGACCATCACAATGGCATATCAGCTATTTGCATAGTTTTGTACCAGCTACAGGCGAGTGGATTTTCGCCCTTGCGGTATGAATTGAATAAGCTTGCCTTCTATTACATAGAACATTACATAACCTTTGCACTGTGACGGCCATCTTGTTTTTTGTGAGCTTTTTGTGTGAGGGTATTTCTGGGTGGTCTCGCTTTCGCTCGCTTATTTCTGGGTGTTATCGTTGTTGGTTTGTTTTAGAGACTTGACATGGACGGTGTAAGGCATACCGTGCATGTTCTTGATTTTTTACCTACACTTTGTGCTAGTGAGAGCAGTAAAGATACAGTTTATGAATACAAAAACAGTCAAAATAACGTCGGGAGCTGATAGGACCGCTGGGGTCCGATTCACAGACAGGGTCGATTTTTGACATCGGACCTTCGTAGTCCCTCTCGCAGTCAAGAGGATAGGGGCATATTATATGTAATAAAGAACTATCTTCTGCTACCCCTTCGAAGAGACCACAAGCTCAAATACAATCGTGAAAAAGCAAAGCTCACCTGCATTCATTATCAACTCTGTGAATGTTCTCCAGCTGATCAACCTGATGTAACAGAGACATGCTAGACTCTGTTTCACAGTACGTCTCGTCGTTCAAACGTTCTGCTTTCATGGGCGAATGTTTCACGAAGTTTTTTGGTAATCTGTAATTTAGTTAACAATATTGTACAGTCGACAAAATTAAGATGTAAAATGTAGGGGGGAAATGTAGAAAAAAAATTCGGGAGGTGTTGTGAGACACCTGGTTGGAATGAAGTTCCTTTCGCTGGTGTCACCATCATCATTTCAGCCAAAAGACGCCCACAGCTGGACATAGGCATTCCCCAAGCACGGCCACTTTTCTTCCCGCATCCAGCGGATTCCTGCGGCCTTCACAAGGTCATCGGTCCACCTTGTAGGAGGCCTTCCAACGCTACGTTTTCCGCTATGTATTAATACACAGCCATCTAGTATAGTCTCAAGTTAAAGTTTTAGCTTGCTAAAAACTGTACTAGATGGCTCTGTATTAAAAAACAAAACTTTTGACACTTGCAACTGACGGCATAACACTTTTTCGTTACGTCACAATTTCTGCCAGTTTACTCCTACCACAAGTCGCGTTAAAGAACTTCGTTCCAAAAATATTTAGTTCCTGTTGGCACCCTATGGTGGTCACACCAATCAGGCTAATAAAAAACAACTTTTCTTTATGATTTTCCCATTGATTTTGTGTATAGTATTTTTATCTCACGAAACGGCACGTGCTTTACTTGTGTTTACCAAGTGTACAAACACGCTGTGAATGTGTGCGTGTCGACGATTAGCGCCACCACATAACACACACACACACTTCCGACTTCGCCATTGTCTCGGACGGTACCGAGAGCTCCTGCGCTCACACACACATTCACAGCGTATTAACTCAAGTAAAGCGCGTGTCACTTCGAGAGATGAAAATACTGTTCATGGCAGTGAGAACAACTATACCTACACCGTATTAAGGGAGCCGTGAGATAAAAGGTAAACAAACCATAATAGTCCGTTCAACCGATTTTGACTTCTATTACGTTGGCGGCATGACAAATGGCAGGTGCAGTAAACAATTGGTATTGTAACCACTTTTTTGCCTTTAATGCCATCCTTAAGTCTACGCAATAGAAGTCAAAATCGGTTGAACGGACTGTAAAAGGGGTTTGTTTCGGTGTCTCATCCCATTGTGAATACGGTATAGAATTCATGACAAAAAGCATTTCACAACTTGTGAATGAACTGGGATTTATATTTATTATAAGTTTAATTTTAATAATGATAATTATTTAATGATGAGTTTAATTATTTAATGTGTTAATATTTTCTGGTAGTTTTTCAGCAACAAAAACCTTGAATTCTATTACCTTTTAGGATTCAATAAGTTAATAGAATAGTCTTGAGTGAAAGTAACACTATGGTTCGTCTTCACATCTGGCATCAATATATTTTCCGAGTTCTGTTCCTGTTTTATAACTGTTTGATTTGTGTTCTGATCTATCTTCTTAGGAGTTTTCTTCTCAGGTTTAATTTTTAAACTTAACGCAGGTTTCTTGAATTTCATTGGACTTTCCTTAGATTTGAAGCTGTGGAAAACAAAAAAAATAAAATAATATTAGATGAAATAAATCAGCCTATATTCCCACTGCTGGGGCACAGGCCTCCTCACTTCGAGAGGGAGTGAGTAAAATTGATAAGAATTAAATAAAAATTAATAACATTAAGTACATCCATAAAAATGATTATCATCGGAGATGGGATTAAGATAAATGAAAATGGGATTAAAAATTGATAACATTGCTAAAAATAAAAGATAATTAATTAGGATTAGGGGTTGTTCGGTTATACGCACAATGATAATGAATTTTGCCTACAGTGACTTTAAGAGCGAGCGCGCACTGCGGTGCGTTTCCGTTAGTTCTGCCGCACTGGGCGGGGCCTACAGTAACAAAACGCATGACCGCAGTGCGCGCACTTCAAAGACATTCCATACTTCACAGATTATGCGGTAGAAAAACGCACCGCAATGCGCGCTCGCCCTAATTTCTATGTTGGATACTCATTTATTTTGTTGACTGTACATGTGACAGGGACAGCAGTATTAAATAAACAAGATGGCATTTACTTACTTAAAATTATTTGGTCCACTTGTAGGTGAAGGCAAAATGGTGTCGTCATTTTCTATTGATTCTTTCTTTATGAGAGGCTGTAAACATAAAATAAAAACCTCCAGTATGAAGGCATACACACGTCCTTTTTTATTTTTTTTTCCGACAGCGCGCTATCTGCGGTGTTCTACTTGAAAAAGCAGCACCTGTTGAGCTTGCAGAGCGTTTTTATTGCGTTGTACGCGCTTCGACGCGCCCTTAACGCAACAAAACGCTCGTGAAGAATCCTGGTTTTAGTCAAACAATTTTGTTTTATATTTACTCTTTTTGTCTAATACAACTAATACAGGGTATATCAGAAAGGTGTGGTCGGCTTGCAGTCTAACCAGATGCAGCTGAATGCCAGTATTGTACACAGAGAGACTGCCTATCTGACCTTCACAACCCAGTAACTGGGTAATACAATACCCTTTGGTAAACTGGTTGTCAGACTTTCGGGCTTCTGACGACCCGTAACGGCTGTCATAGATCCACTAATGACAGCCGGGACCAACGGATTAACGGTGCTTTCCGAGGTATAGAAGTATGGAAGAAAAATATATCTTGCGCCGACTCCAAATAAATTGAGAGGGCAGGAAAATGATGACACTGTTTTCGTCAACAAACATTATTTGGTAGGAAAACAAATGCAGATAGTTACTGCTGTAAGTGTTTGGTCTGTATAACCAACCACAGGGCAGAACTCATAAATCTTTGTGGACTGTAATCAACAAAAATAACTTACCGCTACATTTCTTTCATTCTCATCCCTACTGCTCCTACACCCGCCGCTAAACTCCGGTGAACTCGTAATATCTATAATATTACTCTCTGGCACCTTGACCAAGTTCAGCCGCGCTTGCCGCATCCTGCCGCTCTTCTTGCCTCCCGGTGGTGTTGAGAAGGATAGCTTCATTGCTTTCGGTTCTGGAAAGCCGTCACACCTATTAAAGAAATTGTATTTAATTTAAAAGAAAGTGCAGAAGATTAATCAACCTATAATTTTCCCACTGCTTACTCTTACACAGGCTTACTCTCGGTGAGAGGGAGAGGCCCGTAATCCACCACGCGGGCCCACTGCGGGTTGATAGATGTCACGGACGTGCCGGTTTCCTCACAATGTTTTCCTTCACCGTTTTGAGAGCAGTGGTGATGAAATAATTTACACAAAGTAAAGCTCCATTTACACGGTACAAGTTTATTGCCTGTGGCATACCATAATATTAAAGGGCAATTAAGGGCGCACCGAGCATTTTCCTTCGTCTCTGTCTTTTTCTTTACGTGTAAAGAGTAAAGAAAATAACCACACTTTTGCACTTTTTCAATGTTTTTCGTTGTTATTTTCATCATAATGCTCTTAAATAAAAAACTATTGTGTATACACGCTCCAGTCATCCATGAACTTTATTTTAGTAAATGAACCATAATAAAAAATTACTTATTTATATACAAAAATAGCGAAATGGAGGAAAAAATTACTCGAAAAGAGGTAACTTTGCGAATTTATTCTATCGAGCCAACTTCATCAAATCGTGTTTCCAGCATGTATACTGTCTAGTATATATCCCCAATAATAAGGATATATTTTCCTAGATTTTAATTAAATTGTTTACTACCTCAAACAACGGTTATAAAAACGTGTTTGTGGGTAAAAAAAGCTCGGTGCCCCGTTAACTAGCACCGTCTACACAACACATGAACAATGGCAAAACTTGCATTCAATTATTAAATGGCATACAAATGCCATTTTATGGAATCACACGCATGTGTTGCGTGTAGGTAAACACTTGCATGCAATTCTTAAATGACAATAAAATTGAATGTGCTTTATGGCATGCGATTATTGCTCTTGAACGTTCCAGAAACTTGCACCATGTACGCACGGCTACAGATCACGGAGCTTTAAGCGCCTGACTGGGTTCGAACCTACCTACGACTTACAGCTAAAAAAAAAAGGCAAAAAGGTAAAGGGCAGCGTAATATTAATGTGGATGGCTATAAGAGTAAGCGAATAGCAAAGAAACGCTAGATGGACTGTGTGAAAGATGACATGGCTAGAAAGGTGGTGAGTACTGAGATGACGTTGACGACTAATAGAGAAGTATGGAAGAAGAAGTCATGTTGCGCCGACCCCAATCAAATTGGGATAAGGGCAAGAGACCATGACTGAAACTCATAGAATGCAGTTAATGTGGCTAAAATTGGCTAGATTCCATCATCATCATCATCGTTATAAATTAATGTGTGGAAGCATGTAGTGTAGTGTGCGCGGAAGTGCTAGTCACCGCCTGAGGAATGTGAGCGGTGACACCGAGGAGGTAGATAAACGTCAAGCTATGTCAAGCTTGTGCGTTTTGTCAATCGCTCCCTCCCCGTCTCACCGCTCACATAGCTCAGGCGATGACTAGCACTTGCGCGCACACGATGGTTACAGTCAGCAACAAAAGACGAATATCACTTGAGTTTTCTAAATCTTAATTATTGAGAAAAAGACTTCATTAAAATCGGAACAGATGTCAATTTTAAAGAAAATTAACTATTATCCAATAAAAGAAATGCTAAAAAGCAGGTTACCGAATCATTTTGTGTTAATTTAGATGATGTCAAAAAGTAGCAGTGGGTTAACACTGACTTCTGTTGCTGACCTTACTAATATGCGACCTCTGCGCTGCCACCGACGATGCTGCGGAAGTGGCGAAATTTTGGGCCAACAAAGTTTAATACACAGTCGTGCCATCGACATAACGAAGAGGTACTAATATTAACGTTTCAGGAGTACAGGCAAGCAGATTATTTATCAGTAGATTTTGTCTTTTACTCACCACTCATCTGGAAACTTTTTTTTATCTTTAAAATCAGTTGATGTTATCAAAGAGCTCTTAAGTTTTTTCGTCTGTATTATAGGACTAATACGTCCGGTTGTTGGTGTGCCTTCAATCTCAGATACAGACTCATCTCGAAAGGACAAATCCTCTAAAGAAGAGTGAGCCTCTTTCTTTATGCTTAATGGTGGTGTTTTGTTTTTAATGTCCTTACACTTCATGTTATCCTGGTACAATGGCCCAGGTGCTGGGGTTTCTCCAAATAGTATTTTGAATACTTCATCTAATATTTTCAAGTCTTTTGTTTCATTTAATCTAGTTAGTGTTGAAGCTGAAAAGAAACAGAATATTTATGTTAAACTGATGCAAAAACAAAAAAACAACATACTACCATATTATAGGATTGGAAACTTTAATGAATATAAAAAGTTGAGATGGCACGTAAAGTGCCACAAACCTATCTGAACCGGTGGCTTTAATTGGATTGAAACTATCAAAATCACTATGAAAAGTGACAAGGCTTGTCATATTTTGTTCACCAACATTGCTGCTGTTACCGGGTCAGATAAGTTTGCGACTGTAATTCTCCTTAAAAAAAATTAACTCCACAAACTACATTCTTTTAATCATCATTCTCCTGCCCTTATCCCAATCTATTTGGGGTCGGCCCAACATGTCCTTTTTCCATACTTCTCTATTTAGTCGTCATCTCGGTAGTCACCCCCTTTCTAGCCATGTCATCTTTCACACAATCCATCCATTATAACTACATTCTTTTAATAATATACATAATTAAGTTGACAGGTATTTAGACTAAAGCTTTGTCCAACTATGTTGAGGTTGGCTTCCAGTCTAAACGGATGCTGCTGAATATCAGAATTTTACTTCCCATCAGTGGTCTCGAACCTACCGATTTTTCGGTATTTCTACCTACATGGGCTCTGTTCTACCGAAATATTTTTTTCAATAAATAAACGAATTTGATTGAATATTGTATTTTTTTCTCAAATACCGATTTTTGGTACAAATATACCGATTGTACCGGCAACTGTACCGATCTCGCTCTATGACGTTCAAGACCACTGCTTCCCATACCTTTGAAAAAAAAATGGATGTTTATCACTTACCCACTAACTGTATAATGTTGTCTTTTGATTCAATAATCCTTTTTAGAGCCTCAGCACTACTGCAAGTGTTGCTACAAATTAAAAGAATTAATTACATGAGTGAACTGAGTTGCAGCTTGTCCTATCTGAAAGTATACATACACTACGGTGAATGTGGCAGTGGGGCGCTTCAATTCAGAGAGGACCATGGGTAAAGAATGAGATTGTTTCCTAGCATTCATATTATTTCAGGAATAATGGCTGATAATACAGCTGACACAACTTTCTTAAAAATATCATTTCAGACACCAATCAGATGATCTGACCAAGATTTGTGACCTCTCAAGTTGGTTTCGGCCTTTCTTGTCAGAGTAGATAGGAAACACTGACCTCATTTATTTTTTCAAAATATGATTGACGTGTAAAAGTGTTTGTACAAACCTACTTACAGAAATAAAATCATTTATCAGATAGACACTCTTAGCAGACAGAAGGACAAACGGACAATTAAGTGATCCTATATGGGTTCAGTTTTTCCTTTTGAGGTACGAAAGCCCAAAAATCAACGCTTTCTGGCTGGAGAAATTGAAACATTTTTTTTTTATCTGAACATGAATTATTTAACATACCTGGCACATCTTTCTTGTTGTTTAATAAATTGTGTCCTAAAGCTATCATAATCACTGTGAAGCTGCTCAAAGTCTGACAAAAGATCTGAAAATAATTATAAATACAATCAGTACCGTTACAGCACTGTACATTTAGGAGAGAGACAGAAATAAGGAAGTTCAAAAGGTTTTTACAACTCAACTCAACTAAGACGACCCACTGACCGTTTTTACTTTTATTTGGCATTATTAGTTCAAGGATAGAGTAACTAAAATAAACAAACTCACAGTTAAAAAAACATTACCTTTGAAGTCTTGTAGGCTTTGATATAACGTTTTTTCTAGTGCTAAAACTTTTGTATTACTAGAAAGCACTGGTGAAAATGAATTAGTTATGTTGATCAAAGTCATTCTTACAAGAATTTAGAGAAAACAAGATTTTCACAATTTAGCGCCAATAATATAGAAAAGATTTGTTTAGCGTGTGTGTGTGCGCAATGCAGCAGTGTTCTTCTGCGTATTCTGAGTTGTAAGACTTTTACGTAATATTCTTAATGAAAATTAAAGAAATATCTTATTATTTACACAACGATTCAAACTTTCTCAAACCACAAACAAACAAAATCAAAATCACATCTTCCAAACTTGTGAGTCTGCTGCTGCTGTCATGTCAACCCTCAACCACAGAGTACTTTTACTTATAGGCCTCAACTCCACCAAGTGTCAACTGTCGTGTCATTTCACTCGTTTTGTCAGTGTCAAACACACAGACTACTTAGGGATAGTCAAAGTCAAACAAAATATCTGTTCGGAAAGCGAAAAGCGCGAAAAATGTTATTGTCTGTCTGCCAGTTTTCTAGTGAAAGTATGACGGCAAGACAAGTATTTTGAGGGGACTCTTGCATATAATTTTTAGAGCCAGAATAGCTATAGTATTTTTACAGTTTTTTCTATGAAATGAAGTCTTTGCCAAAAACCATTGCAAAAAATCGGACAACGGACAACTCAGAAGAATAGTTATTCTTCCATGTTCTTCTGAGACGGACAACCGTATATATAATAGTAGTCTATGGGACAACCTCAATCAGTAATTCATACCTTTTTAATCTGCGTTCAAAAGTCAGGCAAAGGAATAAAATGGATTACGTTGTTGATTTCTTGTGATTTTCTGCGGCATTTGTTTGTTGAGAATAACGTGTTATGGATTATTGAAAATACTAAATAATTGGTCAGTTTTTGAAACTCTTTTTATTTTATAATGACTACATCGAAATTAATAAAACCCAACTTCTAGGTTTCATAACAACGGACCTTTGCTTTGCATTGTTGAAAAATGAAAAAATTTTGATGGCGCTCATTGTGGTTGTCAAAATTATTTGAAAACATTTTTTAGTTTTTAATTATTTGACCTTTTCCAACAGTAAGAATGGAATTCTTTTCAGGTTATAATTTATGAAATTGGTTGATCTTTGAGCAATGGAGGCTGAAGACGATATGATCGTTTTGGTTGTTGTTGACGATGACGAGAAAACGAACCCTTCCGAAAATGATTTTCCGCCTTCTGAGCCTTCTGAAGCCTGTATAGAAGTGAATAATATAATTGAAACAGCTCAGAAACATGGAGAATACATCACAATAAAGTTAGAACCTTCGGACGACGAATACCAGTGTGATTATCTTGAAGATGGAATGACATCTGAGGTAAGTAAATTTTTTTATTATGTTAATAAACTGTTAAATGATTACTTGTTAGATTTTTATCGTTAAATGTAATGGTAAAATTTAATTCACTGCAATTTATTTAACGGCCTAGCAACAGCCTCATTTAAATCAAAATGAGCATGTTGCTATTTTTCTAAACGGTTTGTAACCATCTTTCAGACTGTATCAAATCAACAACCACATATCAAAGAAGAACCTGTAGAAGAGGAAGTAGAACAAGACAATGGAGATGAAGAATACTTTCCGGAAGACGAAAACAACCCATCCCAATGCCCTGATAGTCACCGCATTGCAATGCTAAAGCCGTGGCAGCAGCGGTCTTTTGTAGCAGAACTGAAGGAACGGTATGAGGAATTGAGGGAGGATGAAGAGTTACTTGTCAATACATTAGGTAGAATTATGCGCACAGTGAAGCCTCCACCTCCGCCACAGGATTTCTTTATGATGAATAGTACAATGTTTGAGTAAGTATGGTTTTATTTGGGAATTTTTCATCTCTGAGTGATAATGATTCTTTTTACTAAGGGCAAATTTTTCAGTAGTCAGATAACTCATAGCTGAAGAATAAATATTTCAATTTGAAAGCTTTTCAAAAATCAAATCAAGCTTCAGAATTTCAAACAAAGTGCTCATCTTTACAAAAAAAAAAAAACAAGTACAATAATAAAGTCAAATCTATTATTTATGAAGGTATAAAATAAACTAATCTAGTTTGCACCCTGGGAGCAAAAGCATAAAAAGACTGTATAAAAGCTCATACTAACCCTAGCATCAGCATTATGTGAACCAATAAATGACAGAACACTCAATAGACAACAAACTATGGGATTAAATTAGAACTTGTTAGTGAAGAATCACCAACAAGTTCTAATTTAATATGAGACAGCTTCCTCACTGTAGGAACAGTTCTCTCCTGTCAATAAACTCCCACAACAAATCTGTAAGGGCTTCTCAAGCCAATTGCAGAATGCTTAAAATAACAATTTTTTTTTTAATTTCACAAATTTTTATATTTCATATACTTTGATCGTTGTTTCCAGGTGTGCAAACTGCGGATATCTGTTGGACACAATACCAGCAGCCAGTCGACATTATCAGGAAAAGCATGGACAGCGGTATTTAGTGTGCTATGCATGTGGTGTTGATTTTAGAAGGTAAGTAAATTTTGTGCAGAGTTTTATCACTAGAGACTTGATAGATTCCAAATGATAATGAAATGTGTGTATAGTTAACCTGGACTTATTTATTAATATAAGGCTGAAATCGCCAATCCACGCTGAGCAAGAGCAGTGACCAATGCTCATTCTTCTTGCAAGTTCTAATACTCATTTAGGGCTGTATGCAAAATACTCACATTGACGTGGAGTTGCGGATGCCAGCTGTATTACGTATTACCTACTCATTGAGGGTATAGGATGGCAGATCATGTGTCAGATGGACATGCAGTATTGTTAAGTGGACCGATAGCGCTGTACCGCGCCTGAGGTATGTGCGCGCCGACACGAATTGGGGGGGAGGAGGGAAGTGCGGGCCGTTCATTCGTCGACGCTCACGGCATCCCGAAGACCCATCACATCGCCGCTATCCACGCATTCTGTACATCGAACTATGAAGTAACATTGAGCAAACAGCATAATCAGCCTATAATGTTCCCACTGGTGGGATACAGGCCTCCTCTCTTCGAGAGAGAGTGGGCTGTAATCTACCGAGCAGGCTCATTGTACACAGTTGTATTAAAATTATAATACAACTGGGGTACCCAATTGATGCAGCCCACTGTACATGTCACATGTCTTCGAATTTTTGGTTCGAGGACATTCCGGTTTCCTCACGATGTTTTCCTTCACCGTTTTGAGACCAGTGGTGATAAAATTATTTACACAAAGTAAGCGCCTGTCTAGGTTCGAACCCACGACCTCACAACTTGTAAGTCGGGGCCTGTACCACTGGACCACCACTATTCAAATTGAGCAAACATTTCTCTGTAACCAGAAGGTTCCCAGGTATGATCCAGTGCAAAAAAAATATCACAATGATGGGAAATACAAGTGACTCTCGGCTTCGTTAAGCGCCTTTTTACACTCGTTATAATTATATTGTTCTTGTCTCTTGCAGCACTACAAACCTGTATAAGCATGAGAAGCGATGCATCGCTCCGGATGCGGAGATAGTATTGCGTGCGCGCGCCGTGTTCCTCGGCCGTAAGGGACGCGGCCGACCTTTCCTCAACAAGTTCTCTAATAAGCGGAATAAGTAAGTCCAGTAACAAATATAATATCACCCTTGTTTTCCACGGGGAGCCAGAGTAGTACACTAGTTGTTTTTAATCAAGGGCTAGGTACTTGAGCAATGAGTTACTAAATGTATCCTCTATACTACGAACTTGATAGGATAACCATATAAAGTTCACCAGTCTTGTTTCTACTAGCTTACAAGCAATACTTGCTTTAAATTTAACTTATTGTAGGCTTTTGATTGTGTTGATCATTAAAATTGGTCTACAAACTACACCGAAATGTATAATAGGGGATTTAATTCAGTTTTAAAAGTTGACCAAATTCAGAGGATTTTCTTAAAATAATATTATCTCCGAATAAGTAGAAACTGATCACCGGGTGTTCGACAAGGTTCAATATTAGGTCCACTTAACTTTTTAGTTTCATCAATACGTTAATTAGGTCAGTGCCACCACTACCATACTACCATGTGGTACCGTGGTAGTACTGCCACGGTATTGCAGGCTAGACTTGCAAATAACAAAATAAAAGTTTGATCTACAGATATCCAAAGAAAACTTCGCGCTTCGGGAATCATCGTTTATATTTAGAAATACGAAATACGCTAGGATGGGAAGTAATAATATATATTATAGAGCTGTTACAAACAACAGCGAAAGTACTTACGTATTTTGTTACAACGATTAGAAAATTATAGATTAACAACTCTTTTTCCCAAAAAACTTTTCAAAACTTGAATGACAAATGAAGATCTTTGACCGGAGTCGGTATCCCGGCAAAGAGAAAACTTCATACAAACGCGCAATGATAGGTAGATGCACCACTACAAAGCGCGACACTACAAAACTTAGAAGCTTTGCCTTTTTGGGCGTTTAAACTGTGGCGCGACGTTCGTGCTAATTCGGAAACACCAAGATTACCGTCCGTGAACGTCCACTGGTCCGCACCGGCCGCAGCGCTCGCACGGCACGCAACGGATTTGGTTTCATTTTGTATGAAGAAATGAACCGAGCACTCGGTGCGGGCGGTACCGATACCGGTTTGCTTTGTATGAATTCATACAGCTTTGCGTCCACAAAGCTGTATGAATTCATACAAAGCAAACCAGACTCGGTGCGGACCAGTGGACGTTCATCTTAATTCAACTGTGCAGTCATCGTCAAAAATATCGGGACGAACAGACTGTTCAAAATGATCTCAACAACTAAGAAAATTAAACTTTATCTCAGTTCTTGTCAGAATGATAGTTGTTGTGTACTGTCTTCATTCTGAAACATTCCTTGTGTCATTGAGTTAATATTTCATTTTAAGGCCGAACTATACGCCAATGACCTTGAGTGGTTAGCTTGCGCATTCTGGCCTGAGCTCACGCAACGCGTCTTACGTCCAGCCAGTAATAGGACTCGCCCATCAAGGAGCGCTGTCCCAAATTAGACGCATTTTTAATTTATTATAGTAAAAAATATACATGTTTTTAAAAAGTAACAAAAACAAATCATTTTCGTTTGTATTGCAAAGTAGTAGATATTTTTTTTATATTCTTTTGATAAAAAATGAAGGATTAAAATTCATCTCAACGATTTGGAGGTGATTTGGAGTTTTTTTTCTTATTATGTGATACCGATAGAAAAATTATGGCTAAACCAAATTACGATTCATATCATGTAGATTACTAACAATTTTTTTCAGATGTAAGTTCTCTGTAGGTTGCGGCGAAAAACTGCTTCATCTGCACGCTGTTTTTAAGCTTTTTTCGAAAGAGTAGCCAATAGTTGTTAGAGTAGCAAAGAGTAGTAATAGTTGTTTAGATCATTTTGAACAGTCTGTTCGTCCCGATATTATTGAAGCTGACTGTCCATATAACTTTAAGACTACAATCTCTAACTAAATCAATGTGGTCTAGGTTTCCCTGCTCGCTGTGTTCTGCGGTGTTCATAACTAAGAGTAACCTGGAGTCTCATGAGAACTTGCATCGCGGCGAGCGGCCGTTCCGATGCCATGCCTGTCCCTGCGCTTATACGTCTTATTCTGCGCTGTCGGTAAGTACACAACACGTATATTATGAATGATTAGCTTTTGCCAGCGGCTTCGACCGCGTGGAGGTCGGAAATTATCCCACGTGAACGTATTACCGGGATAAGAAGTATCCTATGTCCTAATCCAGGTTATGGTGGACCCATGTGCCAAATTTCATACAAATCTGTTTGTTTTAGCGTGAAAGCGTAACAAACAAACAAGCAAACTCACTATCACATATATAATATTAGTTAGGATTAGGGAAATAAAAATTGTAAAGGTTCTTTTACACTAAAAAAACTTTTTATATTTCACTTTCTAGTTTACCTACATAAAAAAAGATTCTGACGAACTGAAAACCTCCTTTTTTTGAAGTCCGTTAATAAAAAATGTATCAATATGGTCCAATATGGGTGTTTAGTCAAGCTCGTAATTATTTTACTACCCTAAGATGGTTGAATGTCGCTTGCACATCATCAACCAACAAGGTCTTTTTGTCTATGTGACAGTTAAATAGTTTAAACCTTACTATTCTCGCCATCAAACGTAAAAGTTTGGCGATTTTAGACTTAAGAAACACCGCTGTATTGTAATTTCAGTAAATAAATTAAAAAAAAAAAAACTATAGTTTTAACTTACTGGGTATTGTTGTCAAAAGAGATGAATCAATTCTCATTCTCATGTCTTCCCATATTTTTGCTATAGAATACATTGTTTTTCTCAGTCCGGGGCAGTGGTCCAACTGCTCTGTCCAACTAGTTGGACCATGGGTCTTTACTAGGGGCAGTTGCACAACTTTAAAAATAGTTGGATCACAGCGCCTTTTGAGAGTTCCGTGGTCCGATTCATTTAAAAAATAACTTAAAAAATAAAATAAAAAACAAAAAAAAATAACACAAAAAATTAGTTGTTACCAAATATCAGAATTTGTCGGTCACTGGTTCAAAAGTTATAAGGGTTCATAGGTGGCCGATCTGGAGAGCGACTCCCCAGCTTGGCCACATTTATAACTCAAAAACAAGGCCACCTAGCGAAGATCTGTTTTCTCCCAAAATTAGTTTCAACTTTTCCCGAAGTAACAGATTTAGTCTGGTCTTAGTTTAGCAGATATTTGAGTTAAATTTTTAAGTATAAGTAGTCCAAGAGCTAGATCAAAGATTTTATCGTAAACTCTCGATATAGCTCTTGGACTATACTTAAAAATTGAACCATGTACGATTTCTTTAGATTTGAGCATACCATACGAGTGTGTCTTCATAATGTGCACATATCGAAATTAGGGAAACTGCCCAATTTTATCGATGGAAAAATGTTTAAAAAAAAAAATGTATACTTGCTAAAGTATTGTACGTATCAGTGTGCAAGGCCTTTCTTAACAGTTGATAGGAAATACTAAATTAAGACCCGACTAAATCTGTGACTTGGCGAAAAGTTGCAACTAATTTTGGGAGAAAATGTGGCCAAGCTGGGGAGACGCTCTCCAGGTCGACCTGTGAACTCGCATAACTTTTGAACCATGAGTGACCGACAAATTCTGATATTTTTTAAATTAATGGGACCACGGAATTTTCAAAAGGTGCTGTGGTCCAACTGTTTTTAAAGTTGGACAACTGCCCCTAGTAAAGATCCATGGTCCAACTAGTAGGACAGAGCAGTTGGACCACTGCCCCGGACTGGTTTTTCTACCTTCGATCTAAGTCTTTGAATGTTATATTCAACTAGCTACTGCCCGCGACTTCGTCCGCGTGAAATTTCTTGTTCCCCACCCACACCGTCGTATCGCATTGCCTGCCCACGCTTTTACTTCGTTTCTTTTTGCTCGGCACCTAAGGATCGTAGCGTGATGTTAAATAGCCTACAACCTTCCTCAAGAATTGGGCTATCAAATGCACAAATATTTTTTCAAATCCGACTGGCAGTTCCAGAGATTACGACCTACATACAACCAAAATTTACCTTTTTCTATTATTAGTAAAGTCCGTGAGGGTTAATCTGAGCTTGGCGTTTGTGTGAGTGCACATAGATAGTGTAGGTGTGATGTCCGGCATTGAGGGCGATTCGCTCTTCGCTTGGTTTAAGACTGCTCCTTCCTAAAATAGGCAAAACTAAGTAACTTTGTAACCATTTTTTACAGTAACTATAGCATCATTCTGATAGGAAAAAGACACAGTAATCTACAATACATAAGAAGTGATTTCATGTGTCCTGAAATCTATTTTAGTTTGTAGAACTAAGGAAAAAAAAACCTAAATCCAGGTCTATTTCGGTCTATTTTTAGGGTTCCGTACCAAAATGGTAAAAAAGGAACCCTTATGGTGTGACTCAGTCTGTCTGTCTGTCTGTTACAGCTTCATATCTCAGGAACTACTAATGCTATCAACTTGAAATTTGGAATAGTTTTAGATGACGTTTACCCAACTATTTTGAAAATAAGAAGTAAATAAAAATATTTACAATTTCTTTGCAACAGGGACTGAAAGGGGGTCTTAAAAATGTAAAGTGGGGCTACTAGGGCATGTGGGGTATCATATGAATGAGCGCTGTTTGCACATTCTCAAACTATTTTTAATTTTTTTTTAGGCCGCATAGTTTTTACTTTTGATGAAAAATGTAAAAAAAAATACCGTTCCCCCCCTTATCTCCGAAGTTTGCAAAGAGAAAAATCTGAAATTATTCTATGTGATAGAAGTTTATGTAAAGATTACAGGAAAAATAAAACGATGTATCTAAGTAGCACACTTTTTCAGAAATCGGAACGGAACCCTCGGTGCGCGAGTCCGACTCGCTCTTGACCGGTTTTTTCGAGTTGTTACCATATTACTCCTACAGTTTTCATTAAAAGTGTTCATAAAATTATACAGTTCTTTACAAACTAATAAGGAATGATTTCTTGTCATTACTTTTTTAGTTTAATCAACAGATTTTTTGTAAATCGATAATTACTTCATATTTTGCAAGCGTTGTGTCATCGCGCTTCTCTTTCTTTTCTATGCAGTCCGACAGTGACCGCGATTTTTGCGACGGACAAGCCTTAAAACCGGTTTATACTGCTTTTTGGCAATCGGCTTTTGTTCTTTTATTACGAGAGGCCATGACCAAAACCATGTCGCATCCTTGTAAAACGTAAAACGATAAGACGATTAAAGATTTTGTCTTACGTAAAAAGATGAGATAAAAATTTTGGTTATGGGCTCTCGTACCATTTTGGTGATCACTCACACAAATGCAAAGCCCACCTTATGCCTCACAGATTGTACAGATATAGTTGATATGCTTTATTTTCAGCGTCACACTAAAAAGCACTCGGATGACCAGTTTATCTGCGACCACTGTAGCCGCTCCTTCAAGATCAAAGCCGCGCTAGTTGCTCACATGGACACGCATAAACGTAAGTATCGCATACATTTAGCTAGCATAGACCGTACGTTTTCAAAAACCCGTTCTTGCACAATTCATCATCATCTGCCTAGCATTTTCCCAACTATGTTGGGGTCGGCTTCCAGTCTAACCGGATGCAGCTGAATACAAGTATTTTACATGGAGCGACTACCTGTCTGACCTCCACAACCCAGATACTAGGAAATAGATACCCCTTGGTAAGACTGGTTGTCAGACTTTCGGGCTTCTGATCACCGTAAACGACTGTCACATATCCACGAATGACAGCCGGGACCAACGGCTGAATGTGCTTTCTGAGGCACGGAGGGGTCTCGTAAAGATGGTCACCCATCCACGGACCAACCACGGCAAGCGTAGATTAACCTGATCGATGGACCAGTGCCGCTATTATTGCTTAGCCACAATGGTTCCCAAAACCTCGGATGTTTACAACGTCAGTTTACGAACGTAAAATAAGAGAACTGGTGGACTGTGTACTGGCGTATGAAGGCCAGAGCTGGTTGTAATAATCTAACAACAATATCATCATCTTCCTGCCCTTGTCCCATGGTACGTGGGGTCGGCGCACACCTTTTTTTCTTCCATTCTCCCCTGTCGACCGTCACAATATCATTCACTCACTTTTCTTTCATATCATTCCTCACACAATACATCGTATCTTTTCTTTGGCCTTCCTCCCTCTTCAATAATATTCTAACGCCAGAAAGGATGTAATTTGTCACTCTTAATTTACCTGTTCATAGCAATGCGTAAACACGGGTGCGACGAGTGTAATCGTCGTTTCGCTCAGAAGTCGGCGCTGGTGCTGCACGTCAACAGAGTTCATAGGAACTTACCACCGCCCTGTGCTTGTCAGATATGTCCTAAGAGGTTAGTATCCAAGACTTAATCCAAATATTTATGCTCACTAAGACTAAGCGACACTTAAACGAATGCCTGAATAAAAACGCGCTATTGGATTTTCAGCTTTCGGCGCTGAGTCGAGCGTGGAAAATCCAACAGCATGCTTTTAATTGTTTAAAGTGTCATTTAATGTTAGTTAAAACGGGCACTAGCTTGAATGCTGAGAAATGTAGGTTAGAAGAAAGCGAGGTAAAGAGGTAATATTTCTTTGTAAGTTTGTATGTAGGTGGTAATCTTCGGAACTACTGATTCCGAATTTTTTTTTCATTAATAGGAAGCTACAGTATTGCCGAGTGTCATAGGATATAATTTCACGCGGATGACGTCGCGGCCAGAAGCTAATATAATCATCAACAGTGTTTTGTTTACTTGGCTTTTTAATTTTTCCCTCATTTGATAGGCTTTACATTTTAAACAACTTTATTATTTCCAGATATCCCCGGATGTCTTTACTCAAAGCACACATGACGAGGGCGCATGGAATGTCGATCATCACTCGCAAGGTGAGAACACATTATAATTTTAGTTCATAATACAAGCTTGCTAAGAGTCAGTATTCCCTGAAAAATCCACCTTATTAGATTAATACAGATGGGACACTCCGCAAAATCATTTCAATAAAAAGCGACTCTTTGCTACGACACAATAAAGTGCAATTCAGGTCGCACAACGCTTATTACCTACAGTTATATTCAACGACAAGTTGCCTCTCTTTCTATCGCGTAACTCTTATACCTTCTGACCTACTGAATTAGCCCCGTGGACGGGGCCCGCCGCGTACTTGTAGCTTCATACCTAAACTGTGGAGTGTCCCATCTGTATTAATCTGTGCCTTATCTTTAAATCTTTTCTTTTTAGATGTTCTTCAAAACCCTGCCATCAATGACAGAGCTAGAAATAAAACAATCCAAAGTCATACTAAAATATGATGAAAACGAAATGCTTGCGTTTCCACTAGCACCGATCAAGAAGGAACCGACAACTGAGGAACTTAACTACGAGCAAGATTATGCAGAAGATTGCAATGAAATGGATAACGTAGAAACTAAACCAACAGAGGAAATGTTAATGGATGACTTCATGCAATATGTGACACACGGCGTTCAAGACACAGGTACAAATGTAGTTTATATACAAAATGGGGAAGTGGTACATAGTATAGATCCTGAGAATGTGACGCGTACGGATAATTTGATTTTGGAAGTAGAAGCTATAGTGGACGGGCAGATTGTGGTGAAAAGTTTGAATGATGATAGCAATTTATTAAGTAAGTTTGCTGGAAATAGTCTTTAGTAGAATTACTGGCGGAGATCGAGAGAAAGGCAAGAGGATTTTGTAATAATAAACTTTGTCAACGCGTTATAAAGTGCATACTTGTTTGTTTGTTTTGTTTCATTCGGAAAAAACGCAGCCATCAAACGGGTGTTCGGTCGCTCTCGCGCGGATTTGTTTGCACTTTATGACACCTGATAATAAAGTCTATAATTCAATGTCATCAGAATTTCCTTTGTTTTCACTCCTCTCGGTTTATTTCTTAGCCATGATGACCAAACTCATTTCTATAAAATTTTGTTTTAATTTTCTGATTAGTATTGGTTGATTGATACGATTAAAATAGAATAATAATATTTATAGTAGCAATTCAAATGGTAATAGTGAGATATTAAATTATACAAATATTCCTATTTAATAATTGTATAAAAATGCATGAAAATGTATGGGCAATGCTCTTTTTGAAAAAAGGTTTATGTCAATGAAAGTTGTAGTTTTAAAGAAACTGTAATAAGACTGAAATAGTTCTGTTAAACGAGTAAAGTACCCGTCACGAGAAGCTATAAATTATGTAAACAAACATCTTTTACTAAGTAAACATTTTATACTGCGAGATAATAATAAATTGACCATATTCAATCGTCATGAAATATAGACGGGTTATATGAAAGTAACAACCTATTTAATTTAGTCGGATCATATTTTAACGACGCAAAGCGCTATCGTTTGTGTTTCTTGGTACCGGAACGCGTCCGTCGCAGGGATTGTAAACTATCGGGACGCCATTTTGAAATAAACGCGTCATTCGAGTTTCGAATGCTTCGTGATACATGTCACTGATTCTGACACAGAAATGGAAATATCTGAATCTGACGAATAATTATTCTTAAATAATATATGTTAATTAATATTTGTTACTTAATAATTTATTAAATCTTAAACAAATTCATTTTTTTTGTTGGTCCAAATGTTGTGAACTCCTGAACACTTGTTTACATAATTTATAGCTTCTCGTGACGGGTACTTTAGGTAGATTTTAGAAATATTATTAAGTATGGCGAAAGCGCCACTGTCGCGAAATTCAAATTTACTTTCTTCTTTTTCTTGACAGTTCAACAACATTCATTGCGTTATACGTTGTTGAGAAGACAAATTTTTCGAACATATGAAGCAATGGATTAGCAATTTGTTTCAAAATGATTTAGATTCCGACCGATAGTGTGTTACGCAATTAGGGTGCTGGTTGTATGTTGATCTGATTATAATTTGCGACCGTAACAAATCTGTATTTATAGAATTATAAGCATTAAAATCAATACAACTCTCTAATTTCATATTATCCTATTGAATATTTTTCCCATGAAATCTGGACATTTGAGGATTGTACTAACTTAAGTAGTTGTATTACTGATTCTAATGATTATAATTATGTAAATACATATTTGTTACGGCCGCGAATCATACTTTAATCTTCATACATCCAGACACTGAGCTGAAAATTGCAAAAAACGTAAGAAAATTTGAATTTCGCGAGTTACCTTAGCGCTTCCCCTTTAAGAGGGGAATTTCTTTATGTCAATACAGCAGATTATACAGGTGATTATATAAGGGACATCGACGCGCAAACTATTACCATAAATTCAGTATATGATTCTAAACACAACAGCTTTGAAATGTTTAGTTTTAGTTGGTTACAAAAAAATCTGCTGTTCCATACATTTGACCGTGGAAAGATTCCTATGGAAAGAACGGGCAAGAAACTCCATGGACAACATGGACTCTTAAATTATATTTTTACAAAAATATTAATTACATAAATAAGTTGAATCATAATTAAATGTGAGAACGATGTAAAAAAGATGTTAAAAGTGTCCAAGAGTAGCATACAAAAAGAAAAAAAAAAACAATTCATGGTAACAGTTTGCGCGTCTATGTCCCCTCACACAATGTGTATATTACAGCAGATTATACAAGATTAGTTTTCAATGATCAGCCAAATTTTTATAGGATGCTCATGCTCTACCCATGAATTTTTCACAACTTTCACTATTGGACAGGCCCGGACTGGGACCTGAAACCGGCCCAGGTGTTTTAGAGACGGTGGGACCTCCAAAGAATGTGGATTATGTTCTAAAAAGTAAAAAAAAAGACTAGCAGCAACGTCTATCTTTTAAGGAGAAGCTCAAAACAGGTTGCTGTGAGGATACTTGTTCGGCATGTTTAGAGAATACTCCAGGCGGCACACAAATACTTCGTAAAATAGTATACAGTAACATGGAATTTGTAAGCCAATGTCCTTCGTCACAGGAAACGATTACCGTTGGCACTGGAACCGTACCATGTAGAAAGTTTCCCCCCCAAAAGTGCTTAAACAGGGTTTGTGCAACTATTGAAATTAAAACTCCTGAAACATGTGATGTTTCGAAAAAATCTTCATTAAAAAAAACCGTTTTCTACACTACTTTGTAACTCTACACAAACGTTGGCCGTAACGAGTCACGACGGCTCGAAACAAAGTGGAGCAAGCTATTTGACTATGAGGTCAAGGTGCTTTCCATCTGTGGTCGACGTTCCATCAAGGAGCAAGAAAAGATGAGATAGACGAAGACCGTAAAAGATCTGATGACTGCTTCAGGAAACCTAATGAACGCAGACAATCCGAGGATTGTAAGTACTAAACTTGAAGAACGCAAATAAGCTGAAGAATATAAGAAACTACAAGAACGAAGATAAGCTGAAGGATGTAAAAAACTTGAAGAACGACGACAAGCTGAAGAATGTAGGAAACTACAAGAACGAAGACAAGCTGAACAATATAGGAAACTACAAGAACGAAGACAAGCTGAACAATATAGGAAACTACACGAACGAAGATAAGCTGAAGAATGTTAGAATCTTGAAGAATGACGACAAGCTAAAGAATTTAGGAAACTACACGAACGAAGATAAGCTGAAGAATGTAAGACTCTTGAAGAATGACGACAAGCTGAAAAATGTAGGAAACTACAAGAACGAAGATAAGCTGAATGATGTAAGAAACTTGAAGAACGACGACAAGCTGAAGAATGTAGGAAACTACAAGAACGAAGATAAGCTGAGGAATGTAAGAAACTTGAAGAACGACGACAAGCTGAAGAATATAGGAAACTACAAGAACGAAGATAAGCTGAAGGATGTAAGAAACTTGAAGAACGACTACAAGCTGAAGAATATAGGAAACTACAAGAACGAAGATAAGCTGAAGGATGTAAGAAACTTGAAGAACGACGACAAGCTAAAGAATGTAGGAAACTACAAGAACGAAGATAAGCTGAGGGATGTAAGAAACTTGAAGAACGACGACAAGCTGAAGAATGTAGGAAACTACAAGAACGAAGATAAGCTGAGGCATGTAAGAAACTTGAAGAACAACGACAAGCTGAAGAATGTAGGAAACTACAAGAACGAAGATAAGCTGAAGGATGTAAGAAACTTGAAGAACAACGACAAGCGGAAGAATGTAGGAAACTACAAGAACGAAGATAAGCTGAAGGATGTAAGAAACTTGAAGAACGACGACAAAGCTGAAGAATATAGGAAACTACAAGAACGAAGATAAGCTGAAGGATGTAAGAAACTTGAAGAACGACGACAAGCTGAAGAATGTAGGAAACTACAAGAACGAAGATAAGCTGAAGGATGTAAGAAACTTGAAGAACGACGACAAGCTGAAGAATGTAGGAAACTACAAGAACGAAGGTAACTGAAGGATGTAAGAAACTTGAAGAACGACGACAAGCTGAAGAATGTAGGAAACTACAAGAACGAAGATAAGCTGAAGGATGTAAGAAACTTGAAGAACGACGACAAGCTGAAGAATGTAGGAAAGTACAAGAACGAAGGTAACTGAAGGATGTAAGAAACTTGAAGAACGACGACAAGCTGAAGAATGTAGGAAACTACAAGAACGAAGACAAGCTGAACGATATAGGAAGCTACACGAACGAAGATAAGCTGAAGAATGTAAGAATCTTGAAGGACGACGACAAGCTGAAGACTGTAGGAAACTACAAGAACGAAGACAAGCTGAACGATATAGGAAACTAAACGAACGAAGATAAGCTGAAGAATGTAAGAATCTTGAAGAATGACGACAAGCTGAAGAATGTAGGAAACTACAAGAACGAAGATAAGCTGAAGGATGTAAGAAACTTGAAGAACGAAGACAAGCCGAAGAATGTAGGAAACTACAAGAACGAAGACAAGCTGAACAATATAGGAAACTATAATAACGAAGATAAGTTAAAGAATGTAAGAAACTTGAAGAATGAAGACAAGCTGAAGAATTCTAGGAAATTCTATGACAGTAGAAAACCTGATGGGCCTAGAAAACTGGACAAATGAAGGAAACTTCTAGATCGCAAAATGCGCGATTAAAGTAATAAGTTTGAAGACCTCAATAAATTCGAAGAATGCAGGAAACTCGATAATAGAAAACAAGGTGAAAATGAAGTCGATGGATGTAAGAAGCTTAGAGAGTGTAGAAAACTTGAGGAATGTAGGACACGCAAAAAAGCTGAGCTTTGTAAATATCTCGATGAAAAAAAAAAACTGGAGGATCTCCGAAAACTCGAAGAACTCTATAGGCCGACCGTTTAACTCGCGTATCGCCTGCGCCTATAGCACCCCGATGAATGTAGAAAACTCGAAGAACTCCGAAAACTTGTTGAATGTAGGAAAGTCAACGAATGCAAAGATATGGATCAGTGTTTAGATATCGTAAAGTAGAGAATACGAATAATGTAGAGAATTCGATGAAAGTAGGAAACCCAACGATTTTCAAATGTGACGGAAGCTGTATGCTAGTGAATTCTTGTCTAGTTAACGAAGTTAAATATGACAACTTCGAAACTGAGATAGATAATGCAGATGTTTGCAACGACTACAATGATTCATCATCATCATTTCAGCCGAAAGTCGTCCAGTGCTGGACATAGGCCTCCCCCGAGCGCCGTCCTAAGAAAACACAAAAAAAAAAATCTGCTGTTTGATATTTATGTTCGCACAACTCGTGACATTTGTGTTCGCACAACTGAAAATGGTAGGGAACGGCTGATTTTTTTCGCGATTTCAGAGTTGGTCCCATAGTGAAAATTGTTTATATTCATGGGTAGAACACCCTGTGAAAATTTGGCTGGTCATTGGAAACTAACCCTTTATGCGTAGTACACAGCGTATCCAGAAATTGATTTTTAAGTGACTGATATAGTTTTTGCAAAATCACGAGTACAATAGGGCCGATGAATTATAGCCGGTTCGGACAATATGCTCTACCAACTTTCGCGCATGTTCTCACTCATACTCGCCTCATGTCACCATTTGGTTCCTAAAAAAATGTTTTTGCGCAGCCTTCTGCGCAACGGTCGGACCGTCCATGATTCAACGGACGTATTGTAGCGTCCGCTATAGAATATTTAATTCACATCGTACTCGAATAAATAAAAATTTCGGTCGTATAATGACGTAATAAAATAAAGAAAATTCGTTGGAAGATTCTAATTTGGATTATCTTTTTGTTGATTTTTAATAGATTTTTTTTGAGAATTTTTATTTTTATTAAGATTTTGTGATTGTGGGTACGTTTGTGCCCAAGGGTGGGTTATCCACACACCTGCAAGGGGTTAACTAATTTAAAAAATTACCCATTGGGACGTAGGTAAACAGGGTGGCAGGGACATCGACGCGTGACCGTTACTATGGATTCAGTACATGATTGTGGGACCCCCAGAGTCGAAATTTATCGTCAGTTATTAAAAAAAAAAAGTCCCATACATTGTGACCGCGTAACAGTTGATATATTTTTTTAATAACTAACAAAAAATTTCAACGCACTGTGCTCCAGAATTATGTACTGAATCCGGTAATCCGGCCACCCTGTATAATTGAATTTTTGGGCATATTATTGTTTTGTGATTGTTCAATGTAGGAGGTGGATAGTTTTCTAAACCTGAGGGCCTATTTCACGATGTCCGAAATCCGAATAGCCACTACTTACCAAATAAATTCAAAAATGGAACAGAATTTGTATGAAATTATCTGCCAAGTAAGTTCTGGAATTTAATCGTAGGTGGTGAAACAGGCCCTGAGTGTAATAAAATTCTTAAAGTGATTTTGTTAATAGGAACGGGATAAGAGTGATTTTAATTTATTTTTGTTATATGAAAATAAAAATGCCAAAGTATTTTTAATACGAAAATGTGTTTTATTACGCACTTATTATTTCAACCAAATATGTTTACTCATCTATAGCATAATGCGTACACAATCGTAAGAAGACACCACGAATTTTTTTGTTATAATGCATCATTACATACTAGGAAAATACAAAAATATTAAGCGGTTTCTTGGTAAACAACTACTCGGGATACCTTAAAAATATGCGAAATGTACACATACTTAACGAAATGCACCATTTTATAATACGCTGTTCATTCATCTTGGTCATCAGTTAACACTCCAAGACCTTTGTTTTTGGACTTCTAAAACATGTTTTCAATATCAATGATAAAAGGTCGAATTGAGAACCTTTTTTTTGAAGTTGGTAAATTATATTCTTCAAATAAATGCCTTGCAATCATGGTTTGTTTTTGTTGCATGTAAAAAGATAGACTAAGGCAAAATGGTCCACAATACCCCATACAAACCATTAAACTGTAACGTTCTGAGATAAATCGATTTTAATATTCGTTATGAAACCTCTTTTGATATGAATGGGGAAGAAAACTGTCAAATTAGTTCTGCGTAGATGGCACTGAGTGTTTGTTACTTTCATTCAGTTGCCAATGAAGTTCCTTGTTAAGGTGATTACGCTAAGGTAGCCCGTGAAATTCAAATTGTCTTGCGCTTTTTGCAATTTGCAGGTCAGTGTAAGATTGTGTCTTGACCAAAATATGATTCGCTACAATAAGAAATATGTATATTAACCATAAAAATCATCAATACATCTCTCTAAGTTAGATTTGCTCCAGATTCGACTGATTTCGGAAATCAAATTTAAATACACATTTCTTGCTGTCGTGAATCATATTTTGATCAAGATACAACCTACTGACTTGCAAATTGCAAAAAACGCAAGAAAATTTGAATTTCGCGGGCTACCACAGCGGATCAACTTTGTTGCAATATGGAACTACGTTATTTTATCTTGTCACCGATTGGTCGCTTTTCATTCAAGATCACTTTGACAAGTCACAAACACTCAGCGCCCTCTCGCGGCGAAGCTTTCAGCAATCATCCCCATGATATGAATTACCTACATGTCGACATGCATTACATTTTTGAGTATTATAAACATCTTTTAGAAGCCCCAAAAACGATACGGTAAAGTGTATGAGTGCATTGTTTAGAGCTAGAAAGCGTTTTTTCTCTATTCTCGACAACAACAATCACTTCGACCAACAACCACAAAAACTAACATCAACTCTTTTATCTTCACTCCACAATACTGATCATAGTTTTATCTTAACAATGGTCCAAAAATATCTAATAGCATTCCTAAACGATCAAGTAGAAAAATACTTTTAATTATGCCTCACAGAAATCTAGCTTCTTTGTTAATTTTCCCTCACTATCATCGAGATATAATTTCTTTTTTATATATTTAATTTCTTCTGTGTCATGTCGAATTGCGTCAAAGAATACATTGTGGGTCTAAGAGTGTTAATCTATACTACTGTGACAATCTCGATAAGTTTCGATTATCGTGTTGCATAATGCTCAGGATGAAAATATTACATCACTCTGTATAAAACTAAACATTTATCGATATCGATAGATAGAGCGGAGACTTAAAGCATTTTTGTTATAGATACGCCCTGTCTATCGATATTCGATAGAAATCCACAGCATCGATATATCTAGACTTATTCTAGGGCTTTTCTCCTAGAATACTGCTCCCAATCTTTCAAGTTTCACAAAATGGCGTGTATTGGTAGCGTGTCAGTCGATACATTACGTCCAGTATTATAGTAGTGATCTCTATAGCTTTCCACGATAACTTTAACATTTTATAACAATATGTCGACAATGACTACGCAAAGGTAGCCCGCGCAATTCAATTTTCTTAGGGTTTTTGCAATTTGCTGGTCGGTTTGCTTTTCAGGTTGTATGTAAGATAAGTTAGATTTTTGTTCTAAAATATCATGATTTCGGAAATAATTTTTGCAAAAAACTTAAGAGAATTTGTATTTCGCAGGCTACCATTCCGCATTCACCTTAATAAGAAATGTTACTGCCTTGTTGATAAAACTATAATTTTAACACCAATGTGCCAAGTAACTCTAGAAAGAACAAGGCAGATATATTTTAACATGAGATTTCTAGCGTGTTCCACACTTCATATAAATTCGTATACTCGTGAAATGAGCACTAAAACGATATCCAGCTAAATCTAATATGGTGGGGCGTCAAATCAAAAGTATGAAAATGTCACAGATTCTATAAATCAATATTCTTTCACATAGTTCAAGATCCCAGCGCCGCCAGACCTTACTTATTTTCTGATTAACAAAATGTATGGGATAGAGTAGTGTTAGTGATTGGTCTAGCTGCTTACAAACATTATTGAGATAGTTCCCTGAGTATCATTAATAAAAATTAAGACTCAAAGAAGATGACGCATTTTTTGCGAGCTTCAAAGCATCTGGCGGAAAAAAACCGCCAACGGGATGTGTCTGATAATATTGATTATTAGTTATTTATTAACAATATTCTGAAAAACATACATAAAAATCATCAGTCAGACTATAAGAAAAGTGAGTAATATGTTTACGTAACTTTATTATATATGACGGCAGCCATATTGTTTAGCAGCTACGAGAGACGGCGACTAGATGGCGCTAGTGGAACTTGCACCAGACGCATTTGGCTTAAAGGACTTGAAGTCAGTCAGTAAAATATTGTGACGTTTTCCCACCACTAGCGATCGCCTTTATAAGGAGCTGCGCTGTGGGAAACGTAATTGCCCACCTTCCCCTTGCCCTCTACCCGGCGAGGCTGCGCCAGCCGGTAGCGCAGCCGAGCCTGTAGCCTCTAACCCGCCACTAAACTCCCCTTGCCCACCGATCATTCTCGTACCTAGTAGTACCTTGGATGTTATCGCGTCACGACCCAGCCTGAACCCTCTGGCTGACCTCCCTACCCTTACCGCAGCGACGTGCAGAGTCGCTCAAAACCCCTAGTTGTAAGTCTTAGTTTTAAGCCTGGCCGGAGGCTTTAAGCTTTCGCTTAAAGCAGCCACAGGAAAGTCCGGTTTAACAGTCTCGACCCCTCGTGGTCAACTGTGAGAAGCCATTCAAAAAAAAAAAAAAAAAAAGAGTCGGGGGCATTTCGTACGGATGCGTCTTGGAGCACGGACCACTGTCTCTGACAGTTAGTACTGCCCTATGTGACCGCCTTCACTACTATTATTAGTTATTTAATTAATTTTATATCATTTCTATATTTCTACATTTTCTAAATTGATAACTGATTGTTCGATTGAATTAATTTGTGTATTGCCATATCTTAGTTCTATTTCTGATGTATGGGCCCCAATCCTACATATATATATATATGATAACTGAAAATTGGCCGTCGGCCCAAGCTAGCAGGTATCCATATGCTAAAAGTACATAAGTACTAACACTACTCTATCCCATACATTTTGTTAGTCAGAAAATAAGTAAGGTCTGGCGGCCCTGGGATCTTGCTCTAACATAACACAGACCACACTGTCAAACATGTCTTTATACAAATGGGGTTTTTTATCTATCCGCTAGCACTCAGCCTCAAACATTTTCATTGAACATTGTGCATCAAAATCTTAACGTTAACCCTATGATAACAGTTAACACGATTACATTAAACAGACAATATTGTGAACTTGTAATGCATTATCGTTTGACCTTATTTTTACGTTGAATTGTATGTTTTTTCTAAAAGACGTATCTTTTGGTAGTCCTTAGGAAATAGAACCTTATCGAATAAGGAGAAAGTTCACTTTTCTTCACCAACTGTCTTCTTGTATTTGTGTAAAAACTAGCGGACGTCTCCTTGAAAGAGCTTGTTGTTATCATTCACGACTGCAGGTTTAAATTGTAAAAACAAATAAAATCTTTAATTAAAATATAGTCAAAATGTATCACTGGCTTCATGGTATTTTATAACAATATTGAAAAGATGTGATTTTTTTTTGGCAAATATTTAATCTTTTTTTAAGAATATGGTAAATATTCTAAACCCAAAAACTACCCTCAAATACGTCTTTTGATGAACATAAAATGATATTAGAATGTGTCTTACATTCGGTTATCCGACATTCTATACAGCCAACTATGTTTTTGTAAAAATAAGTAAGTATGTAATATAAAAACTCCGTCTGACTAACCTAATGATATCAAATTTTACTGCGCCTTCGACGTTATTTCTGCCTTTAATAATAATAATATTTAATAATAAGTGTAAAATTATGAATATTAAATTATGAGTGCATTTTGCATTTCTAAATGTTGCCAATTTTGCATTATCGAGAAAATAATAATCTTTTTTCTTATTTATTAACGCTATTATTTAAATAATGGCGTAGTTAAATGTTTTATCAAAATATACAGTCAGGCAGAGCTTTTAAGGGCAGAGTCCACTATTACCGCCTAGCAGAGCCAGCATTGTCCGGGTAATATTGATAATGATAAATTAATCACAATGCCTGACATAGTTAATAGAGGACTCTGAATGTTAAGATAGTTCTGGACAAATTTAGTGAAAATATTGCATTTTGTAATAAAATTCCATGATTTTGTACAATACATAATAAGTCGTAATCGTTTTTGAGTATAATGTAAATATATAATATATTTATTATATTATATAAAATAATATTGAACCCATTTGCTTCACATTAAACGTGTCCAGAAACAACACATTATTTCGATCAAACGAACGCTCGCTTACAGTTTGTATTATATTTATGTATATTACATTGTATACACTAGTGGCAGTTATCAACGCTCTTGATATCAACTGATAGGTTAAAAGCTCACTAAGTTCATAGTTCACAAATGCTTTATTTTACACACATTTATATTTACTATTTACTGAATAGTTTAAGGCCTTAAAATTGGTAGAGAAGGTTAAAGTATGGAAGATTGTAATGATTTTTGAGCTAATTAACTTTAGGCGGTATCAAAGAAATTTTAAAAATAATCAAAATTGCATTTTTTTTTTCTAAATAAAGCTCAATTCGTGTGAGTCAAATCGCCTAGTGAGCTTCCACACTCTTGCGACGCAAAGTCATACAATACAAATACAAAAAAGTACTTCCAATTACATCACTATTGAAGTCGGACGTCAAGTTAGTCGATTATAATTATTTATCGATTTCGGGAAATTAATCAGTGCGTATGAGTTTACGATCGATTGACATAGACATAATCATAGATAATCGAAGCTCATGCAATTTCTTACAATGATAAGTTTATACAATTATAAATGAAGTACCATGTGATTAAGATAAAATATACGGGTACAAGGTATCTAATTAATAATATTAAATGGAAACAATAAATGAATAATAAAACCGTCCGATGGCTAAGTCACCGCATTCGTTTATATAAAAATGAGCTCAGATTTCGTTTCCGACTACCAACGAATAAATCAAACAAAATAATAATCAATTTAGAAAAAACAAAATTGTGCATAAAATATAAGACGAGGAATAGTCGAAAATGACACAATTACTAACTAAAAATCACTAAATCAGGCGCAAAGTAAAATAAAATGGAAATCTTCCCACAACACATTCAAGTTTCGACTAGTTTCCTCACAAAAAATAAAACAAAACAAAATAAAAAGCAAATTGTACAGCTGAAATCATTAGGAACATACAACTGACATTATCTGAGCAACTTCTTGAAAGAATACGTTCAAGAAATTCAAAATTTATATTACTAACATACTTATCACAGGTTAAAAGGGACAAGAGAAAGTATTAGTGTTCTCTCCATACAGTACATACGTAGCTACATAATATAAAAACTAAGACAACTTACGATGTACTAACGACCGCGCCGACGCGACGCCACGGCGCGGCGTGAATGAAATCGTTTTTAAAAATTAATAATAAATTCTAAGCCCATTGCCCCTTACGTGGGGCGGTTGAGATCGATTACTTACATTTATAACAATATAACATTACGTTGACTGGCGGTGCCAAAGCGCTGAAGCCGATTAAAAGTAAAAGAGCACATAAGGCGATATCCTCACTGTGTTCACACGGACAGTCGCACGCGCTGAGCAAGTCGGTCAGCTTCAATCTTCCACTAATAATTAGTTGTGATAATAAAAATAATATGCAATCGAACCTGACCGATTTACGCGGCGACGTTAAATCTGTACAGCTATAGAAGCTTTAAAGATTGTCCCTCTACGCCAAAAGGTTTTATATAGGTATCTAGTTGGTATCGTTTTAAGTGAGCTTTGGCGCAAAGGGCTGACTGTTCCCGATCGTCCTTTGGAGTAAGGCGAGCGTTACCGTGTAACTCGCCTGCCACGTCATCACGAAGGCTCTAACTGGCGGCGGGAGTTCATCGTTGCTGGCCTACCGAGGCCTTATGGCCTTAAACGAACACTCGTGGTGCATATCAGTTGTTTGTGGGTAATTGACGCTTCGGAAAGTCTTTTTTGTAGTGGCGCCGGGTTGTGGGCTTCCATCGCTTGACCACCAATCGTATCACAACAGCACTGTAGTCACTGAGGCCTAAAGTCCGGCCCGAAACACTCGTAGTCTGGCGCGCGGTCGGCGTGATCTGGGGGACCGCGCGCCTAGTCCCAACCGTTTTCTTTCACCATATGAGCCAGTTCTATTATGAACTTGCCCTCTTTGTATTTCTGACTTGATTCAAACGCGTGCTCCTGAAACAGAAGGGTGGAATTGTAGCAACAGGCAGCATAAACACGTTTTAATGTTTTGCATGAACTCACAATTTAAATGTCAGTGGCGCGCACCTGGGGGCCTACTCCCTAAGCACGAAGCCCGTAGTTTCGGCCTTCGTTACGGGCGTTTCTTACTCCGTATCACCTACGGATGCATGATTGATTCGGGGCCCGAACGAAGTATGAATGACAACATGATTTGCCAGTTGTCCCTACTCCCGATATGTTTTTGCCCGTCCGAAAAATTTAACTTTTACACATGTTTTGATGGATCGTAATGTCAGACGGACGGATAAACGGACGGACGGAAAGACGGACGGACTTAGGGAGTAGGTCCCCTGGCACGTGCCGTACCCTATACCTCAATGGATTTAGATCTGAATGCAGTCCAATAAAGATTAAAATGGCTGGGGTGAAATCAATTGAAATGTTCTGACGTGGAACGACTAGAGTTCAACTGAGAGCCTGTCCACATGTCCACGTCACGACGTCGTCAACGTGTACGGTGCGATAACGTGGCACGGTACGTTGACGTGACGTGCAAATTTACGTCACCGTATCGTAAAAATGCACGTCACGAATGAATTCTGTAAATATTTTAATAGCGATATTGGAGCACTTAGTTGGCAATTAACTAAAACATAAATAACCAATAATAATAATTATTATTGATATTTTAGATAATTGCCAACAAAGTGCTTCAATATCGCTATTAAAATATTTAGAGAATTCATTCGTGACGTGCATTTTTACGTTACGTTAACGTAAATTTGCACGTCACGTCAACGTACCGTGCCACGTTACCGCACCGTTCCACGTTAACGACGTCGTGACGTGGAGTTGTCGACAGGCCCTAACGAATGATTTTTAACCGCCTTCAAAAAAAGGAGGTTCTGACTGAGTTCGTCGGAATCTATATTTTTTATGTTGTTCCCCGATTACTCGAAGACGACTGGACCGATTTGGAAAATTCTTTTTTGTTTGATACTACCTAGATAGTCCCATGTTTTATTAACTTTGATTGGATAGTGTTTGAGTTAGCTTCAATAATAGGTACCTACGTATTTTTCCCCGTCTATGTATATGATGTTATAATAACTTCCTGTTAAAAAATCAACCGACTACAAAGCGAAAAATTAAAATTCAAACCGTTCAAATGTAGAACATGTTAAAGTATTGACCAGAAATGTTATAGTGCGAGTGTGACTTTGTCTATGTACCCCAACAGCTTTCTGACTGTGATCTTCAAATGGGCTGTGATGAAAGCTTGTTTTACTGGCAGATTAGAAGAAATTCCTTCACAGGCATCTACAATTAGTCACAAATATCACGTGAACGTTTAAGCTTCTGTACGTCCTAAGAAATCTCATCAAAATCGGATGTTCTAATGACGATCAAATTATGCGATTTGCGTCCGAGCCGAGATGATAAATCTTCCATCGACATAACGGACATCCAGTTACAATTACAGGGTTACTAAAGTCGTACCAATTAAAGACTAATTTGAAAGTTCTACTTAATTAATATAGACTAAATACGTATTCGATCATTTCGATATCAGTTGGCCTGACCTCAGCTATACAAAAGGGAGGACTGCATTTACATTTTAAAACAAAAAGGGCAAAAAGATCGAGTTTATCTAAGTTAAAATCGCTCTTTAGATTCTCGTTGACTATTTTGGGATTATAATTAGGGGCGAACAGAAAATAATAAGTTTTACAGACGACAGCCTTGTTACTTGGAGAAAAGTTTCTAAAGGGCTCTAGAATTAGGTACTTACTTACTTGTTTTTAGTTTACATGAGGCAACAGTTGGCCGAATAAGTAAATTGGTACAAGTTTTAACGTTTAATTAATATCGATTAGAGACATTTGCAATGTCTTTCTTTGTTATTGTTAATGTCTTTCGACCTAATTTGTACACCAGCCATGGTCAAACATGTTGAGCCAAAAAATATCTTGTAACACCTATAATAAGCATCCTACAATGTAGGTATATTATCTACACATGTTTTTGCAAATAAATGAATCTGAATCTGAATGTGGTGCTGGCGCCGCCTATTATAAGGATTCCACGGACAGCCCACCGCACAAATGTCTCGATCCTTAAACAACTCAATTTAGAGAAAGCATAACAACTGTCCTCAATCTGCCTGCAACGTGTCGTGAGATACTTCGGCCACATTGCCCGCAGAGTTACCAATAACACGGTACGTGATGACTGGAAAAATGAGGGCAAAAGACCCAGAAGCCGAATCCCAATAAGCTACCCGAAACGGAGATTCGTTCCGAAGAGAATGCCATTTGTCTGAGCCCTCAGGACTACCTCATTACTGATCGTAACAAATGGAGAAAGACCGTTTACAATTAGATACGGATTCACGATTCTCAGCCGTGAGAGAGCGATTGACAAGAGAAGAGAAGAGAAGAGAGAGAGAGACATTTGCTCGTAAAAGTCTACAGCTAAACATGGACCTCTTTAGAGAATAACATATTTAGTGGCAAGTGGCAACCAATCAGAGTATTAAAACGAGCAATAAGGAAATACCACTTCATTTGTTTGTTCTTTGTAGATATGATCCCAACTAACTTTTAACTTAGGTTTGAATCATACAAAGTGGATCAGCACCCTATACCCTCATCATTTAACATAGACCTGTGATTGTTCCACTGAAGAGCAATGGCCATTTCATACAAGGAAGTTTCTTTAACTTCTTGTACTATGTTGAAGTACAAATGTAACATATTAAGGTAAGTACCTACCTACCTACATTCTTTTTCATTACTTTCGTATGAGGGGCACGATCTTATGCAACGGTATTTGAGGATCGCTTTCACGGAATATTGGATATCTGAGACGAAACTGACATAGCTTAGGTATAGATGCTTTTCGATTTCAAAAGCTGATTCTATTGAACTTTTGTCGGTTTTTAAACTTGATTCTAAAGTTATCGTACCTAATGAAATCATAGATACCTATATACAATATAACTTTGTCTTTAATCAGATCGTAGAGTTAGAGATCTTGGAAATAGTTATTTCTAAGTGGGATTCTCATGCTAAAGTGATCTCATTATAGCTCTGAGAGCACTTCTACTCAGTCCATATTTCTTATAGAAGCCCTTTACAAAGGCAAACTTTTAAGAAAATTAAGTGCAAAGAAAGAGAAAAATCCAAGAGCGGCCTTCGAACTCAGTAATAAATTGAGACACTTACATATTTCCATCCGAGCATCGTCTTGCAGCACTCGCAGTAGATGTCGGCGACGGCGTGCAGCCCTGTCAGTAGCACGCGCTCCTCCGCCGGACCGCAACCCACGTTTACACTGGAAAATTAGAGAAAAAACATTTAAAATACAAACTCTTAAGTAAAGGAAGAATGCCAATAATTGCATTTGCATAAAACAAAATCTGTAAGGACATAGCACAATTCTTTTTTCAAAATGTCAATAGTTTTGTATCAGTGGGGCTAAAACGGTCACTTTGGCAGAATCATAATAGGATAATATTATCCTAAAACGGTCACAAACTGACAATATATTATGAATAATTGTCAGTCACACAAACTGACAAGTTTCACAAACTGACAATTCATAATATATTGTCAGTTTGTGACCGTTTTACGATTTCAAATATTATTCATAATATTATCCTATTATGATTGTGCCAAAGTGGCCGTTTTAGACCCACTGTTCATTTGTATAAAAATATTCGCGCCATTTTTCACGTCACGGCACGATTTGCTTCCATTTTTGTTTGTAAGTGTAAAATATTTGGCAGCAACGAATTTGCTTTTAAAATATCAACTGTATTCTAAAAGCCTAAAATGTTCAGACGACCGAAAGGTACAGTTATTTACAAACACTATCCGTCTATCTCAAGGATTTCAAGGCAAATATTTGTGAAAGACGTATTATCGAACTCAGTTGACCGTGACATTTATCAAGCACATGCTAAGTCACATTGTCAGAAAAGAAAAAAAAAAACAAAATAGCAATAACTACCTAGGTACCGTTGAAGGTGACACCGGCACCGTATTTAATGTTTCAACGGAAAAATAGGTGAGGTTGCAGCAATGCACTCTATTGCACATAGCGAAGGACGTGCATCAAGTTTCAATCATTTAGCAATAGAATCGTCAAGTGCGAATATAATCTCGATAACTGCTTATTTGTTTACGAAACTCGCTTTAAACGCCATGGGATATGGTAAGTTAGCACTCGAGAGGTAAAATAATGCTAATACGGGTGTTGAAATGCTAGTAGCGTGCAGGTCGCTTACATGAAATATGCATGAATAAAGTAGAATATATAAAGTGACGTTGATATTATTATACTCACACTGAATTGAAAAGGTACGCGCGCCCCTGGCTGCCTTGAAACGACTGGAAAACAGAAATATATTTCGTTAATATTAAATCTTATTATAATGAAGACTGGCAATGCAGCTTGAGAAGAAACAAATTCTTATTTTAATAGCGTAATTGGAAAATGGTTTCAGCATGAATAAGTAACATTTTGAATGGCGGACTGTAGAAGCAACAGGCGTTTGTTTTAATTTAAAAGTTATGGAATAAAGCGAGCTGTTTCTTGAAGAGACAGTTGGTACTGATATAGTAAAGGTAAACAATGAAACAGAACATGAACAATAATTACATTATGCATAATTTATAGGATGTCATAAATGTAGGGATGTCTGAAAAGAGCGGGCCTAGTGTGTTGACCCAATTAATAAACATTACACCGAGTGGACCCAGTGGACAAAGCACTTCATAAAAATGAAGATTAATTGCCGCTGTTGATATTAATTTTGAACAAAGAGTTCACGAGCTATTTCTGTTGGTGTCAATAACAGATTCCGGCAATGAATGTGCAAATTTACATATTCGTATCGTAGGTGGGTCCATTTACGGAAATGACTCAGAGAAACAAAGTTTCTGGGGTTTGGAATGAAAAGAGTAGCAAAGATTAGTACCTAAAGAAGCATGAGTTGCGAAAAGAAGTGACTAAAGTACCAAATAAGTAGGAAGGAACGAAGAAAATGCTCCGAAGGCAAAAAATAAAAGAAGACTTTCAAAAGGATTTTACCTGTGCGTCAAAAGCTAAAATAGCTTTTTCGTCAAAAGCACAAGAAAATTGATACACAACTTATAATAGAACGTTTTTTAAAGTTATTTACAGAAGACATGTGAGATGAAGACGGTGGTAGAAAAGTTTAGCGTTTGAATTGAAAAGAGCCACATTCTAAGGAAGATAATAAGATCTACATAGAGAAAAATTTGAAATTGTCATTTACAGAAGACATGATGACAGATGACCATGATGGGTGAAAAGTTTAGCGTTTGACTTGAGAAGAGCGACATTTTAACGAAGGTAATAGGTACATATTACATAAAAGAAAAATTATTTGCTTGAAAAGGAAAGTTTGAAGATAAAATATATGCTTTAGATATACCTTTGATATAAGCTCGTCATGGCTGGCCAAGTGCGCGCGGCAGTGTATACAGCTGTAGGTGCGGTGCGCCGGCGGCAGGTAAGCCTGGAAGGTCTTCACGGGAGTGCGCGCGGCCGTGGCGCTGCCGCCGCCCTCGCCTGCCACCCCGGCTCGGTTAGTCACCCCGTCACGCATGAGTGCCTGCTAGCTACCAACACACACCGCCGTCAGCTACAGCTACTGGCGGGCGCCCTAAGTGCACTATGAATAGCCGCCATGGAGATTGTGACGTAGTCTTTGTGATTCAAATTTTGAAGTAGCTTTTTAGCAGTTTTTGCTCGATTTTTAAAGAGGACGCGGCAGTTTTGAATGACGAGATGCAGCTTAGTGCTTAATAAATTATATTTGATGATAGATCAAGACCAGAAAAGAGACATTGGGAATGCTCTCATTGTAGGTGCGAAACAAGCAGAAGAAACAAAGGGAAATAATACTGGACATATTTTTTGGCATGAATTCGGAAAAACAGTAGGAAGAAAATCTTAGTTTGTTCCAAAGCAGTCGCAATGAAAAAAGGTAATTGATTTCGGGAAGGTGAATATCACAAAATGTATGCGCAGAAGTGTAAATTTTGCCACCACTCAAGATTTGGAACCAGTCCAAAAATATGACCATCGTATTTCAAAAGAAAATGCAATTTTCTGAAGGCTTTACTTTCATCTACATGCAGCTTAGCCATTCTATTTGGATAAAGAATCTGTTTCACAAAAAGCTTGCATAATTATACTACTCATGAAAGTGAATCATAATATTCCATTACTGAATACGTTACGGGTAATGTTAGAAGAGTGAGTAAAATTAAGTTTACCGAGGGTAACTTTACTACAGATTTATCCAAATGCAGGAGTTTCCATGATCACAATTCTAACTTAACCTCGTTAAAGTATCTACTTCGGTTAGCACGAAGTCAGAGTAGAATTGTGACCACTACAGAGAGAGCATTCTGGGCTGAACTGGAACATATTAGCAACTGGAAACCTAGCATCTTTATTGCGTAACTCACTCACAACACAACGGCAAATTTTCCAAATACAAAATCAAAAGCCATTATTAATTTGGTATTTGGAAAATTCATCTTCAGCACAATAGATATTGTCAATATCGACACATTGAAAACTACACGATTTCGATTGTGTTACGCAACTTCCACCAGTCAGACCCGATGTTAAGTTAACCCGGATAAACCTAGAGTCACTCAAACTTCTAACAGAGTCAAAAACTGGATTTGGAGTCAAATATAATCTCAATCGCGGCCATGGTAATATAGTGCACGTGGGGCGAACAGTAACAGCACTCATGGGACAGTGTATTACATTGAATTCTAATTAGATTCCAACCATATAACTATGGCTACCCATTGTATCTATATCTCTAACGTTAGGTCATAAGATTACGTGTGCTATGCCATCAGTCAGCTGCGTCTTATGTCTATTAATAGAACAACTGTTATCAACGAGAAGTGTTGTGTAAACAATTTTGTATAGAGTTGCTTATACCCATTTTTAACGACTTCACAAAAATGAGCAAAGTTACTTGGGTCTTATTTTAATCTCAATGCGCCAGACTTTTTGCCACTTGCTTTTCTATTGAGTAACATACTTAGGTACAGGTGGCAATGGAAAAAAGGCCATTAATGTAACGTGTATCACCTTATATACCCATATTCAGGCAAATAAATTATTTGATTTGATTTTGATTTGATTTGAAAAAACCGGCGTGTTGGACTACGCACATAGAAGTGTTCCGTAGTTGAAAAGAATGTATACCCAAAGTTCTCCCATACACGTCACGGACTGCAAATTTAAGTTAGTAATCCCAAAAAGAAAATGATGTGTTATAATAACAAATTAACAATTTTCGGACTTTTTCCTTTGCATGTGCTATGAGACCTTGCTTCTTGCCAAAATGCATGATTCTAGGTCAACGGGAAGTACCATAGAGGTTTTGATTTACTTGCGAGTACCAAAATATGTCGCATAAATGACAGTATTTTTTTATTGCGTTAACTTAGAAGCTTTATTTTTTTAGAGCTCCAAGGGACCGTAGTCTTATGATACCTCAACGCATTCCTGAGAAAAAGGGTTCAGACTGACAGACAACGAAGTGATCCTATAAGGGTTCCGTTTTTTTCTTTTGAAGTACTGAACCCTAAAAAACATTGAAAATTGCTACCGAATTATTTTGCTTGGCTGAAATAGAGTGGTAGGTACTAGTTAAATATAGGCAGTCATTAATTAGCTTTTAATTAACAACTGTCTACATTGTTAATGGAGCTGTGAAGAAGTCTGGCTTTGATTGCTTCTGGCCATTTTGTTTTACGTGACTTGTTTGCAATGAACATATTATCTCAAAGTGGAATTTCAAGATTTAGGTCCAAGTCATTAAATTTTTCTAAAGTTAAATAAAGCCCTAAAAACTTTCTAGCAAGGATTACTTATAGATTATTTCTCCCTGCTCCCAAGATATTGGACAAATATTGATTAACCCTGATGGCATAGCACTCCTCCTCTTAGGTTAGGATCTGGTGGAACTGTACAGCGCCGGTCCAGCTTTAGTTTAATACATTTTCAAGCTGTTATCAGGACATTGATCACAGCTTGAAAATGCGTTACTGCCAACCAGCGTTGTATAGTCCAGCACTACCACGTCTTCCCAGCTTTAGTCCCTCAAGTTGGGTTGGTCAAGTTTTCTAGTTTTTTGTCCCCTCTAGATGAAGTCCAGCACCCTTATTCCGTAAACACTAATCGCAATAGAACCATTGACATATATATTACTGCGTTGTCAAACAGCTTAAGACTGTCTTACACAATCAAAGTGCTGGTCTTCGTATAACAATAGCACAGTTTAGAAACAGACCTGCCTGGCGCGAGCAGCAAGCGCTCGCCGCCCACATCAGCCGGGAAGACCGTCGGTCACCTGCCGCGCGCGCCCTCGCACCGCGCCGCGCGCACGCACTTTGATCCCGCCACCCTCTGTGGACAAAGAGAGGAGCTGTTAGAATTATAGGAGCTGCAGGGTTTGGAACTGGAGAGCATGGCACAATAAGAAGGCCTTACTCAGCAGTAGGTGGCACAAGGTTGCCAATAAAGTATTATAATCTGGTGAGAGGATATCAACGCCTTTAGACACCACGATGTTTTCAGAACACATGAGTCATGTATCCAGTCTCATGTGCTTATATTTCTCCGGAACCTACACCCTCACAAAGACTGTAATATGATCTCGAGTCTTTCAGAAGTCGGTTGCATATACTGGAGCATTTCACCAACATTTCAAAACTATAAATGTGCAAGCAGTATTCAGAAATTTCGATCGCCTCATCTAGCTAAGCTAAACCGACAAGTCGGTCGGCGGCGCTCAAAGAATCGCCTTTGTGAGGCAGGCCTTAGAAAAAGGAGGTCACTGGTCCCAAGGGAAGCCAGTCTTGAGCATCATTCTTTGTGCTGTAACCGCATCGAATAGGTGTCATCAAATGACGTAATGATGCAATAAATTGTCAGACGATTTTGTTACCAGCCTGACTTCGATGGTGTGAAAGATATTAAAGTAAGTTAAAATACACTGAAATAGGTACTGTGCTTTCCATTAAAACTAACGTGATAAATTTAGCGAAGACGTGATAAATTTAGTAAAAAGTACGAATCTGGAAATACATTGTTGGGACAATGTATTTCCAGATTCGTACGTCAAATGCGGTTACTTTGGGGTTTACTTTGATAACAACTTTCGAATTATGAAAACTAATTTTATTCGGTGTGTGAATAAAGGTTTCGTTGGTGTACCGGTTACTGAAAAACTTTTCATGCCTTCAAAAATCGATAAGTACTTAAAGAAATTTTCATAATATTAAAGTTGTTATCAAAGTATACCCGTAGTATCAAAGTAACCCCATTTTACCGTACTCAAAATAAAAGCAGGCAAAACAATACCAGTTTGTTTTACTTGATGTTTAAAAACGCAGCAGCATTGGCGAGATGCCAGCTTTCAAGTGAATTCCATATTTGTAAATGCATTACTTATAAGCTTTGATGCTAAACGAAATGCAAATCAGTTATGCTAACCTCGATTAAAATACTTTTTAAATATTCAACGAATCTAATTGAATTCGTCGATCGTTCAGATGTCTGCAAGGTAAACAAACGGTCAAATAGGTACCTACAATTACTTAATTAGAAAAACAATCACGTGCTTGAATGCTTTAAGCATACGAATCATTAACGCTGATAGTGACAAGTAAGATACCACTCGAGTTTCGAGTATCGAGCATCGGAGCGACAAGGCCGGTGCGGTCTGCGGGAGTCGAGCATTGACCAGCGGTTGAAGAACCCAGCTTGTCCATGGAACTGTATGACGCTTGTGAACAGACTTTTTTGTCTATGGTTTTGTAGAGGTCTTATGCCATTTGTTTAATCGACGACGCCCGCATCATTGTTACGTTTAAAAACGCTGATCAAATCAGTGATGGAGTTGATTTTTGTTGCTAGGTGGAGATGGTATTTACGTTTTTTAATTATTTGCTCAATTTTATGCACATGGACTAAAGTATACTTATGATGTTGAGAGGAGCCAATCAAATAAAACTATAGGTATTTATCACCGTTTTTAGGAAAACTAAAAAAAAATTGGATGTTATGGCGAATATAGATTCTCGATTGAGTGTTTATTTACAAAAATAAAACGTGTTAAGAATGCTACTTACTTGTTCATAATGCAATCTTAGAATAATGTGTCAGATTAATGCTCGAGTAAACATTTGACCACATTCATAACCTTGTGATATTTAATCTTAATTCAAATTTAATGAAATAGCACCTTTATAGCTAGGGTAGGGTAACGAAAAGCCAGATGTTTTCACTGGCGAAAGAATCTGTTCAGAAAATTATCGATTTCAAGATGTAAGGACCTCTTTACAATTGGACCTAAAACCTTAGCAATTACCCACCTATCGAGGCCCACAGTATGCAGAAATCTACAAAAAAAAAAATATTTTCTTTTCTATTTTCCTTACCCACTAAAAACAATCTATCGATGCACAGCAGCTTCAACATCCATACTAATATTATAAATTCGAAAGTAACTCTGTCTGTCTGTCTGTTACCTTTTCACGCCTAAACCACTGAACGGATTTCGATAAAATTTGGCAAGGCTATAGATGGTATCCTGGGGACGGACATAGGCTACTTTTTTTTTCAAAAATAATCCTACAGGGGGTGATATAGGGGATGAAAGTTTGTATGGGAAACTCAGTATTTCTTAAGTTAGGGATCTGAAAATTAAAATGTATGCTTTTGATAGAAAATAAAGAAATATGCAGTTCAGAGTTTTTGAAAAATCATCCCCTAAGGGGGTAAAACAGGGGTTGATTTTAAAATTTATAAAACTGCATGGATTTCGACAAAATTTGGCAAGGCTTTATATAGCATCCTGGGGAAGGCCATAGGATACTATTTTTTTCAAAAATAATACTGCAGGGGGTGATATAGGGGATGAAAGTTTGTAAGGGAAACCCAGTATTTCTTAAGTTAGGGAATAACAAATTAATGCTATTGGTAGAAAATTAAGAAATACGCGGTTCAGCGTTTTTGAAAAATCATACCCTAAGGGCGTAAAATAGGGGTTGATTTTAAAATTTACAAAACTGCACGGATTTCGATAAAATTTGGCAAGGCTTTATATAGCATCCTGGGGAAGGACATAGGCTACTTTTTGTCTTAAAAAATAATCCTACAGGGGGTGATATAGGGAATGAAAGTTTGTATGGGAAACTCAGTATTTCTTAAGTTAGGGATGTGAAAATTAAAATGTATGCTTTTGATAGGAAATAAAGAAATATGCGGTTCAGCGTTTTTGAAAAATCATCCCCTAAGGGGGTAAAATAGGCGTTGATTTTAAAATTTACATAACTGCACGGATTTCGACAAAATTTGGCAAGGCTTTATTTAGCATCCCGGGAAAGGACATAGGATACTTTCAAAAACAATACTACAGGGGGTGATATAGGGGATGAAAGTTTGTAAGGGAAACCCAGTATTTCTTAAGGTAGGGATAACAAATTTATGCTATTGGTAGGAAATTAAGAAATATGCGGTTCAGTGTTTTTTAAAAATCATCCCCTAAGTGGGTAAAATAGGGGTTTGTTTTAAAATTTACAAAACTGCACGGATTTCGATAAAATTTGGCAAGGCTATAGATAGCATCCTGGGAAAGGACATGGACTAGGTACTTTTTGTCTTAAAACATAATCCTACAAGGGGTGATATAAGGGATGAAAGTTTGTATGGGAAACCATTTCTTAAGTTAGGGATATGAAAATTCAAATGTATGCTTTTGGTAGGAAATAAAGAAATATATGGTACAGCGTTTTTTAAAAATCGTCCCCTAAGGGGTACAATAGGGGTTGACAAATGTTTGTGTACCTACCTCTTTTTAAGAGATTTAAGGGATTGGAAATGTAGTCATATTTCGAATCTTGAGGTAACATTTAGTCTTTATTTCATTCGACGTTTTTACGAGGAAATTATTTGAACGAGTGGACACTCGGACAAAAGTTATTTGTTATTAGAGCGTGACTGGCATAATAAATTTTAAGTAATTAACAAAGTACCCCCGCCGCGTAAGTGTGTCTGTTTGAATGCGATAATGTCAAAAAGTACCGAACGGCTTTTCATATGGTTTTCTCCAATGAACGGAGTAATTCAGTGCAATTCATTATGGTTTTGTGTAAATTGGCTGAAATATGACGACGACTGTTGAAGATGTCGGAAAAATCATGCCGACTGGTAGCTTTATGCCTACTATACACGGTAACAATATATCGTAGTGATTTGAGTTTGCACAGTTATATCGGACGGCCCTATGTTTTCCACATTAACGTTCCCATGGGATATTTTCCGACATCCACGCGAGCGAAGCCGCGGGCAAAAGCTAGTAATTTATTAAATTCCATCCATCAACGTTTCAATAGGTCTTATTTACGATCATTGATTTTGATTGAAACACACTTATTTAGAATCTAGGTTCCAATTTAGAGCAATGCACTCGATCTATGCTTCTAGCATAGAATTAGTATGTTCCTACTAATATAACTTTTACTATGGGACCAAACCTGAAATCGCAAAAAAAATAATCAGCTGTTCCCTGTATTTATGCTCGCTTAGTAGCTCATCAAAATGTAGGGAACAGCAGATTTTTTTTCTCGATTTCAGTTTTGGTCCCATAGTAAAAGTTGTTCATAATGATGAGTAAAATGAGGTTATAGGCATTGTTTAAATGTTTAAATTACACCTTGTATAATTATAGTACCTACTTATTATCTTCATACCTACTAATTCTATACTTACTTATAAATTATAATTTTATAATAGACCGGATGCGAGTTGAATTATGGTCGGACTTTTAACGGGCTGCAGTAAACTGACACTTCTAATGTCATTTTTACTGTAATTTCGCTATCAAATGGGTACATTTTTTAACGAAATGACAGATAAGCATGTGTCATTTTACTGCATCTAATTAAAAGTCCGAGCATAGAAATTAGAACGTTGTCTATGATATTTCTGTCCAATGAAATGTGTAATGACTGGATGACTCTAAGAATGGCTGGTGTCTAGTAATGGTGGGCACTCAGTAACGCATTGCTGATCGGCTAATAACCCCCGATCATCATTGACGATAAACTTGAACGAGAATGCACGCGGATATGACTTTGAACAAGGATTACGTTTTTTTATATAAGTAGGTAAGTACAGCATGTTTTTTTTTTAAAGTGTGACATTAATAGTTAAGTACAGTAGTACCCAACTAATAAGGCGCGTCGTGAATCTTCGTTCGCACAGAAAAGAAAGTATGGCCCCGAAGATTAACGAGAATGCTTAAAACTTACTATCAACCTTAGATCACTACTATAAGGTTCGTAATACACTGCAGCTGTTAGTTCCGTCTCACTCGCAAGTATGGTGGCTGTCAAGTGGCGCGCGCTAACATGGCGGCAGCTGCTGACCAATAGCGGTACAGGAAAAAGCGTGGAGCGTGCCGATTGGTCAATAGCATTTCCCGCGCTTTCAAAATTCATCTTCTGCGCAGGTACATCGATAAGCCATATTAGTTGGGTACTACTGTATGTTGTTTTTTTTTTTAAATTCAAATAAGTGTTAGTTCCGACTGCTGTGATTTACCATCTGATTATTCATGATGATGACGGATTACTGCGACTTTGTTCGTGTCTTTTTATTACTCATAGAAAAACATACTTTTTTTTATAAGTACCTATCTATTAAAAATGCAATTAGCGTAGGGTGCCGTAGCTAATCGCAACGGATCTATGTATTTTTATTAGGAACCATTGTTATTTAGATAGGTAAGTAGGTATTTATAAAAATATGAATGAACGAAAATTACATGTATACCTAGGTATTATAGCCACCTGTTAATTTTACGAAATTAACAGCTATAAAAATATAAAAACGAAACACGGATTATAATCTTAAAGTGGTTGAAATTACAAGAGGATCCTTATTTTTAGCGATTTCCACTAACGTCGTCTAAAAAGTAACATGGATTTGAATTAGTGTTTTATTTTATGTAATATCAATTATCTTATTTTGAATATACAGAAATAAATAAGGCCTACTTTTTAAATGCGAGCGTTGTCGTTTTTCAGAGAGAAATGTTGTTCGACGATGTGTAACATTTCAGTACTTCATAAATCCGGTGTGCTAATGATATGCGCCTCAATACCGTTTGTGCTACTTCCCATGGAAAGAAAAAACAAAAGGAAGTTATTAGAGAAATATGTATAATAGTAGCATGGGAAATTATTATAACTGTTGATATTTTAGAATAGACGAAGAGGTCAATTAACTTCTTATAAAAATGTGAGGCGATAAGGTATTATCCGGAGAAACAGCAAATTGCTAATAATCTACATAAACTAGGTATATTATAAAGATCAATAATTTGTTTATTTGAACGCGCTAATCTCTGAAACTTCAAGTCTGATTTGAAAAATTCTTTTTGCATTTGATAGCCCAATTCTTGAAAAAGGATTCTTGTTTATTTATACATCACGCGACGACCCATAGGAGCCGAGCAAAAAGAAAACAGAAAGAACGCTGAGCGAAAACGAAGCAATAGCGCGGCCAGACGACGCGATGCTATAAATTTTATGTTAAAACAAGAAATTTCACGCGGACGAAGTCGCGGATAGAAGCTAGTACTAAATACCTGGCCCAGGTGATTAACCATTAATTAATAATAATAATAAAAAAATAATAATAATTAAACGTTGAGTTTAAGGCCGCGTTTCCACTGACGCGGAGCTGGGCGGAGCGGAGCGGAGACGTGCAGGAATCGTCCAATTACAGACGAGGCAAGAGACGCGATGAGGATTTCAACCATTATGATTGGTCGATTCCTGCACGTCTCCGCTCCGCTCCGCCCAGCTCCGCGTCAGTGGAAACGCACCCTAAAAAATCGAATAAAGAAATTACTTAGTCCATTTATCTATAACCTACTTGTATTCAGAAAGAAAATAGGTTGTGTGCACCTGCACACAGGTCGAAGAAGCTTCATGTACATGGAATAGACCATTTTACTTTTTAATTTAAAACGATATCAAGCTCCAGAGGCTTAGATAATATACACCTAGATCGAGCCACCGCGTGGCCGGTCATAAGACAGCAATATAATACTTTTTAGGGTTCCGTACCTCAAAAGGAAAAAACGGAACCCTTATAGGATCACTCGTGTGTCTGTCTGTCTGTCTGTCTGTCTGTCTGTCTGTCCGTCTGTCCGTCTGTCACAGCCAATTTGCTCCGAATCTAATAAACCGATTAAGTTAAAATTTGGTACACATATGGATTTCTGTGACCCAAACACGTACAGCTAAAGTAAATATATGAATTTTGAATATGAGAGTTACTTTTAGGGGGAAAATAAGAAAATTAAAAAAAAAAATTGTAAACTGTACCGAGTGACATATCAAATGAAAGGGCTTACTATGAGGGTCTCAAATATATTTTTTTTATAATTTTAAAATTTATTGTTTTAAAGTTATTTAAGTAAATAGACGAAAATTGACCATTCCCCCCCCCCTTACCGCCGAAACTACTGAGCCTAAAACTTTGAAAAAAATATAGAAATTAGTTCTATACCTGTAGATTACAGGAAAACCTATAAGAAGTCTGTGGTCTTAAAATAACATGGTAAATCTATATATAAAAAAAAAACAAAGTCCTGACTGAGTCACTGACTAATATACCACCGCATAGCCCAAACCAATGGACCTAGAGACTTGAAATTTTGCACATAGATACCTTATATAGTGTAAACATCCACTAAGGAAGGATTTTTAGAAATTCCATCCCTAAGGGGGTAAAACAGAGGATGAAAGTTTGTATGAAAAATCCTATCCCTTGAGTTAATAGACTTGAAACTTAGCACGAATATTCATCTAAGTAAATTATAAAGTTTATCATTTTTAGTTTTCCTAAACTACCCCCTAGGAGGGATTGGGGGTGTCAAAGTTTGTATGGAGGAACTTTAACACGCAGTCCGATTAACTCAAAACTCAGTTTTTATACTTGAGACCAAAAATTAAGACTAACGTGTATTAGGGTTTTCCAAAAACCTACCCCTAAGGGGTGAAAAGTTAATTTTATAGCGGAGGATTTTATTGGGGGCTTTATTAACTCTAAAATTGGTGTAAATAATGTTTGAGTCAAGTTATGGAAACATACCAGACGATTTTTGAAATTCTTTAGGTATCTGTGTTCGTGAAAACAGAGATACAGTTTATATGAAAAATCTTATTAATTTGGTTAATGAACTTTGAAACTTAGCACAAATACTTGCTTATGTAAGTAATAATGTTTGTCATTATTAGTTTTTCAAAACTACGCCTCAAATGAGGTTTAGGGATGTTAAAGTTTGTATACAAGAATTTTAAAGCGCAGTCCGATTAAAAAAATGGTACTTTGAGTCAAGTTAGGAAACTTGCCAAACGAATTTTCACCGATTTTGACGGCATATAATAAAAAATATTTTAGCTTTAGTTTATTATTATGAACTTTATTTGTATAGGAAAATTTTATTACTGTTAGGCTAAATGTACACTTTTTGTAAACGTTTTTTTTTTTATTAAATAAATTTTATTTATTTTATTTATTTATATAGCTGATGGTTTAAGGAGTAACTTAGGCTATTTTTATTTTAGAAAAATAATTAGGGTTCCGCGCAAGAAAATTAAAATCCATGAAATCAGACAACCACGTACAGCCCAGTACAAACTTACTAAGCCTCCGCTGTCTATTACGGCTATAACAACAAATAATAAAAATAAAGCAAAGTTAAAAATTTAAGGGGTCGGTCCCCATACAATAAACATTTCATTTTTAAAAAAAAATAAAAATTTTAATCTAGCATGTGGGGTGTCATGTCATTATTTCATCACCGCTGCTCTCAAAACGGTGAAGGAAAACATCGTGAGGAAACCGGCATGTCCTAGAACCAAAAATTCGAAGACATGTGACATCTACCAACCCGCACTGGGCCCGCGTGGTGGATTACGGCCCACTCCCTGTCACCGAGAGGAGGCCTGTGTCCCAGCAGTGGGAACATTATAAGCTGATTATGTGTTATGTGGGGTGTCATCGTCTAGAACTCATTGAGTAGAGTACAAACATATTTTTTTAAATCTTTTAAAATTAAGAAATAAGGGACCGTAAAAGTTGTAAATTTTAGACCATTTTTGTACGAGCTCTAGCGCAACAATTCAACAAATTAGGAATTTGAAACTTCTTTAGACCATGTAAGTACCATGAATACTGTATTTAATCAACAATACTGAAAACGGAGATTCATAAGGTATTTTGTTTAAACATGGGTGAATTTCTGCAACTGCAAAAAATAACCTTGTAATTCACAGTATCATTATAAAATAAGTAAAAAGTTATCTTTGCGATTGTTAAACATATAATATGGTACGGAATCCTTCGTGCGCGAGTCCGACTCGCACTTGACCGGTTTTTCTAGGTTATGTGCTATGAGAAATGAAGTTTAACGTAAGAAATATTCCATATTTTGGACTGAAACCCATGTCAATACATTCGCACAATGCAAAAACTGTCCAAAAAAGTTAAATTAATCGACGCAAGATACATTTTGTAACAATGAAAGCACTTTGTTTGGCTAACATTCAAAGTTCGCCAAGCAAAAATACGGCACGCCGTAAGAGACAGAAGATACGATGCTTTGTCTCAATTTTCCTACTAAATTTCGTATATAAGTGTCTTACTTCCACACTTCACACTGTAATCATGGCAACGTCTAGAGGTTTAGTGTCATTGTCCAGAGGCACGTTACAAAATGTCATTGTTTCGTCTATGGTTTGTAGTAGGCAACAAATTTTTATGACCTACAAACGAACTAAAAATGTCCGCTAAAAATAACCGACATCCTGTTTTAGAGAGAAGACAAAGGTGAAGTGAAACATATTATTGGATATTTTATAAAACAATGTCACTGTGTCAGTTTACTTTTAATTCTCATTCATTCACCAGATAGGTTTATAGGTTTATACCTATTACCTGGGCGACCGAGCACTGCTCGCGTCAAAATAGAGACTTTCCCCACATTTATAATATTTGTTTTCAAGTTCTCGAAAAGGGCTCTAAGGTCGGCCGGCCGGTCGGCGGGCACGAAACCAGCGACGAAGAGCGGTGGGCCGAGCGGGGCAATGGCGACGGTACATTTTTCCGTCGCCGCGCCGTCGCTATCCGAGCGGTTCCGTCACATTATGAACCTGTCATGAAAATGTGTAATTTTCACCAGTATTTGACATTAAGGTGTCAAAAGACGCTCTGTATTGGGACAGGGGCCGTACTATGACGTGAAAAAAGATCATGGATCCATCATGATTCCGTGGAGAAAAAAGGATGGTGGTATAGGTCGTATAGCTCCGTCTCTTTCTCTCACTGGAACCATGATGGATCCATGATTTTTTTTCATGTCATAGTACGGCCCCAGGACAACCGTTATTATGTGACCTTTTACCGCTGTGTTATGGAACCAAAACTTGAGGATTTAGTAGGTAAGTTTGATTCAACGCAACAAAATACATAACGCAGATGATTTTAATCAAATAACAATAATATTATCCTTTTCAATTCAAAACAAAAACCAAATGATTTGTGTCAATGTCAATATGAATCTCCGACATGGGCCTGCGCAGTTAGTGTGTAATCGTTTTATTTACGCGCCTTTTATTATCACTTGCCGGTGGTCACGATCGCTTCAATAATAAAAAGTTTATTTTGTATACGATCCTTTTATTGTTACTGGCAGCCAATATTGGCCCATGGTTTACTGTCTTTACTGTTTTAAGAAGACATTTTGTGTCTCTAACTTCAATAGCAAATAACAAATTAGACAATTAATTAACATATTTAGTAGGTATTGCAGTCCCCGCGGGGCATTGCCACAAATAATATGTCTGCTGTTATGCATGTAAGTGGCCAATAAATCACAAGTCTTTGTTTCATTTCTTTACCAATATTGGCACCAATGTTTGACGACACGAGTTACGAGTATTACTCATACAGAACACATGATCTTCATAATTTATTATCCTTTATGAATCTCAACCATGCTTGAGCTCAATTAAAGACGATATAATGTAATGGAAATAATGTACAAATAAGTATAACTGCGTATGAAATGATCTAATTTAATCAAGAAGATGAGCATTTTCAAGAATAAGGACGCATCTTTTTCTGCTGGATTAAATCAAACTGCGATTACCAAGTCGCCTGTGTGTCTTATCAATTTCCCCTTTGACCGTTCAAGGTAGGTAGCTTAGTAGTCGGTAGACAAATAATGATTAATGATCATCGTTTTTTTCCCGTCATTGATAGAACAATCTAATTCCCACAATTCTATTTCCAGCCCCCTTACCATGGCTTATTCCAAAGTTTCAGATACTATTAATGGGAGTGCGAACACAACCGTTAATAGTTAACCCAATTATTTTTTTACCTCGAAAATCTAGGTAAAAACTTAAGGCTCATTCCGCTAATGACTACAGCTCCGTTTCAATGTACGGATTAGCCGTTAAGCCTGACTATCTGAAATTTTGGAATAAATCCAGTTGACCTACATTTATGTACTTACTTCGGCCTGGAAACTGGGTTGTTGCATACATATAACTTAAAAGCTTGGAACTCTGAAAACAACGACTGGGTTTATTAAGTTCCTTCTGTTTTTGGACTAAACATCAGTAGATTTGTTTAAAGAAGATCTCGTAGAACCGTGACAGGACCCCTGTTTCTGAGTCTTGTTATTATGCTAACTGTTGCAATTGGGTAAACAAAACATGAGCAAATACTTAAATCGTTACATTGTGTGTCCGACACAAAATGTAATTCTTTTGGCGCGATAGGGCGAATCTAATAATTTAAATCTTTGATCATGAGAACAACAGCCAATCATCTTGACATGACATTTGACAACACAATCAATTGATTAGGCATTCAGAACCTGGGAGTTCTCCAGTTTGAAAGACATACGTTGTATAGTTACAATCATCATCAGTCACAAGTCATAACCTTCAACATCGTTCTGGTAACTAGTTACAATGCCGTATTCCAATTACAGCCAGAATGGGCTGGAGTGTTTGTAATGTACTGCACTGATTGACACGGTTCGCGTTAGCTGTGTCAATGTGTCCTTTCTGCGTTTCACTTTGAATGGGTTGTTTGTTTAGGTTTCGTATGTTGTGGGAGATTTTTTTGTTGTTAGAGAAAGGTTTTTGTTAGCAATTAATATTAGCACTGTAATTTGACAAGCATTGGTACATTAATTATTAGCAAGAAAGCGAAAGACGTTGCTTCAGATATATCTAACCGTTGCTAGCAAGCACAGACGCTAAAGATTTATATTTAAAGCCGACCTAAAAATGTCGATAAACTAGAAATATTGTTTTACCTAGATTTATTGCAGACAAATAGCGTTAAATGCATGTATTTTATCAGAAACATAGTGCTCTTTGTTAAGACAAATGTATGTAGGATGAAGCTATTACAGAAAATAATACGTCTGGTCGAAATGATAGCTAACGGTCTGAAAGAAATAGATTGAATTATAAGAAATAGTCTAAGAACTTTACGATGCCATAAAACTGCGAAAGTGAAGAGTTTTGATTTCGTTTCAAGAATCTCATCATAACAGATCTTGATTTTATCGACACGTTTTTACAGATAGATTAAACATTTTTCTTCGATGAAGTAAAAGAAGAAAATATTCTAGAATATACTTATGACGTAAATGAGGAAGATGAACAGACTGACAGACATTACTTTGAATCAAAGGTTGGATCAATTAAGACAAACACAAGAAGAGACGTTTATAAGGAAAATATTTGCATTCATATAAAGAACAAATAGAGCATGTGTTAATGCACTGCAAACATATAAAGGCTAGTCAATATAGAATAATTTTCCCATAGTTACTAAGATTCCACTTCTTCTTCATAAAAGGACTCAACAAGAATAATTAAGACATTACGAATCGATTTGCCATCCATCACAAATAGTGGTTTAATAGATTTTGTTCATATATCAGATGTTATTTATTCATTTTGCATGGTACGAAGTTATGAACACGAGTTAGATACGATTGGTGCTGGTCACGATCTGGATTTAGTCATAGTTAGGGCTTGGTTTCTTCTGTTCATTATTGTGGTTGGTTAGTATAGGTAGCTCTTTGTTAGAATCTGTTGTGGAATCATCAAGAATCAAGGATATATCGTTTAATTTAAATCATTTATCGGCAGCATCGTGGCAGTATCAATGGTAGGAAGGTTGATGTAATCTCCTAATTCAAGTTTTCATTGCCTTGACGTATTCTGAGTAAATAATGAAATAAGATTGCATTTTTAATTATTTGTTGATTTGTTATAAAATTTTCTTTCTGTAAGTATAAATATCCTTAACATTATTTTTATATATATTTTTTTGTAACTAGAATAGAATAGAATATTTATTCATAAGTTCACATTAAATAAATTACATAGAAGTTACATCATTACAAAGTACATAGTAATATTAGTATGAAAGTCTTAGGATATGTTAAAAATCTAGTGTATAACTTATATTTATTGGTTAAAGGCACTTATTGTAGGCACTGGTTTATTTTAGAACATAACTTAAATTTTGTATATTTAGCATTTCCTAGAATACGACTCGTAGAGAGGTTCTTAACACCTACTTCAACAATGTTACAATAAAAGCTCGTTCAAACTCAAGTACAGCACTGACCTTATAATTTATTTCCGTCTCGTTTAATAATGTTCATTTACCTCTTAACTGTTAAGTCATTACTTTCATCGCTATAATTCTTACTGCTGTCATTAAAGTTATGCATAACAAACCTCCTTTAGTTTAGCTGCAGTGGTTCCAAAACCGCATGTCTCATTATCATTATACCATATTAGATCATTATCTAAGCTCCAAAAACATTGTTAAACACAAATACTGAAACTTGATTTGATATAAAACCTTCGAAAGTCGTCTCAAGTTCATTCTTCTGAATAGGCTAGCTATAAATTAGGGATCGCACGAAAATTAAAGCACTTAATATTCTCTTGCATGACTTATTTATACATATTAGGTATAGAGCAATTAAATTCATATTTGACTGGTAGAACATACACTGTTGATTAAGACCCTACGGGTTGTGGAGGTCAAAGAGAAGTTACTCGTCATATTAAGGCTGAATATGCTGTTAAAGTAATCGGTTATAAGGATTTTAAGAACCGATTTGACGAAGTGGGTGATTACTGCCCCATCCAACATCCAGTGCGAGTGCGGTGCTTTTTTGATCAGACTTGATCAGACCGTGACCCACTTGCTGGAGTGGTACAGTCGCCAGCAAAAGTCCATGGATAGAACAGAAATAAAATCGTGTGAAGCGAGAAATGACGCCACCTAGCGTAAATCAGTTATCGACTAACAAAACTTAATTATGCTGTTACTAGATGGCGTTGCTTTGCTTTAATAAACGATAAAATATTTTTAATAGTTAATTTTTGTCTCTTCAAACATTCAAATAATTTATAACTGTTCTAAACACTATTAATTTAAAATTGAATATCTATTAAATCATATACTTATAAGTATATGATTTTCTGAGTTTTAGTTTACAAACTTGAGAGGGTAGGTTGAATATGGATTTATAAATAATTGGTAGGTAGTATAATTAATACTTAGATCGATGAGTTATGACTAAGCTCAATTGATTCGCTAAGTTCATTTCAATTACCTCGTGCGAGTGCCTTTTGTTCAGTTTTTATTTGTAATCAGGTGAATTACTTATTTTACCATAATGAGTACGCGTTGTAAATGTTGTAATATTGATTTGTAACGAAATCAGCTCAAATAATTGCTTTGCATAATCAAGGCAAAAACTTGTCAGAAATAGCCAAAGAGACCGGTGTAAACGTAAGTAGTTTTATTTTTACACTATTTTAAAACTACAATATTTTTTTTACCATGCTACATAATAATCACTATTTGGTATTATATATTTCTGTTTTATTGTTGCAGAGAAAAACAGCTGTTCTATGGGTACGACAATTTGAAGAGAAGGATTCTTTACAACACCATCAAAGAACTGGTAGACCACGGCTCAAAACTCAAACTCATGTGGTCAAACTATGATAAGGGACTATGAAGAAAATGGATTTCTGCCGACTAACCACTATGCTGGTTTATGTGTCACAAGTGTTGACACTGTCCGCCTGCTCTTCACAGTGGAGGGCTGCATTATCGGAGGCATGCTGTGAAACCCTTGCTTACGGAAAACCATAAAAGGGCAAGATTACAGTTTGCTTTGGATCACACTTCGATTGGAGTAATGTCATCTTTACAGATGAAAAAACTTTTAAGTGCAGTGAACACGGACGCTTATGTTTGTGGCGGCGAAATATTATGCGTTTTAAAAGTGGTCACGTAGTGCCCAATATGCAATCTGGTCATATAACAGTGAACATGTGGGGATGGATGAGTGCAGCCGATCCGGGAGAAGTAGTCAGGCTACCAAGTCGAGCAAATAGTGCAAAGTGCTGGAGGAGACCATATTGCTCATCATCTATGGGGTATTATCGTTCAACGGTGGAATAATCAAACTGAGCGTACTTCAGATGCGTTAGAGGCTCATTGTTTACAAATATGGGAGAGTAGGTATTCGTGGTTCAGATTTGTGTAAAAATTTAATTAATTCAATGCGTTGCCATATAATGCAAGCTTGTTTATCAGCCAGACCCGAACTATTAGTACTTAAATAAAATTATACTTAATTAATATTATTTTACTTAGTGCTTATTATTTATATTAACTGGAGACCTGGTTATGTGTGTAACCTGTGTAACATATTATTTACGTATTTTTAATAACTTAAAAAGTTATGAACACTTCAAGTTCAAAAAACATAATTTTTAGTTTTTTATGTTATTTACTAAACATTGTTTTTGTGCAATTAAAAATTGTAAATTGTAGTTTTTAGCCTACCTATTTAATCCATTTAATCCGTTTGACTTTTGTGATAAAATAATCTGGTCTCCTGTTGGTTTTTATTGAGGTTACATAAGCTTCAATCCTCTTTCCAATTTTGGAAACGAATACTTAAGCTATGGCCTCAATAAGAAGTTATACATAATATTATAATGTTATACGATATTTAATAAAGTAAATGTTACATTTGAATAATAAACTGTAAGAAATAAATCTTTACATTTTTTTAATAGTGCCTTTTTGTTGCTAAGTAACTACCAACTCAAATACCTACTAAATTATTAAAAGTTGAATACCCACTCGTTATTCGTATCGGTTTCTTTTGATAATAGACTTAACATTTATGAAGTGTTATTGAATGTCTTAATAGACCGGAGGTATCAAGACCGCTTGCCGTGTATCAGGTTGGAGGTTCAAATCCAAGGCACGGCATGTGCTTTTTTGGCATGCATTATATTTTTTTTTTCAAGAAAGTATTTTTCTATTTTGTTTTAGTAATATTTATAAACAATTAAACAAGAAAAATAAAATATTGTAATAACATTTAATAATATTTATTATTGCTATTATTTAACAAAACGTTGATCTTATTTCACTACAAAGATTACAATTTACAATACAATTGCATTGACATTTTACAATTTGACTTGATAATTTACAGTTCTCATAATATGACATGACATATTTTGCCAACTGACACAAACGGGTTCCTAGACAAGTGACATCCTATAACGCAACATCAAACGTTGTAGTTATAACTTGAGGGTATGGATTAATTTTATAAAGAAAACGTAAGTAAGTAAAATTAATGGATACCCACAAATTATAACATCTATCGATTAGACAGAGACCTAAAGATAAAGTTACTCGGACGATAGTAGATAACAATTTCATCACATTTCTTAAGGTCTCGCTGGCTAGTTTGTGAAACTGCTGGTATGAGTATGACGACGTTTGGTGAAGCGATGGTTCGAATCCAAGTCGAAAAATGAACTCTTTTTGCAGTATTCTTTAAATTATTCGTAACGGGTTCGATGTTGTAGCAGTATAACATTTTAAAACTTGAGGGACACATACTGACGCCTGTGTGCATTTAGTTAGTACAAAAATATAAAAAAACCTATAACCTACAGGTATAACCTACAGATGACACTGGGTATTGTCATTGTGTAAAGTTAAGACTATAATTAAAGGACATGCGATTTTTATTCTTCTTGTAGAAATTAAAAGTAAAATTGCCTTGTGGTAGAAAAAAATGAAGAAAACCATAAAAACTTTTGTCATCTACAAGTGACACTGGGAATTGAACAGATAATACATTTCGTAAATAATTAATCATAGTTGTGAAGAAACCGACGCCATCTAGTTTGATTTTTGAAAACTTCAACAGGAAAATAGACACTAAGGTATCCATGCAATTTTGCAGGTGACTGTACATGCACCTTTGATTTAACTGCATCAGAAAAATAAGAAGTAGAACCAGCTTGACGCCTATGGGTAGAATTGGTCGGCATTAGCACAGGATCTAGATAAAGGGAAAGTCACAATTGACACTGACAAAATGTTCTGAACATTACTCAAGAAATCTACTTCAAAGTCCTTTATTTGTTCGATAAAAGCTAATAATTCACCTTCTACCAACCGTTATCGAATTGGTGCAGAAACTGTTGTGAAATTCAAGCACACGTGCACTATTTCGACATCTATGCTCTGTGTTTAGTATTTGTGTGCGCCTATTTGAGCATTGAGCTTACAAATACTATTAAAATAGAGTTCGATCGGCTCGATAGCCTATTTCAATGGGCTTGTTACAGTTGAATGTAGGCGTTTATGTTTGATTTTATTGGATTGATTGTTTACTTGCTCTGTATTTGTTTTGAACTGTTTTGGGTAAATTTTGGTTTTGATTGTAGCATAATTATCTAGCACCTAATAATAGACTGTCATTCCTAGATCTTTGAAAGTCGTTACGAGTAGTCAGAAGCCCACAAATCTGACAACCAGTCTTACCAAGGGGTATCGTGTTACCCATTAACTGGGTTGTGGTGGTCAGATAGGCAGTCGCTCCATGTAAAATACTGGTATTCAGCTGCATACTGGAAGCCGACGCCAATGTAGTTGGGAAAAGGTTTGAACCAGATTGATTGTTGTCTGCAATTATATTGCAGACAACAATCAACGTAGAACCTTTCGCTAGATGCGAGAAGCACACGACCGTTCGTTGTGGCAATAGTTGGTCCCGAAGCCTATGTCTAGCTGCTTCTGCTGTGTCTGCTGCTGTGCTGTGTCTTTCGGCTCAATAATGATGATGATGATGATAGGATCTTTACTAACATTATTATTTATTTATTTATTTAAACTTTTCGCACTATAAACCGTACAAAGGATTATCATCGTTAGCATGTTCTTTGATGGCAGAAGTCTGTAAAACTGTGTTTTATTCATTCTTAATCGTGTCTTCATTAATTTTTGCTGATGACTTTCGATAAGGAGAACAAACTTTTTCTTTCTTCGTCTTAACTTTTTGGTTTCTAAAACAATGTAATGTATACCTACCTAGATTTTTATACGTGCCTTCCACAGTCGATTGTACATTGTATTGCCGATTGTCTTCGTGTCGCAACTGCGGACGGCGTCGTATTGTTCGCAGACGTTGCTGCAACACCTTCAGAAGCGTTTAGATCTACAATGCATATTGTGTGAACAATACTAACGCGACGGCGAACCTTGGGAAATTATCACTTTACGTTGCGACATCCCTTCCCTTGTTAACTAATTAATGTTAGATAATTCGGTTTTATTTTTATTGTTTTGGTGACATTCGTTTGTTAATCCTTTATACAGACACCACCACATCAAGCTACTACAATCTGTCAAATTTATATAATAGATTTAATCTTTATCGCTAAAGCATTAGGTTCAAGGTTGATTGGGAAAATTTGACAGTTTAGGGTGGCTTGACCTGCTGTCGTCTGTACAATTTTAGTTCAAGTGTAAAGAAAATTATTAATTTTTGTTTACATATCATCACGCTTGTTTCCCTGAAGGATTGAACATACTAGTAGATGTATCTATAGTACACCCACATTTCACCAGGGGGCGGCCTATTGCCAACAACCGGCCACAAATCCAGTGTCCGGGCTGCTACTGAGATATTCCAGATAGAAAAACCCAATAACACTTTGTCCGACCTGGGAATCGAACCCAGGACCTCATGTTCAGTAGTTACGATTGTGACTCACTAGACCGAGGCAGTCATTTTACTCATAACTTGCTACGAAATGAGGAGGTCGAAAAGAGTATGATAGAAGCAGTGGTGGCGTTCTGTAGTTTCTGCTTACCCCCATGGGAAAAAAGCGTGAGTTTATTGTAAAGTGTTGCTATAAAAATACACAGAGACCTGTACCCTAATTGTGTAACACATTATCGATCGGAGTTGGTTTCATTTTGAAACAAACTGCTAATCCATAGCTGCATATGTTCAAAAAATTTGTTCAAAATGAAACCGATTCCGATTGATAGTGTGTAACGCAATTAGGGTACAGACCACTCTGCATTGGATCCTTTGAGTTAACAAGAAATAAATTCTTATTAAAAGCGGTCGTTGACCATTCCCAACTTTTTGTTGAATTTTTAAATTATGTACTTAAATACTAGGTACCTAACAAGTTGCAATTAGATTGCTTAGTCATTTTCTATCGAGATTAGATTTCAATCAACTTTTTATTAAACACTTTACGACTGAAGTTCGAAAGAATTAAATTCTCGTATTTCATTCAGTTTGTTCACCCCTAGGTTACCGAGGTCCATATTCTGTAAAACACTCTAAAATATAAACACATTTTTAGGGTTTCGTACCCAAAGGGTGCCAACCAACTGGACCCTATTTATAGGGCTCCGCTGTCTGTCTGTCCGGCCGACCGTCCGTCCGTCTATTAAAGGGCTGTATCTTTTGAACCGTATTAGGTACACTTTAAATTTTTACAGAGTGTATTCGCTATGTGCGATGTGCATGGGTCGTAAAGCGATCGGAGCGCATGCCGTGGCAGAAATCGGCAACAATTCGGGATGTACCTATATCAAATAAAATTACTTTGAAATTTCCTATTATATCCTATAATTTGTTTGTATTTGGAAATGGTTCATAATGGTTGTTGTGTTGTGAACTGCAAAAAAAAATAACGGCGGAAATAGTCGGTGTAATGGAAATTAGATCAAATAAATAAATGGATAGCTGCTGAAAAATAAATTTACTTTCCGAAACTATCAGTCTCGAGTCTCGAAAATACTAAAAAATCTTTGAGACTCTCGATATTTTCGAGACCGAGATTCCCGGGATGAAATCCCTAGTGGGTAGGCGAGTCTGACTCGCACACGAAGGGCGGAAGCCCTTCGTGTGCGAGTCAGACTCGCACTTGGCCACTTTTTTACTCATTTGTTTTTATAAATCATCACGAGTACATGGTAGTGCACTTTGTTTAGTCTGATTAACAATTTAATTTGATTTACATTGTTGAAATGCTCGTAAATTAACAAACAAAGACAAACCCGTTCTTTTTTGTTCTGTTTAACAAACATCACTAACTTGACAAACATAATAAAGGTGATGTTTTTCTTTGCTGTAGACAAAAATATTGAGTGAAAGAACGACGTTGTTGGTATGTTTTAGTAGTTAGTTTCAGGTTATTTTTTTTTATAAAACTGCAACTTTTTGCTATAAGAGATTAAGGTCTAATAATCAAACACTGGTCCTGGTTAGTTAATGTGAGCTTACGGTTTTTTCTCTTAATTAGCACGGATTAACGTGGATCGATAGGTTTTTATAATTAAACATATTACGCTAAGTTGAGTTATATTTTTGACTTTTGAACTGTCTGAATAGTGCACTTACACATTTATGGAAGGAATTTACCAATTACTTAAATTTAAAGAAGGAAAGAAAAAAAAATTGGGACACGCACTGGAAATACAAAAAAAAAAAAACCGGTCAAGGGCGAGTCGGACTCGCGCACCGAGGGTTCCGTTCCGATTTCTAAATAAGTATGCTATTTAGAGACATCGTTTTATTTTTCCTGTAATCTTTACATAAACTTCTATCACATAGAATAATTTCAGATTTTTCTCTTTGCAAACTTCGGAGTTGAGGGGGGGGGGGCGGTATTTTTTTACATTTTTCATTAAAAGTCGAAAACTATGCGACCTAAAAAAAAAAAAAAATGTGTGAGAATGTGCAAACAGCGCTCTTTCATATGATACGACATGCCCTAGTAGCCCCACTTTTAATTTTTAAGACACCCTTTCAGCACCTGTTACAAAAAAAAAAAAAAAAAAATTTATTTCTTTCTTATTTGCAAAATAGTTGGGTTAACGTCATCTAAAACTGTTCCAAATTGCATGTTGATAGCATTAGTAGTTCTTGAGATATCCAGCTGTGACAGACAAACAGACAGACAGACACACAGACAGACTGAGTGACACCATAAGGGTTCCTTTTTTACCATTTTGGTACGAAACCCTAAAAAGAGCGTTTAAAATTAACAAAATTGATATTAAAAACAAAAAAAAAAAGAATACTTACAGAAAATAAAAAAGATCTGTGCGAGGTCAAAAAAGCTCTTAGGTCAGCATAATGTTGCGAAATTGCTACTCGGAAGTCCCAAAAAAAAACTAGATTATTTTTTACTTATTCCCACAATAATTTAGTTAGAACAATTCTGTTAATAAACGTAGGTACACCTACGGTTTTTTTTTTTTTGAAACTTGAATCAACACATTTAACAATTTCTCTGAAACAAATGTAATTTAATCCAGAGCATAGGTTAACTTAAATTCACAAATTCACATCACGTTTCGACTCTTTGGCATAACTATATGTTTTTATTAAGGCTCGTCTAGACTTACTAACTGGCAAACTGATTAGTCATGAAACTACACGCTACTAATTAATGGGGTGAGCTGAGGTAGTGGCTTTTAAAATGTAAAGTGTCCCGCGTGTATTCCGGCGAAAGCATCATAATTATGCCTAGCCTTATCCCAACTATGTTGGGGTCGACTTCCAGCCTAACCGGCCCCAGCTGAATACCAGTATTTTACAAGGAGCGACTGCCTATGTGACCTCCACAACCCAGCTACTGGGTAATACGACACCCCTTGGTAAGAGTGGCTGTCAGACTTTCGGGCTTCTTACGACTCGTAACGACTGTCAAAGATCTACTAATATCAGACAGGACCAACGGCTTAACGTGTTTTTTCCGAGGCAAGGAAGGGTCTTGGTGTGTAAAGCTAGTCACCCATCGACGGACCAACCGCAGCAAGTGTATCTTAACCTGATCGATCCACCCGAGCGGCTGTTATTACTTAGCCACAATTCTGGTGAAAGCAATATGAGAATATCCCATGTCACGGTGATCTGATAAATAAGCCTGCCTGCAACCATCAAGGTTGTTGAAGAATGAAGATGCTGAGGACTGAGGAAACTAGAGAAACATTAACATAATCAGCCTATAATGTTCCCACTGCTGGGACACAAGCCTATCTTCGGGAGTGGGCTATCTACCACACGGGCCAGTGCCAAACCAATTATAGACAGCTCTGAGTTGTCAAGAAGTCGGTCAGTCAATAATAATGAAGATAGTTACCCATTCCAAAGCGTAGTAAGTACCTATGGAGAAGAACGGGTAAGAAACTCCATAAACACTCTTTTAAAACGAAATATTTTAGAATTGCTGTTCACTTATCACTTATCACTCAACAGTTACGTACGTACCCTATTTTTTCTGACTATCATACGCACTAATCCCTCAACAACCTTCAAACTTACCCCTGACCCCAAGAAGCGATATACTCTGACCCTTGCACCGTACACAATTACGTCGCATATACCGCACCAAGTAATTAGAAAATTATGTCAACAGAGAATTAATATAAACAATTACTGATAACAACGTCCTTGACGGGACGATAGTTTATCAGTCATATCGGTCAACGGTACGTACAAACTTTGGCCTACATATTAATAGGGGACATAATTTTTTTTAGGCATAATTTGCAATTTAATTTGAGTAAACGCTATTGTATGTAAATCGGTGAGTAAATGTTAACGCATCCTATAATTTAATAACGAATCGTTTAAATTACCATATCATGCATAATTATTATTATTTTCAAAAATAGATTTAAAGGCAAGTTTGTTAATGGGGAAAAGCTTAATACTTACTTATTATAAAATAAAGTCGGTTTTCGTGTCTGTCTGTCTGTCTGTTATTTTCGTTATCTTTTAATAGGTACGGTACGGCAGATAAGTAGGTAAGTACTATGACCATTATTTTAGCCCCCTTACAAGCAAGAAAAAATACGGTAAAAACATTTCCCATTTTCATATGCACAAGTACCTAAGTATTTCCTTTTTAGTATTACTGTCAACACTATAGATATAAGAAAGAAGGTCAACACTTTCAACCAAGTAATTGCTTTGATAACACTAATGTCTAAGGTTGTCAAGTAAGTATAATATTTGAATCCCACTAAACCCCGTTCATGATAGTAGCAAAAACACCGCGGGGTTTTAGTCGACCAGTGTACATACGATACGATAGAACCCTTCGTACGTCCCAGGCGAAGGGTTTCTATACGGATTTCCCCACGAACAAAGGGTTATCAACCCACTATCTCCATAGAAGTTCAATCATCGGAAACCAAGTAGCGACGCAAAATACAGAACAAAGAAAACAAAAACAAATCCTAATCACTATCTAATCGATATTTTATCGTTTTAAGTTAAAGAATAACAACATAATACAAATACATAGCTGATAATGACTGGAAAACACATTAGACGACGGCTTTCATTTCATCATCATTCTGCTGAACTTATCCCAAACTATTTGGGGTCACCACAATATGTCCCATACTTCTCTATTAGTCGTCATCTCGGTAGTCACTCTTCTAAACATATCATCTTTCACACAGTCCATACATCGTTTCATTGGTCTTCCCCTACTCTTATAGCCATCGACATTCATACTCAAACCTTTCCTCACGACATTTTCATCTTTCCTCCGCATCACATGCCCATAACATGACAACCGATTTCCGCACAACTTTTCAGTCACCGGTGCCACTTTCAAACTTCCTACTCTTCTGTACTCATTTCTTATTCTATCCATTCGTGTAACACCCATTGATATAAAAAGTAATATAAGTCTTATCATTCTCATCTCAGCTGCATGCAATTGTCTTTCAGTCATCCCTTTTGTGGCCCAACATTCTGATCCATACAAGACAGCAGGTCTAACCATTATTTTATATTATCTTCCCCTTAAGTTTAATGGTAATGCGGTAGTCGCAGATTGTTCCCGGGACCTTGATTTACACGGTGCGATTAATTGCCAGCACCATAAGTTGAAGCAACAATAAAAGTGTTTGTGTACGATGCAAGTCATTTGTTGCTTCAATTTTATCATATAGGTATGCCATGCTACTTGAAAAGAAACATGCGTCGTGAAAATGAGACGAAAGTTTGTCTAGCGTTGGCTCATTCTTGGAAACCAGCTGATTGCATCAGTGACTGACTGGACTTTGAACAGGATGGAGACGACTTGGCAACAATGAGGGTTAGAACTGAATTAGTATTCTTTACATATAATTATAATAAATATTTTTACGAGGCCTTTTACTTGCAAATGCAAGCACATTTGTAAAAGATGAAGATCGCAATAGGGTTCTGCGTTTATGAAGAAGCTGCGAAGGGAGATTAATATTTTCGTAAAATTAACACGCAAGTTAGGGAGTAATAGGTATCCAAGAAAAAGAAAACGTTGAACATCCTGTAATCAAGTGAGTTGAGGACTTACACCGACCTACTAGTAACAGTTAGAGAACTAATAAAGCTCGGAACAGGAGGATAAGCCCAAAAGAAGAAACGTAGAAAGCTGCGAATAACAATGAGGATGTTGATGAAATTGTGCTTGTTGCCTCTAAGACCGTTTGTCCACCGCATCGTGCACGGAACGTCAACGAGAACGAGATGACGATGACGGCACCGAACTAGCGACAGTACATTTACTATGGCCGAATAATCTAATTTCTCGTTGACGTCCCGTTCATAGTACGGTGAACAAACATTATAAGTAATGCACCAATATTTAGATGTACATTTATTTACAAGAATAGCTAATACAAGCATATTTTTTGTGTGACAGGCGTCGACATAATGGTAGTTAGCGAATGTTTGCCAAATGCTAAGATTAGTCATTTGACGTACGGCATCGGTACCACGCCCACGTACTATGAGGGACTGAAGGGATTACAGTCAGAAGATGGACAGCATCCACTATGTAAGAACTGTAATATTATTCAACTGTTACCAATCATCAGTTCGCGATGTGTTGTGAATTCAGAGGAGTACGTGAGATGAATGCCAAGGATCATGCTCTTGGTGTTTCAATGTCATTATTTTCTCTTAATGTCATGCATGTCGTTCATTCCCTTTTACAATCTTTTCTGTTCTGCAGACCATCGAAGTGTCCTCTAGGTCCAAAGTAAGGAAGAAGACTGGAAAAACTGTTTCTAGGCAAGGATTGTGGTCAGTGATACACAAGTTCTCCCATGTTATATGACTTGAAATGAGTATGCTTTTTCAGGAGCCATCACATTTCAATAATATAATATTTACATGCATTGTGATGGAAATTTTCCTCTAACATTTGATAATCGTATTTATAACTAGTTTCTGCCCGCGACTTCGTCCGCGTAAAATTTCTTGCTACCCCGACCCACCCCGTCGCATAGCATCACCTGCCCACGCTATGACCTACTTCATTTTCGCTTAGTATCCTTTCTGACTTTTTTTCTTTTTGCTCGGCTCCTAAAAGTCATAGCGTGATGTTAAACAGCCTATATATCCTTCCTCAAAAACTGGGCTATCCATATGCAAAATTCACCAGTCGGATTTGAAAAAATCCGACTGGTGGTTGCAGGGTTTACCGCGTACAAACAAACAAAAAAAAAAAACTATTCAGCTTTATTATTACTATATATTCAAATAGATAATTTATAATGTAAACTGACGTCCCACGCTATATGAAGGTCACGGCTAGAAAGACTGATCATGCAAATTATATTAATACTAAGTAGTATTGTTATATGATATTCTATGTATATGTAAATTAATAATGTTTATTAATTTATGGAAATAGGAATAATACAAAGAAAAATCAGTGGTTAGTTCAAACAGGGTAAGACAATATAGAATTGACAGCTATGGCTGGCTAATTGGCTATGGTGTTAAGTAAAATCTAACCCAAAAACGACAAAAATGTAAATTTTGTTAATTGTAACGCAACCCAATACCGACAATGGTATTATTCAAGATGGTTTAAGCGATGGTGATAGTAAACCAAAAGATTACGAAAAAGAAAAGAAAATTAGCAATGACGGTATAATTATATGCGTAATGTAAGCGTGTCTTTATGCCTAGAGGCTTTTATTTAGGTATTAAGTTCTGTTTACGTTTTTATTATTATTTCTGCTTAAGTATAGTTTTCAATATTTTTGTTGGTATATTGGTATGTGCTAGCTGAGCATATCATGCCAAATAATTTAATTTAGTGTTTTGTGTTTCGTAATGTTAATTACTTACTATTGTATAGAATCAAGTTCTTCTAACTGAACAGACATCTGTGCTGCTGGGGAGTTTGTTGCGCTACTTCTTTCCAAGCTAAAGCACTAGGAAGTGGTGAAGGGCGGGCGTTTTGGAGGACTGTGTCAGTTTTGACGTTCAAAAAGTGCTGATTCTCTGTGACTTTTTTGAATGATCAGCTCAAGTGAATGAATACCTACATAAATAGCGGATATCACACGGAAAATACCTTACTAAGAATAGCAATATGTAAATATTTACACACTAGTTTATTTATTTATGCAATTTGAAAGTGTAAACGACTTCCGTTTGCTTCATTGTTTCTTTAATGGTTTCTGAACATTGTTGGTTTATAGCCATTCCTCCATAAATGCATGTTTTCGATTACGTATCTATCGATAGTTTGATAACGAGAGATTGTGAATACCTCTAGTATCTGGACATTACACAGGCAAAATATTAACGGCTGAATGAGAAGTTGCCATAATTAGCACGTTTGACCCAATACAATTTATCGTTGACATACTGTCAATAGATATGCTACTGATGACGGTCATAATGGCAGATACACCCGTAAACGCTATTGATCTTGAAAGCTAAATTAACGCCAAGGTTGTTCGGGAAGATCATCTAAGTTCCTAAATATAGACGTCTTAACATAGACTAGGCGTTGGCGAATTTGTTGCATCCAGATAAATTACTCTTTACTAAATTTTGCGCTACATTTTTGAAAGAGAAATGGCTATCTTATAAGATTGTGCATCACTGGCTTTTATTAGATTATCTTTTCTACGAGATTCCGCTGGATATCTATCAAAATATAGCTCAGCTTTAAGATATGAGACGTGATTTTAAAAGATACTATAAATTCGAACCAATATATTGAATAGTGTATGGGATTGTATTTTATAAAGAACTAGCTGATCCGACAGACGTTGTCCTGACCCAATTTCAATAATTCAAAATTCCCATAGAAAATCCACTTTCAGTTTTCCCGAATTTTCCAATTTCTCTGTCAAGTTTTCCAATTTTTCTCTACATAAGAACTTTACCTTCCCTTTACCTTGACCTTTTTATATATATATATGTTAAAATAGTGACTGTTGAATTTGGTATAGATGGTACTGGAGTTAATATAGAAAATAATATATCTGATAATTGATTTCCAGCCGCATCAGTAAAATCACGGTGTAAGAATTATATCAGCCGATCATCAATCATCATTATTATCAGTAACAATTTCAGGATCATACTTTCTTTGTCGAACTGCCAATCTGTTACCAAATGTTGGTGACTCACTTTATTTCATTTTGTAGGACGGGACTACTCGGAACAAGTTTTGTTTGCATCGTCTGTTGAGTAGTCAGTTTCTATCCCCTCTTCATCATCAACAATATAGCACTGTATCATATCAGCTTACGGAGAATACAGAGAGGATGTTTACTTTCTTCATAATTACTTTCGTCGTCATAAATCAAGGAATGCTCATTATATCATTTACTAGCTTTTGCCCGCAGCTTCACCTGCGTGTGTATCGAAAAATATCCCACGGGAACTTGGGTTTAAAAGTACCCTAAGTGTTAATCCAGGTTATAAACTATCTTGTGGCAAATTTCATCCGAATCCGTTCAGCCGTTTTTGCGCCAATTCGGAACTTATAACAGACAAACGGACAAAAATTCTAAAAACTAACACTCGTTACCACCACACCTCGTAGCAATTACTTTTTTCAAAAATATTCATACACTAGCTTTTGCCCGCGGCTTCGCCCGCGTGGATGTCGGAAAATATCCCATGGGAACGTTCATGTGGAAAACATAGGGCCGTCCGATATAACTACAAACTCAAATCGCTACGATATATCGTTACCGTGTTTAGTAGGCATAAAGCTACCAGTTGGCATAATTTTTTCCGACATCTTCAACAGTCGTCGTCATATTTCAGCCAATTTACACAAAACCATAATGAATTACACTGAATCACTCCGTTCATTGGAGAAAACCGTATGAAAATCCGTTCAGTACTTAGATAGATAGAACTACTACTACTACTACTTATACTTTTTGACATTATCGCATTCAAACAGACAGACTTACGTGGCGGGGGGACTTTGTTAATTACTTAAAATTTATTATGCCAGTCACGCTCTAATAACAAATAACTTTTGCCCGAGTGTCCACTCGTTCAAATAATTTTCTCGTAAAAACGTCGAATGAAATAAAGACTAAATGTTACCCCAAGATTCGAACTATGACTACATTTCCAATCCCTTAAATCTCTTAAAAAAAGGTAGGTACACAAACATTTGTCAACCCCTATTGTACCCCTTAGGGGACGATTTTTCAAAAACGCTGTACCATATATTTCTTTATTTCCTACCAAAAGCATAAATTTGAGAATTTATTAACATTAAAAGGTATGCTTTTGATAGGAAATAAAGAAATATGCGGTTCAGCGTTTTTGAAAAATCATCCCCTAAGGGGGTAAATGATTTTTCAAAAACGCTGAACCGCATATTTCTTTATTTCCTATCAAAAGCATACATTTTAATTTCAACATCCCTAACTTAAGACTTTAGACTTTTTTTGGAGTTTCCCATGCAAACTTTCATCCCTTAAATCACCCCCTGTAGGATTATTTTTAAAGACAAAAAGTATCCTATGTCCTTCCCCAGGATGCTATATAAAGCCTTGCCAAATGTTGTCGAAATCCGTGCAGTTTTGTAAATTTAATAAATCCACCCCTATTTTACCCCCTTAGGGGATGATTTTTCAAAAACACTGAACCGCATATTTCTTTATTTCCTACCAAAAGCATACATTTTAATTTTCACATCTCTAACTTAAGAAATACTGAGTTTCCCATACAAACTTTCATCCCCTATATCACCCCCTGTAGGATTATTTTTGAAAAAAAGTAGCCTATGTCCGTCCCCAGGATACCATCTATAGCCTTGCCAAATTTTATCGAAATTCGTTCAGTGGTTCTGGGGTTCCCATACAAACTTTCATCCCCTAACTTTCATCCCCTATATCACCCCTGTAGGATTATTTTTTAAGACAAAAAGTAGCCTAGGTCCTTCCTCAGGATGCTATATAAAGCCTTGCCAAATTTTATCGAAATCCGTGTAGTTTTGTAAATTTTAAAATCAACCTTTATTTTACCCCCTTCGGGGATGATTTTTCAAAAACGCTGAACCGCATATTTCTTAATTTCCTACCAAAAGCATAAATTTGTTATCCCTAACTTAAGAAATACTGGGTTTCCCTTACAAACTTTCATCCCCTATATCACCCCCTGTGGTATTGTTTTTGAAAGTATCTTATGTCCTTTCCCAGGATGCTATATAAAGCCCTGCCAAATTTTGTCGAAATCCGTGCAGGTTTGTAAATTTTAAAATCAACCCCTATTTTACCCCCTTAGGAGACGATTTTTCGAAAACGCTGCACCGCATATTTCTTTATTTTCTATCAAAAGCATACATTTTAATTTCAACATCCCTAACTTAAGAAATACTGAGTTTCCCATACAAACTTTCATCCCCTATATCACCCCCTGTAGGATTACTTTAAGACAAAAAGTAGCCTATGTCCTTCCCCAGGATGCTATATAAAGCCTTGCCAAATTTTATCGAAATCCGTGCAGTTTTGTAAATTTTAAAATCAACCCCTATTTTACCCCCTTAGGGGATGATTTTTCAAAAACGCTGAATCGCATATTTAATTATTTCCTATCAAAAGCATACATTTTAATTTCAACATCCCTAACTTAATATTTTAGACTTTTTTTGGAGTTTCCCATACAAACTTTCATCCCCTATATCACCCCCTGTAGGATTATTTTTAAAGACAAAAAGTATCCTATGTCCTTCCCCAGGATGCTATATAAAGCCTTGCCAAATTTTGTCGAAATTGTGCAGTTTTGTAAATTTTAAAATCAACCCCTATTTTACCCCCTTAGGGGATGATTTTTCAAAAACGCTGAACCGCATATTTAATTATTTCCTATCAAAAGCATACATTTTAATTTTCACATCCCTAACTTAAGAAATACTTAGTTTCCCATACAAACTTTCATCCCCTATATCACCCCCCGTTATGTTATTTTTGAAAAAAAAAGTAGCCTATGTCCGTCCCCAGGATACCATCTATAGCCTTGCCAAATTTTATCGAAATCCGTTCAGTGGTTTAGGCGTGAAAAGGTAACAGACAGACAGACAGACAGACAGACAGAGTTACTTTCGAATTTATAATATTAGTATGGATATTGAATGAAAATTTTTGAAAAAAGTAATTGCTCAAATTAATTTGCTAAAAAGTCAAAAATGTACTGACACAGTTTTGACTTCGTTACTATTTTATTATACGTATATGTACCTATAGATTTACTAACAGCTATTGGCGTATACTTAAGTTCAATAAATGGCTATATATGTCGTGTGTTTTCCACTTTATCGCAATTATGACAATTTGCTATTTACCGAGATCAGAAGTTAATTGCAACAGAAACGCTAGTACTACGTAATCGATGCAATCAAACGTCGTTTGACGTTGGACACAAAGAGAAAATTTTATCAACTGTTTCCTATGACGATGATGAGAGGGGAGAGGTCGTTATTATTCCATGGATTATTATTTCCATTCTCATTTCTATCAGATTTGATTATTTTGATTTATTATATATTATTATTATTATTTGATGATTCAAGATTTGTTGGACACATTTTTCAAATGTATTAATGTACTTACGTGTTATGCGTATGTATGATTATGTATATTTCGCCACTGAAAACTTTTTCGACGTATTTGTGGTATTACCTACTAACGTAAACAAGATTTCTAGATAAAATATTGATAGCAAAAGACTTAACGTTATCGCAGATAGTGAACTTTCTCCAATTCCGACAGATAAGGTCGACGACAGAGCTAAAAGCATCCGTCGTCTGAAATGTTTATCTCATACAAGTCCCTATAACACGCATACCTCGCCAGTATTTCCTGAATTTTCCTTCGTCTATTAAAAACCCACCGGCAAATCCACTGTTTACCTGAACGACTTGATTTATATCTATCGAAAACACCAAAGTAAATTCACGATCCACGGTAAAGGCGGAAACGATATTTTTCTCCTTATACTTCTTCGAAAGTTCGCCCGGTCCGAATCCGAACTCAAGTGTTTGGTAAATATTTTCGTCGGATTAAATCTGTTTATTTTGAAGATTAATACAGTTTTTCGTGTAATCGCACACGACATAACGGGTTGGGTTCAGAGCGCAATTGCGTCAGATAAACACGCCTGAACAACAACTGATAAAGACAAAAGTCCTCGCTCTTATGCAACTAGATAACGTTGGCTGCGCATTAACCCTAGTACATACTGTTATGATCCCTATACCTTCATTATACGGCACATAATCAGCTGAATCCGACGATAAACACTTTTACAGAGTAGAGCACGCTGGCTCACAGCTGTGTAATGTGTACGCCATTTACATAATCTGGCCGAAGCGAAACCGGCTGTGAGGACTATTGGTAATCAATTTTCAATCAAAGTATAAAGTAATAGAGTACACTTTCTATTGTTTGTTACAAAGGCATATGTTTTCTTTGATTAGCGCGTGCAAACAGTTGCAGAGTCGACATACAGAAACAACTTCCGCGGCAATAAGTGAGTTTCTACTTGATTATTAGGTACATACATGACGTTGCCTGGCATATAAGATTTACCACACACATCTGTGAACTGAGGAAAATCATTTTAAATCACTGTCAGCGTCGATTTCTTGATATTACACTACGTGCAAAATGACGTAGTTTTTTTACGTTTCACCATCATAAAAAATTGAAGAACATACAATTGTCTAACGTAAATCACGGCATAAAATTCGAGAACGTGTTTTTTCCGGTCTTTCAAAATCATTGCACGTTTTCCCACAGTCATAACAACAATTTAGACAAGAAGTTGAAAATACCGTATTCAAACGAGATATACTAGAACTACTAGTTACAACTGTGGTCACTCACCTAAGTTTTATCAGAAACATTTTCTCACAGCCAAAAACAGAATATTTTCGCGCCGCAGTCACACGTCTAGGAAGCAGAGAAACATCAACTATAATGAGGACACACGCGGAATAAATTAATGGAGATACAATCGTGCCGAGAATTGATACAATTGGAAGAAACAAGCTTGAAACATAATAATACATAGTATATGAATCTTTTAGCACACAGATTGACGCTCATGATTTGTTTTGCTCTGTCTGATTTCAATTGGTCTACACTCTACAAGCAAGGCAAGCTCTTCTTAGTTATCTGGTATGAATTAGACGAGAATTTGAAGACAAGAGTTCTTATCCTGGTGCAGTTCGTAAAACAATTTAGTACCTACTTTTTAAAGGATAAATTAACTCTTGTTTTTAATTGATACTTGTACTCTCAGAAACTAAGGTAAATTTAATATTGAAGCGTAAAAGGAAGACAAAAGTAAAAATTTAAAACTCACCAGAATGACGTGAATTTTTCAGGCTTTAGAAAAATAGGAAATATCAAGGCGTGCTCCGTCCAAACGCTATAAAGCATGAACACACGAATCGACCATTATTTTGAATAACCGATTCCCCGCGCCCGATCCGACACGGAAATAAAAACAAAGATATTTATAATGCACACGCGAAATGTCAATGAACGTAGGGCTGCAGCTTGTGCCAAGAATGCGCTAATTAAGACACACGTAAGAAACCGTTTCACGCCAACGCATTGACCTATGGAAACATGCGAAGATGATAACGATTATCAATAAATATTATCGATTTATTGGAAATTGGAATGTATGGTCATACTGGAGAAATTGAGAAATCAATTCCGATATTTGCTGAAACTGTTACTAAGAAGAATAAGCAAGTGAGCTGAATTCTAACATGCAAACTAAACCAAATAAATTCGCAACTGACATTTTTAAAAATATACAGTTAAATTTGGATTTAAACACACAAATCACTTAAGAATTTACAATTAAGGCGAAGATCTTTTAAAATAAACTCTTTACGACCGACTTTCATGCTATATTTAGCACTAAAACAGATACATTCAAAATTATACCGTTTAAATCATCAAGAGTAACTCCGAGTTGGACGATCTGCGTATGTACGGCTACCGGCTGAGAGTAAGTGTCATGAGGATGGGCAGGCGCATCCTCTTATGGACCACTAACAAGATAGTTACTGCCATTACGAATGAGTTGACCAAGCCTGGTGATAATGGCTACAACGAGACCGCTTTGTTAGGGGTTAATTTAGAAGGCTTATGTTCTGACCTGACCCAAGTGAAGATGGTGTGACGAGTTTGGCTCCTACACCGAAAGGAATAGCTCTCATGTGCAACGAATACAAGTTTGAAAAGGCAGAGGGAGGCCTATGCTCTATATTGGGATAAGTTCTGCAGTGACCAAAAACCCGTCTAGGCATGTCTGCATACCGTTTATTATTCCATACAGATTGGCTATCGACGTAATTCATCAGACGATAAAAATATTACAATGGTTATTATACAAACTGCGCAGTGTAACAATTTGAATAGATACAAAACAAGGCATGGAAATAGATTTCGCAATAACAATAATATTTTTATCCTATGAGAATGTTTGCTTTTTTATTTGTATGAAAATATCGCGAAGTAAATGAAGATTGTTTTTTTTTTGCATACCAGTTTTTTGTGTGTTTTTCCTCCTAAATGTCTGAACATATTTGGCTAATGGATCATAGTAGTTTTAAAGTTATAAATAAACATTAATTTAGGAATATTAAACGTCGATTTAGACACTACTGGCCTATATAACTGGTTGCTCAAAGTTTTGTGGCAATGGCTTCACGCTTGAACCGACTTCGTTAAATTAACAGTCACTAAGTGGAAAACTTATAAATCCAATATGGCCGGTTTTAATCCTAAACTAATGCTTCTAACACGAATGATGCGTTTTAAAACATGGAACCTCTAAAGTTTCCTTATGTGTTATGTTGGTATTTGAATTTAACGTATCTAAAATTTAAATCTCATTATATGTGGATCAAAAGGAAAAACTTCTTTGAAATCAAAAGTGTTCCCGTCAGTTATAATTTGCAAAATTATGACAGCTGAGTCATTTTGGCAATTAACTTCAATACAATATAGTATGTGTGTTTATAACGGATTTAAATACATAACTGTATAATTTGTAGCTAAACGACCTTGTGACTATGACTTCTCAAGTCTAAGGTATTTAAATATTTGTTTTTTAGATAGCGTTGGGATTGGAATAGTAAACAATGGGACGAATTGTAAATCTACTTTAGTTGATATAGCCATTTATGGAATACTGGATGTAAAAGATGAAGGACTAAGAATTATGAAGCAACTAAGATGTATCGTATATCCAGCGCTTGAATGTGACAAGCTCCCACACGCATTGATTGATTGACTGACTGATTAAAAAGCACTGTGATACCAAGACTTGCTTATCCTGTCGTCCTGCCAGTCATACTGACTTCCTTTATGGCTTCATCCTGATCACCGTTTACGGAGTTGACTTTGACGATTGACAGCAGTAACAGGGTGCAGCTTAAGTAGAATATTAAATGACAGGTAAAGTACTTATTGATATTTATGTACTACTCGTACATACACGCAATGAGCCGAAAGCAGACAAAGATGAACATGAAAAATGAGATAACAACAATTTACACCACCGCAGAAGAGTTTGGGTCCAGCAGAGGACTGCTATAAACAAGCTGCTGATGATGAAAAGAACAGGTCAGGGGCAAAGGAAATTCAGTGTAACACCTTCTTTGCTCTGTACCTCTTTAATTATTATAGATTTTGTATCAGTGTGCCCATGTATCTAATATAATTTGAATTAATCTATCAATCATGGTTACTGATCCATCAATACGTAGAGGATTATGGCTCCCAAATTCGATTAATCCCTATTTTCGGCACATAGGACCGTAAATATTTGTATTCATATGTCTGCTGGCACGTTGTTTTGCTTACATGGGCAGAATATTAAGCACTCGACATGTTTCTTTTCTATTTATTGAGTATTTTAGTCTAAACATTTTACTGTTACTAAGGTCATATGTTTTCTGTGAATAATAAGTGTTTATTTTTATTAACCTTTTTCTTTTTGACGCTGTCAACCGTTGTCTCATTAATTGGATCAGACATCTTTGATAATGAGTCATTATCAAAGATGTCTGATCCAAAGTTTTTGAGTTTTATTCTTTAATTTTAGTAACTTCAGTTCTTACTAGCTTACTAGCAGCTTACCTACTTATAGTATTATAGTTGTTCTTCTTTGAATCTTCTAGACATTTTGTAAATTTAATCAGTTTCTCAGTACATTTTAAATGTTGTCTGTGGAAAATATTTCGCACCGCTATTCTGCCAGCCATATTATGCCAATGTTCTTCTGATACAAAGGCTTAGGAAACTCGAAAGTTTATTAAAATCATATTTCACTCAATTTGGTCCTAATCAAGCGTGAATGAGGGACCAAGGTTAAGTTTTTCTAGAATTTAGAACACGGCGGAAATATTGGTGTTTTACGTTGAAAGTAAAAGACATGTATTTGAAATTTTGAACATAGAACAGACGAATTTTACAATCAATCTTTTTAGTGTTTAGTTTATTTTTTATTTTTAGCATCTCCTTTGAGTCACACCATAAATAATCTATTATTGTTATTTTTTTTGCCAGCCAGGTTTGTGCCTAGTTATAATCGGTAAGAGACGGTAAAGCCTTAGATTGATTAGGTTTAACGAGAATATAGTCCCGAACTGAGATGCTCCAATTCCTTACGAGATGAGTCGATTAGTTTATGGATTCAAATAGGCTTCTACGCGAAATTGGGACTACGTGAAATAGCTAAGTGGTAAGATACTGGTATTTTAAATAAACCTGAATTACTGGTGATTTATAATGATTATGCTATATAATACCTTATAGGATATCTCGTAAAGAAATACTCTCCTACCAATTGAGTTAAGATGATGAGTGGTGATGGTGAGTGAGTGAGTGAGAGAGTGTGTGTGGTGATAGTGAGTGAGTGTGTGATGGTGAGTGTGTGGTAACGGTAACGCTGTGGTGTGTGAGTGAGTGGTGTTGGTGTTGATGATTGAGTTGAGTTGTGTGTAGTATAAACGATTCTGTGACTTGAGCTGAGCAATGTCTACAACCAGAAATCAAATAGTAGGTATACTAGACACTCTTTCTTCGTTTTATTACCATCACAATGGCGTGTTAGGCCATATTCAGCACTATTTCCAACCATAATTGAAGGAAAAACATCCGATTTTATTCTTTGCCCAGTCTCAGATAATAAAATATAGGGAATGACATTATGACCACCATAGATATAAGTTGATGATAACTAACGCTAGCATAACACGCACTGCCACAAATATCAATTGGCTAGGTATACAGAACTTTGTTAGTTCGTTTGTCTGGCACATTACAAATGCATTTAGAAGGACCACTGCGGACCGAAGGTTCTGAAGTGACGACCGCGCAAGGTGAAACGATGACCTTGTAAAGGCCGCAGGAATCCGCTGGATGCAGGAAGCACGGCATGGCAGAAGCTAGTTTATTATTATAAAGCGGTAGGTACAAGGATATAGATATGACTTACGGAGCCGAAACGTGGACACCACGGCACATGAAGGTCCATAAATAATTCAAGTTCGCTCAGCGAGCTATGCTTGAAGTCTCTCTGAGGCATCGAATCCGGGACGAGGTGATCCGGTAGAGAACCAAAGTTGTCGACATAGCTCACAGAATAAGCAAGCTGAAGTGTCGATGAACTTTGGGGTAGACGTGTTCTTGAGTGGAGACCGCGAATCGGCAAACGTAAGGTAGGACGCCCTCAGGGTTTTGGATGAGAGTTGCCGAGAAACGAGCTGAATGGCGTGCAATAGGAGATGCCTATGTCCAGTAGTGGACTGCTACTAAGGCTGCTGATGATGATGAACTAACACCGCCATCTTGTTTTTTCATATATATTTTATTGTAAGACTGCACTGTCCCACTCCTGGGCATAGGACTCCCTCCACTCCTTCCAACCTTCACGAGCCCGCGCTTTCTCCTTCCAGTTTTGGCAGAATCTGTCCAGTTCATCCCGCCATTTACTACGTGGGCTGCCGCGGCCCCGCCTCACTGTCTCAGGGGCCCACAGTTTATCTCGCATGCGGCAGACATGTCCTGCCCAGTCCAATTTAAGTTCGGCAGCCTTTTGAGCCACCTCAACTATGTTTATTTTGGAGCGCAGTACTTATTGTGTTTTGAACACGATCCTTTAATTGTATTCCTAGTATACTGCGCTCCGTTGTTTTTTCATTACATTTCTCTAAACAATTTCACGAATAACCGTCCCATGTCAACGTCATTCGAATGCCGAAAGCTGTTTGTGGCACTTTAACTTCTTCTTTACCTTCTGTTTCCACCACTTAACTAACTGATTGGCCCGTGTCACGAAACTCTGCAAACTCCTAATCTAATAAACTTGATTCGATTTCAGTAGACTCGTCCGTCGAGTGTAAACATAAATGGCGTCTCTATTAACATGGTCTTTTCACAAATAAAAAGAATTTGTGTCGCTAGAATCAATGACAGATAAATTGATGTCTACGTTAAAGCAGATGATTAATTTAATGTTAAATTGACAGGCATTGCGGTGGCAATAGGCCTTCTATTGATGGGGCTTAAACATAATTGGCGAAATGTTGGTGTATTATAATACACCTCTGCCTAAACCTTCGAGGATTACAGGCGTGATTTTATTGTTATGTTCACCAAGTTACTGCCGCACTCAAACACGACACTTTTCAGAACAAGCTTTCAGATATGGAGAGGTTATTGCAACAAATATCCTTTAAGCCCTGAAATCGTACTATCTACATACATGCATGCATATACTCACGCCTTCTTCCCATGGGGGTAGGCAGGAAATACACAACGCCACCTGCTACGATACTTACATGCTCCTTTTGCCTCGTATCTAGAATTTTCAACAAAAAAATACAGACCCACTTAACTTTTTCTGTGTTATTTCTTTGTCCTAATATTTGTCTATTTTATTTTCCTCGTCAACATCCTCGACCCGTAACTATAAGTCTATAATCCGAACTCTCAATTACGCGATAGCCCAGTTATATTAATCCTTATTTGCAGACACATTCGAATGTTGTGATAACGCTATCAGATCAGACTATCACGGGGCAATATCGTGATAGTGATAAGATATGGGGAAAGCCTTTCATTATAATGATATTGAATAATTGTTTCATAAACAGTTATGCAGTTCGTTAGTGTATACATATACTGTTTCTGCCGGAAATGGTGATAGTGAAATTCTCAATAAAGGAAATGGTAGTTACTGAGTTTGGTTACAATTAAAGAGAAACCCAGAAATGAAAAGGATTTGTCTGAAATGAAAGTGGTCTGAACAGTTTTTGCAGTAATTGACATGGTCATTATTGGCAGTGATTCGGCAAGATTAGTTTTGCAGATTGGATATCAGATTTTATGACAAACTTACTGTTTCAAAAACGTTGGATCCTACAAAGGAAAGTAACACAACTACAATAGTATATATATCGCCAGCCATCCAACAAGTAACAAAGAACATTCGCTCCAGCCTATATCAATAAAGAGCCACATCATGGTCGCAGCTTATCTCCATACTTTTGATGTTCGTGTCTGGTCATATTCATAGCAATAACAGTAGAAAACCAGCAAACACAGACCTCTTTGTAAAGGAAACCAATGCGCGGGTGGTCTTCCAAACGATTGGCCATTCATGCAATAGCGGCTCAATTTTGTAGTACATCGGCAGTTTAGTAAGGGCTTGAACTAGCAACGTCTACACAAACTTAGCGATGGATATCAAATGTCTGTTACTGGCCTTTGTATGCCAAAGCCATTAGACTCCAAGGAGGGCGGATTGACCTTAAAGTTTTTATTCAAACTTGTGTGATGATGTGTATTTATAAATGTTGATTTAGTGTTTGGCGTGTTTGTGAGAAAATGTACTGAGATTATTGAATATGTGGAGGTTGGGCATTGACCTGAATCTGAAGTTTTTTAGGTAGACATCAGCGGTTGAAAAAGGGTGTCAATACGCCGTGGGATGGTCTATTAATACAGCAGTGCGATTCTGTAACCATCTCACCATGAAAACTTAGGTGAAGTGAACGTAGAGTGAGCTGTCAATAGTGTCAATTCCTAGCAAAAACAAACTCACTTCACCTAAGTTTTCACGGTGACATTTTTACAGAATCGACCGGCAGCATAGCTTTTAGGATTTCAAGGTAACAAACAAGGCATGTATTTATGTATTTTTGCGTTTGTCATGTGAAGCAAATTACCTAAGATTAAGTAGGGAAATGGACAATGGTACAAGATAGCCTTTTCCATGTGACGTTAGCACCTCTACCATTAAAGACTGCGCAGTTCCCTACTTCAGAGAACCGTACCACAACAAAAACACACGCTTCATGAGTCATCTCAACAACAGTTCAAGATAAATCGCTCTAAAACGTAACAACACAAAGTACAAAGAACTGTTACGCAGTACTTGTCAAAACTGTTATAACGTATGTATACAGAAGTGATTAAGTTATCTATCAGGACACGTGTGGAGCTGAATGTGGAACGTTCGCGAAGCAGGACAAAGATAGCGATGTTGTATTTGTGATAGACGAAAGAGATAAACTGGTGCAGGTCAAGTTGGAAGAAGAGAGACAGAAAGTACTATAGATAAAGGGCACGATAAGTTAGAAGACAAAAAGAACGATGCTGGAAAAACCAAATAATTATGTAAGTATTAGATTAACAGAAGCTACCGCAAAGTTTATGTCAATCCGTTGAAAGTCGTAGAAATAGGAAACGCTTTGAAAGCGATTCCCAATTGTCTTGTCTAAGCCCTCAGGTCCGAAGTATTACGGACCAAATTGCACTTTTTAGCTCTTCTTGATCATCATTTTAGCGTATTCGACTGAACTTCACGAAAAAATTACGATCGTTAAATTGTTGGATGTTCTTCTCTCATCCGTATCCGGCACGAGCAAGGTTGGCAGGGTTGACTGGCCAAGGTGTGTATAACGTAAGTCCGGCCGTCGAGGAAATGCGTTTGTGACACCTGTCAGTTGGACAATTTCTAGTAGTAATAAGGATCAAATTCGCAAACACACTTCAGTATGAAACTGAGAGGTGTCAAGAATGCATTCTATCGACGGACGGCCGAACTAGTCATTGAGTATCGTTGTCAGTGAATGTCAAGAACTTTTATTGTATCTTATGACGATGATGTCACCAACACCATGAGTATAGTCAATAGTGGTTAATATGCAACCTTGCAACAATTAAACCGCCTCCGACTGCAATTTCGTCTTTGAATGTTTATTTTAGATGCAGTTTTTAAGGCAATAAAACATTTTACCGTCTGCATAAACTTCGGGGTCAAGGTGATTCAAGGTTACGTACTTTTTTAAAGATTTTCTACAGATTCGATTATTTAATCTTTCGGCCGTTTTGGTGGCATGGCTTTTTAACACTTGGCGCATTGTTTGTTTTTCGCTCCGAATACCACACTACCACAACCCACGCGCAGTTGAGAAGGCAAAATTAGCGGTAAAAGGAAAAACAAACCAGTTCTTACCATAAACTGACATTAAAATGATACCTGTTCTTATTTGGAGAGACGAGAAACCGGTACTGGTTATTAATTCCGTATCTACGTTATTATAAGAAGTAAAAAAAAACATTAAAATGGTATTTAATAAAGTCAATAATTGTAATTTATCAGTGACGTATTTCTGACCAGTATTTTATCTGACCATGTAATTGTAATCAAAACCACCAGCCTATTTTTTTTAAAACGCTGTTTTGTTTATACAAATACCTTATGGTTATTGATGGCAAGAGAAGGCAGGATTCTTGTTTCACGCAAAAATGTAATTACCTGAAAAAATAAAACAATTAAATTAGTACAGAAGACTTAAAATCCAAGACAATCAAACAACTCAAAATCTTTCGTAGGTACCTAATATTATAGGTTTTATGACAACGACTTAAAATCGAAAGTCGTTTGCAGATGTGTCAGTTGGTCAGCTGATCGGATGAGCACAAACAAACGACCGTGAACCCTTTGTGACAGCTGTTATGGATTAGCAAAGACATTGTTTCACAGAGGATTTCTGTGAATCTATGGTTTAGCGAGAATATTATTATGTGTTTGTGGTTCAATCGTCAATCGGCCAGTGAATAACACTGGCCGTTATAACTTTTATAACGGCTTGACTCTGCTTGACTTGACATAATGTTTTTCTTTGTTGAAAATAAATATGCATTTGATTTTAGAACTGGTTTATTGAGCGCATAGAAGGAGATAGATGTTTTAGTTGGTTGGTTAAACTAATGGCATGATAATTTAGATAGAACAGTTTAGTAAGTAAAATAACACAACATATCATTACGCCTGTAATCCTCGAAGGGTTAGACAGAGGAGTACCTATATAATAGTACACCCTCATTTCGCCAGTTATGTTTAAGTCTCATGTAATAGGGGGCGAGCCTATTGCCATCAACCGGGAACAACAAATCCAGGCTCCAGGCTGCTACTGAGAAATTCCTGATTGAAAAACCCAATAACACTTTGCCGGACCTGGGAATCGAACGACCGCTTAGCATTTGCGACCACTATGCCATACCATAAATAAAAGGTACATATTAGAATAATGCCATCCAAGAGAAAGTAAAAGGACGATGTTCATTTCACTTTTTTCTGTTTACAGAGAAACTTTTTAAACAAAATTGATTTGAATAACACCGAATGAGTGTCAGTGAAAGTCAGATTTAAATGTAGGTAATTAATAAACATTTCTCATATTTATTCAAAATTAAAACCTTATTTTTTGTACAGCAGACGAGCGTTAATTACAATTCCATGCCTTTGACATACAAATTGAATTTTGAAAAAAAAATTTGTACACGATTTTTAACAAGAAAATTCTCGAAATTAATTTGCATTAAATTCGCGTCAAGTCTAAATAGTTTTCTAGAGCCCTTTGATCCATTTAAACGTGTTAGACAGATGGAATTTCGAGAGTTTAGAACTTCTAAGCGTTTGCTTATTAATAATGTTTTAGATTTGAATTAATTTTAAATAAATTATTGTTGTTAAAATGATCAAATTATGAAATTACGCACTAGTTAAATATTTCGAATTGATTGTTTTTGACATTTTCTTTTTCAGTGTCGACATTATAACATCTGCAGATATTATTTAGGTACTTACAGTTCACACGAAAGCGGGCGAGCCATACTTATATGTGTAAATGTTTATTATTTATTTATTATTTATTTATTTATTTTAAAGAAGGCTTACAGACTAACAAACCAATAATAAGAATAATGTAATATTTAAAAAATAGCTAATAACAAGCCTCCACATATAGCCATGGAAAAAGTCGATAAAAAGAAAATACATACAAGTTATTATAATTATATAAGATAATAATAGATAAGTAAAGTTAATTATCATTGAAAAAAGACTGTGCCAACAGCCGCCTCAAGGTCGCCACACTGGTGCAGAACAAGTCGACATTAAGGTCCCTAGGAAGTCTATTGAAACTAAGAGCACTTCTAATTGAAAAAACATTTCGCCTATAATACTTTACATGCACATTGTCTTTGTGTGCATAAGCTCGGGAGCGCGCTATCTGCATGCAGTTACCTACACACACAAGAGCGCGTGTCGAGCGCGTGTCTGTACGCATTACATCTACAAGTATGGCTCACCCGCTTTCGTGAGATGAAACAACTATAATTGGATTTTTTTTTTGTTGAAACAAATAATAAAATGATTATAATAATTCTTTTTGTCTTTTAGTAAGTACTTGACAAACGGGTGCATTACCTTCTTCAGTTAAACCGTCGTCAAGTGAAGGTTTTCATGTCCAGTCTGAACAGATTGAGTAAATAATAATAAACAGAGTTTACCCGTCGTCAGTAAGGCTCCGGCTAGACTGACGACTGGTCAAACAGGTTTGTTTGTAGGTCCCGTAGTCTTCCGCCTCAGCACGTGTATTATCGGTAATACTATTACGAAATAATTCTAACTAATTGAACAAATAGTACAATTTTAATGGAGTTGACTAACTCTTGTAATAATTTATTATTGCAAATATAATTTACTAGCTTTTGCCCGCGGCTTCGCCCGCGTGGATGTCAAAAATTATCCAACGGTAACGTACTACCGGGATAAAAAGTACCCTATATCCTAATCCAGGTCATGATCTAATGTGCCGTGAACGCATAACAAACAAACTTACTTTCGCATTTATAATATTAGTTAGGGCTCCGTTTGGACCCTTCGGGTACGGAACCCTAAAAACCACGTGGCATTTGCATGCATGTGGAACAAGTTATTAATGCACCCACAAAAACTACAGTGAAGGTCAAGTTATCATCATCTGTCTAGCCTTTTCCCAACGATGTTGGGGTTGGCTGCCAGTCTAACCGGATGCAGCTGAATGAATACCAGTATTTTACATGGAGCGACTGACTATCTGACCTCCACAACGCAATTACTGGGTAATACGATATCCCTTGGTAAGACTGGTTGTCAAGACTTTCGGGCTTCTGACGACCCGTAACGACTGTCAAAGTTCCACGAATAACGGCTTACAGGCCAAGCGCACTCCGTATTTTAGGGAATGAAGCTGTACGCGGCGGGCTCGACTTGTCGAGCTAATTCAGTGTGCTCACTTACGCGCCGCGTCGTAAGAGAAGACAACCCTAACGAGTCAGAAGGTATGAGTTACGCGATAGAAAGAGAGGCAACTTCTAGGTGAATATAACTGTAGGTAATTAACGCTGTGCGACCTGAATTGCACTTTATTATGTCGTAGCTATTTATTTAACTTTTGCAGTGTCTTCTGTATTTGTACTACTATTATGTAGGTATTCTGTAACTCTAGTAGAACAACGTCTATGAAAATTCAAGGAAATTGTACTACCAGAATCGCGTCGCACTCAAGCCTGGAGCCTTAATTCTAGATATTTTAACTAACAACAACGTTGTGGTTTTGTCATAGTAGGTATATAGCAACATGCACGACTAGTTTGTCAAGTCCAAATTGCTTCTAAATTCATCAAAAAGCAATTCTTTCAACCATTTATAAATATTAATAACGCGACCTTTCAAGGTTCTTTCATTAATTACTTACATTAATTTTAGACGCGGCGCCAGATTTTAAAGTAGTATTATTAACCTTGGTAACGTTTTACACTATTTTTAGGGTTCCGTACCTCAAAAGGAAACAACGGAACCCTTGTAGGATTACTCCGTTGTCCTGTCTATCTGTCTGTCAAGACCCTTTTTCAAAGGAACGCGTATAAGTATCAAGTTGAAATTAATGTCAAATACGTAGGTCTATGGTTCCCTAGAGGTCTAAAAAAAAATTAAGCTTCTTAGTAAACGCAATAAAAAGCTAGAGGGTACTTACTTCCCGTTGAACTAGAATCATGAAATTTGGCAAGAAGCAAGGTCTCACAGCACAAGTAAAGGAAAAACGTCCGAATATCGTTAATTTGTATTTTTTTTTTTTTTACTTATGAAAATCTTTTTTCCGATTACAAACTTGAATTTGCAGTTGCAGAATTGACCGTAACGTATATCAATGTATGGAAGAACATGTTTTTCAACTACAATGTTGTTTGTTTTTGTGATAAATTATTTTCAACTACGGAACCCTTCATTGTGCGTGCGTGGTCCGACACGCACTTGGCCGGCTTTTTTTATAGTATCTGCTTATATAATTTGAAGATTTATAAATGTTTGGAGATGCCAATAAATGCTTACATTGCCCTACTTACGAAACAGTTGATAGAAGTTACGATCATATGATACATAGTGTTGGTGTTTTTAAAAATATAAAAATACGACAGCATATGTCTGTCAAAGTTGAATTTAATTCAGAAATCTACAAGAAACATTAGCCTATATCCGCTCGGAGTGAAGAAAATAATGAACTCCGAAGAAAATATCATCATGTGTTTATCTCCACTGTAATCTTCAGGTCTTAAATTAGAACGTCTAGATTCAGGCCTTCCTCACGATTTATTGGTGCACGTTGAATTAATTAAGACATCGAAATTCACGATATGCGAGAAGAGGATAATGGCTTTTGTCGAAAGATGAGAAACTGGAAGGTAAGAAGAAAGATTTTTGGGCTGAGTAAGATAATGGATGGCTAAAAGTGGTTAGGATCGGGCTGAGTGGAATGTGATTATAGAGACCGATGTCCAGCTGAGCAGTAGACTGCTGAATACTGATGGTGATGTGATAGGAGAAGTTTTCTAGAGACATTTAGAAAGTGTATCTTCAAACCTAGTACGCTTCTATGTGCACCTGCAAGTAAAAAGCTATATTGTGATAAATGGAATCATATACAAGTCATCACCGACAGAGCATGGTCAGCGAAAAAATCACAGAATGCTTAGTAGCTGTCGTTCAAACAATCCCACGCTTGATTTGCGACCGTAAACAGTTTTTGTAACAAACAGTGGGAGTTCCATTGAATTGATTCAGATAATTCGAACATTGTAATTACTTGGGTTTAACGACCTATCTTTGAATAAGAAAAATCTTTTATTTAAGATTTTTTGTAGCATATATGCTATAGTTGTTCACGTTAACATCTGGTTTGAGATAGTAAGTAACTTAAATATTGTGAAATAGAATTTTAATGTAATCAAATAATAAACAAGTCAACTGGGTGATAAAAGTGATGCGACAAGGATTAATCTATTAACACATTACGAAATCAAAATAATAACGATGTTAGTAGCTGATTTAATAAAAAAGTCAACGAATCTAATCACTAATCAAATAATGATGATCCATTAAGATTTGGAACAATAAAAGCAAAACACTATACTTATAAAGTCAATAGCGAGAATAAATGTCCAGTAATTAAAGAATAATAGGAGCATCAATTTAGTTACGACCTACTAAATCCCAGGTTTAGAAACGCAGCATTGAATAAACACATTGAAAAATGGTTTTCGAATTCATTAGACGTGGGTTGAGTCAATATTAAGAGAGTTAACAACCTCGTGTAACTTTGGGGGTTAATAGGGTGTTTTTCAAAGACGAAATTCCATGAATCCCCACTGATTTCGAATCGAGTACATTACTCCCACTTGGATATATCGGTGTATATGTGGGGTGAATGAATTCGAACAAACGCAGCAATCGATTGACGACGCGACGTTGGCGGGTCATTGAATCGAATCGCCGGCTCTATGCAAATTAGCTGTTTGAGTAACACGATCGTGACGGTTTTTAGATCACACACGCTTTATTATGCTTTGTGTGTTTATGAGTTGCCTTCACGTAATTAAGGCCTTCCGTTTCCAGCAACAAAATCTGCGCTGACGAACTCTTGACGGAATGCATCTGAATTTACCGTTTCTACTCCAAGCAGTTTTGATTCTATTTCTTCTGCTGACGTAAATTCCTCGTGTGCGTTACTGCAGCGGAATGTTGTCGCTTTTCAGGATTTCGTCTTGACAGGAATTAGTACCCAATCTCGTGTAAATGTGCCCTAAATTTAGAATTTGTGCGTCCAGCCGATCCAAAGATATTCACGAAAAACAGATTCCGCTGGAGTAACGTTACTGCAGCGGCATGTTTTTTTACCAGTGGTCGTAGCTGAATACAAACTAGCTACTTAGATAGATATAATTTGTGCCTAATTGTGCCCAAAAAATAGAATTTGTGCGTCTTGAGGTTTCAGAGTTATTCAAGATGCCGCTGCAGTAACGTTTAGCAAATTGCTGTATCTCTTAAACGGCATGACATACAACTACGATTTTTTTTACTACGGTGGGTCTTAATTTGTGCTTAATTTGTGCAATTTTATTTTTTCTATAATCGACACCATTGGAAAACTAGAATTTTTTTTTCAAAAACCCTAAAATCGATCCTCGCGCTTCAATGAGAAACCCTAGAAACTTACCAATTATGGTGATTTATACCTTTCATGAACTCAAAGCATCATGTGAAATTCGATGTTTATATTCCAACTCCTTAGAGAGTTATTCCATTTTAATTAAAATCTGGCCATGATATAATGTAACGCTCCAATACATGAGTTATTATTAAGTGACTGATATTATGATTATACTAATAATTAGTACCCTTATTAAATTGTTTATTCTTAAAGTTTCAGCTGAAAAAACCTTCTAACTACTTAGATATAAGAAAAAAACGATAGGAAAAGAAATCAAGCGATTAACCGAACAAATTCGAATGACTACATAAAAGCGGGCTCACAGTACATTGTGCCAACCTTCTTAAATATGTAGTACAACATTTCGTTTTTTGAAACAGTCTCGCACAAAAGTGTTACTTATAATTTATTGTTTTGTAAAACACGTAGGTATTACGTAAGTACGTAGTACATTATAACTCAATAGGTATTACGTACACACAGTGTGTAAGCCATAAATGATATTGAGGATTTGCAAACCTTTAAACTCTCAGTCAAATGTTAGTAAGTACAGCAATCTAATAAAGACCAAAGGTTTATTTGACGAGAAAGTGTATTTTTGTTGCCAATAAAATAAAAGAAAAAATACCGTTTATAGATTTAGTTTTGAATTGAAATAAAATAGCATGATTGATACCTCTGTAAAATTTTGTTTTATTATTTAGTTACCTACTTAATAGAAATATTCACAAATTGATCAAATTGAGGAAAGTGAATGTCTATATTGTCTAGATCTCGGCCAATTCGTCAATCGGAACTATTACACTCATACATTAATATATAAAATACATCTACCCTATGCTATGCCGTCAGAACGACCGGGATAATAAAACATTACTTGGGGGGAATCCCCAGAGCTTGTCGTTGCTTCATTCGAAACTGCCGTATGGAATGGTTTTTTGTAAACATTCTTCAATGAAAAACAATGGTACCAACATTCGTGAAACGCACTGTTAGTTCGGTTCGGTGTTAACTTTGTTTGACACGAGTAATTGGCCGCCAATCTCGTGTGTGGAGAGCGTGTGCACATTATCTTTTTCCCAGTAATTCAAGGAATTGTGTGTATAATTACGACGCGTGTAATTTCGGCTGGACAATACGCATTGGTTTTGTGGTACATTGTGCTTATGGTGAAATAAATTAACTGTTCAGTGATAAAGAAGATCGACACACCTGTATTTTCTGTGCGTTAGAGTACTTCAAAGACATTCCATACTTCACAGATTATGCGTTACAAAAACGCACCGCAGTGCGCGCTCGCCCTTAGGTCACTTCCTACTCTCTGATGACTCTCTACGTCACATATTTATGTAAAAATAAATAAATAGTTACCTAATTAAACCATTTGTACGCACCTGTACCCATCAAAATTCAATTATAATACTACCAATTTAAGAAGGTGGGCATAATGTACTGTGAGCCCGCTTTTATGTAGTCATTCGAATTTGTTCGGTCAATCGTCACACGATTGACCGACTTGACTGAGAGTTTAAAGGTTTGCAAATCCTCAATATCATTTATGGCTTACACACTGTGTGTACGTAATACCTATTGAGTTATAATGTACTACGTACTTACGTAATACCTACGTGTTTTACAAAACAATAAATTATAAGTAACACTTTTGTGCGAGACTGTTTCAAAAAACGAAATGTTGTACTACATATTTAAGAAGGTTGGCACAATGTACTGTGAGCCCGCTTTTATGTAGTCATTCGAATTTGTTCGGTTAATCGCTTGATTTCTTTCCCTATCGTTTTTTTCTCATATCTAAGTAGTTAGAAGGTTTTTTCAGCTGAAACTTTAAGAATAAACAATTTAATAAGGGTACTAATTATTAGTATAATCATAATATCAGTCACTTAATAATAACTCATGTATTGGAGCGTTACATTATATCATGGCCAGATTTTAATTAAAATGGAATAACTCTCTAAGGAGTTGGAATATAAACATCGAATTTCACATGATGCTTTGAGTTCATGAAAGGTATAAATCACCATAATTGGTAAGTTTCTAGGGTTTCTCATTGAAGCGCGAGGATCGATTTTAGGGTTTTTGAAAAAAAAATTCTAGTTTTCCAATGGTGTTGATTATAGAAAAAATAAAATTGCACTAATTAAGCACAAATTAAGACCCACCGTAGTAAAAAAAATCGTAGTTGTATGTCATGCCGTTTAAGAGATACAGCAATTTGCTAAACGTTACTGCAGCGGCATCTTGAATAACTCTGAAACCTCAAGACGCACAAATTCTATTTTTTGGGCACAATTAGGCACAAATTATATCTATCTAAGTAGCTAGTTTGTTTTCAGCTACGACCACTGGTAAAAAAACATGCCGCTGCAGTAACGTTACTCCAGCGGAATCTGTTTTTCGTGAATATCTTTGGATCGGCTGGACGCACAAATTCTAAATTTCGGGCACATTTACACGAGATTGGGTACTAATTCCTGTCAAGACGAAATCCTGAAAAGCGACAACATTCCGCTGCAGTAACGCACACAAATTCCTCTTATTCAATTTAGTTAATAGTTAAACGGCCTTAATCATTATCAATTGGTTTGTAAACATTTATTTAAGAAACAGGTTTTTTATAATTAGTCACCATAAATAAATCAATATGAGTTCGGTTATGGCAAGAAGTGTGTTTTTTACTGATTATGAAAAAGATGCAGAAGATAATAACTTATTCCGATCCAATGACTTTAAACGGACATAAAAATTTTTTCAAGACTTCTTTGATATAAACTGACATAACAAGATTCTTGTAGAAAAAACTTATCTACACATATTATTGTAAGTACTTACGTCTAATATAAAATCTTACGTCGGTTTTCGTAACTACAACAGAGAAGAGTTTCGTGTTTGTCATTTAAAAATAGACGTGTCTTGTTATGGTGGGCGTCCCTTGGGCCAGATTCGATAAGGTTGTCACTTGGAAAATTTTGGTCATTCACTAAGAGTAAAGATGAATCAAATTTCCAACATTTTAGCCTTAGAATCGTATTTAATGTCAGATAAGAAGCAGTAAATGAGAATGAGAAAGAATTGAAGTTTTACCCTTTAACTTAATGTACACAGCAATTGAGTAGTTGCTCTAGAATATTGAAAACTTTTCTAGTATAAACTAGATAATCTTTAGTTAAGGTTGTACGGACTACGAATACAAAACCAGTAACAGTGACCTATTGCGCTTTATATCTGCAACGCTCCAGTTAGACGTAGTGGGGCTACAATATAGTAATTGTCAATATCAACGAATCAGATGCGCTATCAGATTCTGAGTCCGTCCAGTTTATTCCAGATCTGTCAACCTTGTTTGAAGCTCCGCCGGTTAGTGCCCCCGAAATCTTCCAGTCTTGTTCTTACTCCTTAGTAATAATGTGGATGAATCATCAGATTTATATCTCGGACGTGCTGAATAAAAATATACTAGAATTTATGTCGAATTGGGTTAGTGAATTGGGTTTTATTTTGAACTTCAAAGCGAAAGGTATGGTTAAGTTTTTTTTTTAAACTGCATACTGTAGAATCCGCTAATGATTACATCGAAGCGGAGTGACAAACTCGACATACTCGTACTAAGCGGACGTCATACAAAGCATAGTCTTAGAAAATAAACAACTTCCTATTTTTGTTAGTTATTTAGTTAGTAGACAAACTAGAAAGTGTATCTATTAATAAAAAAGAAAAAGAAACATGAGCTGACACAAAACAAACATATTAAAAACATAGAATAAAAATTGTAAATATACTACAATTATGTAATTATTTTTTCATTTTAAATATAAGAAATCCATCATTTTAGTCTGCTTTTGTTCACTTTGTCTCTATAAACGGACATTTCTTAAAAATAGGTCATACAAAGCGACATGCCACTCGAAGTTATTATATCCGAACTTTGTTTGTTGTTTTTGTTTGTTTTTAGGCTTCCGTACCTCAAAAGGAAAAAAACGGAACCCTTATAGGATCACTGGATCACTTCGTTGTCCGTCTGTCTGTCAAGTTGTTTTTTTTGTGATTTTTATATGAAAATCAAACTTCGCACTGCAATTACTTCATGACAAACGGATTCCACTGTATTTAGTTGAGAAAGTTGCAGTCTGTGCGGTAACTATGTTATCCATTAATTATTAATCCAATTGCTTTGCACTACTCGACTGCCAGCAGGTAGGTTAGTGATTATGTTAATGATAAGGAAGGATGAGTGTGCTTAGGCGTACCTTAGTTTCAATGAAGTTTCCATACATAAAAATCATTTTTCCTTTACTGAACTGAGTAGAAACTTAAAACAAAAGAACGTATAATAACATAAAGAAAAAAATAATGAGTAATAATTAAACCTGCTCGTCAGCAAGTAGCAACAGACTATTATTTATTATTATGTAACAAAGTCAAGAATCTGTCGACGATGACATAAAAATAATCACAATGATAAATTGTGTTACGTATAAATGGATTGTTGTCATAGTTGCATGTAGCAGCGGTAACCTTCAACCACGTTTTTGATGGAACTGACACCACAGAGTACGGAAGCAAAGAAGATCAACTAGGATTTGGTAATGATGCACAAAATTACATGCTTATAATACCAGAAGCAGATTATGCAGGTTGCGTGAAAGATGATATGGCTAGAAGTGCGGATAAATACTGAGAAGACGGTTGACACATATGCATGGAGAGAGTTGCTGGAAGATGCTGCGTCAACTTCAAATAAAGTGGGCCAAGGGCTCCTGCATGATGTTAACTAAGCAAAACCGAACTACTGTTAGCATGTAAGCAAAATTTTCAGGTATGAACTTGAACTTCTAATGTATACCTCCATAATATTTTGCTGTAATAATAAAGCACTTGTTGCAACAACTGATAGATGACTATCTAGCACTTCAAATATCGTGGCATACCGATCATTGATTGAATATACATATATTTAGAGTTTAATAACGAGAATGAATCCTCCATTACCTGTACCGCCATGAGAACGAATAATTCCATACTGCAGAAACTCAACATCACCAAGCGGCTGTCTACAATATGCCAGGAGCGTGCCCTTAGCTTTTTCGGACATATCATGCGTTCACCTAAGCATGGTCTGTTACTGTGTGGAAGGAAAACGCGCTTAGGGCAGAGCACCGGCAAGATGGTCAGTCGTGGTCAAGAAGGCTGTTGGAGCATTTACCGAGCGGTCCACTACTACTACTGCAGAAGACCGCATAGCTTGGAGACGCGTCATATGTGGTCGCGATCCTCAGCATTGAGGGAACGACGAAGAAGAAGATCATCTATTACAGGTGATAGATAATTAGGAATGAGTACCTACATTAAGTTTTTATTCAATATTGAAGTGCTTCATTATATAACAAAGGTTAATGTAAAACATTCGGTAGGTACCTACAGATACTTTTTGTGTTCTTCATTTAAATAAGGATCAGGTTTAAGACAAAAAATAAAACGAGACGGATAGTCGACAAAAAATAATATTATAGACTACTAGAACGGTCTATGGTAATATACTTTATATACTTATGTAAATATGAAGAATATAAACGAACACTAAAGAACTAAAATAACCCGAAACCGAACAACAAAATAAATACAAGATGAAATCTAGAACTAAAACTGTTGTCTCATATTTTATAATTCCTAACTAAGCTCACCAAAACAGAACTAAGTGGGATTGCGCAATTTACAAATTGCGACAAGTCAATGTCTGGATTGCACGGAGACGCAAATTACATCAAGCTAAGTGAACTACTGTGCAGCGAAGATTTCGAGACCCAAAGACACGAAGGAAAGGCGATAGCGAGTCGACACACTCGTAAAATGAACGAAACATCTCCAATATTTAAGAAAAAAATACCACCAAGCTACGTCTCAAAGGGTGCTGCAAATAAACATTTTGCACATAAACCAAAAGAAACTAAATTATTTGGAAAGGATCTGAAAATTAAACAAGGATAAGTTTAAAATGAGGCACGATTATATTAGGTGTAAAAAAATTAACTGCAAGAACTTCGTCCACATACTCGACATCGAAAAACAAAAACATTACAAAAAAAAATTTTCGCGGAATCGCGAAAAAAAAATCAGCTGTTCAATACATTTATGTTCGCATAATTCGTCAAAATGTACTGAACAGCTGATTTTTTTTTCGCGATTTCAGGTTTGGTCCCATAGTAAAAGTTGTTCATAATGATGAGTACAATGACCCCTTAAGTGGTTGTGGGTTATTTATTTTACACCTTGTATAAACCAAAATAGTAGATGATAAAATAAAATGACAGCAAAAACTAACAAAAGAAAGTTCAGAATTACCAAGTCTAGAAAATAAAGGAGGGTACTAAATACGGAGTGATAGAGAAGGTAAAAAAAGTTTAAAAAAAAGAAACAAAAGAGAGCGTTCAGTAACGTATGTGTAGTGTGTCAACAGTCCAAGGACTGGCTGGATATTATTACAGAAGTTAGCCTCCGGCTAGACAGGGCACAATATAGCCAGACATTTAAAATCACTGAATGCTGCGCCCGTCCAGTTTTATTGCTCAAACTTAGAAGTCAATACACACGTCGAGGAAGCAGATTATTATAAAAACTAAATTGAAAACTGTCCAGACGATGTTCCAACAATTTATCCTGGTGCTGCAGAAAATAAGGATCGCAATTTCAATGCAGACGGTGGAAAGGGAGATGCAGTTTCAAGTTTTAATGCACGCATGTCTAGACGGGAGAATGCAGAGAGAATTTATTGTAACAATATTATGTAAGTACACCCCACTGTCTGGGCATAAACTACTTCAATATAGATTTTACGGTAAAATGATATTGGCTATTCGATGCTAGGTAATAAATGCATTTTATGTTGAAGTTTCCATTTATTTATTTTTACAGACTACCAATCATAACGTTCTACGAACTTTTGATTCATCTACAAATTCTTGGGAACGCTTAGTACAGACAACAATGAAATAAATCGCATTGTTTACAGACAGTGTTCTAGTTAAAAGTGACGTAACAAGAGGCAAAACTGCAGTTTTAAGTAAAACCAAAATAAAAACAGGATTTTAAGTAAAAGACATTAAAGTGTAGAAAACTAACGAGGCAGAAATTATATTTTATTGCAGCTTTGTTTGTAAGGAACTGCGCAGGATTACACAAGTTAATAAGGACAGAGCATTTTCTCTAACTACTCGTACAATGAAAATTTTAAAGTGGCACGTTTTAAAGATCTGAGACGCAATAGGAAAGAGTGAGTACGTAGTTACAACAAAGGGTTTCGGTATTTCAAGTCGCCTTCATGTAAATATTTTCCTTAAACTCGTTGGAAGGGAGCCAAAATTACCAAGACGAGTTTATACCTTAAAATTGCTTTATTTAGGTGATTATTTCCCCGGCCTGCAGAGCAACGGTATCTCCTGTACCCGTTACAATAATGAAGGACCGGTTACTCGAGCAGATTTCACTTTAATTACATGAATTTATGCAGTTTGGCAATTTGTGATCAATGTCAAGTGTATATGCAATGTTTGGGATAACAGTAAGGGTCTTGTATACGACGATTTTTTGTGTTTATATTATGTTGCAGTTGCTGCATTTTACCGTTGCGATTCTTGAGTTAGGTAACCATGCAGAGGAATCGATACAGCGGAGATTTTGCAGCGATTGTGTTATATATAAGAAACTTTTGACATTCAGTTGCTATGTCAGTGATGAAGCCGCGTTCAAACAAAAAGTCATCGTATGAGAACTCTTGAGTGACAACTTGTAATATTATCGAAGTATTAACAACTTCCTCATTGTATTGATAAGTTGACACAACACGGAGCAACATCATTAAGTCTCAACATGATTCACCATATCAGTGTGCCCCTTGTCTGCCGTATTTCATACCCAAGGTCATCTACACTTGCAGGTGGAATATTAAAGTTTTGTCTGCAATTTCGAGCTCCATTATGGTTTCTCTGCGGTTTTATAGTTGAAATAAAGTTTTTATGAAATTATGTGCAGTTCTAGGTAGTTTGTCTTGTCTTCTTTAGCTTGTGTATCAAGGTAGTTGAATAACCTTGAAATCTACAGATATTCTTGTTACTTGTGATTAATTCTCATAGATTTTTATAAAGTTTATAAACACACAGATGAGGAATGAGAAACTTGGAAGAGAAACACAAGAAAAACGTCCAACACTGACTAAGATCAAAAAGACTCATATTCGCTTCCTGGTATATGCGTCTGCGAATCTGCAGATCGCCTGCCAAGCGTTACTGCCAAATTACTGACTGTCTCCGCTCTGGAAGTCTCTTAGTAGTCTGTATTAGGTACTCTAAGAGATCAGTAACTCAAAGAGAGTTCACTGTCTGGGTGATTTTGTGAAATTTTACGAACTTATACGGTCTTAAAACTTTTTACGACTGATCACTTAGCTTCGAAGTAACACGTAGTCTACGATCAATAGATCGTAGACTACCGACACTGACTACGTTAAGCTGGCCATCCACTATACATATTCGCGCACCGACTGTGCTTCGCGCGACTGCTTTGTGTTAGGGTAAAAACGGCCACCACGACGACAAAGAAGATGGAAGGAGCACGGATTGATAAATTACATTTTCACACCACCTGCTCGAAAATGTCAAATTATATGTCAAGCAACCTTAACCTAAAGTAAGTCATTAGTGGCCGGGGGCACAGCCGGTCAATAATGTTGTACTGGATTTCATTATGACCCGCTGGTCAATAATGTGATTTGAATTTGGAATCTCACATGCTCAGCTAAATTGGCAGTATAGTACTAACAAACACCCTTTGGTGCCAGAAAGAGGAAAGCTATTCTCGAAACCCTTACTACGCGTGGATGATATTCTCGATTTCCTAAAAAATCATAACGACTGCTTCTTCATATCGTTGCCATGTTTTCGAAGACATAATATTGTAAGAATAATTAGATAGAGTCTGGCACACGAAACATGATCCTGAAAAATAGCGGCAAATTCAAAAATCTAGCTCTGGTATCACTGCGTATAATAGGTAACTACATTTTGATACTTGAAATACATCATGGATTAATGGACAAATATTATTGTCCTTTTACATCATACAATTTTTAACGGCTCAACCAATTTTGATCTCGATTTTTTTAATTTGCCGCTATTTTCCAGGCTCATGTTTCGTGTGCCAGACTTTAACTACGAACCATTTTTTTTTTTTTTTTTTTTTTTTTTTTAATTCCACATCAACATCAATAAACGTACCAAATAAAAACTTAACTTTATCTTTGCACAACTGGACTAATGTCTCAAATGTTACCATTAACTTCAATTAATATTAGGTCGGGGAAAAAGTTCCTTCGTATTTTATATACAAATTCAAGACATTTTTTTTTAATAGTTTATTATTTAGTTGTGTCATTTGCCAAATGGGTCAAAACTGTTTTGTGGTCAAATCCCAGTTCTTCAGCTACGTAATAACTACTGATATGCCGATTTTCCTCCACTTTTTCAAAAATGGCATCCATTTTATCCGTAATAGGGTGACCAGAGCGACGTGCATCTTTGACATCAAAATTTCCGCATTGAAAACGCTTAAACCAAATTTGTGCTACTCTCACAGACACTGCACTGCATTTTTACCTTTTTGTAGTAAAATTTTAAAATGTATCGAATTTCTTCATTAGATTCACTCATCTTGACAGTACGAAAAACAAATGAAAATCACACATTTTCCTAATTTGAATTTGGAATTATGTTCTTTAAAATTTAAACATTCAATGATACCAAAACCAGCCAGATACAAATAGTATAGCCAAAGAGATTTTATTACACGTTCATACATACACATACTATAATACGAAAAAACTTTTTCCCCGACCTATTATGTAAGTGCATATAACTAACTAGTTCTAAATATGTTATTCTTACTGTTTGTTTATTTAATAAATACTTTGTTCTTCGTACTATGGCTATTATTTTCTCACAGTAGGTGTAAAAAGTAGAGTATCCTCCTCTGGGCTAAAGGTGTCTTTGCCTTGGGCTAGCTTGAATCCCTCGCTGCATTCAGGATTCTTGTATTAACTCCCTCGCTTCGCTCGTGAGTTATACTCTTAACTACCTCGCTGCGCTCGGGAGTTAAATCCCGAACCCTTCATTGCGCTCGAGATTCAATATGACGCCCGTGACATAAGACACAACTTTAGCCCCTCGGTGCATAATCTACTATTATTTCTGTAAATTAGTTTCAACAAACACTAACACGTCAAAAAAAAAATTACATTTTAAAACTAGATGAGTTCGGTGTTTCCTATCCAACTACTCTGTGGAGAAACACCGAAGCAAACTCAGAGGTTTACAGTCCGTTTTAAAGGACTCTGAGATTATCTTTTGAGAAAACAACCACACAGATTTGAGTGCACCGCTCAGTGCACATATTTGTCAGTGACCGTGTAAGTCAGTAAAATGTCGGTGTGCAAACGTAGTGAATACCCACCAGATTTACAGTATCTATGGTTGCACAATTTACTACAGTTACGAGAGTTAGGATCGACAGACAAGGGGCGATCTATCGTGTAGTCGTGCGTTTCGGTCGTTCTGCTGCGCTGCAGTCACGAGCTTGAGTCCAAAGATAGCTGAGATTAGCTTTGTGGTTTATTTAATGGGCATACGAATGCATTGGATGTTTTGGCTGCATCGGTCTTTGTAGCGTTAGCAAATGAACTTGTGTTTGTATGGCAACTAGATAGAGATATGAACTGATGCCTCCATTTTGGGTTTACCAATATTACCAAAAGCCTTTGTCTACAGTTGTAATGAAGAATATCATTGCAATACATTAACATTCACTGCTTATCAATAGTCTCATCATTAAATACGTACGTATCTATGATTCTACGATGAGCTGTCATAACATAGTAAATATTACAATATAATCAACTACGACAAGTAAAGACAATGCACTAGCAAACGTAAATACTACAAAGACAGTAGGTACTAACAAAAAAGTCCCTATGACTCATAAACGTTAAGTAAATCACCTGTAATTTCATCAAGACGTTGCAAGAATCCATTGTTGCGCGAACTCTAGTTAATTACAAAAGATTTAGTGTATTACAAAGGCGCACACGTTCTTTGGATTAAAGCCAACAGCAGAAGTACCTAAACGTATAAAGTAACGAACAGGAACTTTCTCTGTGAATCAGAGTTTTGTTGACTTGACCATCGCTTTGTGGAGTTTGAAAGATCGAAGGATGGTGTGGAGTCTGTTTATAGTGGTGAGGAATTTGAGTGTGTTGTTGAAGATTACGAAAATTTTCTTACTAATTTTTTTTAAATTTCTTAGAGATTGTTGATCTACAAGAGGTGAACAATGTTGTTAAAATTTCGAAAGATCTATTGGAGTCTTTTGTACATACTAGACAACCTGAGTTCGATCATGACAACTAACAACAACTAAGTTTTTTGTTAAGCAAATTCACAGTCAATTGGCAATGCGCCCTATAATAAATAGTCACTCTTGGGAACACTACTGCCATTAAGTAATCTGACTACATTATTGTGCATGATAAATAAATATGAGACACCTCCTGTCTCGTAATAGTTCATTCAATTAAGATAGGTTATTCGTTAATCACTTAATGGTTACTAAACTTAACAATACTAGAAATACAGATGCCTAACTATTTCCAAGTCATTCGGAAATCTCTCCCTATTTTAAGAAGCTTTACATTTTCAGAATAATCTTCTCCTAATATCAAAGTAAATTTATGGATAGTCGCACCAGTATTATTGAAGAAAATCTTCTTTCTCGTCTGTGTAGCTGGCACAGCACTAATTTCGTTGAGAGCGTTATAAACTTACTGTAGTACCTAATAATACATTTGGTAGTGATTGTAATGGTGCCTGAAGTACCTATATAAGTTTAACTACAGCTTGAGAACGTTTTAGGGTTTCCTTACTAAAGTGCTAAAGAAACCTACTAAATGGATGGGAAGTTCTGGCTGATGGGAAAACAAATAGTACATAGACTGTGATGCAGTGTCATAGATATCAAACATATGGACGAAACAAAGATGTAGGTCATTCAATCGAGTTCGTTAATATATTGGCCCTCAAAAATATAGGCTTCAAAAATACATGAATGTCAAAAATGTTCTTAATATTGTGACAACTATAAGTATCATTAAATAGTGGTCAAACTTTAGATTCATTAATATGTGACTGCTTTTTCTCAGTAACATGTATAGTACAGTCGAGTCCCTTTCAGGCTTGAAAAATATATGAAAGTCAAAAAAGTTCATAATATTGTGACAACTATACGCATCATTGAATTGTGGTCAACATTTAGATTAATTAATATGTGACTGCACCCATCCTGTACATCCTCCTTATTCTCAGAATATATTATTGAACCGTTCACATGAGGACATATTTTTGATCTATAGGTTCTATAGAATTTATTGAGCTTTCCAACTCTCACAATATTTTGAATCCTTGACAGTGCCAATATATTAATGAATTCTACTGTACAACCAAAGGAAAAGTCGAAAAAGCAAAAGCAGTCACATATTAATTAATCTAAATATTGACCACAATTTAATGATGCTGCTTATAATTGTTGTTACTTGCTTTTATGAACTTTTTTGACGTTCATATATTTTTGAAGCCTGAAAGGGCCAATATATTAATGAACTCGACTGTACAAAATATTTATTTTGACGGAGGAATGAAAAAAAATTAAAATTGAAAATACTGCCATTGTAAACACATCCACCTCTTCAAATGTTGATATTAATTCATTAGCACCCGACGAAACTATAGGCAGCACATTGTAGCGAACACGATAATAAATTATAACCCTTTTTCCTTAATTGCTTTTTTTTTACAATGTTGATGTATGAAAATAATGTTTTTCTTTTGCTCAATTTTCAGCATGTAAACATACTTAGTCGCTTCTAGTGCGCAGTTTCGCATTATCTATAAATATAAAGTTGTCTATTTTCCTCAAGTGTACGACAATCAGCTGACAGTTTCTTATTAGTTATTCTCAGTACATATATTTGTCACAAACAAACTGTTTTCGCCAAAAAAACGCTATAAACACTCACCATATCATAATATATGTCCTTGAATATTATTCAAATACGCATTCAACTTTCACTCAAGATTATTTTTATCCGAGACGCGTATCAAAGCGATCACGGCAGCAAGAGGTCAACAGACGAGGACGAGATAAAATTTCTTTACTGTTCAAAACCTTTTAAAACTATGGATTTTAACTCAACTAAGCGTTCGAAATTACTTTTAAAGAATTTAAAGCAGCTCTTGAATGTATAGGGCACAAAAGAATTATTTAACAATAGCGAAAAGGCAAACGAAATTCATTGTAATTTGTGTTAAATAGTAAAGAAAGCCTTTTGAAATAAACGTAAATGAAAGTAGCACTGTTTGGCTTCATTGTATGCAGATGTTACCTGAAAACGTCTTCAAAAACTTTGAAGAACGAGTGACAAAACTAAGTATTTTACAACTTCTCTGCAATTAGCAAAGAGCGTAGTTATTGATACAAAACGTTTCGAGGAACTGCATTGAAATGACAAGTACTTCACTTATCTTTGTTGTATTATGCACACAATTATTGTAAGTGGCAAGTTCACGACTTGTAAATTATGCGATAAAAATATAAATAAACCAAGGAGGACATTACTTTTATGACCTCTTATTGACATTTACAGTAACATCACTGTCATTCGACACAAGAAAGACTGAACCTAGTATAGTTCTGAAAAAAGTTTGTTGACAAAAATGATATCATACCTTTGTTTACTATTAATAGTTTATACAGTAAGTTGACCGCATCTGTGCCATACGGTTCAGTTGACCGCAAAATTGAATCATCGTGTCACTAGTGGTAATTGTTTGTGTATGTGAGAAACTACGTACGGTGCAATAAGCTTACCGTTACCCAAGCGACGAGTTACCGGGGCACCAGACAACCATAAGATACCGCTACACGCCTTCTACGGCAACCGGCCAAATTATAACTGTATCTAGTCGCAAGACGCAACAGAAGTGCCTCGATAAACGCAGTCGCAAGTTGGTCTTTAGTCGCTCGTGTGCAAGCATCTCATTTGCGGTGAAATCGTGCGGTGCCACATCTAATGACCATGTCAGTACTCACTTTCCAATCCTTGTCCTCACTGACATTTCGCGATGATCAATCGAGTGTGTGAATAGGTATATTAACACTGTATACCGACCTTTGTTGTTTGTATACAAGACGACGTTATGAGCAGTGCACACATTTGCATTGAAAGACATCGATATGCATTGATAATATCGATGAATACACTGATATTATAAATTCGCTACACTCCCAATATAAAATTATAGATTATAATCTTCCTTTGAAGCACCAGTCCGCGAATGCCGTATATTACGTACAATGTCCGAGAAAAATAAAAGAAAACGAATTACCTTCTGGCACACTGGCGAAAGCGTAATTTTAGATGTGGTAAAAAATCTTCGGTACAAACGCTGACGGACCAGAGCTCCAAAGCACAACACTTCACAGTAATATTGCGCAGAAAAGGAAAAATTATTTCAAATAACTGCACTAAATTTAGCCGATATACGCGATAACACGATAGCTCTAAACAAAGTAAGTGTCGACGCGGCACACGTCCGTCGCGCACGAAGTCCACACGCGAATAGAACAGCTTGTTGAGTCGAGCACTCCGCTTGTCAACAAACAAAGAGGGCTCGATCGCGGGAGTTCTGCGCAGGCGCAACGACGCCACACGCACACAATACAACGCGTGTGAATGAAATGAACACGTAAACATTGAGTAGATTAGTACATAGATTTCGCTGTACTCAATTTCGTTATAAAATTGGAAGAGTCGCGCCCGACACTCCAAGCAAATTGAAAAGGTTGTGGAAAAGTTTAGAACCTTTCCGATCGCAAGGTTGTGCTAGCCGGGCGATTGTTTGAAAACGTAATTTCGATATACGTCTGATGGAAGCGATTGTCGAAGCGATGCGAACATGAGGCGATTATGAGTTCATGAAAACAATAACACGGGTCTTATCGGGGAGCGCGATATCGACTGCAGTAAAACAAATCGTAATTACAACGAGTCTATACTAAAAAGGTTTATGTAGTAAAATAAAGGTAAACCATCTTGATGTGATTTTTTACAGAAACACATATTAAACAAATAAACTACTGCTTTAACTAATGGATCAATTGATTTAGTAATCAATATTGTTGTATTAACATTGGTTTTTAGTTGCATTTTATTTTTAAACTGAGGTTTTAATTTTTTTTATTTTAAAACCTTTAGATAAAAGACACATCAAGATTGTTTACCTATAATTTACTACGCAAACCTTTCTAGTATAAACTCTTCGACAGCTGATTCCACATACATAATTATGGGTAGTTTAGTAGTTAGAAAAGTAAATCGTGAAAGGTCACGAATGAATGTTCTAATGTTGGCACGCGATACGTAAATAACTAGGTAGCCATGAACCTGAAGATGTGCGTTAGAAAGAAATTCGGTCCAAACGCGGGGGCGGGTAGAGTTCACAGCTCGCAAGAAATAGTGCGGACAGATGGACAATGTTAGAGAGTATATTATTTTATATAGGTGTAACATAAATAACGCACAATCTCTTAAGGGGTAATTGTACTCATCATTATGAACAACTTTTACTTTGGGACCCAAACTGAAATCGCGAAAAAAATCTGCGGTTGTCTACATTTATGTTCGCATAACTCGTCAAAATGTAGGGAACAGCTGTTTTGTTTTTGCGATTCCATATTTGGTTTCGCGATTTCAGGTTTGGTCCCATAGTAAAAGTTGTTCATAATGATGAGTACAGTGACCCCTTAAGAGATTGTACGTTATTTAAGTTACACCTTTAACAGCGATGCACTGAATTATAATTTGCTTAATTAAACTTACAAACAATGCAATGACGTTGAAAGTATTTATTATGACTTCGAAAGGGGATTATGTTTGCTAGACAATATTTATAATTTTGTATAGGACAATGTAATAGCTTTATTATAGCCGATAGAACACGAAGTTATCTTTGATCATTTTGATTCGGAAATATGTTTAGTTATGATCTGAATTTTGACATTTTGCCTAGAACTGTGTTTTCAGAGATTACTCTCCATGATTTTTGTGCTAACATCTCAGGCTAACATAAATTGGGTCAGCTACACTGTCTGAGAAATGTTGGTTTCCCTATCTTTGTCCTACAAATACCATCGGAAAAAACTGCGCACTACAATTCTACAAGTCAACGACACATGTAAACATTGGGCTAACAATATTTGATCTAGTTAGTGCAGGCAGACCGAACGTGAATCTTATTGTTTTTAAGGAGACACATTCTACCAGGGTTGGTCCCAAGTTCCACTAAAAGGAAAAATGGAAGAATAATAATAATATTTTAATGTTACAATGTTAATGGTATCGTCATTTCATATTTTACAAGGCATAAGAATTGAATATGATCATAATCAAAATGAGTAAATATAGGTATAGTCTAAAATCACTCTTAATAAATGTTTATAAAGAGGACCAATTTCGAGGCTCGTAGCCACGACGTAGCGGTTCGTAGATCCGCCGTAGCGGTTCGTAGGCCCGCCGTAGTGGTTCGTAGGCCCTACGTAGCGGTTCGTAGGCCCTACGTAGCTGTTCGTAGGCCCTACGTAGCGGTTCGTAGCCCCGCAGTAGTGGTTCGTAGGCTCTACATAGCGATTCGTAGACCTATCAGAAAGGCGCGCAGGCCCACCACAGTGACTCGAAGGGCCGACAATCAGATTTGAAATTGCGACGCAAAATCCGGAAAGTATGGTTTAATCAAGTCAACGCACTCGAATGAACGGATACGTATTTCAGGTTCCAACTATTTGATAAAATAATAGCCTTTCTAACATCAAAGTTCCGAGAATATTGTGAAACGGCTGTTATCTTAATTCAGTGACTTTATTTAGTTATTTGCTTCACACGGGTGATTTTTGTGACGTATATTTTACGCATATAGGAATAATAATAAATGGCGAAGGTGCCTTTGTCCGAAATTAGTGATTCTATTACGATCATATAATGAAGCTGAAGAATTTGTTTTTTGCTTTTTTGTTTGATCGTGCTAATCGAAGTTAAAAAGAATTTTTCAACCCCGACTAGTAGTTCCAGGGAACTTCCAGCTAATCGGGGTTGAAATATTCTTTTTGAATTTGATAGCCCAATTCTTGAGGTTATTTAAAAATAAGCTATAATAAAGCTATTTCTAAAGAAAAAAAGTTTAGACTGAAAGTTAAGCGAAAACGAAGTACCAACTAAAACCGCGGGCGGCCGATGCTATTAGGACGCGGTGGGTCGTAGGATATATTTCATTTTAAAACAAGAAATTTCACGCGGACGAAGTCGCGGGCAGAAGCTAGTGCCAAAATATTCATGTCCGGTGAATGGGTATAAGACGAGTTTGTTTGACATATGGACGAACTCTGTATTCGGGATCTAATGTCATCGCTGTACCATTGTTTTGAAACACGTGCTAAAAGAATGTTCGAAATCCGAGGACCAATAATTTTGAGTTATTTTTAATGTCGAGTGAAATGTTTCAGTAGGTACATCTCTCAGATTAAAGAAGAAGAATTTAAAGAATTTTATTATATTTCTAGCTTGTTTCACAAAAAGTTTACCAATTAAATATAGGCTAGTTTTAAGTACAAATGAATTAAGCATCTGTAGCCGAACTAGGCAAAACCTGTATTTCGGCTATCAGCGCCAATCCCCACGGATAATTTTACAATTATCATAGCCGTTAGGTAACATTAATTTTTAAAAGATATTTACCAGTGGTGTTATTATACACATCTTATTATATCTTATATTATAATATGTAGAGTATGAATGCGTGACCTCTCACTGTGTGGAATGAAGTGTGAGTGTGTGAATTGAGAGAGGGTGTGTGTGAGTGTGTGTGTAGGTAATCCTTGAAAAAGTTAAACATTTGGAAATTAATGCGTGTGTTCTGTGTGAATTTTGGAAGTATCAATCAAACAAGTTGACGCTAACGTATAACGTTATCATTGTACTATATGCAGTAGAAGTTCAGTCTCTTCATAGGTTAGTTTTTGTAAATATTCAGACACCTTCACATTCAGATTTGAAGTTGAGTCATGATAAATTTAAGTACACACAGATATTGCTTAATATTCCACTCACTTCGTAAATGTAGCCATGACACATACATGCATTATTTATCATTGACAGATAACAAAGTACTACGTTGCACAAATTTAATATAAAGAAAATAATTTGTACGGAAAACATTTAAATCATACATCGTTGCTTCGATATTTCCAAACGACCTTTTAAGAAAGGTGAATGCCCTGTATATAAAGAATCGATTCGTTTAAATTAAGAATCGATTTCAAATTTAGAATAACAACCGATTTTCGATTGACGTTCTTGAGATATTTTTAAACGGGATCAATATTGGGAGCGATACTGCCTGCCTAATGTTGTGTACGTTCTAATTGTTATACCTACCTATAGGAATGTGTTATTCATAACCATGTTTGAGGGATAGAAGACACGGATTACTAAAGCTTTCAGTAAAGTACCTACGGTAATCAATATTGTTACTAATGAGTCTCGTTTTCCTTCCCAGATATAAAAGCCTTCAAACAGTATACTTGTTTTGGCATTACAAGCCGGAACTGCATAAAGTGACTTTCGGAGACAAACTGGTTATCGCTGGAACCGGATTTTTAAGATGCATTTATATGCAACCAATTAAATTATCAATGAGAACCTTTTTATCCAGCCTAATATGGTAAAGATAATCCTTGATTTTCAAGTGTTTTGCAAAGAGGCCGTGACTGAAAACAGTTGAATATCGCTGCGCTATAAAAACCTCCTCTTTCTGAAAGTAATTTGATCTGTTGAAAAATCTCATGTCATGTGTTTTGACTGGCCTTTTTTTTTTTGGCCAATCATACATAACAGCTAACATCGTTAGTGATTTCTTGCTCAGAGGGGCAATTCCCTTATTTTTTTAACAACGTCCGAAATCTCATTTCACACTCAATCTGTCAAAAATTGTATAGCGTTTACCTACATTTCTGACATTTGATTGTCGCTGACATGAGGATTGCGACTTGAATTTGAACGTTTTTAGGTATGACAATTGGCCTTCTGGTCTTTACGGTTATTCTTCTCACGATTCTCAAGTAGTTTCTCTAATCAAAATTGGTTATCAGAAGCCGAGCTTATCCTGCCTAATAAACCAACGTATACAATTATTATCTACGGTGTTACATAATGTCCTAAACCTAAACAAAGTTTGGTATTGGTAATCAAGGCCAATACTTTTCTTTACGTAACATAAATGTAAGCTCAAACTTTGTAATGAAGTTGTAGCAATTAAGGGCCGGTTTCTTGATACGTAGTTAACTCAACCAATGGTTAAACATAGTAACTATAATGGTTGAATTTTGGCTAAATATGTTTGCTCCAGGTGCAACTCCGTAGCTGACCACGATCCTCAGATATGAGGGACCGACTACAGAGAAAGAGTTGTTTGCCAAAATGCCATTAGTTACTATTTCTTAACATGAATGAGTTAACTTGCATACTTTATTTTATTTTATTTATTAAGGGATAATAAACAACTACAACATATATATACACATATGATTAACAAAACTTTGAGTAGTAATGTTGCAGTGCACTGCATTATCCACAGATAAAACATATTTAATAATCAATGGTTGCCACTAGGCGAGCAATACCAAAATAAAATAAACAAATATTTGAGAATTAAATAAATAAGTAAGTTAAGTACTATAAAGCTAGCTATAGCTACAAAACCAAATCAGATCAGATACAATTACAAACAATTTCATTTCATTTACTTGAATTATGCAATAAATAAATAATAATAATAATAAGATTACAATTCAGATTCAGATAAAATTTTTATAATATTAGATTTAAACTTATTTTTCGAGCATGCAAATATATCTATATCAATGAAATTTGAATTATAGGATTCCAACATTCTATGAATAGGGCAGCGTAAGCCCGAGTTTGTACGACAAGAACTAAGCGCGAACAGAGTACGCGCACGAACCTGACGCACATGAACTGTTCGGGGGACAGAATAACACAGCTTACTCGTCAGATCAATGGCATCAAAATGATTGTGGACAATATCAAAAAGCACATTAGCCTCCAGGTATTTGCGCCGGTTCTCCAAGCTAATAAGCTTGAACTTATCAAGAAGTTGGGAGTATGACAGATAAGTCTTAGTCCCATAACATCTGTAGTACATAGCACGGAGGTACTTGCACTGGACGCTTTCTATTGCAACTACGTACTTTTGGTAGAAGGGGTTCCAAATAGGGACCGCATATTCTAACTGAGAGCGAATGAGCGTCTTATACAGATAGAGATAGGTTGAGGTACGCTTAAATTCTGATGAAGATCTCATCACAAATCCATACATTTTAAAAGCACTATTGACTATGGCTTCAATATGCTGGTTCAAGGACAGTTTGCCATCAAAGAGAACACCTAGATCCTTCACTATAGAAGTATTATTTAAGGGTACACAGTTTAGATTGTAATTGAAATTGAAGATGAAATTATTCTTGGTAAAGTGCATATAGTTACACTTGGGTATACTAAGATGCAGCTTATTGACAATACAGTAGGCAGTTAGTCTGTCCAGGTCCTCCTGAAATGACTGGCAGTCGTCCATAGTACGTATCACTTTAAACGCCTTCAAGTCATCAGCGTACATCAAGAATTTGGACTTTTTAAAACATTTCTTAATATCGTTGATGTAAATAATGAATAATAGCGGCCCCAGAATAGAGCCCTGTGGAACTCCGGAAGTAATATTAACAGAGACAGACTGGTGAACATTAACCACAACCCTTTGTGACCGGTTTTCGAGGTACGACACAAACCAACGCAATAAATCTCCGCGTATTCCATTGAAAGCAATTTTATTCAGCAGAATTTCATGATTAACCTTGTCAAAAGCTTTTTTGAAGTCGGTGTAGACTGCATCTATTTGCAATCGTCTATCAACATTTTCAAAAAGGTAATTAGCAAATATTAACAGGTTAGATGTTGTAGATCGGCGTTTAACACATTTATTCATGTTAACTCATTTATGTTTAGCCTTCACATTTAGCCAAAATTCAACCATTACAATTACTATGTTTAAGGCTTGTCCGTCGCAAAAAGCGCGGTCAATGTCGGACTGCATAGAAAAGAAAGAGAAGCGCGATGACACAACGCTTGCAAAATATGAAGATTTTATCGATTTAAAAAAAATCTGTTGATTAAACTAAAAAAGTAATGACAAGAAATCATTCCTTATTAGTTTGAAAAGAACTGTATAAATTTATGAACACTTTTAATGAAAACTGTAGGAGTAATATGGTTACAACTCGAAAAAATAGACCGAAATAGACCTGGATTTAGGTTTTTTTTTTCCTTAGTTCTACAAACTAAAATAGATTTCAGGACACATGAAATCACTTCTTATGTGTTGTAGATTACTGTGTATTGTTTCCTATCAGAAAGATGCTATAGTTACTGTAAAAGATGGTTACAAAGTTACTTAGTTTCGCCATATTTTAGGGAGGAGCAGCCATAACCATTGTATGAGTTAACTGCGGATCAAGAAACCAGTCCGTCTAATTATTAATTCACTGAGTAATCTAACGTTTACGGTGTTACCATTTTGTGATGAAAAGAAAATAGTGTTGTGACAAGAAGATTGACATCAATCACTCGCTCATTCATTCTTGTCACGTTCTAAATCAAATCACATTATTTTATTTATTTTAATAAGAAATCTCCCAGTGTAGTTTTGTTTAATCGATATGAAAATATTAGTACCTTTATAGGCCGATTAAAGATGAACATATGACTATCAAAAAGCGAATTACCTTTACAATGAAATAAAATGCATCGAATTTATGTAGGTACACCTACTTACATAATTATGTATTATAATTAAATTACTTTTTATACTAAATGTTTCTATTGACTTTGTGTGAATGAGCTGAAGCACAAGCACCACGAACGGAACGCACCACTATTACAATAAATATGGCACCATTATTTTACAAAGTGACATTAGCATCTCCAGTGAACTAATAATTACACTGTAGCTACGTCCCTTTTCCTCTGTATTATGAAATGAAGTATGTCGCTGTCATTTACATAATTTGTTTACTTTTTTCACATTTTTAAGTCTCTACCAGACTTTTGGCATACAAGCTTCTTGTTTGTTAACGATGTTTCTTAGTATACAGGGTAATTAATGGATAACCTTGAAATAGCACAAAATTAGACATTATGGCCGCTCTAAAAAAAATACGAAAAAGTATTTAGAATAAGAATACATTGCAGACTATAATAAGAGTTATTTTGTTCTATTACAAACATAAACAAAAAAAAAAAATACAATGATTCAAAGGCGAGATTTTTGGTAATACAAAGAAAAAACATATCTCAATTACCGTCACACTTAGAACATGAGGTCTTTGAGCGAAATCAAGCAAATTAACCCCCAATTCCTCAAAAAAATGTGTCGGTCCATGCGCCGAACATACTATATACTTTATTGTACACCACAAAAATACATAACAAAAAATTTATCAAATACTGCAAAATATACAATAGGATATATGGATGCAAACTACCAAGACAACTTTCAGTAGTCCATTTCCTCTTAATCCACTTCAAAATTCAATTTCAGATACGCCCTGGATCCGGATGCTACGAAATCAAAGATGACTGATACCATTTTACGAGACGAGTGATAAGTATCGCAAAAAATATGAAAAATATATTATGCGCGATACGGCTTGAAAGTGTCTCTATTATCTGTCTACGTGAAAATGGGTGAACGTAAGTAGAGTACCTATTTTTTACTTAGTATTTTAGTATAATATTGAGGTGCTGTATGCGATCAATACAGGGTCAAATTAAATGACTTAGCGAAACTCCGCAGACGATGGGTATCGATATCTAAACACGACAACTTTTTTATTACATTACATTTTGAATTTATCTAAAAATTTGTTTTATATAATTCTAATTGGACATTATGACATAATTCTGCGATAATTATCTGACTGAAGCATTTATTTTGACATATATTTTATATTTTTTTTTTTTTTTACTGATGCCATTTTTAATTTATTGTTTTTTGGCTACATTCACTTAATAATGATAACTACGTATACATATTTGTACGCCGTCATCGGCAAAACATAGGGAACTTATATGTTTTATTAACAACACCTGTTTTTACAAATAAAACTTTGACTTTGACAAAATAAAAAAGATTTGATGATTTTTTTTGGGGGTCAATAACTAGTAAATTGCTAGCAAATAGCTAGTAAATTGTTGATAGTTGAAGTGTGAGTTGATAAAATCTGTTTTATCGTGTTGAGATATCGGTACCCATGACGTCAGTGAAGTTTACACAAAAAAAACTGATTTTTAAACTGATATTTTAAGTGACAACAGTTATAGGGTTGATGACGCCAAAAAAAAAAATTCATCAAATTAATTTCTCATTTTTTTTATCATGTAGGTATAAACAGGGTGTAAGTGTAAACAGTGGCAATATTTTAAGGGGTCATTGTACTCATCATTATGAACAACTTTTACTATCGGACCAAACCTAAAATCGCGAAAAAAAATCAGCTGCTCAGTACATTTATGTTCGCATAATTCGTCAAAATGTAGGGAACAGCTGATTTTTTTTCGTGATTTCAGGTTTGATCCCATAGTAAAAGTTGTTCATAATGATGAGCACAATGACCCCTTAAAATATTGCCACTGTTTACACTTACACCCTGTAGATATCGATATATCGAAATTATTTATTAGAAGTTGCTAATGACTTGACGTTTCGAATCGTGTCCTTTGCGTACAGAAATACGTAAAAAAGTTGTAACTTCTAAAAATATTGTAAAATCAGGTCTTGTGAGTGCGTCGTTCCACACATTTTATGCATCATGAAAATCGGTACTATTAGTATTCACCTAAAAAAAAATGTGTTTTTCTCAAGTAAATTTTAGGTACCTTATAATAACATACCTACTAGAACAGAATATAATAGAATACTCGTTATTATACTAATTACAGATATCAATGTAGAATTCGTAATAAATTCAGAATAAATTCATTTTACATAGGGTGACCCAATGGGCGGTCTTATCGCTAAAAGCGATATTTTAAAAACAAAATTTGCGTATTTATATTGGTGACAAATTATAAAACTTAAAAAAAAAACATAAATATTTATAAATCTATTAATACACTTTTTCACCAGTTAACGAAAAACTTTTTTACAAAAAATAACAACCGACTTCAAAAAAAAAAAAATGAAAAATAACTTTAAATTCAGAATTCGGTGTGTTTGGTTTTGTAAATAAATTCACTGACAGTCTTCCATTCCCCGAAACAGTGTTACCAACGTATAAAAAAGTTCTTAAAAGGTTTGTTCCACCCCCACGCTTCGTCGAACCGATGGAAATTCGGGGAAATCACCCATGAACAAATTAATTACATCAGCCAATGACGCAACGTTCGATATTTGAATATTTTCCGAATAACAGGCGAAGTCTGTAAAGGGTAAGTGGAATCACTAATTACTTTAATGGAGTGTTATGAGACTACCCAGAGAATAATTTACTATGTAGATGGATAGAATATTTCAGCGAACGTCATAGCTAGAAACGGTCGTTTTAACATAACAACGACAACAAAAAATGTCGTCCTTCAGGACTTAACATTCGAACTTGCCCTGCTCAAGTTTGCTACTATGATCCGCAAGTTTTCTTCTACAACTATCGATATTTGATATCTAAACTACTTTTACTGTTTATATTACTTGATCCGTGCATGCTGAGACAACACACTTCACATTGATCTGTGCATGCTGGACAACACACTTGACATTGATCTGTGCATGCTGGACAACACACTTCAAATTGATCTGTGCATGCTGGAAAACACACTTCACATTGATCTGTGCAGTGTGCATGCAGACACAATAGGTACTATGCGTGCCAAATAAGAATAGGATCGCGATTGCTGCTAACTTCACACGATAGCTGTCAAATACACGGTAGCTATCAAGTTAGTACGCATTGGCAATGAAGTTCGCGAGTATTGCCATAGTATTGCGGAACAAAATGGCGTCTTGTCAGTACTATTCTTATTTGGCACGCATAGTACACATCTTCTCAATACCAATTTACCGCCCTTACGAGTGAAGGCTCTTACAGACAGAGGCGATATCGCGTCGCTCCTGTGTGTATGGTCGCGGCCGATTCCATAGAAATTGTTCTACGTATATAATATCGCGTCGCGACGCGATATCGCCTCTGTCTGTAAGAGCCTTTAGGTAAATAGGTACATCTGATTGACGATGTTGTAAAATAATAACTTAAAATGCAAACGTGTTTCTAAGTGCTCAAGGAGGCAGATCGTAAGCGCGATTTTATGTATTTATGTAAAAAGATGTGTGTAAACCGTCTGGAATTCAAGGATAGAACGGAATATAATAACTAAATGCCACCCCGTATTATCTGTAGGTTGTCTAAAGAATCTTTCACACTCTCGCGATGAAAGGCAGGCCTAGAGCTATACCTACCTAAATATCGATATTTTTAACGACAATCAATCTGCCTAGCCTTTTCCCAACTATGTTGGGGTCGACTTCCAGTCTAACCGCAACCGGATGCAGCTGAATACCAGTATTTCACTCGGAGCTACTGCCCTATCTGACATCTACAACCCAGTATACCTCCTACTAACAGACACGAAAAATTATAAGTCTTCATATACGACAACGGACTCCGGACGGACTAAAAATCCGCGGCTGATCATACGTATGTGTAGGCGCGTCTTTACCTTTAAGTGGTATTTTGCTTATATTTTGAAGCCTTTGTGTCAAAGTACGTAACAATGTCAAGCAGTTTTTGCTTATAACATCAACGCTGCGTATGACAGTTTGTAAATAAGATATGGGCACGCCACGCTCGGAAAACTTCGCGATTTTCAAGAAATTTTTTTAAGCTCAAATAACTTTTAAGATATCGCTGATGATAAAAGATGAAAGTATTGTTAATTTTTGGTAAAGATACAGACGATCTCTTCGTTTTAGGGGAAGAGCGAAAGCTGTTTCAAAATCATTGATGTTTAATATACCTATGTCGCAGTAAGATGGTTGTAGCCGTGATATAATTATATCCCAAGGGATATAGCTATAGAGGCATGAGGAACAGGGTGTGAAGTTCACTCATCCTCCATAGAAAAGGGAGTCCCTTTTCTATGGAGGATGAGTGAAGGGAGGATCCTCCAATCAGATGGGTGTTGTGTCTGGTGGGCTACTGCCCGACGGTTGATGTCAGAATGTTGTATACAAGGTGCAACATACCTAAATAACGCACAACCTCTTAACTCTTTAAACGTCGATTGACACCCAGCTGGGTGTCAATCGGTGTGCAGATAACAATAGAAAATCTATTGTGTCTGCTAATTGGCGTGCGACGGGTTAAGGGATCATTGTACTCATCATTATGAACAACTTTTACAATGGGACCAAACCCGAAATCGGGAAAAAAAATTAGCTGGCTCCCTACATTCTGACGAGTTTGATGTTGTTAAATGGACTGAGCAGCTGCTTTTTTTCGCGATTTCAGATTTGGTCCCATAGTAAAAGTTGTTCATAATGATGATGACCCCTTAAGAGGTTGTGCGTTTTATGTTACACCTTGTATATATGCCAGTCGCGCGGAAAATTCTTTTTTCGCTATTGCAGATTTGCTCCCATCTCCCATCCCACAGTAAAAGTTGATCATAATGATGAGTACAATGAACCCTTAAGAGGTTGTGCGTTATTTAAGTTACACCTTGTATAATACGTGTATTTTGAATAACAGCTGAAACGAATAAATCTGCATGAAACTTAGTTATAACTAAATCACTAAGCGGATAAAACCGATATCAACAACGCAAAACAACGTCAAATCTTTCCTTGACAAGCAGCAACGAAGATTTACTACATAGGAAGGAAGCCCCCAATCAGTGCATCATACCTTGACCTGTGATATCAGCTGGTAAGATCTGGTTTAGTCCTTGACACGAGTAGCGTGCCAGCCAATTCTGCTGTTGTGTGTAATCTGATCGATTTGTGCCGTCATGTGGCTGACTACGGAAATTGTTAATTGACATTTTTAATCGTGTTAAAATATTTTGTTGGCAGGTAAAGAACAGCCGTACGGGTCGATCCATCAGGTTAAGCTGCGCTTGGCGGGGTTGGTGCGTGGATCTTTACATACCAGGTCTCCTCCGTGCTTCGGAAAGCATGTTAAGCCGTTGGTCCGGCTGTCATTCGTGGATCTTTGACAGTCGTTACGGGTCGTCAGAACCCCGAAAGTCTGACAACCAGTCTTACCAAGGCGTATCGTATTACCCCGTTACTGGGTTGTGGAGGTCAGATAGGCAGTCGCTCCATGTAAAATACTGGTATTCAGCTGCATCCGGTTAGACTGGAAGCCGACCTCAACATAGTTCACCAATTGATGAAGGAACAAACATTTTACATTTCAGGTCAAATATAGCATTGCTTAGAACTTGAGCTTGAATAATTCCAGACGTCAGATACGAGTAAATGATCCTTCCAGTCACTAATGGTATTCAGTCAATATTATGGTATTCAGCTGCATCTGGTGACTGGAAGCCGACCCCAAAATAGTTGGAATAAGGCTAGGCAGATTGATTTTGGTCCTTCCAGTGAATTCCAGTCACTAGGTACCTTATAAGTAGGTATAGGAATAAGGTTGTTGCAAGCTTTCAACATTTCATTTACTTAATATTTTTTACATTGTAACACAGTTTTTACTGTCCTTCCTATTGACACTTGACAGTTCATAATCATGTGTCAAGTGTTATCTGTTTGTCATGTATTTGCGGGTAAATAATGACTTGTTCCTATTTTTTTTAACAGAAAGCAGTGACTGGAAGTACCAGTGTTGAAAGTCTCTCATAATTATCAGTTTCTCTAGAATCCAAAACAGGCTTTTGTATTTCATTGACACTGGCTCCTGTAACACAGGTGTTGCTACCTAGCACAGGAGTCAGGGCTTTAATTTACTTGTGCACCTTTTTTTATGGCAATAAAGAAAGAAAGAATTTTTTATTGAAGTCAGCTATTATGGAATACATTATTATTCCGCTCCCCCTACACCCCTCACTACAGCGCGGCCTCCTTACGACAGCGCCTGCATGATAGTAACAACAGCATTCTAAAAATGATCGCTGCCAGAGCGGACTGTCGCTTTCAGGCACACTGTGTGGGGACAGTCCTAGGTCTGAATTAATAATAATAAGTTACTGTTTCAAAACTAACAATACTAACCTATATACATAAGCATTATTGTTACTAACACCAAAATACTAACATATTTATGGACCTGGTCTGAATTAAAGTTTAATTTATTTATTTATTTGTCGTGACGTGATTGTTTCCTCTGTAATAGAAGAGGTCCCGCTTGTCACACTAAACAAGGAACATGTAAAAAGACATGGTTTTAATATTTAGTCATTTGTCTGCTATTTTTCTTTATCTAATAGTCTATTTACGACCATTTAGATAATATGCGGGGGGCGGGGGTTGCGAGTATGCGGCGTAGTATGCGTCGTATGTGACGTGCATTTGTTGTGGTGATGTACTTATGTCTCATTGGTACTTTTAATAATAAAAACATCTTGAAAGTATGAAAGAGTTTTCACAAAACAAACGGTTTTGTTTTAATACCAAAAATGTTTGCGAACCAAAATTGTAAAAAAAATAGGTGCCTAAATAAAATTCACACTGTAACCTAATTCATGTTATGAATTTATCGAAAATTCGAGACAAAACTCAGTTACAAATTGAGAACAATAGAATCAACCGTTGGTTTCACACGCAAGAGGATTACCATAATACAAAATAACACTGGCAGCTATTATATTTTTTACGCGTTCACTTTTCAAATTTATACCTAATTTTAAGACCGTTGGAGGCAAAAAAGAGGTTTTAATTAGACTTCATTCTCCCACAGTATAGGTACAGTTTCGGAATTTAAAGTTCTCGCGAAAAACTGCGAAACGGTCATTATATTATGGATCTATGAGTAAAAACTGGGGCATATCGAGTGCAGAACTACAATTCACATTCATATCATATCGGTCACCAGTTGTATGTTATTATGAACACTTAACCTCATTCTATGGCTAATTTTCATTCAGAATGTATTTTTAACCGACTTCCAAAAGGAGGAGGTTCTCAATTCGTCGGAATATTTTTTTTTTTTTTTTTAGAGGTTAATTTGCATCGCGATAGCAAATAGCTAGAGTCTGTCAAGCGAGTCGTGTCCACGACCATTTAGCTGATTTCTTATAATGGCAATGTCCAACGGATTGTCACAACTTCTGTTCTACTAAGCTACAGCATTTTGATACTTTTAGCTCAATTATTTAATTTGTATTAATGGAAATTTAAAGATGAATGGAAAAGAAATATATTTAATGGATAAATGCACAGATCACACTATTCATGTAGAAAACAAAGGATAACGATACGGAGTTGGAACTCTTCATCATTTTTAACCGACTTCCAAAAGGAGGAGGTTCTCAATTCGTCGGAACCTTTTTTTTTTTTATTTTTATTTTTTTTTATTTTTTTTTTTAATGTATGTTCCCCGATTACTCGAAAATGGCTAGACCGATTTGGATTTTTCTTTTTTTGTTCGAAAGGGTATACGTCCCAAGTGGTCCCATGATCATCAAGTCAGGATCTGATGATGGGATCCCATGGAAATCGAGGGAAACCCTCAAATTTTATGGGCACACCTATATCGATTTCGGTATTTTTTATAGTAACTCGTGCATTTGCTCTCGGAAAGTACCATTCGGTGAGCTGGAACTGATGATGAAGAACACAGAGGGCCATCGAATATACTCAATTATATCTAAGTATATAACAGGTTGCGATTCGATTCCTTTAATATGGTTTATGCTCGTCAAAATAATGGTTATGGTGACTTCACCATGAGCTCCATTTCTCCTGGTTCTTACTAGGAGAACTCCTCAACAATTAACGGCCCTGCATCGGGAAAAGCAACATTTTGTAAAACGTGATGAGCAGCTGACATTGGGTTATTTTAACTTAGATAAATTACAAACTGAACCACTAAAAAGTGAAAAATAAAAACTTTTTTACAAAAACAAAAACCGACTTCCAAAAAAAACACTACAAATTGAAAAATAACTTTAATTTCGGAAGTCGGTGGCAAAAAACTAAAATACAGATCCAAAGACACCGACTTCGAAATTAAAGTTATTTTTCAATTTGTAGTGTTTTTTTTGGAAGTCGGTTTTTGTTTTTGTAAAAAAGTTTTTTTGTACGTCATGAATAGTCATAATACTGACAGCTGACAGTGATTTCGCTTATGAAGGCATTGAATTTCTAGATTCTGATTTTAGTTCTAATTGTGACTAATAAATACCTACATTGAAATACACTTTTTTAAGAATTTTTTTATGTAAGTACCTACAAAAATTCAAGTATCAAACATGTTTTCAGCGTACTATATCAGTGTTGACACATGTAAGATTTTTAGTTCTGGCCTCCTTTTTCATTGGACACGATTCGCTTGACAGACTCTAGTAACAACTAACAGTCTTTTTTGCGTATTTTTATTTTTGTTATATTATTATTATTTTTATTCATACTGGGCGCCACTGTGACATAGTGGATGAGTTAGTAGCTAGCGGGGAATCAGGGTAGATGATAATCAAACAGGAGTCCACTTAAACACAAGTTTTTAACACACTAAGCCGACGTTCGCAAAACGTAAAAAAATCGGCTCTATCTCAGAATACCAGATTCTCAAAATACCAGATTCTCAATATAACAGATTCTCAAAATACCAGATTCGCAATATACCAGAAGTACAGTTAAACACAAAATTTGTTTCAGGCAATTATGTACATCACATTGGTACTAAAAATAAAGAAATAAAACATCAAATTATGTGTAGCTGTATTTATTTTACACAATAAATCGTGAAAAACAGTAAGTTAAGATGTCATTTGATTCAAAACAAATAGTGGTCAACCAAAAAAAAACTATCGATGCGTTCTGGCAATCTCAAGTCCTTTGAATTTGCACACGAGATGTTCGCAATAAAATTATTTGTTTCATGCCTCGTCCATGCAGCCACAGTAAAGATGCAGCCGTCTATTACAACTAGAATACTATCACGGTTACATATTATGTATATGACTGGCACCCCTTAATATTTTGTTATTCGCATCCAAAAGGATCGCATTCCTTTTGTCTGAAACAACGCCAATTCGTAACGGGAATAATACTGATAGATTATAAACTAACGGTTCTCACAAAAGTTTTTGATTTAATAATAACTAGCTTTTGCCCTCGGCTTCGCTCGCGTGGATATCGGAAAATATCCCACGGGAACGAACTACCGGGAAATCCTTTCTTATTATGTTAAAAAGGGAACCTCTGTGCAAAATTTCAGCTTTCTAGGTTGAAGAGTTTGGGCTGAGTGTTGATGAGTCAGTCAGTCAGGACTTCTCTTTTTATTTATATAGATAGATATACTATTGCTATATCTCTACGTTGACTTCGTGGTGGGGCTTGCGCGCTTTGAACTATGGGTCTGTGCCGGCAGTTTATTTTGCCAGAACAGGTCTAGGATGAGGAGTCAGACTCAGAGATACAGAAACCCGCAGGACAGCATATGGCGATCTGTTGGGCAGTAGTGACCCCACGGACCCTATCTCCGGGGAGAAGTCTTGTTCCTCACTTCTGGCCTGCCTTTATTGGCCGGCTGGAGTGAACATTGACGAGGAATAGTGCTCCTACAGCTTTTTTGCCTATAATGGCTGGCTTGAGTGGAGATTTGAAAAAGCAAAAGTGGTCGGAGGAAGTTAGTATTCCAGTAATATGCTGGTAAGGATCTTGACAATCACTTAATTCCGGGATTGTCCTGATAGCTCAAACTGAAACTCAATTAAATAATTCAATTTATTTCAATTAAACCAATTACACGCACTTTTGAACTGTCAAAGAGTCGGTCAGCTAGTCAGAAAGTTGAAGCTAGTTGCCCATTCCAAAACGTAGATCTCTGTGGAGAAGAATAGACAAGAAACTCCACGGACACTCTTTTAAATCAAGATAAGGTAATACAACATCCTGGGTACATTATTTTTGTTGCTTCTACGAGTACATGTGAGAACAATGTAAAAAAAAAAAAAAATACTTAAAAACAAGTCAAAATATAAAATTAAGTAAAAATAAGCCCTGGCAGAAAAGAGACGACCAGCCGCCGAATACCTCTCTACTCCTCATAAGCACCTCGGGACATGTTGCCCTCTTGTCACTACGAAACTGTGCTAGCGACCGTTTGCGGGGGCCCATTATAGAGTGTGCAAGTCACTCCCTGCCATTTTATCTGTGTATTGTATATAAAACATTGGTCAGGCAGGGGCCACAGTCTTTCCATAGTTCTAGGGTAACCAAATACGCGCATTGTCGTGGAGTTGCGGATACCAGTTCGTATTACCTAGGGTAACCAATTTTGTTTCCATGTTCTGCAATAGTCCTCACCAAGCGGGGGTTGTCCTTGGGTGCGCTTGCATAGTGTATACAGGGAAAATCGTCGGTTGGTGTCTCCTCCTAATTTAAAATTATCTAAGGGGCATCTGTAAGTTGGCTTCGGTCCCTCGTACGCCTGCCAAAGGTCCAGTACCCCAGGACCAGGGGTACTTACTTATTAAGATTAATATTTTGATTTCGACTGTACGAAATCTGATATATTGCGAATCTGGTATTTTGAGAATCTGTTATATTGAGAATCTGGTATTTTGAGAATCTGGTATTCTGAGATTGAGCCAAAAAATCGCGGCGGGATTTTTTTTCAACTCTCGGTGTTGAGCCGAGCTTCGAGAATCCAACCTAACAGCAACAGAGTGCATCCCAGCGCGACGAAAAACACACTGTTGGATTTTCAACTCCCGGCGCTAAGCAAAGCGTTGAAAATGCAGTGCGCGAAAAAAAATCGCCGCCTTTTTTTTTACGACCGTGCGAACGTCGACTAACACAAACTTAGAACGTAGGTTCTTGTAAGTCTCTTGGTTCTTACAACGGCTGAAGAAGGAAGGTTACTGCACTGGGCTTAGTCCATTATAGGGACACCGTAGCTGCTGCACGCAGTCACAGGCACCAAGTGGTTTGCTCGATGGCGGGTCTTAATGGACCAAGCGTTCTATTTATACTGTGGCGGCATCTACATCGCCACATATGAACTACGCATCAATGACATGACGTCACGCAAACCTGCATCGCGCAATTAGAGTTTACCACGCGATTAGCATATATGCAACGTCCCGACATCAACCGTCGGGCAGTAGCCCACCAGACACAACACCCGTCTGGTCGGAGGATCCTCCCTTTTCAATGGAGGATGAGTGAACTTTACACCCTGTTCCTCATGCCTGCAAATTGGTGACCCCGAGCATGAACGTCAGCGCAGCCTTCGTGCAACTACATCAGCGTGACGTCATCAGCATCACTTCCTCAAGCTTTCGAGCGGCGAGTCACACAGCCAGCCAGCATCCACGGCTTCAACGGGTATCCTGACCACAGCATGCAGCGGACACGCATTCATGGTCATCACCTTCAGCCTCAACCTCAACCCAGCGCTGTACACTCCGACTCACTGGAGCATAACGCAGCGCCACCCCGACTCACTGGGGTATCACCGCAGACAGTTCCGACTCACCGTGAACTATGCGGCACCCGGTTCCGACTCACTGGAACCACAACTGGCACTGGCAAGCATCGCAAGATACACGACTCAGCCCAATATCGACCTCCGGTCTCCGGAGGGGAGTGATGTGGCGGCATCTACATCGCTACATATGAACTACGCATCAATGACATGACGTCACGCAAACCTGCATCGCGCAATTAGAGTTTACCACGCGATTAGCATATATACAACGTCCCGACATCAACCGTCGGGCAGTTGCCCGCCAGACACAACACCCGTCTGGTCGGAGGATCCTCCCTTTTCAATGGAGGATGAGTGAACTTTACACCCTGTTCCTCATGCCTGCAAATTTGTGACCCCGAGCATGAACGTCAGCGCAGCCTTCGTGCAACTACATCAGCGTGACGTCATCAGCATCACTTCCTCAAGCTTTCGAGCGGCGAGTCACACAGCCAGCCAGCATCCACGGCTTCAACGGGTATCCTGACCACAGCATGCAGCGGACACGCATTCATGGTCATCACCTTCAGCCTCAACCTCAACCCAGCGCTGTACACTCCGACTCACTGGAGCATAACGCAGCGCCACCCCGACTCACTGGGGTATCACCGCAGACAGTTCCGACTCACCGTGAACTATGCGGCACCCGGTTCCGACTCACTGGAACCACAACTGGCACTGGCAAGCATCGCAAGATACACGACTCAGCCCAATATCGACCTCCGGTCTCCGGAGGGGAGTGATGTGGCGGCATCTACATCGCTACATATGAACTACGCATCAATGACATGACGTCACGCAAACCTGCATCGCGCAATTAGAGTTTACCACGCGATTAGCATATATACAACGTCCCGACATCAACCGTCGGGCAGTTGCCCGCCAGACACAACACCCGTCTGGTCGGAGGATCCTCCCTTTTCAATGGAGGATGAGTGAACTTTACACCCTGTTCCTCGTGCCTCTAAATTACAATCTACTGTTAGTACCTAGGTACATACATCACATAAACTCAGGCCTTCTTCCCATGGGGTAGACAGAAACTACAGAACGCCACCTGCTACGATCCTTACATACTCCTTTTGCTTCGTCTACGTTTATACATATGGTCATACACGCACGCCGGTTGCGAGTACTACGCACCTGACCTTTCTGAAGAACATCACCAATAAGGTCACCATATGTCTTCCTTGGGCGTCTCCTCCCGGCGGTTCCACTCACATCTGCCTTGTGACCTTTTATTAGTCGCCTTTTATAAATCATGTAAGTCGTGTAGATTAATAATCATGGATCCAGGAAGTCTTAATTTTCCTACTGTTTTTCCCAACGTAATTTCCGCTCAGATCGATTTTCCGCCCTCAAATTGAAAAGGGGCAACCATAAAGGTCTTCGGACACTTTGAATTTGGTTCTGGTCCTTAGGGACGCCTATATTGATAGCTACGTCATTAGAGACAAATTGATCAGTTGCGTGGTCAATACCAAGTTTAACGTTTTACTAATAACGTTGCGCAATAAAACCTGTTTTCGTGAAACACTGTATTTACAAATAACAGGCAATGTTGATTGAGAAATCAATTAAGGAAATTAAAACTGAACTGGTAGCTTATGAGCAATTAATAAAGCGGAATAGCGGATTGTTATTGGACGGGATTTTGAGCGAGAAACGAGCTCTGCTGTTCTGAATTTTAAAGCTTATTAGGTGCAATACTGGAGGAGCTCGTGGCTAAGTAATAACAGCCGTACGGGTCGATATATCAGGTTAAGCTGCGCTTGCCGGGGTTGGTCCGTGGATGGGTGACCATCTTTACATACCGAGACTCCTCTGTGTCTCGGAAAGCACGTTAAGCCGTTGGTATTGGCTGTAATTAGTGGATCTTTGACAGTCGTTACGGGTCGTCAGAAGCCCGAAAGTCTGACAACCAGTCTTACCCATGGGTATCGTATTACCCAGTAATTGGGTTGTGGAGGTCAAATAGGCAGTCGCTCCATGTAAAATACTGGTATTCAGCTGCATCCGGTTAGACTGGAAGCCGACCCCTTGGGAAAAGGCTAGGTAGATTGATTTGGTGCAATACTGAAGGTAGATTTAGCTGACAGTGTGCTGGTTATACGCGGTTATTTGAGTGATTGACACAGGTCAAATAAAGTACACAAAGGTTAGGTTACAGAATTGTCGTGACATACGAAGTAATTAATTATGTACTAAATAAACGCCTACCTATCTATCTATCTTCACATCTATCTTTTGTTTCTATTAAGTCCATTAACTTGGCAAGATCGTTAGAAAATGGTTTTACAAGTTTGATAAATTTATGAAAACATTAAAATAAGGAACTTCGTTCCAAAAAATGCATTGCCATAAAAAAGGTTAAGTAATATAATAGTTCTTAGTCTACAATTTCTTTGGAAAATCATGAAAAAATACTGATTAATAGCGTCCGAAGTAAAGTCAAATAAATAAGTCTATGTTTACAACTTCATGACTGACAGCCAAATCGTTTAGTCGAAGTCAAAAGAAAAGGTAAGGCTAAGGAAGATTATCTTATTTATTTTTTTAGGCAAATTCATGACCTTTGCCTTGCAGTGAGACACAACAGGCTAACAATAATAATAAAAAGTGTCTAACGGGCCTCTACGAGTAGGCATTTGCCCCCGGTATGCCTTCTAAAGGTCCGGGCCCCAGGATCCCGAGACGTGTCAAAGACATTTTGAATAATAAAAATAAATGAGATAGAATGAATTAGTCACAATGACATTATACATCTAGACGTTGCCATGATTACAGGTGTGAAGTGTGGAAGTGAGACACGTATATACGAAATAATTAGGAAAATTAAGACAAAGCACCGTATCTTCTGTCCCTTACGGCGTGCCATATTTTTGCATGGCAAAATTTAAAAATGTTGCCAAACAAAGTACTTTCACTGTTACAAAATTTATCTTGCGTCGATTAATTTAACATTTTTGGACAGTTTTTGCATTGTGCGAAAGTATTGACATGGGTTTCAGTCCAAAATATGGAAGATTTCTTACGTTAAACCTCATTTCTCATACCACATAACCTAGAAAAAGTATAATATTGCTGTCTCATGACCGGCCACGCGGTGGCTCGATTTAGATGTATATTATCTAAGATTAGTCATGATGAAATGTCAATGATAGGTACCTAGTCGTTTTTATTTTTTAATCATTTTATATTGCGAAATATGTAGCTGATGAGACATGCAGTTAGTAGGTACTCTACACAAAAGGGGCACTTGGACAAGATTTTAGTGTAAAAGAAAAGTTGGTCTTTGCATCCGAAATTCCAAGTCCATCATCATCCTCTGCCTAGCCTTTTCCCAACTATGTTGGAGTTGGCTCCCAGTCTAACCGGATACAGCTGAATACCATGTATTTTCCATGGAGCGACTGCCTATCTGACCTTCACAACCCAGTTACTGGGTAATACTTAATACGTTATCCCTTGGTAAGACTTTCACAAAGGGCTTCTGACGACCCGTAACGATTGTCAAAGATCTACGAATGACCGTGCTTACCGAGGCACAGAGGGGTCTTGGAATGTAAAGATGGTCACCCATCTACGGATCAACTGCGACAAGCGTAGCTTAACCTAATCGATCGCCCCGTGCGGCTGTTATTACTTATCCACAGGCTCCTCAATTCCAAGTCAATCCATCGAAATACAAAACCAGAGACAAAATCAAATCAGATGTGATGGGTACCTAGCTCAAAGTACCAAGTTTGTAAGTAATTTACAAAATACAGGTGTCCAGCTTTATTGTGGACACTGGACACCAATCAATTTATGTCAGAAAAACTGACAACAAACTAGGACATAAATCACATCGGACTAGTCTAATGACACGTGTCGTTGTTAGCCACGGAACCAGAAATCGATGTCTGACGTCACACGATCGAACCACCGATGTGTACCCCGTGTACCATTAGTGTCTGGCATGCACGACACTCCGATATGGAAATACATACTATCTTTTGACTGTGGCTTTGTGCGCGTGGAGAACATACTATTACCAGCGTGGAGAGTATACTACCATTTGTAATTATGGGTCAAAATATTTATTTAAATGTAATAAAAACATAACTTATCACTACATAGTATAAAACAAAGTCGCTTCCCGCTGTCTGTCTGTCCCTATGTATGCTTAGATCTTTAAAACTACGCAACGGATTTTGATGCGGTTTTTTTTAAATAGATAGAGTGATTCAAGAGGAAGGTTTTTAAGTATAATACATGCGCAAGCGAAGCCGCGGCCAAAAGCTAGTAAAGTTATAAATAACAAAATTATATCCTAACATAACTAAAACTATTAAAAAACTAAAATATGACGTCGAAAAATTCCTCCGCATCGCTGTCGACTGGTAAAGTACCCAAGAGACTGGCGGCATTGCCACGTTGTATGGCAATGCTAAGCCTCTGGCCAAGGTAAAAGCCAGCCCTTGGGTGACGGGAAGTGTCAACGAGCCATTTGGAGATTTCGTTGAATAAAACAAGAGCACTCGCACCCCACGGCCCAAGGGTTTCAACCCCAAACGGCTCTAAAATACAATTACCGATAACGCTCCGTTGGAACACACTTCAATTTTTCCCGAGCAATAGCTCGGGCTCCCTGACTATAATAGGTAGACCCTATGACCGTACTAAAAAATACAAAAAAAAAAACTTGAGAGGTGTCAAGGGACACCCGGATGGAACGAAGTTCCTTTCGATTAATTAGTGAAGGAATTGTAATAAAATTTAGTTTTTATACTTATCATCATCATCATCATCATCATCATCATCGATATAATATCGCGATTTTGCGATATTATATCCGTAGAACAATTTTTATGGAATCGCGCGCGACCATACACAGGAGCGACACGATATCGCCTCTGTCTGTAAGAGCCTTAACTGAGAGACAGTACTTATACCTATAGTGTGGACTAGACATTGCAGAGTATTTTTGCCTAATAAATCGTATCTAGGTACTACTTGGGATACATAGCTATATTTTTTGTTTTTTTTAAGAACGGGCATAAGGTCTATCATATGCTATTTTAAGGTTATCCATTCACTACCGGACACCCTATATCTCGTATTATTATATTAGTGGACTTATTGGTGATGTTCTTCAGAAAGGTCAGGTGCGTAGTACTTGCAACCGGCTGCGTGTATGACCAGATCGAACATCCTGAGCCTCCAGATCGATGGGTGTATGAACGTAAACGAGGCAAAAGGCGTACCAATGATGATCGTAGCAAGTGGCGATGGCGTTCTATAGTTTCTGCCCACCCCCATGGAAAGAAGGCGAGAGTTTATGATATGTATTAGTATGGAGGTGTAAGGGACTACTTATTTTTCAAACAAAGCGAGGTGAAGTACCGTGTTTAGGGTTCTTTATCGGGCAGGTTTCGCACTTTGTTGGTGGTCCGAACGTGATATTTTTGTGAATTTATTCGTAAGGCGACACTGATGTTCAAAATGGTGTTTGTTGAACTTCGCGTTCATTGCCCTTTTGGAGAGTTCCGTAAGTAGCAGTTATATGAAGGTACAAGGAGTACCTTCAGCTATTATACAGTACTACAGTTTATAAAGGCGTGTTTAGATTAACGGACAACAACTTTGCGCAAAACTTTAAGAGCTCTCAAAACGTTATAGGCTCGAGTACGAAACCTCGGATGGTACAGTGAGTACACATTGCACAATCATTATTGTATGTAAGATGTGAAACATTTTTTATAGTACCTGTACACCCACAGAACAGATAAAAGAGGTTTTATCTGTTCTGTGTGTACACCTATAGCATTGATTTGTTCATCAAAAAAATAATTAGCTATTGCAGCCACTCGCGTGCAACTTCCGAAAGCTCATAAAGTTTTGCGCGAATACAGACCAGATCAGACCACCAGACCAGACCAGACTTCTATAAAATAATTAGTTATGGTATAAACAATTAAATAATTTATGCTATCTAATAAATGTTGTGACGGATGCAAGATTTTTGTTCTTATGTCAGACTTTCGGGCTTCTGACTGTCCAAGATCCAAGAAGAACAGCCGCGTACGTGCGTACGGAGGGGTCTTGGTATGTTAAGATGGTAAACCATCTACGGATAATCGACCAGTGCAGCTGTTATTACTTAGTCACGAGCCCCTCAGAATCAGGACTCGGTATAGTTACTAATGGATGAGTAAGTTTTAAGAAATTCCGTTATTTTAATGTCTTGTTTTTTTTCCAAAGAATCGGAAATTACAGTCAAATATTTTCACAGTGAAACATACCTACTTGGCTTTCTTCCTAAACGTTTTTAAGTACCTACCTACTTAATTCAGAATTAGTCAACACTTGCGAATTTGCATGACTCAGATACCTATTAAGATGAAAGGTGTTTGTCACTTTTTTTATTGTTTTGTTCACGTGTTGCGCTAAGTGACTTCCATTATTTAACCGACTTCAAAAAAAAGGAGGAGGTTCTCAATTCGTCGCGTATATTTTTTTTATGTAAGTGTGTGGTACAAACACCGATTTCTCGGTGAATCGTGGACCGATTTTGAAAGTTCTTTTTTTTTTTACAAAAAGTGTTGGTGTTAACTACACGATTGAATGTCAAGAAAAATATTAATTTTGGGTAAAGGTATAACTTTGATAAATAGCGGTGCAGTCAAGAGACCGAATTTGAAAAATAAACCGGTCAAGAGCGAGTCGGACTCGCGCACCGAGGGTTCCGTTCCGATTTCTGAAAAAGTGTGTTATTTAGAGACATCGTTTTATTTTTCCTGTAATCTTTACGTAAACTTCTATTACACAGAATAATTTCAGATTTTACTCTATGCAAACTTCGGAGATAAGGGGAGGGAACGGCATTTTTTTTTACATTTTTCATCAAAACTCGAAAACTATGCGGCCTAAAAAAAATAAAAAAATGTTTGAGAACGTGCAAACAGCGTTCTTTCATAACTATGATACCCCACATGCCCTAGTAGCCCCACCTTAATTTTTTATTAATTTTGTTATTAATTAGGTAGGAAATACCGGCGCCATCTAGTTTTATAATATTAACCAAGAAATTGATAATTAATATCATCATTTAATTTCATTTAATTTGATGTAAAATCATTAAATCGATCGTCTGCACAGGTATTGAAATCCGTAACTCAGACATAAAAGACCAAACTTAAAACTTGAACCATGAATGAATACTACACACAAGAGGGAAAACTTCATATAATGTGGGTTGCGTTCTGTTCTTGAGAACTTTCATTAAAAAACACCTGAGCTCTGCCGCCGGTGGAAATTACCCTTAATTTCTTTAATGGCTGTTCCGCGTGCACTTAAACTAGTGCCTATAATTTTCCTTTCATCAAGTTTTTCCTCGTGAAGTCGATTTCTTATTTCAATTTACTTTGTGATTCAATACTTTATTTTATAACAATGCTATGTTTTATGTAGGTATGTATTTATTTTTGTATCTCTTCTTTCTCCCTTAATCCATCCAAAGGTTGTCTTTAGAAGATCGCTTGTAGCGATAAGACCGCCCATTGTGTCACCTCTTGTGAAATTTCTACATTTACATAATTATATCTATCTTATACTTACTTACATAATTATAAAAAAAATAACTTAAGTACTCAAAAACGGGTTGACCAATTTGAATATTTTTTTTGTTTATTCTCCTCTTTACTGAGGTGGTTTAAAAGAAAAAAAAAAAAATAGGAAAAAAGACATTGAAATTTTGACAGGACAATGACAACGTCTGGCAGGTCAGATCTGTAATACATATTTTTGTGTGGTGTACTTATTAAAGAGTATTCTATCTTCAATCTTCAATACTTTGGTACAGATACATAGTTCTGCTATAAACCTTTGACTCTGAATTATCAGATGAACTAGATTAAAACAACTCTAGTTACTGAAATTACTAAGAAACTTCAACGATGAGGTTTCGAATAACTTAAATTTAAAGTTTCTTTAAGGTTTATTTATTTATTTGAAAACTGAAATTGAAGTATCGGCCATCTTGTGATTATAAATTGAATTTAGAAGAAGAACAACAACAATTTGAGAGGAATTCAGCTTTACTTACCTACTTTAGAATAATACAAAGATTAATCCAAAGGTTGCTTTAGTTAATTTTGGGTAGCCGACGGACAATGTTTTAAGTAGGTATCTAACTACTCACTATTCACTAAATGACCTATGTGAACCTACTTAACTCATTTAAAATTAAACGGTTCACGTTTAATTTATTCAAAAATCATTATCCGAAAGTGAGCTTTCGGTTATACATTTCTCATTAGTAATCTCCAAGGTAACGTAAAATTAAAACGTAAGTACCAAAAGATTTAATTTGAAATTGATCCCCGAAATTATGAACAATTTTCAAACAAACTTTGCCACGTGAAATTTAACCGAATGAAACAATATAAAACTTGAACAAACCACAAAATTCTACATAAATAAACGTTTAATCAACCCACCTCTTTGTGCGGCGGCGAAGCTAACAATCCGTCAGTGATTCTGATTACACAGAACTATGAAGAAAAATCACAAACTTTTTGGATGAGCGATATGTTCGCGGCACTCGCGAGCAGTCGCGCGCAGGTAACGTTCACAACTGACTAGTGCACAGTCCACAGTGCAATGCAATGTGCAGCCAGAGGTCCTGCACTCCGGCTCCGTTACAATACCAGACTATGGAGTCGACCAGACACATAAATTCAACAACCTTCGCGGTACCGTCGCCCGTGGAAATTATGTAAATGTCTGTCTCACTGCGCTAATGTAGGAAAATATCACTTTTGTTTTTCGTTTTTGAGTAAATTGTATTTTTATGCATATTTTTTTTTTTTGTAAGTTATGCAGTTACAATTGTTTTAATTAAGTTTGCGAAGTTACGAGTTTGTAGATGTACGAATTAATGAGAAAGCCGCAGATGCGTCTTCATTAAAAAACCGGAAAATATTGATATGAAAATAATTTGTTTAAAAAAAAATAATTAGGTACTATGGATAGACTAGTTTAGGTTGTTAACTTCAGGGCCTATTTCACGATGTCCGAATAGACACTACTTACCGAATAAATTCAAAAATGAAACAGAAAATGTACGAAATTATCTGCAAATAAGTTAATAGGAAGTTAATCGTAGGTGGTGAAACAGGTCCTGAGTCTAATACTTAAAGTGATTTTGTTAATAAGAACAGGATAAGAGTGAATCTGATGGTGCCCATTATTGATGTCATTTGTGCACCTCTTAAATAGACTATCGAGCTTTTGAAATATTCACTACTGGATAAATTATTTAATTAATTATTTCTACCTCGTAAGTATAGTGGTCGCAAGCGGTAGGTACTGCTGAGCATGAGGTCTGGGTTCGATTCCCAGATGCAATGTGCTATCTGGAATTCTTTTTAGCAGCCCGGAGTCTGGATTTATGCCCGGTTGATGGCAATAGACTCGCCCCCACTGTCGAAATGTGGGTGTACTATAGGCACATCTCTGTCCAACTCTTCGGGGAAACAAGGCGTGATGTTATGTCATTAATAATAATAAGTTAATAAAAAACAATTTAAAAAAAATTGAGAATTTAAAAAATACCTACTGTACCTATGTTGCTTGTTTCGTATGAACTATTATCAAAATGTAGTTATTGACGACGATAGTTAAAATGAATTTTAATTAAAATGAAAGCTTTATAATTAAAACTTTGCGAACCATTTTTTGTTACTTGTTGTTCTTATACGAAGAAAGCTCTTTTACTCATCCTTTATCATGACTAAAAGTTAAACTAATTAAAAATTAATGAAACTAAACTACTTTGTAATAGTATATTAGCTTATTTTTTAAAGTTTTAATCAGTTAGTGTGCAACTAATTAAAAATTAAAAATAAAATGCTTTGAAAAATTAAGAAACAATACTAAACAACTTTCAAAATCTCAAACATCGAACAGACAAAAATAAAAAATAAACCACACCTCGAAAACTAACAGCCGCACCCACAACTACGCGCACTTCCTTCCTACTCCGTGTCCACTGCACAGTGCAGACGGGTTGCACTGTATTCGATCGGTGCAAGACAAAGCGATGTCAACGTCCCGACGAACGAGCGGCGAGCGATGACCGCGCGACGGAAACGATCCAGGTAGCAATATAGCATACCACACACGCGTGCAAAAACTTTCAGAATGTACCAAAACGGTCAAAAGTTAGTCGAGTAGCGCTTTACTCCAGAGATGGGATTAGTTGGGGATAGAAACAACTACTTATCGAAAACCTACAGAATGGACACAGGTGAATGTGCGCTTTTTAACCGGCTTCCAAAAAAAGGAGGAGGTTATCCGACTTCTGAAAAAAGGAAGAGGTTATCAATTCGGATGTTTCAATTTTTTTTTTATGTATGTTCGGGCATAACTTCGTCATTTAAAGACGGATTTGCAAAATTCTTTTTTTGTTTGAAAGTGTATACTCTCGAGGTGGTCCTATTGTCATCAAGTCAGAATCTGATGAGGGGATCCCACGGAAATCGAAGGAAACCCTCAAATTTTATAGGCACAGCGATTTGGGTATTTTTTTATAGTAACTCGTGCATTTGCTCTCGGAAAGCACCATTTGGTAAAGTGGAACTGATGATGAAGACCACATAGGAACTACTCAATTATACCTGTATAAGTATTTCACGGGTTACGATTCGATTACTTTAATATGGTTGCTAAGCAATTTTAATGGTTGCATAATGGTGATGGTGACTTCACCAAGAGCTCCAGTTCTCCTAGTTCTTACTAGGAGAACTCCTCAACAATTAACGTCCCTGCATCGGGAAAAGCAATATTTTGTAACATGTGATGAGCAGTTGACATTGGGCTATGTAACCTAGATAAATTACAAACTGACCCACTAAAAAGTGAAAAATAAAAACTTTTTTATAAAAAAACTTTTTAACAAAAAAAAAACCGACTTCCAAAAATCACTACAAAGTGAAAAATAACTTTGATTTCGGAAGTCGGTGTCTTTCGTTTTTTATTTACTTTCTTTTTTTTTTGCCACCGACTTCCGAAATCAAAGTTATTTTTCACTTTGTAGTGATTTTTGGAAGTCGGTTTTTTTTTTTGTTAAAAAGTTTTTATTTCTCGCTTTTTAGTGGGTCTGTTTATAATTTGTATAAGTTACAATAGTCTAATGTCAATTGCTCATCACATGTTACAAAATATTGCTTTTCCCGATGCTGGGACGTTAATTGTTGAGTTCTGCTGGTAAGATCCAGGAGAACTCGTCAACCACCACTCACCACACCCATTGTGTGACGCTTGGCAACCATATTAAAGTAATCGAATCGCAACCCGTGAAATATTTATCATTGAGTAGTTCCGGTAGCCATCTGTGGTCTTCATCATCAGTTCCACTTCCACTTCACCAAGTGGTGCTTTCTGAGAGCAAACGCACGAGCTACTATAAAAAATACCCAAATCGCTATAGGTGTTTAATATTTGAAGAGTTCCTTCGATTTCTCCAGGATTCCATCATCAGAACTGGATTTTGACAAAAATGGGACCATTTGGGAAGTATACCCTTTTCAACAAAAATAATTTTTGAAATCGGTTGGCAAGCGACGGAGTTATGCGCGAACAAACATAAAAAAAAAAAAATACAAACATCCGAATTGAGAACCTCCTCCTTTTTTAGAAGTCGGTTAAAAAAAAAACAACCGACTTCCAAAAGAAACACTACAAAGTAAAAATAACTTTAATTTCCGAAGTCGGTGGCAAAAAACTAAAATACAGATCCAAAGACACCGACTTCCGAAATTAAAGTTATTTTTCACTTTGAAGAGCTTTTTTGGATGTCGGTTGTTTTTTTTTGTAAAAAAGTTTTTTATAGTTCCTATCGTGACGATATTATCGTCGACGTCCACATCCATAAAATGTATGGAAATACGTGCACGTTATCGTCGACGGAAATTTCAAACGCGTCTTCATATATTTCCATACCTACAGTTTACTTCCCTGTATTATTCGTGATGCCGTAAACGACCACGATAATATCCATTAAAAATTATAAAAATGCACAAGTTTTTATAATTCCTATCGTGACGATATTATCGTCGACGTCCACATCCATAAAATGTATGGAAATACGTGCACGTTATCGTCGACGGAAATTTAAAAGCGTCTTCATATATTTCCATACCTACAGTTTACTTCCCTGTATTATTCGTGATGCCGTAAACGACCACGATAATATCCATTAAAAATTATAAAAATGCACAAGTTTTTATAATTCCTATCGTGACGATATTATCGTCGACGTCCACATCCATAAAATGTATGGAAATACGTGCACGTTATCGTCGACGGAAATTTCAAACGCGTCTTCATATATTTCCATACCTACAGTTTACTTCCCTGTATTATTCGTGATGCCGTAAACGACCACGATAATATCCATTAAAAATTATAAAAATGCACAAGTTTTTATAATTCCTATCGTGACGATATTATCGTCGACGTCCACATCCATAAAATGTATGGAAATACGTGCACGTTATCGTCGACGGAAATTTAAAAGCGTCTTCATATATTTCCATACCTACAGTTTACTTCCCTGTATTATTCGTGATGCCGTAAACGACCACGATAATATCCATTAAAAATTATAAAAATGCACAAGTTTTTATAATTCCTATCGTGACGATATTATCGTCGACGTCCACATCCATAAAATGTATGGAAATACGTGCACGTTATCGTCGACGGAAATTTCAAACGCGTCTTCATATATTTCCATACCTACAGTTTACTTCCCTGTATTATTCGTGATGCCGTAAACGACCACGATAATATCCATTAAAAATTATAAAAATGCACAAGTTTTTATAATTCCTATCGTGACGATATTATCGTCGACGTCCACATCCATAAAATGTATGGAAATACGTGCACGTTATCGTCGACGGAAATTTAAAAGCGTCTTCATATATTTCCATACCTACAGTTTACTTCCCTGTATTATTCGTGATGCCGTAAACGACCACGATAATATCCATTAAAAATTATAAAAATGCACAAGTTTTTATAATTCCTATCGTGACGATATTATCGTCGACGTCCACATCCATAAAATGTATGGAAATACGTGCACGTTATCGTCGACGGAAATTTAAAAGCGTCTTCATATATTTCCATACCTACAGTTTACTTCCCTGTATTATTCGTGATGCCGTAAACGACCACGATAATATCCATTAAAAATTATAAAAATGCACAAGAACTGTACGACTGTGATAATCGGTGCATGCAAATGTTTAAAAAGACCGACTACAAGGACCAATATTGCAAGCCACTTAGTCGTATAATCGATTGAAGTTTTCTTAGAAATCTAGATGGCAGGGTTTCAATACTTTCAGTAGCTAGTACTTATCCATCCAATCAATACAATAATATGGTCGCTTGGGAGTCGGGAACTTCAATGTGGTACCTATCGATGATGAGGTTGTTTTTTACCGTAACTATCGGGCTCATGGATGAGCGGCGGACGGAAGTGGTTATAGTGGTAACATACCAAAATGTGATCAGAAAGAACATGTGAAAATGGACCACAAGCTATCAGAAATCACAGGAACCCACAATGTGAATCAGCAATAGGCAGACGCAACAGAAGACGTGTCTATGCTTTATTTAAAATTGCAAACATCTCATCTCGCATCAGAACTCGAAACTATGACAACAGGACAATGACCTCCCGTGAAAATTTTAGATATAGTCCACTCAACAAAGGGGTTGTAGAGTGCGTGAGCTGCGACGTAAGAAATTTCTTCAGAAAGTTGTTCAAGGTGCTTAGGGAGTAAACATACTAAAAGTCCCCGCGTATAGAGGGTGCGCCGGAGTGGGGGGGGGGATAAAAGTTCCCACTTTTGAGTTTTTCGCTAATATCTTTAAAACGGAGCGTCGCGCGTCGTAGAGAAAAAAATATCTTCTATGCAATGAAAACTCATAAAATTTGTTACAATTTTTACCTCATATTATATACTTTTTCGAATTCCTACCCATTTTCGAACTACACGTTCCGGAAAATTTAAAATTGTCGAAAAAAACGTCTTTTCTAGCCGTTGCCTGTTCTTCATTCGCGTTATTTCGGGATAAAAAGTAGCATATAATTGTTAATCCAGGTCCTAATCTATCTACCTACCAAATTTTATCCAAATCCATTCAGCCGTTAAGTTATCGAAACTTTTATCTACGCAATATATCGCCCGCGTGGATGTCGAATATTATCCCACGGGAACCTAATACCGAGATAAAAAGTTCCTATGTGTTAATCCAGGTTATAAACTATCTGTGTGCCAAATATCATTCAAATCCGTGCAGCTGTTTTTGCGTGATTGAATAACAAACATCTTCACAAACTTTCACATTTTAATATTAGTAGCATTATACCATTTAAGTCTTCATCCGTTTTGGTCGTGAAGGTCCTGAAAAGGGTTCTTTTCCAAAGCACTATCATCCTCAGTGGAGAGTTTATGCTGAAGGGGCTGGTTTTCAGACTTTTTCACGGCCTAAACGGATGAAGACTTATATGGTATAATCCTACTAATATTATAAATGTGAAAGTTTGTGAAGATGTTTGGATGTTTGTTATTCAATCACGCAAAAACGGCTGAACAGATTTAGATGAAATTTGGCACACAGATAGTTTATAACCTGGATTAATACTTACATAGAAAACTTTTTATCCCGGTAGTATGTTCCTGTGGGATTCGTCGATTCATTGCATAGAAGATATTTTTTCTCTACGACGCACCGTTTTAAAGATATTAGCGAAAAACTCAAAAGTGGGAACTTCTATCGCCCCCCCCCCCCCATACTCCGGCGCACCCTCTATACGCGGGGACTTTTAGTATGTTTACTCCCTAAGCACCCTGAACAACTTTCTGGAGAAATTTCTTACGTCCCAGTTTACGCACTCTACACTTCCTTTTTGGTCATTTGTTGAGTGGACTAATAGCACAAACTCACTAAAAAGTTTGAACTCGTTTTCAGAACTATGCAAAATTCAAACATGCTGTCAACAGACATTTGTATGTTTATTAGTTCTTCACGCTCAAACGGCTGGACCGATTTGAATGAAATTTCGTATGTAGATAGCTTATAGCCCCGCGGGGCGCAGCTAGTAAAAAATGTGTCTAACCGCCGGTTTCGATTAAGAACTCACAACACAACCGTCTGAAAAGTTTGGCGAGCCTGCGTGGAATGTTAACACGATTACAATTATAATATGTTAGGAAAAACTTCGAAAAGTAATTTGATTAATTTTTCGAAAGTTTTTCAACATTTTCACGTTACAGTCTTTGGTTTTGTTGGTAAGTTAAGTAAAATGTTTGGGTGTAACAACTCGAACTGGTTTTAAAAATATTTTAGAAAATATTATCGCGTGCGGCCTACAACACTATTATATTATTATTATTAAGGTAGAATTTTAAAATTTATATTTTTAATAATATATCAATTAAGTACCAATTTACCAATTTTATTTTTTTGGTTTCCAATTTACATAAAAAGAACACGTCCAAAAATTTGCCCTTTTCTTTGGTCCATGTGCACAAGGACCGAATATTTTCAGTGCTATTGACAGTGCTGTCAGTTACCATTTTTATGAGACAATTTTGTGAGCGGAGATATATTTGCAGGTGCGAGGACCAAGCACTGAATTTATTAGATTTTCTCACTTTGAAATAAAATTACATCTACAATACGAACGAGAATGGAGCTGACAGGAAAAATATTGAAATTGACAAGTTACTTACTTCACATAAAAAAAGTCTTTTCGGTTTCAGAAGGATTTCAAGCTGTGTACTACCCGAGAATGCCCCTACCTCGCGTCCCTGGACGGCGGGAATCGAGAGCCGATTTCCGGCCACCGTAGGCGCGGGTTTGCGGACGGCGAGTAGTGGGTAGCTCGCCGTCCGGTTAGGACCAGGGTCTGTCACGTACAGTTCTTAGATTGTTTCAGAGAAAAAGGTTTTACGGTTCAATTCAAGTTAGTGACATTTTTTTTACGTTTCATTCATTCATACCTTTTTATTCCGAGACACGGTAACGACATACCTGCAACAGAAAAATAAGTTTGATTATCCTTCAACATTTAAGTACTTAGTAGATCCAAAACAAAAAAAACATCAACATAGAACCTATACTTAACGCCATGACGAAGCAAGAAGCACAAAATGTTCTTAATAAATTGATCACCTATTTATTTACATTCTTGTGGCACTATACATCAACGGGTCAATAACCTCAAAGAAAAGCTAAGCAGACAATCCACGAGAAACTCCGAAGTTCCCCGAAGTCTCCCGGAATCTCCAAAGACTCGAGACTCGGGAGTGGATGGCCCAAGTGTTGGTATTCGATATCCTATCCATCCCGAGTGATCCCCGGGGGGACAAATGGAATACGGCTACTTGCTACTGTGATGTAAGGAGAACTGTTTATTTTCGATCTGCGGAGTTTTACTTTGGAATTTTGCTGAAAATGTAGCGTTGAGGAGAAAAATTTTGGTGTTTTTGTTACAAAATAAGTGGTTAATGCCCGGTTTCTGAGGTTTTTAAACGGAGTTTATCCCTTCGATAGTGATTATTGATTCGATATCATATTTCTGAACACTTCGTTAAGGAAGAATTTAGCTTAAAAGTCGAGTGAATTACTATTGAGGGTTTATCTGAGGACCTCAAAAACCGAGCTTATGGAAGGAATTCGCTTAATTTAATAATTTTGTCGAATCAATAACTATTGAGGCATTAAACTCCGTTTAAAAATTCTTCAGAAACCATTTGAGGGCAACACTATGGTTCTGTTTGGTATTAATACTTACAAAGTCTGCTTTTTGTGTATTTACTACTACACTGCTTTTTTTTTGTGGATTGATGGAAATCATCAAATGACTTCTCCCTTCTCTCTGGGTGGAGCGGAAGAGCGTGTCAGACTTTTACTGCTTAACATTACAATCTTGAAAAGTTAAAATTTTTCGGTCAAGTCAAAATTGTAAGCAGATGTTCCATAAAGACATTAAATTGTTTAAAGTAAAACAATTCGTTCATAACAACTGAACTAACTAGGGTCCTGCAGGCTGTGCAATCAAACATAGGCTTATTCGATATTGTTGACTTTTTTTTTATATAAGAAACAGATGTATCGTCGAAACTTGCGACCCACGGATGCCCCTCAAGTAAAAGGTAAAAATTTACAAGTCCGTGATAAGGCCTGTCGTACTGTATGGATCGGAATGCTGGGCAGTGAAGAAGACGGATGAAAAAAGATTGCATGCAGCGGAGATGAGAATGTTGAGATGGATGTGTGGAGTGACGAGAATGGGAAATGAGTATATAAGAGGAAGTTTGAGAGTGGCGCCAGTGACAGAAAAGTTGAAAGGAAATCGTTTGGGTTGGTATGCCATGTGATGAGGAGAGACGAAACGCATGTGACTAAAAGAGTGATGAATATAACATGTTGATGGATGGAGAGGCAGAGGAAGGCCAAAGAAAAGATGGATGGATTGTATGAGGAATGATATGAAAGAGAAGGGAGTGAATGAGAGCGTGACGGTTGACAGAGGAGAATGGAAGAAGAAAACGTGTTGCGCCGACCCCACGTAACATGGGATAAGGGCAGGAAGATGATGAGATGTATCGTCGAAACGAAAAAAAGAAGACTGCTTGAGGCTTCAATTTTTTTATTTTTTCCTTACTTTCTTGGGATTAGCAAACTACCAACACATAACAAAAGGTGTCTTTACAAACTTGCCTAAACCCAAAAAATGATAAGCTTATATAAGTTGGGCTGGCCTTAAATCAAATACCATTGCCCCTCAAAGTGGAGTAAAGACATTAGCGAGTAAAGCCGGGCATAAAACTTAGTTATCCCGTTTTGTAAATTAACATGTCCTTTTTATAAGGACATATAAAAAGGAATACAAATTTTATTTCCTTCCTCAGACACCTTTCTCTATAAAAGATTATGCATTTTATTAACATGTAACGGGGGCCTAAAACGATTCCTCTAAAAGCGATTCATTTCCTGAATTCCCAGCAATTTATTATGATTGTGCTATTTGACGTAGGTACCTATTTGACATTAAACTTCAATAAAACAATTCATAATTTGTGGAACATTTTACGAATCTCCATACAAAACTGTCAAACAGCTGAATTGCGTACTATGAATTGTACGCGTTGTATAAATTATGAATTGTCAGTTTGTGACCGTTTGACAATTTCAAACATGATTCATAATACCTATTACCCTATTATGATTCTGCCAAAGTGGCCGTTTTAGCCGGTGTAATAAGATGTTGAGATGATTTATGATTATGATTGTGTTAGCATAATACCGGTTATTTACACACACACGGTTACAAACACGAAACAAAAATGGTTACCATGACAACGTACCAAACAATTTTTTAACCCAAATCCGCTAGCGACAGTTGCCATGGAAACCAGAAGTAACACGTTTAACCTGAGAGTGTCCCAGGCCGCTCACCTAACCTTGTACATTCAACGCTTAAATATCGATGTCTGTACGTATAGTAGTAATATCTATGAAACTTCGCCCTGACACCGATATAGAATAACGAAACATAACCAAGACCGATTTGCAGTGGCAGGGCTGGTACTCGGTGATTTACTCAGCTTTTATTTATTTACGACTAGTGACCCGCCCCTGCTTCATATGGTTTTTACGACTTGATAAAAATCGATATTTCATAACAACTGCACTGCACCATTATAGGGAATTAGGGGCACATAAACCATCCTAAATAAATTATTTAAAAATGATGGTGAAAACCAAAATTTGTTGCGTAGTTTAAGTAAAAAAAACAATGCGGTCACACAAACATACTCGAAAAGCGACTTTAATCATCAAAAGCAAAAGCAATATTTTGTGATGCATAGCCTTGTCAATAAACAACCCATGGGCGCTTTTGTAAAAGTCAAAAGTTTTAAAAATATTTTCCCTTTCTCGGAATCAAACGAGAAAATTTTATAATAATTACATTACACTTCAGTATTTAAACAGAATCTTTGATCCGTGATAATATAAAACGTTCGTAACGTCAGGAGTATAAAATTGAATCAATTATTTGCGATAAATCCGTTTCATATAATCGGTTTTATTTTGCTGAACACAGAGCGGATTTCCACGAAAATAGGGGAAATGTTTAAATGCTCAAGATTATTTAAGGCTCTTACAGACAGAGGCGATATCGCGTCGCGACGCGATATTTTTCTACGGATATAATATCGAAATATCGCGTCGCGACCGCGATATCGCCTCTGTCTGTAAGAGCCTTTAGTCGGTATGAATGTACAAAGGATCTAGTTTATAAGTACTAGCAGACCCGACAGACGTTGTACTGTCTGAACGGTCCTAGAACCCGACTGCAGCTCCACCTGCCGGGTCCAATTGTGTTTTCAAACCATCCAGGAACCGATTCAAATATACACACAAAATTTCATCTAAATCGGTCCAGCCGTTGTATCGTCGTTTATCCGTCGTTTTTTTTTAAAGTATCTATGTCCGTCTCTTGGTTCTAAGCTACCTCCCCACCAATTTTCAGCCAAACGGTTCGGCCGTTCTTGAGTTATAAATAGTGTAACTAATACTTTATTTTATACATATATATATATAGATTTGTAAAAAAATACACTAGCTTTACATATTCATGTTTTTAAAATATGTAATTATTGTAATTGTATTTGAGACTGCCAGTGTTCGCAAGCGGCACTGCTGAGCATAAGGTCCTGGGTTCCATTCCCAGGTCGGGCAAAGTGTTATTGGGTTTTTCCATCTGGACTTTCTCAGTAGCAGTCCGGAGTCTGGATTTGTGCCCGGTTGATGGCAATAGGCTTGCCCCCTATTACCTACATGGGACTTTAACATAAGTAGCAAAATTTGGGTGTAGTATAGGTACACCTCTGCCTAACCCTTCGAGGATTACAGGCGTAATGTTATGTTTGTATTTGAGTCTATCTAAACTCCATTTACAATAAGATTA